>CAJGYO010000001.1:11644334-12244334 GCA_904845875.1 Miscanthus lutarioriparius | reverse complement strand
TGGGATTCGGAGCTTCGGACGTCCATGCCTCTATAATCCGCTCGGCCTTCGCGAATCACTGGATCACGGCGTCGCCGCCGCACCCTTCTCTATCCTCCGTCGCTTTGGCTTCCGTGCGCGTGTGTCAGGCGACGCACCGACGCTGCGACGGCAGCGGTGGTGTGCGCGGGCTGCGCGGCCATCGCCCATCGTCGCGACGACAGCCGACTGCGTCCCAGCTCTGAGCAAGCAGCAGCCCAGGCCTCTTAAAGCGGCTAAGCCAATCAACCTGCTGCCGTCCTCCCTTACTCACGATTGTGCTTTTTTCCTTACGAAATAGGAGAGAGATCAAGCATTATTGGCAGCCTGATCCTCAGCGATTTTTTTTTCCGGAACAACCACCCCACTGCCTTATGCGTGCATGAGAGCGAATAGTGATGGAGGCATGGAGCCATCGTCGAAGAAGAAAAGCACACAGCCTTGAGCAAAGGTTGCACTATTTTGACCCTTTTCGTTTTCTTCGGTTATCCGAATGCACATACCGAATTAATTATACTTAGTTCAGTTACTTAGAACATAAGGTCGATGTTTTTGATTTTGGTCACTTTCTTTTTTATCTCTATCATTTCGATTCAGTTTGCAATCACTGGTTACTTATGGTTGCAATGAACAGGTGTCAAAATTTCGCTGAAATTTCATGAATTTCGGTGGTGGCTGAAAGAAAATTCTAAAATATTTTAATACACTAATACATGTGCTATATAACTCTAGACTCATATTTTCTATTGTTTATGTTGCATATTCTTCTAGTCAATAAATGTGTAGTCATAATCATGCTAATATTTGTTTATATCTTTTTTTTTAGAAAAAACATACTTCATGCGCAAGTTTTTTTAAAAAAAATTCAGCGAAATTTTCAGCCAAATTTCGGTAATTTTGGGGGTAGCTAAATTATGTTTGATACCAAAATTGAAAACCCTGGCGACGTCTTATCACTTACGTGGTGCATTAAAACTGCTGTTAAAAGCATCCAAAGCGGTGATTATGATAATTCATTAATTCAGGGAGAATCAATATATGATACCACAGTTTGAGGAGAAAAATCAGGCTCATCCAATAATTCAAAGGTGTGAAATAGACTTTTTCCAAAGGCTACCAGCCGATAACGGCTTTCGGCAGCCGAGTTGAGCCCAAACTGCCGGCACAAGCGTTTTACACATGCTGGCGGTCCACACATCACTACACCTTGTCACTGCTCACTGACAAGCGCAAGCAACCGATCGGGGTAACAGTTACTATACGGAGTAGGGACTAGTTTTGAACATCTTGGTTGTACCCTTAATTAGTCTATAAATCAACCACAGTCACAAAAAGACTTTGGTTGTGTGGTGCTCGCAGGTTGCCACAGCATGTTGTAACTTGTAAGTCCACTAGATTACTACATCTATAATAATAATATTAAATATTAAGATGTGCATCTTTTCTGTTAATTTGAGAGAAAGAAAAGGAAAAGGAAAACCAAGATATATATGATGTCGTTGCTGTCGAGCAGTTTGCATCATCCCGTTTGTTGGCTTAATTAGAACCTCTTAATTAAAGCTCTGCCATAGCAGCCGTAACAGTTATTACGTGAGCAGGCATGATGAGGTGGGCTTGCTAATTAATCATCCGAAGCAGCCACTCTGACACGCACATGCATGCATGAACTCCAGCTGTCTGATATGTGATAATGCTGCTTGTACACAGCCATCGCATAGATCAGAACTATACAGACGAAGTTTCTCAATCATGCAACTAATGCAGACGTCAACCCTTCACTGGCAGGGACGATGAAGATTCCTATTATTGCCAGGCTCCAAAGAGGCCGTTCAAAGGCAAATTAGCAGCCGTTTTTTGTTTTTTATCTTTTGGTTTTTGAAAAAGAAAAGTAGCAACCGTCAGCCCGTCACACTATTATATATGGCACTAGGCCGCGCTCTCCTCAGTAGTCAGTACCGGCCACTCGTGACTCCGGCACTTGAGCTGTGCCTCTGGCCCTCCGCTGCGTTCGAGTCTTCGAGATCGATCTCTTCAGCCGCCACCCTCCCAATTCGCCATGGTGGAGGAGCGGAGCCCCAAGCCCATCCATTGCAAAGGTACTACTGCAACCTTTCTTTTCTACTCGCCATAGATGTGAATGCGATGTTGCTCAGTTGCTGTTATAAGCTCTAACCATTTGATGTCACGGCCTCACGGGCGCGTGCACCGAAACACGCAGCGGCGGTATGCAGAGCCGCCGGCGAGCCGCTCACCATCGAGGACATCGTCGTGGATCCGCCGAAAGCGTACGAGATCCGCATCAGGGTCATCTGCTCCTCACTCTGCCACACAGATGTCACCTTCTGGAAAGCTAAGGTAAGTCAAGTAGTGCCCAGCTTCGTTCCTACTCCTGCTCTCTGTACCAAACCCGGGAGATTCAATGGATGAATGGAAGCTCAATAGCTGCAAACACTAATCAATTCAAGTTTTTTCTATTCCTTTCGCTTTAGGTGGCACCGGTATTTCCAAGAATATTAGGGCACGAGGCGTACGGGTATGCCCATGTTTTCCTTGTCCAGCGGAATCATGCGATCCTTGTTTGTTCTGACAATTTTTTCAGCGATAGATTCTCATGTTTTTTTTTATTGTCATCCATCCGGGCCGGGTCGGCCCGGTGTTGCGTGTGCATCGCTTATTCGCATGCAGGGTAGTGGAGAGCGTCGGGGAGAACGTGGAGGGCTTCGCGGCGGGCGACACCGTGGTGCCGACGTTCCTGGGGCAGTGCGACCACTGCGGCAGCTGCACGTCGGAGCACAGCAACGTGTGCGACTCGGTGCCGTTCATCATCGGGCCCGGGATGCGGCGCGACGGCACCACCCGGTTCTGGGACGCTCAGGGGAACCCGCTGCACGACCTTCTCGCCGTGTCCAGCTTCAGCGAGTACACCGTCGTGGACGTCAACCAGGTCGTCAAGCTCGACCCCGCCGTGCCGCCCAAGCTCGCCTGCCTCCTCAGCTGCGGCGCCGGCACCGGTGAGCTAGCTAGCGCTGTCCTTGTCGTAGCTAGTACGTACCACTAGCGCTGGCGCTCGATCTACTATGCTGAGTGAGAGAAAGAACGTTCAATATTTCTCAGGGGTAGGAGCAGCGTGGAGGTCGGCCAAGGTGGAGCCGGGCTCGGCTGTTGCTGTCTTTGGCCTTGGATCTGTCGGTTTGGCGGTAAGCCCCTGTCCTGCCCGTATCTTGTTTATTCTATTAATCATATGCATGTATACACTTTACAAGCTAAGTGTGTACATGGCCACTGGCTGATAGTAGATCGGCAGCACGCGCTGTAACTGTAACTTTTGGTGGTCACACTTTGGTTGTTGGCAGGTGGTCCAAGGCGCGAAAATGTGTGGAGCGTCCAAGATTATCGGTGTTGATCTCAACCCTGACAAGGAGGAAGTAGGCAAGTCTATCGATATCCTTTCCCATTTCGTGACAGATTGACAGAGCAGAGCAGGGCACCATGCATTATCGAGTGCCAGCTGCTAGCTTGTTCTGTATCTCAAAACTGAATGGAGAGAAGTAAAATTGTCCACTCCACTCTTGACTCTTATCGCAGGGAGATCGTTTGGCGTGACAGACTTCGTCAATCCATCGCAACTGGGCAACCGTTCCGTCATAGAGGTAAGGATATATAAAGCCAAAGTTGTCACAGTCTTATCTCAAGGCAGCGAGTTGTCCATCACCTTGAAATGCACGTTCTGTGTTCGTTCAACTTCACTGCAGGTGATCGTTGAGATGACCGGCGGCGGCGTCGACTACAGCTTCGAGTGCATCGGCGTGCCGTCGGTGATGACCGACGCCTTCAGATGCACCAAGATGGTTCGTTTCGTTGTCAACCTGTGAAACGAGGCCAATGTAACTTCGTGCAAGGAGTTACTAACGGTTGCAAAAAAAATTGGTGTTCGCAGGGAAAGGGCAAGACGATCATGCTGGGGCTAGGAAGGGACAGCGATGAGGTGTGCCTGCCGTCGCTGGAGCTGCTGTTCGGCAGGTGCGTCATGGGGTCGCTCTTCGGCGGGATCAAGCCCAAGACCGACATCCCCATCCTCGCCAAGAAATGCATGGACAAGGAGCTGCAGCTGGACGCGCTGGTCACGCATGAGCTAGGACTGCAGGAGATCAACACGGCCTTCGACCTGCTCCTGCAGGGGAAATGCCTGCGCTGCATCATCTGGATGGACAAGGACAAGTGATGGGCAACAGGCCGGGGCGGCGCGCCTGACCAAACCTGTGGCTCTGAATAAATTTGCTGTGTTTCAGCTTGGCGATGCGATGCGTCACTGAAAACTGGTGTTAGCAGCGACCAGGAGGACTATCTGTTCCTGAAAGCCGATGTATGATGAGTTTCGTTTCGTTGTCTGAATTGATTAATTACAACGTATTTGTCACTCATGTATCGACATCAATATGTAGAACAGCTGCTATATCGCTCATTCGAACATCGTATGAAGTATGAACAGAAACGTTCAGAACTATACTAAAAAAAAGTTCCGTTGATTTTCTTTCAATTTATCAATCAGTTTTGTGTCCAATCATTTCATGACACGTAGGTTCTGAAACCGGATCAGAATCTGGTAGATAAAGGGAAAAGAATTCACCCAGAATTTACAGTGTCATAAAACAAGAGAAAGTTGTAGAAATTCCAACAAAGATCACCCAGATCTTGTCCAATTGGCAACCTCCTGCTCATGTGCATGTAGCTACAGCTACGAGGAGGTACAATTACCTTCACTGATTGCGGACGCGCGTGTAGCGCAGTGGCTAAGCTCCGGTGGTGGGAGCTGGCCGGCCGGGGTTCGAACCGTGCAAGCAAATAATTCTCACGCCACGATGGGATCAAGTGTCCGTCGCTCAATAAGGACGTGGTCTTCAGATCTGAGTGTAGCTACAGCTGAGGCAATAAAAAAATTTTACCTTCACTGTTTTAGTCCTGCGAGATGCTTCAAACTTTGAGGTGATATCAACAACTACTGTGTTGATAACCAAAAATTAGAACCCTGAAAAAAATACTAGCCAATTTAATGATCCTTTGAATTGCAGACATCAATGTTCACAACAAGCAGATTTGAAGAGAATGGGCCAACTGAAAACATTGGAGATTGCATTATTACACAAATAACAACAGACATTGCAGAAGCAGGAAATGAGACCAACTACAAGGGAAAAAACTGAAGAGGGGAATGGAAATGGAGACCTTAGAACCCGAAACAGAGTTTCTAATGAACTCAATCAACTGAAACTAAAGGAAACCTTAAAACAGAAACAGAGTTTCTAATGAACTCAATCAACTGAAACTAACGGAAACACTAAAACTGAAAAAGAGTTTCTAAAAATCAGATAAATGAAACTGGAAAATGACACATCATACAATTACAACTTGCAAAAGCTACACAACTAAAACAATTTAACAATGTGTGCTGAAATATTGAAATGACTTAAACTAAAATAAATTAAAAAGAACAAATTGAATAACAGGATATTGCTCAATATAAAGAATAACAATATATACTGAAAAACTAAAACTAATGAAAATACTGAAAGGAAATAAACTCAAATTAATGAACTTACCTAATAATTACAGTGCAGACATGTAATCTTTATATAGGCAGTGTGCAAGTCGACTTAGACCACTTAGCATGATTCCAATCACTGCTCACTAATACTTTATCAGAATCACCTTTTGTGCAGCACATCAATTTAACTGCAGTTGTTTAATTCCTGAATGTGTGGGAGCACAACGAATCAATAATCACAGGGTGATGCCTTCAGTCCTTCAGAGCTTAAGCTACTGCACGCAATAAACAAAAAAAAAATCAAGTCGCAGCTCGCAGGAGATCAGAGCACTGCTCCCTGAACCTCTCAAACAGCTGCGCTCCAACTTCATTCAGGTAGCAGGCATCAACACTGACACGCTCCTCCTCTCCTCACGCCCACAACTTGCTGGCCACCTAGTCCAACTCATCCACCTTCCCTTGATACACCCTTTGCCCCCGGACGTCCACGCACACAAAATTTGTTGACAAAGCAAAACGAATGAAATCTAAAATCACCTGGGAGATACGGATGATAGCACGCCCCTCAGGTTCAGTAAGCGACGAAGACGATGAGTGAAACACAGTCTTTCCCGGATGGCGACGGCGACGCCTGGCGCCGACACCTCCGCGGCTCCGCCTCCGGCGAGCACCAAGTGGACCATCTCTCTCCTCCGACGAGCACCGAGGCGTGTCTGAATCAAGCAGTAAAATGAAAAACATATTAAATCGTCAAGAAGATTAAACGGCACTGAAATAACACCTGGTCGATAGCTCACAACATGTGACGGACTCAATTGGGCCCATGTGTTACACAAAAATGAGCTCGTCATGTGTCTGCCAATTAAACAACACGCAAAAAACGGCACGAATCTACAAACAATCTCAACCACACAACAGTGAATGAAAACATGACACGATATCATCCGAGAGTTATTTAGAAATCCCGAAAAAAAAAACCCAAGCTCCCAACTCCCAAGCCGACCTTCAGCTGGCATAACCGCGTGAGAGAGAGAGAGAGAGAGAGCTCGTGAGTGAAGCTCCTTGATTTTCCGGCCCACGCGAATCCTAATGCAGGCCTGCTGGCTTCGCAACTAAAAAGAGCAGCCCATTTAAGGTATGATCGAGCTTGGTTGGGCGCCGATAAGCGACTAATATTTGTTTATCTATATATAAACTCAAGATATATCTAATGGTGCCTACCTTGGAGTCAAATGGATACTGTTGGAATACATGGATAGTGTTACGTGTGCTTTCATAGCCTACTCGGTCAATTACGTTAAGCCGAGACTGAGAAACGGTGATAGTTCGGTTAGCTTAGTTAATAGGTTATTTCTACAATTTAAAAAAAGAGTTAGTAAAAACTGGCTTGGCTGATTTTAACAGCAAAACAACAAATAAATAATGTAAATGACCCCTATCTACTCCAACCAAAATCAAACATGGAGAAGTTCTTATGTGCTTCCTCTGCCCAAAAATAGGTGACGCTATAGGATTAATTGTCATTCTTATTTCTTAACTTACATTTCTCTTCTCCCAATAAACATTTTTCAATACATCTCTATCTCTCTCCTTATTTTCTGTGTACCACACATCCACACCCTTTTCACTTCTCCTAAATCTTCGTGTCCAAACCTTAAGCGTCAACTATTTTAGTATGGAGCGAGTAGATGTTTATTTGCCAACATGGGCATGTAGCCCTTATACTTACAAACATGTACACCCAAGTAGATCAAAACAAAAGCACAAATACGAGATACAAATGTAAACAAAACACAGAACAAAATGGAGATGCAAGAATTTGTTTCTCGAAGCCTAGGCTCACCCTATCTCCGTTGAGAAAACTCAAAGCAACCCTAGAGTTAAGCTAAGTATAGGTCTCTTTTAACCACTTTCCTCGTTTTACTAGCTTGATTTTTTTTCCTTCCAGAGGCAAAGTTGCAACCATTATAAGCATCTCTTATAAAGCAAAACTTCACTACAAAGTCTATCTCATACCACGGTGTGCCACGTCATCATTGTTACCAGAACTGTTTGATTTTAAGCAACCATCTTGATCTTGGTTGTTCCTTATCCTCTGTTGTTTCTCTGCACCTCTTGCAAGTTGCAACACTAGCGAACGAAGAGCCCAAATGCATGTTGCAACAAAGTGTTCCTGCCCATATGCAATTAAGTGTTCGTTAATACCGTTGTTTCTCTAAT
Organism: Miscanthus lutarioriparius; assembly: GCA_904845875.1. Lineage (NCBI taxonomy): Eukaryota > Viridiplantae > Streptophyta > Magnoliopsida > Poales > Poaceae > Miscanthus > Miscanthus lutarioriparius. Next base: position 12,236,554 of record CAJGYO010000001.1, on the reverse strand, counting down.
ATTTAACCTGTCATACTTTACAAATGTACTGTGTGAACAAGCTTAGTAGACAAATGATATTTCTTTAACTAGTTTCCTAGAGAGATCCACAATATATAAATGTAGTCACAAGGCTAGAGGATTCTACAAAACAAAAGTTTTTCCCTATCATGTTTTCACTATTGGTTACACCAAAAGAAAAATGAGATAACTCCATGTGTGCTACTGAAACTCCAGCAGCAACGCACGAGGTATCTTCTAGTTGTCTAGGAAGCATCATCTGCAACAGTAACAAAAATGCTCCATCAATTGTTAGACATAACCACCAAGTGCTCAAGGCTTAGGATTGTATAGAAGTGCTTTCACACACCAAATCTCTTAACCCAATCCATAGGATCTCACTCAAACAAAACAAAAACCCCCACAAAATGGAGGTTGGAGAGAGCTCTACTGGCTTCTGAAAGAGTTAGATCATGGAAGGCACCAACAACTTGCCAATATGGGAGCCAACCCATATAGTAGTTAGCTACTAGATCATACTTCATCATTAATATATGCCATACTTTTTTCTCTCACGATATTTTTAGAGCTTGTACATCAACCGGCTATGAATTCCATTTCTTTTCTCTCTCATCTTTCTCATCCAACTCAGCATAAAGCCTATTTCCAGTAGAGCCCTTATTATGTTTATTTAGGGCAGCTCCAACAATTGACTCTTAAGCTAGCTCTAAGCATTTTTCTTATATTTTAATAGAAGACATAGAAAAGCTAGCTGTTGATCAAACGCTAAGCTCTTACACGCAATTCAAGGTTATGTGTGTCGACGTAATATCGTTGATAGTCCACCGAGGGGTATACCCATGATGATAGATTGTGTAGTAGATGTGCGCATGATCAGGAACTAGATGGAAACATAGACTCATGATTTAGACAGGTTCAGGCCGTCAATACGACGTAACACCTTACATCCTGTCTTCTGCTGGATTGTATATGAGATGGAATGATGAGATGCGTTTGAGGGGGTTCCCTACCCGTCTTATATAGTTGGGGGGATATGGTTACAAATTGGTTAGATCTAAATCTAGTCGGTTACATGATAATCATTATAAGGAATACGATATCTAGCATATCCAATCAGATCTATCTCTATCTTCAAGATTCCTCTCGATGCCTTGCGGTGTACGCTGACCAATGCCTTGCACCGCGCGTCTTGATCTCGTGGGCTGGACCATCCCTAATGGTGTGGCCCATGTCCCTTACTGTGGGTATCTGGGGTTATACCCCCACAGCTAGTCCTCGAGCGCCTTGTATCTGCTGAGCAACACCGTCTTGATCATGTCCGAGCAGTTTAGCTTGAAGCTGACCAGTTTAACTGGTGGCCGACCAGTTTAACTGGTCGACTGGCATCGGACTTACTCAAGTAAGGATTGTCAGAAGGATGTAAGGAGCTCAAAATTAGATTTGTGTACACATTTAGGTGCCGTTTGCGATGCCAGATGATTATCATCTATGACTTAGTTATCGGAGAAACGCGGTGTCAGATGATTATCATCTATGACTTAGTCAATAAGAGGGCTTAGGTAATTACCAAGTAATACACGCACCGCAAGGTGAAGTGTACACACTTAGTCCCCGAGCGTGATAGTAGGTGAATGAGTCACCTAGTGCCAGGATCAAAAAAATAAAAGACTTTAAATGCTAGCCGAGCACAAAGCTAGTCCCCAGCTTAGCTGAAAACCTTGAGGAAGGGAAAATAGTACACTCATCGCGAGGTGAAGTGTACACACCGTCGCAATTCTTGCTCCTCTTATTCTCCTCGTCGCGGTAGGCCTTGCCTAAGCCGTAGCACTGTCGCATAGTATGGCTGCCGTTTTTATGTATAAGACATGGACCGTTGAGGAGCTTCTCATACTCGTCATCATAGCTACGCTTAGTGCGTGGTTGGTCAACCGAAGCGATGATTTTATCTGGTTGGTAGCGATGAAATTGCTTGGCCCTCGAGCTTTCTGGCCTGTCGTCATGGCGGCGGTCACGGTCGTCATGGCGCCGTTCTTCACGGCGATCATCATTGCGACACGGCTAGCGTTCGAAGCGAGAGGTCCGAGCGACGCCGTCCTTATGTCACTGGTCGACCTCTTCAACGTTGGCGTATTGGTTGGCCGTCTGCAACATCTCACCGATCATCCATAGCGGCTTCCCGTGGAACTTGGAGCGTAGCTCGAGAAGGTGGTGGAGTCCGCGGATGAACGTAGAGATGACATCGCTTTCGCTGATGTTGGGGATGGAGTTCCTCGTTTCCGAGAAACACCTGATGTAGCTGCGTAGAGATTCGCCAGTCCTATGATGGAGCCTCTCTAGGTCATGCCTCGTACCCTGTTAGACACACGTGGCCATGTAGTTCTCGATGAACATCTTCTTGAGATCATCCCAAGATCCAACGGTGTTCGGCCCCAGACTCGTGAGCCAATTCATTGCAGAGGGGGCGAGCATAACGGGCAAATAATTTGCCATGACGTCGCTATTTCCCCAGCAGCACGCACGGCAATGGCACAAAGCTACAACCACTGCTCGGGGTTAACCTTGCCATCATAGAGTTCAACCCAGAGATCTTGAAGCCTGCTGGCCACTGGACGGCTCGTAGCCTCACTGTGAAGGGGCGAGGTCCCTCGGGATCACCGGCAGCGGGCAAGGGAGCGTTGCGGGATTAGCAGCAGCAACTAGCAGGAGAGCAGCATCGGGATTACCAAATTCGTTGTCGTACTGCTGTCGGCGAATAGCCTCCTATTCGTGGCGCTCGTTGCGTTGTATCTCAATGCGGTTACGAACGTCGTGGCGAGCATTGAGGATGTTGCGAACATCGCCTACAGGCTGATCGACTTCTTTTGTTGGCGTTGCCAGGATTGGCTCGGGCTGGTTGGGGAGGATGATTCCCGGCTTCTTGCTGGCCAGGATTGACGGGGTAGTTGCCTCTTGAACCGATCATGAGGTAATGACCGTCTCCCTGGTGGTGTGCGAGGGAGAAATGACTTCCCCCCGCTTGGCGAGACCGGGAAGGCTGTCGGACCGCGGAGCGGTGGCAGTTCGATGCGGTGGAGTGGGAGGGCTCCGAGTCATCGCGGAGCTGGTTGACTTGCACCTTAGCTGCTTTATGCAACGCTCTGACCTTGGCGATCTCCGGCGTCTGTTGGAGTCTGTCTAACTCGTGAGCGGCCACGGCTAGATTAATTACTGCATCCATTTAGGTGACATGTGGTTGGTGCCATACAATTGCAAGGAGCATGTAGGATTTAATTTAGGACATGCTCCTCTTTATATGGTCCACAAGGTAGAGTGGCATTCTTTGCGGGGCATTTTTTTTAATGTAAAGTATCAATCTTTGTGAGATGGACTTCTTAATTCCTAGACTCTCTCGAGCAATATATATAGTACTTCTTCCGTTCCAAATTAAAAGTCGCTTTGACTTTCTTGGTATATAGAATTTGCTATATATCTAGACATACATTATATCCAGATACATAGCAAAATGGATGTACTAAAAAAAGTGAAACGGACTTATAATTTAGAACGGAGGGATTAGTTTATTGTGACACTATTGTATAAGATAAATATATAGATAATCTCATGCCCGAAAAGAATATAATTTTAGTATAGTATTGAGCCAAACTCTTCTATATTTGACTAAATTCATAAAAAAGATATCAATATTTATGATGCCAAATATGTGTCATTATATATTTATGGTATGCACTTATAGTGTCATAAGTGATACTATTTTTTATATGAATTTTTTTAAAGCATAGATAGTATGAATAAAGGCAGAATTTGAGTTCCATCCTTTTTAGGTTGAAGGTACTTTGCAGTAGATGAGATGGACAAGAACTGACTATAAATAAAATTCTAAAAAGTAAAGTTTCAGAGAGTCAGCGACGGCAAGGCGAGAGCATCTTCCCCACGACGCCAAATCGCGGAGCGGACAACAACGCTGTCAAGGAAGAAAAAAAAGATAAAAGAAACAGGAGATTAGACGTCTAAACTGTAGAGGACAAAGCTCTGGCCATTATATATCGACACCTGCTCTGGGCTCTCGTAGTCGCAGCCACCGTGCGCTCGAGTCCTTGACCCTTCGAACGCATCTTACTGGGCAGTGGGCACCACCGGCGAGTCCTCGATGGAGAACCATGGCCCCAAACCCATCCGATGCAAAGGTATGCAGCTGGATTCTTGAGCTCTGCCGCATAGTTTCGATTTCGCTGCCTAACTCGTCTTTCTCCCGTCCCATCGGCCATATTAGTCCTAGCTAACCGGCTTCCCTTTCCGGCGACGCGCAGCGGCCGTGTGCAGGGCCGCCGGCGAGCCGCTGGCCATCGAGGAGATCGTCGTGGACCCGCCCAAGGCGCACGAGGTCAGGATCAGGATCATCTGCACGTCGCTCTGCCACAGCGACGTCACGTTCTGGCGCATGAAGGTTTGGCTCTCTTTGTCCGTTCCTGCAATCTCCGGCCTTCGACCTCTTGTCGTGGCCCTCGTCGCCGTGGCGTACACCGCCTCAAGTGTCTTATACTTCGTCTGTGTGAACTTTGCAGGATTTCCCTGGCATTTTCCCCAGAATCTTTGGCCACGAAGCCTTCGGGTGAGTGCTCGCTACACAGTTCTTTCCTGCACATTTTTTTCCTATTGTTCACTCAATTTCAACAGCATTCGTTGACAAAATATGCCGTGTCTTTGCGTTTCCCATTGAGGCTGTCAATTTTAGCAAAACTTGAAAGCTAGAGTGATGTTTGACGTTGACATGCTACATGTGTCTCGTCTTTCGTGGTTGTCTTTGTAGCTGACGCTTCATAAAAGAAAAGATAGCATGGAAATTGAACTTTGATGTATACTGCTGCTCATCAATTCACCGTAGAAAGTGGACATAATGCGATTGTCAAAAGGTTCTGATAAACTAAGGATAGCCAGTAAATGACATTTGTGTTATTACCGCTCCGCTTCAGCGAATTCTGACGAATAACAAGTTGCACGGTGACGTTGTGTGCTGTAGCGACTAGTGAGATACTTTCATTGAAGTTAACTCAGAATCGACTGCACAACTAAAACCTAAATAAGTCAAGTTTTATATATACAAGCTGATATTTTTTCTTGATTCTAATCAGTAGGGTATTTTATATTATCTGCAAAAAATGGAATAAGTAGCAAATGTTGTTTGGTTAGCAGCTACAGAAAAGAATACACTACATTCCAACTAATGTAAACACTAATGGTATTGAAGCTGACATCGTCTTGCCCCTGCTGATTCGTGTCGATATCTCAATTTTGAATGAAAGATTAGGCGGCCAATGTACTAATTCTAGTTTGAAGTCTTCAGAGATTCGACAGTTGACTTAGCTTTAGCTAATCGATGTCCCGGCGAGAGATGGGTTGTTGCCATACAAGTTGACTTTTTCTAGTTACATTAGTGGTTCTTAATTGCAAAAAAATCTTAATATTATTAATTAGAAATGTCTAATAGAGTATCATATTACTCATGAAATACACTATATGAACAACTATAAATTCGGAAAATTCTAATAAAAATAATAAATATCTAGGATTTAATTTAGTATATTCTAATCATAATGTATATTCTGTTTTCTACAAAATTACATACCTCTGCCATTATAAAATGCATAAAGTAACCTTCAAAATTGCTAAATAATCCACATCTGTCGGCCTATCGCTACGAAAATACATAAAATAACCTTCTAAATCTACATCTTAATTGTCCACCTCTACCATCATAAAAGATAATTTAAAGTAACCCTAGAATTTGCTTATAAAATTTCCACATCTACCAAATACCATTCTCAAAGATAACGCAAAGTAAACCAAAATTTGCTTTTCAATAACCCACATATGCCAATATAAAGAATAATTTAAAATAATCCTTTATTCTTTATCCGAGTCAACCTCCTCTGCATTATAAAAAAAATAAAAATAAAATACCCCTCAAATATGTTAGGAACTTCAACCCACAATACGTTCAAAGCAATTGGCATGCCCCCACCAAATTTATTTGGAACTTCAGAAATCCATGGCAGTAAAGGAATTGATGCGTTCCTGACAGAGCTAAAGGACTAGCGGCTATATTTGGATACTATATACACGTCTCATCTGGAGCCTGCTAATCGAAACCTGATCACAAGCTGAGACGAGCTCACGGGGCATGCCTCCTGTGCAGGGTTGTGGAGAGCGTCGGCGAGCACGTGGAGGAGTTCGCCGCGGGAGACGCGGTGGTGCCGACGTTCCTGGGGCAGTGCAGCGAGTGCGTGGACTGCAGGTCGGCGCGGAGCAACATGTGCTCCAAGTACCGGTTCGCGGTGCGCCCGGGGATGCCGCGCGACGGCACCACCCGGTTCAGCGACGGCCAGGGGCGCCCGCTCCACCACTTCCTGGGCGTGTCCAGCTTCACCGAGTACACCGTGGTGGACGTGAACCACGTCGTCAAGGTCAACCCCGCCATGCCGCCGGCACTCGCCTGCCTGCTCAGCTGCGGCGTCTCCACTGGTTGGTGCCGCAGAGATGACACGTTTCCTTGTTGCTGTGGGGAATCGTTGGTGATTTTATACCTCTGACCCAAGAAAATCGCAGGGGTCGGAGCCGCATGGAAGCAGGCGAAAGTTGAGCCTGGATCTTCGGTCGCTATCTTTGGCCTCGGCGCTGTAGGATTGGCGGTTAAGTGACACATTCAGAGCACCACGTTTTTCTTCATTTATTACCACCAATATGTACACTTCTCAGAAATTCTGAGTTTGACAACAACACTTTACTGAGATTTAACCTCTGTCTAGTATTCAGCTGTCGTTTCAAAAAGAGAAGTATTTTAGTTGAGCAGAACTCGTAGTATATATATCCTCCTTGAATCCTTGATGACAGAATACTTTGTTTGTATACATAGCAAAAAAAAAGAGTTTCTTCACTCCCTAAGTGTAGCTTTCGTCTTCTACAAAGTTAATTTAGTTTTCTGGGCACTACAGTGCTGAATATTAATATTTGAAATTTTGACATGCAGGTGGCTGAAGGAGCCAGGATTTGTGGGGCGTCAAAGATAATCGGCGTGGATATAAACCCTGAGAAATATGAACTTGGCAAGCCCTTACTCTTATTTCTACCTTGATTGAAACTGTTCTGAACTTCAAGGCATTCTGAAGTGCAAAGTCCTGACGCACTTCGTCCGCTGTTTCTTCCTGCAGGAAAGAAGTTCGGCATGACACATTTCATCAATCCAAAAGAACTTGGCGAGAAACCTGTCTACCAGGTAATCACTCGTGTTCTTGCCATTTGGATCTCATTTTTTTAGTAGCGGTTGATACCTAGGAGTGATCTTCCCCCGAGTGCCCATCTTTTAATCACAATTTTTTTTCTCTCAACCTTTATGCTGAAACATCACATTGAGAAGTGTCCCTGTTTTGATTGTCAACAGGCGATCGTTGAGATGACCGACGGTGGCGCGGATTACTGCTTCGAGTGCATTGGACTGGCGGCGCTGATGAACGACGCATTTCGGAGCTCCCGTGACGTATGCACACTCATGGCGCCACGCCGCTATTTGAGAAACGATCTTGAGTTCTGAATGCACGGTGTTTCTATTTCTTTCATGCAGGGGTGGGGCAAGACGATCATTCTTGGAGTGGAAATGCACGGTGCCCCTCTCTGCGTCTCTTCTCATGAGATCCTCCACGGGAAGTCTGTCATCGGGTCCATGTATGGAGGGGTGAAGCCTAAGCAGGACATTCCCATTCTCGCCGATAAGTACCTGAACAAGGTACAGCTAGCTTCAGACATACCGAGCATAGTGTCACCATTAACTCCAGTCTTGGCTTTGTATTGTATGCATTTTTTCTGGCATTTTGTTGCAGCAATAATCTTCTTGGATTTACCTCTGTCTAGGAGTTGGAGCTTGACAAGTTCATAACCCATGAAGTCGGCCTCAAGGACATCAACGAAGCTTTTGACCTGCTGCTCCAAGGGAAGAGTGTCAGGTGCACCATATGGATGGACAAGTGATGCAACAACCAGAGTTTCGCATCCGAACCTGAAGCTGCGCTGTGATGCACCCTCGTTTCAGTGGAAATAATTGGTTTAGCAGCTGCCAAAAGAAATGTTCTCTGTATTGTGCATTCGAGTTTTCCATTCTTTTTCTTTACGTTCACATGTCAAACTAAACCAGATTAACGTTCCCACATTTTAATTTTTACTACTTTCAGAAATTGTGCCTCTAGTTATTTTTTTCACAAGCTACTAGATGAACATTAGTCGGAACACTGTAGCATAGTAGTTTATCTCGTTTGCTACGTACTCCCTGTAGCCAAAAAAGAAGAAAAAAAAACTCTGACAAATGAAAATATATCTATATATCATACTGATGGAACTCGCTAAAGCCGTTTCCGATAGTTATCTAGCGTGGCTAGCTGACTTGGAGCAAGAGAGCATCCAAAAAGCAACTCGCTAGTGACTGTTTCGTCGCTAGCTTGCAACACATGAAACGACATGAGACTAGGTTGCGAGCAGGAACTTTTTTCAGCAACAAAGATGATTCTTCTGTGAGAAAGGGATAAAAAAAAATCCAACATTTGGGGCCCATGTTCCTTGGCTTGTACTGTATTTTAGATAGTTGGGTGGGTAATTTTTTCCATCTCGTAACAAGCTATCATGGACACAAAATAGCTGCCAGCTAGCTAGGATCGTTAGTGGACGCCCTAAGGGTCATAAATCCTAATTCCTTGGGACATTTTTTAGTGTCAACAACAGTAATTGCTCGATAGTTACAATCTCCTTTTAATCTGATGGTCGCCTTTATGTTTCTACATGTAGAGACGATAACAGAGAATTCTCCGTCGAAGGATGGCTCCTCGTCCCCGTCCCCATGGGGAGGAAAAATCCCCATTCCCGTCCCATCGAAAGCTCATAGAAGAGATTTGGTCCCATCCCTATCCCGCATTAATACATCTTGGAATATATGTGGCAATTCATATTTAACATAAAAGTAAGTAATGATTTTTAACACAATTGTATAATCGGTGAATTTCAATATATACATATAGTTCATCACTAATACTTTAGCAAAAAATACACGCCAAACTACATACTACACAAAGATTACATCACAAATTCTAGTGATATATAAGTGCGTATATGGAAAATTGGGTGGGGATGCAGGGATCGGTAGGCCTGGGCGTTTGGTCTGATCGAACCGAACCGTCATTTTGAAAGTTCAGTCATCTAAAAACGAAAACCGATCGTTTAGTTTCAAATCAAGCAAGTTCGGTCTCAATTAGTTCGGTTCGGTCTCGGTCATGACCGAACCGGATTAGACAAAATAGCTAATAAATAGTATAATTTATAGCAAATTTTAGCAATATTTTTTCTATTTCGATGTAATAATATTACATCACTAATAATAGTCTAAAGTACACATTGTATCAATAAAATCCAAATGTTCGGCTAGTTTGGTTACCGAGGCATTTAACCAAACTAACCGTAAAAAGTTTAGGTAGTATAGACTCGGGACCGAACTAGTGACCGAAAACTTCGATCTCGGTCACTTTGATTTAGTTCTCAGTTAGTTCGGTACAATCTTTGATGTTCGGTTAATCATGCCCAGGGCTAGGGATCGGGGATGGGGGACAAAGTACTATCCCTTTCCCCGCGTGCCCCATCGGGATGTGTTTTACCCATTTGAATCTCTGTGTGGAAGAACTGGCCTGTCGCTATCTCTAGTAGAAGAATTCACCGTGGGAATCGGATATCGGAGCCCATTGACATCCTACCGCTCGTTCGCTGGGCTGGGGCTGGCTGGCCAGCCCCCTCCCATGGCTACTGTAGCAGCGAACCAGCCAGCAGTACCACTCTCTCACGTAAACGAACCAGCAACGATACGAACCAGCCAACCGAACAAGCCGCTAGTTCTATGAGGTTGGTAGCACACGTGAAGCTCAACTGTTCCAAAATAGTAGTAGTGCTTATATGTACAAAATATAGCTGGAGCCACCAGTTCTTGCAGGATTGCAGGTAAACTTATCATTCGCTCCAAGTTTAGACTGGCATTCCACACCACAGGTTTAGCAGAACCTGCAAATTCACGCATGCATGCAAATCCATAAAGTACTGTTTACTAATTTATTGTGATAGAAAAACACTGTTGCTTTGCTGAAACAGTACAGCTCATAAAGACAAGCGAACATGGCCTATGTCCTATACCCCCGTATTATATTCTATATTTTTTCTAGCATCTCAGAATAGGAGACAAGTCATTCGGATATTGATATCTATTTTATATAGATATCAGAAATCCAATTTTGAGTATTCATATTCGGATACGGTCAAATATTAAATGTTCGGATACAGATACGCGGGAAATATCCGTCCTGTTTTCATCCTGCACACCATTATATATAAACGGTGGTCAAAAGTGCTGCATCTTGGTAAAATATATTGTCTAAACCGTCATTCCTTCTTAGGCACAGCAAAGACAACTACAAACTAATCGAGGTGCAGTGGGCTACTAATGTGGCGGCAAATTAAAGGCCTTTATCATCTCAGAGTCTCCTCCTGCGCTTTACAAATTAATCGATGTGATGTGCAGAGGTGCAATGAACTTTGAGATTTGCCCGCGCATGTGGCGATTTTTCTCGTTCCATGTACAGGCTCTCGTCTCAAAGTACACACCACGTACAACGATGCATGCCACAGGAAAGAACGCTCTCGATCCTAGAACAGCCAAGGGGAGACCAAGTTTCCTCAGCGGCAACCGGCAACAACAGATGCAGCTGCGTTGTTGAGCTACCCTGCCCAACGAAGGACGATGGGCAGACGGAGTCGGGGCAACAGCAAACAAGTCCGGATCAGGACAAGCCAGCTTCACATCAAAATGATGTAACACCAGCAAAGGAGCTCAAAAAGCAAAAGAGACAGGCAGAGGATTCAGGACGCTAGAAGGAGCAAAACAACAAATGAAGAAGATGAAGTATTAAATCGTAGTCCTAGATGAGACAATCTTAGACAAACTTATTTTGGAGGGTTTGGTATGATATTACCAAATAACTATAAACCGTTGATCTACATATTTTGAAACAAAGAAACCAGTACTGCAATACAAAATACTTGTAGCTAGGAATTAGTAGAAAATAAATTGGCTCTGGTATGAGTCTATGACCAAGACCAACTGTCCCGTCACCGGTCCATTTGCTTCATCGATTTTGCCTACTCCACAGATGATGTTCATATGTATATCTTATATCGCCGGTCAATTACAGTAAACTATTCAAATGGATGAAAACAGGTTATCAGATAGTAATTCACTGTTTGAGGAGAAGAAAACCGGTTGGATTCGTCGCCAATCCAAAGAATTTCTCATGGGACAAACTATATAAATTAAACACTATTGGATACTGGAACATAGAATTGAGATCCACATAATATACACTTCGTAGTTGTTTTCTTTTTCTTCTAATTTTACAAAATAAGCATACACGATTTCTCGAATAACCTTTCCAAAAAAAAATCCCAAATAGTACAAAATGATCAATAGTTTTGGCTTAGTCTCGTCGTGTACACAGTAGAAGAAACCATGCTAAAACTGCATATTTAAGCACAGAAGTACTTGAACGGGGAAAAAACTATATACCGACGACGGATCGAGCGTGTGTGCATGGTGTTGGCATCTGATCTGATGAGGGAATTCAGAAGAATGCCCACTTGGACGCCGTCTTCTCCTTCATGGTTTTGGAGTGGAAGAGCTCGCCGCCGTCGCCGTCCCTGGCGCCGTGCCGCCGCCTCTCCGCCCCGACGAGCCTGGACAGGAACCTCCCGATCTTCTTGTTCTTGCCGCTCTTCTTCCTCTTCACCTCGCCCTTCCCCCTCACCGGTTGCGCCGCCTCCTCGTCTTGCCTCCCCGTCGTCGTTGGCGGCGGCTTCTTATTAGCAGAGGTCGGCATGAGCGGCTGGGAGAAGGCGGAGACGTCGACGAAGGAGGAGCCGGCGCCGACGACGTGGACGGAGCTGACGTCCGCGGAGAGCGCGGCGTGGTGCGGCGGCGGGGACGAGCCGCCGTAGGAGTACAAGGACGTGGTCGCCGAGGAGGAGGAGGCGCGCGCGGTGGTGGTCGCCGAGGAGGACGCGGAGAGGTGCGCGAGGCGGTCCCGGAGGCAGTACGGGCAGACGCCCTTGGACATCCGGTGCTCCGGGTGCCGCTTGCACCGGCCCTCCCACTCTGACCGCCGCATGGCCGAACGAATTCGAATTGAACCCCCGGCCGCTGTCTCTGTGCCTCGGCGCGCTTGCTACTGTGTTTGCTGTTGGTTGTTGCTGGGCGTGCCTGGTTCTTAGGGTTTTCGGCGGGCGTGGCGGGGTTGGTTGCGCGGTGTTGGCGGTGGCGAGGGGGAGCGCGCGCGGGGGAGAGGAAGTGAAGTCGCGGGGTCCGTTGAGGAAGAAGGGGAATGGTTGTTGAGATAAAAAGCGCGGGGACCGCGTTGCGCGAGCCAAGCCCTGTTTTTGTCCTACGGCAAAACTTTAGCCTCTTACTTTTTTTTTTCACGGGAATCTAAACAGGGATAAAAAAAAAATAAATAAATGGCTAAAAACTGGGCTAAAATCTTTTGCTCCCAAAAAAATCCTAAACTGGGCTAAACTTCCTCGGGACGGACGCTGAACACCCCATATCTCTTACCGCTCGTATGTATGCCTGTGCATTGATAATTAAATAAGAGCAAATCAGTCATTGTAGATTAGAGGACTAAAGTTTAGCCCATAAATCCAAACAGCTTAGCAGGACTAAAGTTTAGGCTAAACTTTAGTCCTTGGACGAGTGATCCAAACACCAAATTATATCGCCATATTGGAGCTTCATCTTGCTTCGTTTTTTTTAATTAAATTGTTAAAAGCCGTGTTTGTGTTTCGTAATTCGTTTTTTTGTTTCCTCGCCTGAGGCCATCTCTTTCTGCACAAACGGACTCAGGAGATCGTCACTACCAAACCAAAGAGCGGTGCATGGTGAGGTCTGGTGCCTACACGTTCACGTTTGTCGCCAATAAAGGAGCATGTTCATACTGCTAGTTTGTCCTTTTGTGGCAAGTTACCACTAAATAAATTTTCCTAACCTACCCTTGAGGAAATCAATTTGTGATTCCACTAATCAGCAGGCAGGATTTTCCAGTGAAAAGGGGCTGCGCAGTGGATGACTAGCATAGTAGCATGGCTGAGCTACAGCTGAAGTTCCCATCGCATGTTTTGGTGAGAAGAATCGGTCGTCCATCAGGACTATCAGTTTGCAGTCTCCGGCCATTCCCCTGTTCCGATCCGTCGCCACACACGTCCGCTCAGACGAAACGGAGATTCCAGCGCGTCCCGCTGAGTAGACAGGAAGACACGCAAGCACGCACGCACAGCGGACGGTCAAAAGAAGCTCGTCTCCTAGCTTCCTTTAGCTGCACGTCTCCCCCAGTGGGATTTGGTATTCGCGACCTCCTCCAACTTTTCCTTTGTTCTACAGTACGGGAAAAAAGAAAGAAAGAAAGAAAAAACACGGTCGAAAGGGAGTAAAGATATGGCCGAGCGAGCGCTCGTGGGAGACAGTGGCCATGGCCCACGATCGCAACCGCGTGCCGGGGGGATCCATTCCACATCGACGAGTAGCCGTCGGCGTCACTCGCCCGGTGGACTTGGCTGGTCAGCTACGCAGCTATCTGATGTGCGCGTGCGCGTGCGCGGGCCGCGTGTGACTCGCGTCGGGCGGCACCGGATGGTGGGGGAAGATTTTGGCCCCGTGCTTGATCAGACATCTGGGGGCCACCGATCATAGGCTACAGTGCTACTAGTACGTACAGGTGCAGCAAAGCACCGCGTCTGGTGGCGTTCGCGTCGGCTGGACCGCCGGGACAGGACAAGGCAGGGACGCGTGCGGTCGGCGCGGGGCACGCCATGCAGATGCGGTAGCAGTAGCACGTGTGCAAGGCGCGAGCCGCTTCCGAGCTCTCGCGCTTGTCGTCGTGCTAGCTTCTGGTCGGCGTTTGCGGTCGCCGTGCCGTCCCGCCAGGACTTGCACACAGTTGGCTTGGCCGGTCGGTGAGCCACCAGTGACCAGTTGCCTCCCAGTTCCTTCCGATTGACGTGCGTTCATGTTTGTTTGAAGAAAAATAAACGAGATCGAGGCTGGTCAATGTCCAGGGATTTTGGGCGTGCCTGCCGTTGCAATTAATTGGAGAGCATGTATGTGCCCCGGCGCAAGTCGTGCCGGGTCGTTTCCGTTCGTCTGACTCTGGCTACCTCCGTTGGGGAGCCTGTATTGGAGAGGCTTGGAGCGATGGGTTGTTGCTTATTGTATTGTACATGTACCGTTGTACGAGTACTACTACTACTTCTTTTCAACGTCATCTGTGCTGCACTTCTTCTCTATCAATACACAGATCGGCAAATCTCCTGCTGTTCTTTTCACAAAAGAAAAAAAATATCTGTGCTGCATTTCTCGGCTTCTCGCCACGAACAGTTTTGGTGCGTCGTTGTGTGTACACTGTACATACATTTTTTTAGCAAACTGTACATGTGTGTGTACATATATAGGGTAAGACTATTCTGCAGCTGGCCATAGAATAACTTATTCTATAACCACCTTGATTTACAATAATGTTTATACCAATTTACGATAACATGAATATGAATTTACGATACTCGTGTTACTACAACTCACGGTGATATTTACCATAATGTTATAGTAAATCACTTAGTAAGGAGTTAATGTAATCTCATAAATTAGAATAGTAATTATCGTAACTCAAAGTGGCCACAGAATAAGTTATTCTATGACCAGCTGCAAAACAGAATATATATATATATATATATATGGCTCTAGACGGACCGATATAAGCTGTACGTAGATCACACAACCCAAAAGGCCCAAACAGCAGATAAGTGGGCTTCCGTCCAAAAGCATTGTGCACATGTTTACGTGGACGATCTTCGGGCTAGAATCTGGTCCACGGATCCAGTTAGTGCCAAACTAATCCTCTAGCACATGTTTACGTGACTCCAGCATATTTTGGGCCAAGTGCCAATGAAACAATAGAAAATGGGCTTTTCTCGTGGGCCTGTTTAAACAACTAAATTGTGTCCTTGTCTTGGTAAGAAGTGGTTTTCAAGCCTGTTTCATCATTTATAACTACTAGCAAAAATGCCCGTGCGTTGCTACGGGGTGTATAGTTTCTAGTTGCTTGGACAGCATAAAGTTCAGAAGATTTATTCAACAATCGCGTCATGTGTTCTCATTCATCTTGGAATCAAACTCTATAATATGTCCGGAGATGCTATACTCGAATTTATATCTGTAAAGGACGTTTGATGTTTTATCTAATGATCGGGTCATGCATTTCAATTTATTTTGGAATCGAACTCCCCGCCCTGTCTTAACACAATACTCTAACTCATAAAAGTATGGGAGAGAGCAAATGATAACAAAAACACTAATATTTACTCAAAATATATCATAACCATAATTTTCGTATTATCCAAGTGTTGAAATAGTTAAATATCGAGTTTTGTGACTTACTATGAGAACTCATAAAAGTATGTAGATCATAGCTTGTTCGTTTGGTCGTGGCTTGTCGTAAACGATCGTAAATTTTCAGCCGGAACAATATTTTTCTCTCACACAAACTAGCCAGCAGTACTTCTTCACGAACCAGCAACGAAACGAACCAGCCAACCGAACAGGCTGCATCTTATTAAGCCCAAAAATATTTACTTGTGAATATATCATAACCTTAATTTTCATACTATCAATGTGCTAGTATAGTTAAATACCGAGTTTTTATGACTTACTTTGAGGACCCATAAAAATTCATAATTCAAATTATTAAAAATTATTAAAACTATTAAGACTTTAGTTACTGACGTATCAATGTAGAGGCAACCTACAAAGCGCGCTTCACCGCCACCATGCCACCACTGATGTTAGCACGTAACCCATGTGACGTTTTCTGCTAAGGCTTGGCCTCGTGGCCCGCTCCAGGAGGTGCAGTGTGGCAGGTAGGCACCTCTCTCCTCATGGTCATGAGGTGGTGAGACGTGTTGATCTTGTCCAATATCGTTTACTCATTGATTTTGATCTCTCGTCGTGGGGTGCTTCGCTGTGCCTCTGCCTGAGGTCAGTGGGCGAGGCATGTACGAACAGCGCAAGCGGCAAATCCATGGCCAAGACGTGGGAATCCATTGTAGACGGAGTGTTGGAATTTTCAGCCGTCCATTGAGCTTGTTCATCCACCACATTGACCAACATTCCTGCTATACAGAAGCCAATGGCATGATCGCATGGCTTAATTCATCTACTTCATCTAGAACTTGTCGTTCTTCAATCTTGTTTTTTAGACATCCATTGAGGTAGAGATTTATACAGCTTTGTCAAACGTTTCCTTTTATTTGACAGAATTTTTTATTCCCTTTTCTTTAGTGCCCTCTTTTTTATGAGTTAGCGCTTCAGTGAGCTGCAATTGGACAACGCCATATTGAACACCACGTGTGACAAAAAAATAGAAAAAGGTAAACTAAAAAAACCGGATAAAACAAAAAAGAAACCCTCACAGTATATGTATTAAAATAGGATTCGAAAGAGACTTATCAAGCCAATCGGAAACCTAGTGGGCACATATATATATATTTATGCATGTTGTGGACGACGTGTGGCTCATGAAAAAAAAGAAAATAGTACTCCCTCTGTTTCAAATTATAAGTCGTTTTGACTTTTTTGGTACATTATTTTGCTATGTATCTTGATATAATAATATATCTAGATACATAGTAAAATGGATGAACAAAAAAAGTCAAAGTGGCTTATAATTTGGAACGGAGGGAGTATGTGCAACAAGAAATTTGAATTGGACACGAAAAAATTGATAGTGTGGTCCACCGAAACGGGAAAAAGAGCATAGCCGAGCAGCAGTTTTTTATCCTAATATTTTTCTATTAGACGCTCCTAGCGTCCGGGCGCTCGGATTCAGGGGCACGTCCGAACGCACCTCAGGCCCTATCCTAGTGTCTCGCCCCCCATGCACGAAACGACGCCCGCCGCCCCATGGAACAGTAGACTCATTCCGTCAAGCCGCGCCACCATCCCGCCACGCCGCCCGTCCCCCGCCATCCCGTCGCGCCGCCCATCCCCGTCGTGTAACACCCCAGTGTTAAGCTTGCATTTTCACTTACATTGCATGAGCATAAGCATCATCCACTCATTCATGAGCATAAGCATAAGACTAGCATTTATTTACTCTAGGTTTATCTTCATGAGATGCTTAATTATACATGTATATGCCTTATGGTCATGCTTGGTTAATGCAAGTGGGTGTTGTTTGGTCACCAAAACAACTTAGACATACTTAGAATAAAAAATGGAACTAAGTTTGTATTCATGAGTTGGCCAAAAAATGCTTCTAAGTGATAGTTCTACAAGAATTACCTTTATTAAGTTGATTGTTTGACCTATCTTGACCAATTACTTAGAGAGCTTGCATGGCCGTGGGACCTAAATAAAAGTTGTAGTTTAGGTCATGTAGAACAAAGAGCTGAATCAGTGCCTAAGTTGGTCAAATAGGGCTTCCAAAATTTAACTTAATGTTGTTTTGAAACTTGAATTTTTTTCTAAGTCATTGGCTCAATTACAGTTTCAAAGTAGCCCACTTTGGTGATTTTTAGTTTGAAAACCATTTGGAATTTGACAAAACTTCCTTAAGCAAACTTGGAGTACTTGTGTAGCTCTATAAAATGGTGAAATTGGTCTACCAAAATCCTCCACGGTTCAGGAGTTTTTGAGGGTTGAAAATCAGGTTTCAGACACCAGCATCAGGCCTAAAACCGGCCTTTACCGCACGCAGTCGTGGACAACCGCGGGTAGGCCGCGCGCGCCACATGGCCGCCATACTCCGGTGCTGGCCCGCTCTGTCGAGCTAGAAGAGGGAGAAAGAAGGTGCCCACACTCTCACGCGCTCACTTTCTCTCTCGCTCTCCCTCTCTCTCACCCGCGCTCACCGAAGCGGAGAAAAGCACAATGCCGCCGCCGTCGCGCCTTCACCGGCTACGCTAGCCACCTACGCTGCATTGTCGACCCACTAGCAATGCCCATCGAGCACAGGTAAAGCCCCTAGAGCTATCGCCATGGCCGCCGTGTGCCACCGAGCTTGAGCTTGCCATGGCCAGACCTCCTCGCGCATGCACCGTTCTCCCTCTCTGTCGTTCCATAGTCGCAAGATCTAGTAGATGTTGTAGCCGCTGGTCGTTGGCCAATGCCAGCCTCGTCGAAAGAAGGATGGGCATCGCACCGCCATGAATCGGCTGTGCCGCCACCACGCATGTCACCGTGGCCACGCTTACCCGGTCTCCTTCCTCTCTCGCTTTTAAGAGCTAGAGCACCGCCTAGAGCTGGTGAAGCTCACGGGGAAGATGGGTGCATGATGCCATCACCTGAATCGCTGGAATGCCGTAGCACCACCGTCGCACTCGCGTCGTCGCGCTTGCGCTGCGGCACCGCCATGCACGCGGTCGTGCTTTGCCGACGACTCTTAGGTCCCTAATCCTAACCCTAGATCTCCGCTAGACCACCTTGAAGCCGTAGCCAAGCTCGTTCGAGGTCGCCGTGGCTGGATATGGCTGGAGCACCGTCGCGCTCTCGCTGTCGTGACACCTTGCATGCGGCCCGACCACACCGCCGCTCCACCGTAGCCCCTAACCCTAACCCGAGTTTCCTTAAGGTTCACTGGAGCCTCCACCAAGCTCAGGCAAGCTCGACATTGCCGGAGACAGCAATGGCGCCTCCGTCGCCGGCCATGGCCACCGTCAAGCTAGCTCCGATGAGCCCCTTGGCAGACCAACCCCTTTAGTAGATGCGCATGGAGGTGCAGAGCACGTTGGTGGTGACCTTACCGCCGGAGACCTCCTCGTCGACGAGCTATGGCCGATCAAAGTGCCGCCCCTACTTCTATGCCAGTGACAGGTGGCGCTGGGTTGCCCGGGTCCTAGCAGTCAGCTGCACTGGGTGCACATAGCATTAGCCGATTTTGGTATTTTCTTTAAATGTTTTCTAGATTTTGATGCAAACTTGTAAATGCATAACTAAATCTAGGAGTGTCCAAATTGAGTGAACCAAATTTTGTTAGCTTCATCTTGATGAGTACTATCTGTTAAAAATATGAAACTTAGTATGTGCTATAGTTTTATGCATTGTTTAAATTATCTTGTTTATTCCCATTAATCTTAAAAATGCATAACTTGAGTTTGGGAGATGCTAAAAATGTGATTCTAATTTTGCTAGTCTTGCTTTGACATGCTGGATCTAGGAAAATGTTAAACCTACAGTTGGCCAACTTGGAATATAACTTCTTATTTTGGCTTAATTAAATGCTAGTTCTTGTGAAATTAATTGTGGTAGATTTATGTAACTTATGGGCATGAAATAATTTCCACAATGTTCTGGTATTACGAGGAATGTAAGATAAATAATAAATCTATTGCTTGACACTTTTCACTATGCTAAGTATATTTAAGTGGTAATACACCATGCAACTTGTCATTTTTGTAGAGGTTGTTGTACATGTCCAAATAGCATGCAATTTTAACAGAAGGCTTTTGAGAGCATGTATGGGCTACTGTAATTTTTCCAGAATTTATGGAGCATTGAAAGTAGTAGTTCTAGTTTTCATCTAAATTAAATGAATTAACAAAGGCTTATAAACAACTTGGTTTGGGTCCAACCATTATACTTTTTAACATGTTGGGAATATATACAACCTGATGGTGCAATTGGTTGTGCCCAGTTTCAATTTGTTGTATGC
Source organism: Miscanthus lutarioriparius (assembly GCA_904845875.1). Taxonomy (NCBI): domain Eukaryota; kingdom Viridiplantae; phylum Streptophyta; class Magnoliopsida; order Poales; family Poaceae; genus Miscanthus; species Miscanthus lutarioriparius. The sequence goes on along the minus strand of CAJGYO010000001.1, from coordinate 12,216,734 downwards.
ACTTAGTTAATTATTGCTCTATAATTCACTTGCATCTAATATTCTTGGCTTGGTTGCTTTGCATAGACTTAAGACCTGTTGTTTAGATGCTTAGGCTAATTGAGATAAGTTGTTAGCTGCAGGTTTTAGGTCTCTTACTGATAATGAACAACTTTCCCTTAGGTTGCTAGAAAGTGGTGAGTGTATGTTTCTTATACACCTACTCAGTAAAATTTAGTTAATCATAGTATTACCTTGTTATCATTCATATCATCCCTTGTGCATTCCCTGTATTTATCTATATCTTCATGCATATAGGATCATCGGAGGGGATAACACTTCTGGAGTTCGAGGCCGTGGGAGAAGAGGACCAGCAGGAGACCTAGTACCAGGAAGTTCCAAAAGGCGAAGGACAGGCCCCGAAAGAGTTGCCTAAGTGCCCCGACCACCGACCCTCAGTTTTTTCTAAAAGGCAAGTCCCGGAGCATTCTAAGCATCGTACGTTTTACAAATATCAATTTGAGTACTTTATGTTTGATGTATTACGTTGTAGGAGTTGTTTGGAAACACTTGATGCATATGACCTCCTTGTCTAGAAACATATATACCTTGAACCCTATGTAGGTCCAGGATCGAATAAATGCTTAGCTATGCTTAGTTTGGTAGAAATCAGGTGATTTCCTGTCACCTGTGAGGTATAGGTGGATACCTAGTCACGGTTGGATATATTTGCTATCGTGGAAAAGAACCATGTGATGATGTAATTGGAGGTCGGACGGAGTCTATGTTGTAGGTTGACTCATGTGATTCCGTCTGTGCCGCTTAAGGACCGCATCGTTGTTGGTCCTCAGTCATTTTGAACACAACCTCTCACTTAGCTGGCCAGATAACTCGTTCCGACCGTGAGGTCACTCAACTCAGGCCAGGAGTCATTCTGTTTGAGTGCGCATATTGGAGGTAGTAAGGATGTGCGGGGAGCCAGATGTGAGCCCAAGGGCAGGCTAGGCCTGAGCATCCTGGCAGCTGGTCAGTCCCTGAGGGTGCGATGCTAATCGAACCCGCGAAGTTGAGTCCTGAGTTGTACCAAAGGTGACCCAACGTGACCCCGACAGGGGAAGTGTGGGTTTATGTTAGGATTTCTACCCAACTGGTTGCAATCGATTCAAATCGCCGTCTCTCTCGGATAGTGAGAAACTTGACTGAGCTTCCTTATATCATAGTAAGAACAATGAAAGTGAAATGGCTATGATGGTGATATAATAAATGGCTATGGTTACTATTGTTGTGCTACATAATTGTATAACACATGTTTGGCATATGTTAGGTGCTAATCTAGAGTTGAATAGCTACAATTAACTTGAAGACCGAATTATAAATGTGTAGTTCAACTAGTGGCTTTTTATGTAAAATGTTGTCAAGCTAGCTCCACTTATAAAGCCTTGCATGATCCTTGGTGTCGCTTTATTCTTGGTTTATGACGGGTAAGTCTAGCTGAGTACCTTATTGTACTCAGGGTTTATTTTCCACTTATTGTAGATGGTACAGTGTATCATGGGTACTACAAGAACTGCTTCTCTCTAGCTGTGGATGAGGAGTGAGGCCGCGAGCATGGCCCTTATGTGTTGTCTTACCTATGATGCTTTTGTCAGACTTGATCATGAACTAGCATGTATTTGAAACATGTGTGTGATGATGGCTTCAAAACTATATTGCTTCCGCTACTGTAATTGAACTTGGTGTTGTAATATTTATATTGGAACTCCGATGTACGATGAACTATTTGTGAACTTTATGTAACATATGCCATGGATGTTGAATCATGTATGATCTTGGTTGGTATGTTGGATGTTTCGAGGTCCTTCGTGACACTCGACGGACTACCGGGTTTATATGGGCTCAAGTATGACAGCGCGAGGTTCAAATATTAAATTGGTCCGTTCTGCTATAGCTGGCATTGGAGCAAGGTTCAACATTTCTTGTCATAGGTGTAATTAAAACAAAGGTTTTTGTTTTACAAAACCAATTTTGGCAACTTATAGCTATATATAGGTGTTCAAATATTAAATTTGAATCTAAAGTGTGCTAGTGATCGTTTCCTATATGCCCAGTTAAGAATTTCAGGTGGCTTAGTAAGTACTAACTTTGGGGGTTTACTTTCATGCAATTGTTATTTCATCGTACATACGGTGTGCTATTGTATGGGTACCATTCATTTGAATGAATGGATCAATATACCTCTACGCCAGGTAAGATGGTGAGTGTAGGATCTCTGGTTGGCCTAGAGGGGGGTGAATAGGCCTGTCAAAGCAAACACTCAAACTTTTAGCAATTTCACCTTGCGGCACTGCCGTTCTGACGGGCGGCACTGCTGTTGGGTATCGATATTAGGGATACCCAAAGTAAGAAAGTTAGCGCCCACGCTGACTTCCCTAGATGGCTCGAGACGTATTAAAAGGTCTCGCCTGACCCCAAGGCCGCGGGCTTCGTCTTGCCCGACCCCAAGGATGCGGGTTCCGTCTCACCCAAGGTCGCAGGCTCCGTCTCGCCAAACCTTAAGGCCACAGGCTCCATCTCGCCTGACCCCAAGGACGTGAGTTCCGTCTCGCCCAAGGCCACGGGCTTCGTCTTGCCCGACCCTAAGGATGCGGGTTCCGTCTCGCCCAAGGTCACGGGCTCTGTCTCACCCGACCTCGAGGACGCGGGTTCCGTCTCGTCCGACGGGGACCCATACCACCACCAACTACTCTAGAACCAAGCGTATGGGCCTGGGTCAAAACTCTAACGCCAAGGAAGAGGATGGCGTGCCTCGATGTAACCTGTGGTCATGATGGGTTATACCTGGGGATTCACATCAAGAACAGCGTCGGGGGTGCCGGTGCTGTTCTTCCTAATCCTTGTATGGACGCTGACAGGCGCGTCAGTTCACCATGACTTCCATCGGGACAGAGTGGAATGCCATGATCGGTAGATGACGCCTGTGCATGGCGCCAGTGATGGACAGGGCCACAACATGAAGCCATCCCTGTTGACATCTATAGGATTAGCAGGACCCCCATGAAGGAGAAGAAGGACCGGCAACCCTAGAAGCCTTCTTCTCTCTCTCGTTCTTCTCCTTTTCCTCCTCTATAACCCGCGCTTTCCCTTCGTCTATAAAAGGTGAAGCAGGGTGCCCCATGAAAGGAGAGATCTGGACATAAGAGCACGACACAAGCACACAGCTGAGTGGCAAGCGAGCTCTCAGCACCCGTTCACTCCTTCCACCAGAGACTTAGGATCCTCTCCCTCTCTCGCCTATTTGTAACCCATATTGTAAACCAAGTGCCGGTAACACGAGCAACAATGAACTAGACATAGGGATGTTCTGCCCGAACCAGTATAAACCCTTGTGTCCTCCAAGCACACCATCCGAGTTAGATGCACAAATACAAATTTCCTCATCGGTGGTCCAAAAACACCGACAGTTGGCCCGCTAGGCATGGGCTTTTTGTGTGTCTCGACGTCCACATCAGGCCTCAGATGGCTAGTCACGTGTGCTTTGGGAACCATGACTTCATCGTTACGATAGAGGGAGAGTTGGCGCAGGTTCCCACCGCCGTCCAGCCTCTCCACTCCGCCGGCCTCGACGTGATCACCAAGACGCTTGAGGAGCTACAGCTGCACGCACCAGAGGCCCACACCCCCATCCCCTATGAATGATGAGTTCGTGTGGATGACCGAATATGTCGTGGAGTCTTTCCACGACCTCCTCATGGGAGAATCGGAGTCGCCCTCCAACTCTGACTCCAGCAGGAGGAGCCATCACCCCTCGTGAAAATGTTTCATGGCAAGTACCCCCAAGGGATACATCAAAAGCAACCATGAGGGAGGGGCTACCCCAGTAGACAACCTCGATGATAGGGTCAAGGGGGATGCAGGGGGCCCACCTTGCCTGCAGGTAGAGCAGCTGAGGGCGGGGCACCAAGAGCTCAAAGAAGCACGACTCTAGCTCGAGTAGGAACGTGCGGAGCTCGAGCAAGAGATCAAGTGCCATGGAGACGGTGGGCATGCACGCGCTGTGGCCCATGACATGAACTGGAGGATCGTCGAGGATGACGAAGCCCTCCCACACTTCACCCAGGCAAGCCAGAACATCGCTGCCACAGCGGCCTTGCTCCGAGGGCTTTCGGAGCCCACGATACTCGAGGATCATCGGGCCCATCGTGAGATTCACACGCTACTCGAGCGTGCGGTGGCGCAACAGGCCGATAGCTGGCTGTCCCGACGATGCGAGCTCGACGCCAGCCAGCGCACGCCCTCAAAGTGACCCGACAGGGACATGTCAGTCCACCAGGCACAGTGAGGCGGTAGGCCACGCGCCGCGGCCCCGGTGCATGAGCGTCTTGGCCTCCACTGTGATGCCCACAGGCTTGCCCACGGCGATCAGAGGGAGGAGGCTAGCCGTGGCTACCACCCTTGTCATGGTGGAAATTTCTCCAGGCAGTGGGTACATCCGATGCTTGTCCTCGCAGTGCAACGAGCTACCCGATGTCCCTGATGCGATGTCATAGGAGCTTTCTTGTCCAGGACAATCTACGAGTCCCTGGTTCATAAGCTGGGACGTAAGGGCCTGCAAACCACCAAAGAGCTCCTCGACATCTCCACTAGCTTGGCCTCAGGCGAGGAGGTGGTTGGGGCCATTTTTGACTGCCCCAAGGGCAAGGCAAAGCGGGACGAGGACACCGGCGAAGGCGCCTCCAACTGCCCCAAGAAGAAGAAGAACAAGCAGCGGTGTAAGGGCTCGCTTGTGGCCACTGTCGATAGCAAGGCGGGTCGGAAGCCCACCGAAGGTACCCTAGACCACTTCGAGAAGCTGCTCGAAGGGCCATGCCCGAAGCATGCTTTCCCCATCAAGCACCTATACAAGGACTGCGTCCTCATGAAGTGGTGCTCTGGAGCCTGAGGACCACCACCAGCCGGGCCACCGGCTACACGCCATTCTTCATGGTCTACGGTTCTGAGGCTATCCTCCTGACCGACCTTGATTATGGAGCAACGTGGGTCAGGGCGTATGACGATCAGGGTGCCGAGGCGTCCCTTGAGGATGCCATGGACCAGCTAGATGAAGCGTGCAACGTTGCCCACCTTTGCTCTACCAAGTACCAGCAAGCGTTGCGCTGGTACCACAGCCATCGAGTGCGGGGTTAGGCCTTCAACATCGGGGACCTAGTGCTCCGCCTCGTCCAGAGCAATAAGAATTGGCACAAGCTCTCTCCACCATGGGAGGGACTGTACGTTGTAGTGGAGGTGCTCCGACTAGGCACCTATAAGCTCAAGACCATCGACGGCAAAGTCTTCGTCAACGCCTAGAACATCGAACAGCTATATCGCTTTTACCCTTAATCTATGCACGCTTTCTCTTATTGATTTTGCTATCGACTCCTCGATCTTTAGTGACACCCGACCCCAGCAACGGCAAGGGGTCGGGCCTTACTCAGGGGCTGATAAGAGCATATCTATCTGGTAGACATTCTCTATGCCCGACCCTTTCTCACGTTAAGATCTAGAAGCAATAGTTGCGGAAACAAACACTGAGTAAAACTGGTCAGACCACAAGAAACCAACGGCCCAGCGGCTACGACGTTTTTGCTCACCAACATGATCAGAGTTTTTGCCCGTACCCCGAGCTTTTTAGCCTTAACTATGGCAAGAGTCGGAATGCATTAAAGAGTATATCTATCTGGTAGACATTCTCTATGTCCGACCCCTTCTCATGTTAAGATATAGAAACAAGGGTTACAGAAATAAACAGTGAGTAAAATTGGTCAGACCGCAAGAATCCTATGCCCCGGTGACTTTGGCCTTTTTGCTCACCAGCGTGATTAGAGTTTTTTGCCCGCACCCCGAGCTTTTTAGCCTTAACTACGGAAAGAGCCAGAATACATTAAAGAGTATATCTACCCGGCAGACATTCTCTGAGCCTAACCCTTTTTCACGTTAAGATCTAGAAGCAAGGGTTGCGGAAATGAACGCTGAGTAAAACTGGTCGGACTGTAAGAAACCTACGCCCCAGCAGTGATGATGTTTTTGCTCACCAGCATGATCAGTGTTTTTCCACCCACACCCCGAGCTTTATAGCCTTAATGACGGAAAGGGTCAGAACGTATTAACCTTTTTATACAAAAAGGGGAGAAGAGCTAAAAATCTGTTTGGCCATAACAAAATTTAAGAGCTTGTCCACTTATTACAAGTTCATCGCATGGCTTATCTACCTAACTAAATTCTTAGGAGGATGATCTCATCCTCTATCTCAGTAGGTAAGTCCTGTGCCAGAGGGGCCACCTCCTTCTCGATGTCGTCCAGCTCGATGTTAGTGTAGACAGGCATGAGAACCGTCACAAGTAAGGAGGGATATAGACCTGAAAATGCTCCTACGACCCATTTTGCCCTAGGAGTTCAAAGGCTGTTCCTCCGACGAGTTCACAGCCACTCCGGGGTGCCCTTAGAGTGAGGGGTGGAAAGGGATGGGCCCACTAGTGGCTAGTACCTGGGCACACGAGCGCCGCGGGAATCCAAGCCCACGTTCGAGTCTTGGTCGGTTCCTAGTCCATGATTTTTCCTCCAAGAAAGGCAACGAGCCCTTAGGACCGATCGAATGGACCTGAGAACTATATAGACTGACCACCGAGAATCTAGAGTCGGCCACCAGCTGACCCATGCTAGAACGCCATGAACGAAAAGCCGGGGCCCCACTCAGAATAGCCCGTTAGCAGCTCACCGAGCACCATGTTTCGTCCATCGATGAAAAACGTGGCATGGCTCAGCCCCTCCGTTTTATCGAAAAAAACACTTGAGGGATGATGATCACAAAGACGAGCTAACCCCTCGATCGGACCCCTGCAATGTGAGGGGGCTCGAGGGAAGTTGGACTCGCAAGGAGACCAAATGCACGGTCGTAGGACGATGGCTCAGATCCTAGGGAGGGGTAAGTCCTATGCCAGAGGGGCCACCTCCTTATCGATGTCGTCTAGCTCAGCATCGGTGTAGACAAGCGTAAGAACCGTCACAGGTAAGGAGGGATACGGAGCTGAAAACGCTCCTACGGCCCATTTAGGCCCAGGAGTTCAAAGGCTAGCCCTCCGATGGGTTCACAGCCGCTCTGGGGCACCCTTAGAGTGAGGGGCGGAAAGGGATGGTGATAAGTACATCACTCCTTTAGATGTACCCGCTGATCCAATAACCGTCATGCAAGGTCCAATGACCCGGGCTCGAATGCGTCAACTCAATTTATAGGTGAGCTCGTTCTTAAGCGATCCTTTTCATACTTTTGAGAATAGACTACAACCTAATGATGTTATCTTGCTCAAGAATATTGGAGAGGGTCATGAGGGACTTAGAGGAATAGGTGGAGGCGTTGATGACCAGCAAGGACGTTCAACAGAAACCGGAGGCCCGGTCCAACAAGATTTCGAGTCTGCCTCGTCCTCCAGGACCAGTCTGCTTTAAACTGGTCACCTAGGACGCATCTAGACTCCGTTTTCGATGATCCACATATGGTTGGAAAGCTAATTTGATAAGGAAGCCAATCCAAGTGGTCTCACATCAAAAGGCCTTCAAAATCAATGGAATCATCAAAACAAGTCAGCATCCAGAATCTATCAGGGTGCTACGACACCGTCTTTTGGTCCGTTGGACCGTGTATCATGTTTGGGCCTATTAGGGGGCGCGTCTAGGGTAGGCGACGACCCTAAGACCTTTATAATCATACACTGCTGCCGTCATTAGGTTTTGGGTTTTGCTTAGATTAATCTATCAAGAACAGTTTCGCCGTTCATCGGTTTGTGAGACCCCAACTTCGTGAGCTTAATCATTCATCTGCAATTTGGTAAATTTCTTTCTTGTTCTTGCTTGTGTTCTTTATTGCGCAGGCAGGGATTAGCCTTCTTGGCGAGGTCAACCGGTTCCGTGTCTCGGTTGATAACCAGAGGAGTTGTGGTGCTAAGATTGCAGGGTTCGATCTGAAGCCGGATCGATGTGTCATTCTCCGCTTCAACGATAGTTACCACTACCCGATGGAAGATCGGGATCCCCGTTCCCATTAAGTGGTAATTAGAGCTAAGGTATACCATCAGGTTCACATTTATCCCCTAGTTTTGAGTGTTTTGCATTCGTCCCATAGTTCGAGTGCCATTTTTTTTCTGTCCTAGAACCTTCCGCGCCATAGGCTTTGCATATTTCAGTTTCAGAGTTCGTCGTGTTAAGTTTGTGTCCTGCTCGAGGTCTTGTTGCTGGTTAGGTTATGTTAGAGTCCAGTTCATGTGTTTTCCTCCATCGTTTCCATCAAATCCTTGCTGCCGTGACCAATTTTGCGCACATTGTTTCCGTTTTGTCCTCTAATTCGAAACCAATTCTTAAAACTGGTCTAGTTTTCGCATACGAACTCGGATTTTGACGTTCCATATATCAAAATCGATCGAAAAAAATTTTTTGGATTCGTCCGTCCCCAGGCCATTTGGGTTGGAAAATTTTAATTTGGTCAAAAACTGGTCACAAGATACTCTTTTCGTGGTCACAAGCTTTTTATCGATTTTGAGCACGTCTTCTAAAATTTCCACAGGCCACGCCTTTCACTTGTTTATGCTCATATTTTCTGTGGTTACTTCTTTTGTGCTCCTAAATGAAGGAAAAATATCAAAAAAAAAAAAGAAAAAGTCAAAATTTCCCAAAAAAACAACAGCCCAAAAAATAGAAAAAAGAGAGGGACAAAAGAGAAATAATATCTAGAGGAGCACATAGAGAAGGCCAAAATGAGCTGTGTTATCGTGTGTTGTCTGGTTCCTTGTTTGTGTTGCTGTTGCCATCCACCATACTTGTTTGTCACACACCTGGTACTTGGAACATTTTAGACCAACAACGAGAACAAGTACTTTGGACTATAATTCAGCATTACTTTCTGTTATTGACTTGTGGCCAAATATATATTATTCTTTGTGTCCCTTTTAAGCTCCACAAACTCTTCAGATCAGTACAGAAAAAGGGTCTTGCAATCTCGGTACCACTGCCTCACAGGTATCATGAACCAGCCGTCGGTTGTACCGCCCACTGCTTTGTGTTGGTAAGAACTTTGTAAGAGCTTGGTAAGACACTTCCACTTGCTATGAAAAGTGACACCACTGCAACCACGTAGTCATTTGGTAGGGATAACCTTCACCGTTTGTTCCTATTTTTGTGTTTACAATCGCAAGAGGTGATTAGACTGGAGATGACAGGCCCAAGGATTTCAATGAGTGTGTCAGCCAAGAGCAACTGCAAGCTACTGTAGATAATGCCCAAAAAAGGATGAATGAGGCCATCAGGAAGGCCGTCACTAACACACTCATTGAACTCAACATTGGCAACAACATGGAGAGGTTGGACAAATGAATTTCCACGCTAACCGACAAGGTTACTGAGTTGGAAACCATGGTGGCGGTCAACAACGATGTCTCCGGCAACACCACCGATGGTCTCTTGCCAGAAGACACGGTGCATGATGCCACTGGGAACATAGATCGAGCAGCCTTTCGACAAGCAAGATTACGACGACGTCTTCATCGCAACACGACAGGTATGGGTGGTGTCCACCACCATCAAGGTAATAATCATCGTGTGCCCGATGATCCTTATGCTAAGATTAAGTTCACAATACCATCTTTTTTGGGTCATTACGATGCTGAGGGATATCTTGATTGGGAGATGATGGTAGAACAAAAGTTTAGTACCCACCTTGTGCCTGAGCATCATAGAGTTCGACAAGCTACTAGTGAATTTAAGGACTTTGCCATTATCTGGTGGAATGGGCTAGCTGCACAGGATGCTTTACCTGGTACGTGGGAAGAACTTAAGACAGCTATGCGTGATCATTTTGTTCCTCCTTCTTATCATAGAGACTTGCATAAGAAATTGATGCGTTTAGAACAAGGAGAGAAATCTATACAGGATTACTATGGTGAGCTCCAAAAGGGATTGATGCGTTGTAGTGTTGTGGAGGGGAACGAAGATTCCATCTATCGTTTTTATTCGGGTTTGAGGCGCGAGATTCAGGACATTGTTGATTATAAAGAATTTAACACTGTCAACCAGTTGTTTTAGTTTGCTATGCTTGCAGAAAAGGAATTGCAGGGGCATGAACAGCAGGGCAAGAGCAAGGTCAGCACCACATACACGCCACACTCGGCACCATCTTCGGGGCAGACCAAGCCAACCACTTTTCGGGCACCTCCACCAGCGAGCAAGCGACCAATAGCCTCTGGAGTTACCACTACACCTAAGGCACCTCCCGCACGACCTTCTAATTCAGGTAAAAATTCTTTGCAGGTGCCTACCAAGAGTGCCTCATCCGTTGCATCGACGGGACGCACTTTGGGCATTCAGTGCTACCGCTGCCATGGCATTGACCATGTGCAAAAGGATTGCCCAAGTCAGCGGGCATACATTGCTACGGAAGATGGTTACATCAGCACCTCTGACATTGAGGATGGAGAAGACCAAGATACAGATGAGGAGGACGGTGAAGTCCTTGGTGATGAGGCCACGGTGTCCTATTGGAGCATCATTGTACAGCGGGTGCTCAGCTCACAAGTACAGCAACCTGAGAAGCTACAACGCCATAACTTGTTCTAGATTTTCTTCGTCATCAACAACCGTCGAGCACGTATCATTATTGATGGAGGTAGCTGCAATAATTTGGTGAGTTCTGAATTGGTCAAGAAGCTTGGCTTGACCACACGCCCGCATCCACGTCCATACCATATTCAGTGGCTAAATGATTCTGGTAAAGCAAAGGTAATACAAACTTGCAGAGTATCATTTTCCATTGGTTCTTATGCTGATTCTGTTGATTGTGATGTGGTAACTATGCAAGCTTGTTCACTCTTATTGGGTCATCCTTGGGAACATGATAATGATGCTACCACCATGGTAGAAGTAATAAATACACCTTTGTGCATAAAGAAAAGAAAATTACTTTGGTACATTTGACCCCTGCTCAAATTGTACAAGCTGATAGAGAACGCGCTGCTAGTTTGAATGATGTTCAATCTGAAAATCAGCAAGTTGCTAATTCTATTCTCCCACCTAAAAAGAATAAGTCTACATCTATTTCTAGGGTCGAAGGGATTAAATTGAAGGGTGGTGTTATGATTGCAACAAAATGTGACTTTGCTAAAATTTCTGATGATGATATTTGCTATGCTTTGGTATACAAACGAGTTATGTATTCGCTTGATGATATTGTTAGCTCGGTGCCTCCTGCTGTCACTAAACTTTTGCAGGAGTATGAGGACATTTTTCCAGCTGAGATACCCCCGGGGCTGCCACCTATGAGAGGGATAGAGCATCAAATCGATTTGATTCCGGGAGCAACCTTGCCCAACCAAGCTGCCTATCGAACCAATCTTGAGGAGACTAAGGAAATGCAACGGCAAGTCCAAGACCTTTTGGACCACGGGTATGTATGTGAAAGCCTTAGTCCTTGTGCCGTTCCTGTACTTTTGGTTCCTAAGAAAGATGGAACTTGGCGTATGTGTGTTGATTGTAGAGCCATTAATAATATTACTATTTGGTATCGTCATCCTATTTTTAGGCTAGACAACATGCTTGATGAGTTGTGTGGTTCTATAATTTTCACCAAGATTGACTTGCAAAGTGGCTACCACCAAATTAGAATGAAACTTGAAGATGAATGGAAAACCGCGTTTAAAACCAAATTCGGGTTGTATGAGTGGTTAGTAATGCCTTTTGGTTTGACCAATGCACCTAGCACTTTCATCGCTTAATGAATGCGGTTTTATTGGTCGTTTTGTGGTAGTTTACTTTGATGATATATTGATTTACAGTAGGTCTTTTGATGAACATATGGATCACTTACGTGCTGTTTTTAATGCTTTACGTGATGCACGTTTACTAGGTAACCTTGAGAAGTGCATCATTTGCACGGATCGAGTTTCTTTTATTGGCTATGTTGTAACTCCACAGGGAATTGAGGTGGACGAGATGAAAATTGAAGCCATAAAGAGTTGGCTGGTTCCCCAAACCGTCACATAGGTGAGGAGTTTTCTTGGTCTTACAGGATTCTACCGCCGCTTCGTCAAAGATTTCAGCACCATTGCTTCCCCATTGCATGAGTTGACAAAAAAGGGGTGGTGTTTCATTGGGAAAAGGCACATGAGGAGTCCTTTGACACTTTGAAGGACAAGCTCACACACGCACCATTGCTGCAACTTCTAAACTTTGGTAAGACTTTTGAGTTAGAATGTGATGCTAGTGAAGTTGGCATTGGGGATGTTTTGATGCAAGATGGTAAACCCATTGCTTACTTTAGTGAAAAATTGCATGGTCCTATTCTGAATTATTCCACGTATGATAAGGAATTGTATGCACTTGTCCATTCTTTAGAGACGTGGCATCATTATTTGTGGCCTAAAGAATTTGTTATTCATTCTGATCATGAATCACTTAAGTATCTTCGCTCTCAACATAATCTGAATCATAGGCATGCTAAATGGGTTGAATTTATTGAATCTTTTCCTTATATTATCAAACACAAGAAAGGGAAGGATTATGTAATTGCTGATGCTTTGTCTAGACGATATACATTGCTGTCCCAACTTGATTGTCGGATTTTTGGGCTTGAATCAGTAAAAGAACAATATGCGCTTGATCCTAATTTTAAGGACATGTTGCTAAATTGTAGAGAAGGACGTACATGAAATAAGTTTATGATCAATGATGGGTTTTTGTTTAGAGCTAACCACCTACGCATTCCAGTTGGCTCCGTTCATCTTTTGTTGTTGCAGGAGGCACATGGAGGCGGATTGATGGGACATTTTGGAGCCAAGAAGATAGACGAGGTGCTGTCCACACATTTCTTTTGGCCTAGGATGAGGCGAGATGTAGAACGGTACGTGGCTCGGTGCACCACATGTCAAAAAGCTAAGTCGCGGTTGAACCCACATGGTTTATATATGCCTCTTCCTGTTCCTTCTACTCCTTGGACTAATATATCTATGGATTTTGTGTTGGGTTTGCCAAGGACTAAGAGGGGGAGAGATAGTATTTTTGTGGTGATTGATCATTTTTCTAAGATGGCACATTTTATTCCTTGTCATAAGAGCGATGATGCCGTTCATATTGCTGACCTTTTCCTTCAAGAAATCGTTCACTTGCATGGTATGCCTTCTACTATTGTTTCAGATCACGATGCAAAATTCTTGAGTCATTTTTGGCGCACTTTGTGGAATAAATTGGGGACCAAGCTGCTATTTTCTATAACATGTCATCCCCAAACTGATGGGCAAACTGAGGTAGTGAATCGAACATTGTCCACCATGTTGAGAGCAATTTTGAAGCGCAATTTGAAGATGTGGGAAGAGTGTTTGCCGCATGTGGAGTTTGCATATAACAGGGCGGAACATTCCACCACCAAGGTAAGTCCTTTTCAGGTAGTGTATGGTTTTAACCCTCGCGCTCCTATTGATCATTTGCCTTTACCTACCACTGAGAGAACACATAGTGATGCTAGAGAGCGTGTTGATTTCATTCGTAAGTTGCATGAAACAACTAAAGCAAATATTGAAAGAATGAATGAAAAGTATAGAATTGCTGGTAGTAAAGGTAGAAAAGAAATTAAACTTGAACTGGGTGATTTGGTTTGGTTACATTTGAGAAAAGATAGATTTCCTGAGCTGCGTAAGTCTAAATTAATGCCAAGAGCAGCTGGTCCTTATAAGATAATTGAGAAAATAAATGATAATGCCTACAAACTTGAGTTACCACCCGAGTACGGGGTTAGTCCCACCTTTAACATTGCAGATTTGAAGCCTTATTTGGGAGAAGAAGATGAGCTTGAGTCGAGGATGACTCGGTTTCAAGAGGGGGATGATGATGAGGACATCACTCCTTTGGATGTACCTGCTGATCCAATAACCGTCATGCAAGGTCCAATGACCCAGGCTCGAATGCGTCAACTCAATTTAGAGGTGAGCTCGTTCTTAAGCGATCCTTTTCATACTTTTGAGAATAGACTACTACCTAATGATGTTATCTTGCTTAGGAACATTGGAGACGGTCATGAGGGACTTAGAGGAAGAGGTGGAGGCGTTGATGACTAGCAAGGACGTTCAACAGAAACCGGAGGCCCGGTCCAACATGATTTCGAGTCTGCCTCGGCCTCTAGGACCAGTCTACTTTAAACGTCACCCAGGACTCATCCAGACTCTGTTTTCGACGATCCACATATGGTTGGAAAGATAATTTGATAAGGAAGCCAATCCAAGTGGTCTCATGTCAAAAGGTCTTCAGAATCAATGGGAATTGTCAAAACAATTCAGCGTCCAGAATCTGCCAGGGTGCTGTGACACCATCTTTTGGTCCGTTGAACCGTGTATCGTGTTTGGGCCCATTAGGGGGCGCGTCCAGGGTTGGCGACGACCCTAAGACCTTTATAATCATACACTACCGTTGTCATTAGGTTTTGGATTTTGCTTAGATTAATCTATCAAGAACAGTTTCGTCATTCATCGGTTTGTGAGACCCTAACTTCGTGAGCTTAATCATTCATCTGCAATTTGGTTGCTTTCTTTCTTGTTCTTGCTTGTGTTCTTTGTTGTGCAGGCAGGGATTAGCCTTCTTGGCGAGGTCAACCGGATCTGTGTCTCGGTTGATAACCAAAGGAGTTGTGGTCCTAAGATTGCGGGGTTCGATCTTTTGATCTGAAGCCGGATCGGTGTGTCATTCTTCGCCACAACGATAGTTACCACTACCTGACGAAAGATCTGGATCCCGTTCCCATTAGATGGGCCTACTAGTGGCCAGTACCCGGGTGCATGAGCACCGTGGGTATCCCAGCCCACGTTCGAGTCTTGATCGGTTCCCAGTCCATGGCAACGAGCCCTTAGGACCGATCGAATGGACCCGAGAACTATATTGATTGGCCACTAAGAATCTAGAGTCAGTCTCCAGCTGACCCATGCTAGACCCCCATGAATAGGAAGCTAGGGCCCCACTCGGACTAGTCCATTAACAGCTCATCGAGCACCATGTTTTGTCCATCGAGAAAAAACGTGGCACGGCTCAGCCCCTTTGTTTTATCGAAAAAATGCTTGAGGGATGACGATCACAAAAATGAGTTGAGCCCCGACCGGACCCTTGCTAAGCATGGAGGTTCGAGGGTAGTTGGACTCACAAGGAGACGAAACGCGTGGTCGTAGGACGATGGCGGACCGATCGGATCCTAAGGGACCGGAATGAAGAAAAATCTTTCCAACCTCCTGAATCCTATAGTTACATGCCCCCAAGATGACCGATCATGACAAAAGGGAATCGCCATCCTACCAGGACACGCCGTGGGCTACAAAAAGAAGGCCAAGGCCCTCAAAAGTCCTCCCGTCCGGAAAAGCCTCCAAAGGAGTATTCTACTCCTTCGCAGGCTCGGGGGCTACTGTCGGGTATCGATATTAGGGATACCTAAAGCAAGGTAGTTAGGGCCCATGCTGACTTCCTCGAATGGCTCAAGACGTATTAAAAGGTCTCACCTGACCCCAAGGCCGCGGGCTTCAAATCGCCCGACCTCGAGGCCACGGGCTCCCTATCACCCGACGTCGAGGCCACGGGCTCCATCTTGCTTGACCCCTTGGGTGTGGGCTCTGTCTCGCTCGATCCCAAGGACGTGGGTTCCATCTCGCCCAAGGTCGCGGACTTCGTCTCGCCCGACCTTAAGCCCACGGGCTTCGTCTCGCCCGACCCCAAGGATGGGGGTTCTATCTCGCCCAAGGCCACGGGCTCCGTCTCACCCAACCTCAAGGATGCGGGTTCCATCTCGGCCAAGGTCACGGGCTTCGTCTCGCCTGACCTCGAGGACACGAGTTCTGACTCGTCCGACAGGGACCCATACCGTCGCCAACCACTCCAAGACCAAGCGTATGGTCCTGGGTCAAAACTATGACGCTAGGGACGAGGTTGGCATGCCTTTGATGTAACCCGTGGCTATGACGGGCCATACCTAGGGATTTACATCAAGAACAGTGTCGAGCGTGCCGGTGCTGTTCTGCCTAATCCTCGTACAAACGCTGACAGACGCGTCAGTTCACCACGACGTCCACCAGGACAGAGTGGAACACCATGACCGGCAGATGATGCCTGTGCATGGTGCTAGTGATGAACAGGGCCATGACATGGAGCCATCCCTATTGACATCTATAGGATTAGCAAGACCCGCATTAAGGAGAAGATGGACCCGGCAACCCTAGAAGCCTTCTTCTCTCTCTCCTTCTCCTTTTCCTCCTCTGTAGCCCGCGCTTTCCCCTCGCCTATAAAAGGGGAAGCAGGGTGCCCCATGAAAGGAGAGATCTAGACACAAGAGCATGACACGAGCACATGGCTGAGTGGCAAGCGAGCTCTTAGCACCCATTCACTCCTTACAGCAGAGACTTGGGATCCTCTCCCTCTCTCGCCTATTTGTAACCCCTACTGCAAACCAAGTGCCGGTAACACGAGCAGCAACGAACTGGACGTAGGGACGTTCTGTCCGAATCAGTATAAACCCTTGTGTCCTCCGAGCACACCATCCAGTGGTCTGAAAACACCGACAACTAATGGGCCAGAACAGCGGCACTACCGCACCTACAGAGAAGTTCGAGTCACAGTTCAAAATAAGTGAACAGAAACTTAGATCAGAGAAATTTCTCAGCTTACTGCAGGTGTGATAGTCACAGATTGAGAGCTAGAAGTAGTAGCAATACCACACACAAGTAGATCGACTAGAAACCCTAGAAATCAACTCAACAACAATATAACATGCAAGTAATGCAAATCAATCACAATAGACACAATGATTTATCCCGTGGTTCGGCTCGCCACCAAGGCTTGCCTACGTTCATGTTGTTGAGGTTAGCCACTAAGGCTTAGGGCTTTCCAATCCTTCCTCGTTCTCAAATGAAGAGACTTAACTCTTGAGATGAAGGGTGAGTTTATTACCTTCAAGAGATGGTTACAAACCTCCTGGGGCTGCCACACAAGTTAGCAAGCTCCACGGGTGACGCTCTAGCCGGCTAGGAGCCAAGCTCTAAGAGTAACAAACATAACCGCCAGCCAAAACATGAACCAAGTGCTCTTTTGAGTTGAGAAATCAATAGAGCTACTCTCTAATCTTGTTTTGAACCCTTTTCTCTCAAGGATTGATAGGAAAATCAATGGATTTGCTTGAGGGCTCAAGGTCACTAATGGAGAGAGAGAGAGCTCCTTTTCTATTTTGGATGAGCTGGGATGAGCAGAAGGAAGAAGATGGCCATTGGGGAGGAATAGGATGGGTATAAATACCCCCTCAGCCCCAATGGTCACTTAAGTGCGGTAGTGACGCACTGCGGCAGTGCCTCTCTTCAAGTGCGGCAGTGCCGCACCTGTCAAGATAGCAACAGTAAGAGTGAAGTTTTGGCTATCTTGGTTGTGAATCTGAGGATGCATGTGTATGTTTGAGCACTTGGTAGCACATGTTACCTTAAGCATTGTGTCCTCCTTTATAGTACGGCTTTTCTTATACTCAAATTCAAAATATAAAAGAACTTAAACCTCCTTTGAGCTTGAAGCCATCAATATTTGTAATTGGGTGCTCCTCCATTTCATGTAGCATCCTCGAATATAAATTCCCTGCTTGTCATCTTGATAAATCTCATTAGTTCTGTAATTGCGTGGTCATTATCACCAAAACTCACAATTAGGGCTTAATTGTACTTTCGATCTCCCCTTTTTAGCGATTGATGACAACCCAATTATAGCTTACGAAAGATATAAAATAAATACTAAGATTTTTAGAGCCATGGGTGTAGAACCTCCCCCTAAATGTGTCAATAGAGAATTGAATTCTCAAATTGGCATAAGAAGCCAAGATTCACATTTTAGTGAAAGTGAATGGGCTCCCCCTACATCCATACTCCTGTGGGGTGCTGCATACTGTGTTAGGTATCTGAAACATGATGCCAATAATAGTTTATGCACAACATATTTTGCTGTTACAGCTAGGTGCGACACTGCCGCACTTGCTGTAACAGAACAAATCAGAACAGACACCACACAACATGCGATACATATAAAGATATACATTCTAGCACAATTGTATCATAAGCGACAACATAGATTAATATATGTCCATATTCTACACATATATAAAGTACTTAAGTAGCATTATTACATAAATAGAGTTTCTAATGGACTCTCAAACTCTCACCTAACGAAGACTACTCTAAACAGATATGAACATGACTCTAGCGGCAACAACCTCCTCTTGATGGCGTCGAAAAAGTTATTGACCCCTCTAATTCTCTCCCCCTTTAGCAGAAAGCACCAAAAAGTGAAGAAAAAAAGAAAGACCAACACTCACTCCTCATACTCTTGGATGGTGTCCCAATCGACATCATCCCCACCAGCAGCTCCACTAGCACCTGCAACATCCTCCTCTCCACCATCATCGTCATCGTCGGAGGAGGAGGAAGAAGAAGACAGCACCGCCCTCCCTTGGCGATGTGTGGTCGATGTGTGGCTCTCATGACTGGTGCTCCTCCTCATAGACTGCAAGGTGGACCTCAAACTCATGTGAGGATTAAGTTCTGACTGCTCCTGCTCCTCCTCCTCCTCCTCTGAATCTATCTTAGAAAGACTAGGGAGGTCATCAAACCTCGTCCGTGACTGAACTAGAGAAAGAGGTGGTAGCCCTGCACGCTCTCTAGCCTCCCAGTTAGCTTCACGGTTCTCCAACCGGTCCTGATATGCGGTCCTCGCTGCATAGGTGCATGTGGTGAAAATAGCCTTGATCCACTTCCCAAACCGCTCCATCTTATTTTCCTTGCGAGGCCTAGAGAGGGATGACTCAGGCACATCCAGAACTGATGGAGAGCGTCTCACTGACCTTCTAGCACCTGCTCCTCGAGTCTTCTCAATCTTGTAGACAGTGTGAAGACTATCTTTCTCAAATCTATAGCCTGTGACCCTCTCAATCATAAACATGAGATAGGGGCATAGGGTATCCCCTTTCTCCCATCCTCCATGGCGTTCCTCAGCTCACGCCACATGAAGCGAGGGACATTAAACCTTTCGCCTCCAGAAGCAAATCTAGCAAGCACATTCCTCACATATCCATTAAGATTCAAAAGTTGCTCCATCCTTGGGATTGATAGTGTGCCTAATCAAATTGTTCTGAATGTAATAATAGCTCTTTAGGCCACTCACCTTCCCATCTGCACCTCTCCTGTCAATCCACATATAGGCAATATCATGGATATTAGCTCTAGCCTCATCATGAATGTAAGTGAAACCCCGCTCCTCCTCTCCAAAATCAAGGATCTGGTTGAAAGTCACAAAATCAACTCTATAATGTCGTCCCCCAATCATCCAGTGAATCTTATCAGTGTAGATGCTATAGAAGAAAGTGGCATGGAATTGGGCTAGCACTTCTTCATTCTAATTATATCTGAAGCTCATAAAATCAGTGAGGCTAAACAACTCACAAGCCTTGATCACCTTATTGAACTCAGGCTCATTCTTTCCCTTCATCTCCTCCCAATCAACATACTACATCTTGACAACCTTGGATTTCTTAGAGTTGAAGTTCATAGATACATAGAAGTTGGAATGAAACTCATTCTAAAACCAATAGTCAATCCCCAAATCCTTTGGCTGCTCATAGGTATTGTTTTCCCGTGCTTCTTCCACCATCTTTAGCTTTCCTACATAATTGAGGACGGGATGAGGACATGTGTCAACAAAATGCCTCATAACTATATCCTCATAATACTCTCTGATGTAGCTCCTGTCAAACTCCTCAAGATGAGGTGGAGTATCTAGGCAAGCACCGGGAGGAATGGTGCAGCCATCCCTCTCCAGGTTCTCCTCGTCCTAGATCATTTGATCTCTCATGCCCCTGTCTCTAGCAATATCTCTGCCTGCTACACTGCTGCTACCCCCTGAGGTCCTGCCACAACCACGACGAGGCATATGCTTATCCCGAGGCTCCATCATCTTTCTCTTCCCCCTCCGGTCATCATCGCCTCCAGAGGCCATCTATGCAAACAAATATAGGTCCAAATGAGAAGTTGTACATAAGGGGTATAGAAGAACACTTGTAAAACACTCTGGATAGATGAGATGATTCAAATCTCAGGTTAGGAAAGCACCCTGAGCCAATCTAGTCAGAGGGTATGGCACTGCCGCACCCTAGGAGCGACACTACCGCACCTAGTGCTTCACCTCTCCCATGATTCATTTCTATTCAACTATTCAGACTATTTCTCAACCATTCTCCTAAACCACTAGACAATCTCAGAATGAGTAGACCTAAACAAATACATGGAGTTGTCTACAATGTAGGTAATGTAGCTACATGTTTAAGATAGAAAATATATCTGGTGCATAAATCCAACCAAAACAGAGAGTCGTCGATGGAACAACATCTGTATTTACATATTCATTCTGTTGAGTGCGGCACTGTCATCGCGGGTATAGATGAGGCTCAACCAATGAATCTTTGTTTTGATTCAATTCATTCATCAAACTAGTTGTTACCCTAATCATGCAGTCACTAGAAACCATCATTCAACAAAGATAGAGCTCCATGGCATAGATCGAGACTAGGTTAGGGTTTCACCTTGATTTACATGGATTGAGGAGGAAAGGAAGAGAATGGCTCCTTTCACGAGCTAGAGCTGCTGCTGGCGATGAGGAAGAAAGGCAGCAGCAGGGTCGGCAGGGCCAGAGTCGGTGGCACGGTGCTGGACAGTGGGCGACGATGGCTGCTCTGTGCGGGCGTCGGAGAATAGAGGCAGCGGCGCTAGGGTAGAATGAGAGAGAGAGAGAGAGAGTTACCGTGGGCCAGTTGTTAAAAGGAGTAAAGAATGGGCCCTCGCAGTAACAGGCTGTTGTGGGCTGAATTTCGATTTGAATTCAAAGTGCGGCACTGTCGTAGGGCAGGCGCGGCACAGACGCACTCCCTAGTACAACAAATTTAGCTACTAACTAAATACCTCTATATATATATGATATGGATATATATCTCAAGCACACTATGATCAGCAACAAATAATCAATATAAACAATGATCATAATGCACTTGTTTCTTATGATAAACATTTTTAAGCGCAATATTTAAACTTTTGCAATTCATTTCTCCTATCCACGCTAGTTCATGAATCAAGGTGTGCTATAGTTCAAATCAACGTTACGAGAATTAAGTATATTTAGATCATTACGCAAAGCATAAAACCTTGACTCATCAAGAGGCTTAGTGAAGATATCGGCTAGTTGTTTTTCGGTGCTCACATGGCGAATTTCGATATCTCCTTTGGTTTCATGGTCTCTCAAGAAATAATGTCGGATGTGTATGTGCTTAGTTCTTAAGTGGCTTACGAGATTGTTGGTTAACTTTATGGCACTTTCGTTGTAATAGAAAAGTGGGATTTTAGTGAAGTGACATATGAAATCTTGAAGGGCTTGCCTCATCCAAAGTAATTGAGCACAACATACACCGGCTGCAACATACTTGGCCTCAACAGTGGAAAGGGCTACACAATTTTGCTTCTTAGAACTCCAAGACACTAGGGACCATCCAAGGAATTAACATTTTCCCGAGGTGCTTTTTCGATCTACTTTGCAACCGGCATAATCGAAATCCGAATACCCAAGTAGATCGATCTTAGAGCCCTTAGGATACCATAAGCCAAGGTTAGAAGTGTGTACTAAATATCTCAAGATTCTCTTAACGGCCACTAAGTGGCACTCTTTTAGGTTAGCTTGAAATCTAGTATACATGCACACACTAAGCATAATATCGGGCCTAGATGCGCACAAATAAAGTAGAGAGCCGATCATGGAGTGATATACCTTAGTATCCACAACTTTTCCTTCATCATTGAGATCTAGATGTCCATTGGTTGGCATGGGAGTTTTGATAGTCTTAGCATTCACCATGTCAAACTTCTTGATCATATCATGGGTGTACTTTATTTAGCTAATAAAAGTTCCATCCTTCACTTGTTTGATTTGAAATCCAAGAAAAACTTCAATTCACCCACCATGGACATCTCAAATCTCTTGGTCATGATCCTACTAAATTTCTCACAAAAAGAATAATTAGTACTTCCAAATATTATGTCATCAACATATATTTGGTACACAAATATATCTTTGCCAACTTTATGAGTGAAAAGGGTAGGATCGGCTTTGCCTATTTCAAAGCCTTATTTAAGCAAGAATTCCTTAAGGCATTCATACCATACTCTTGGTGCTTGTTTAAGCCCACAGAACACCTTTTGGAGATAGTAGACATAGTTGGGAAACTTATGATCCTCAAAGCCCGGTGGTTACTCAACATAAACAAGTTCTTGAATAGGGCCGTTGAGAAATACACTCTTCACATCCATTTGATATAGCTTGAAGTCGTGATGAGCGGCATAGGCTAGAAGCATTCAAATTGCTTCAAGTCTTGCCACCGGTGCATATATTTCTTCAAAGTCCAAGCTCTCTACTTGAGTGAAACCTTGAGCAACCAACCTTGCCTTGTTCCTTGTCATCACTCCATTCTCACATTGCTTGTTGCAGAAGACCCACTTAGTGCCAATGACATTGGTATTGGGTCATTCCACCAAAGTCCACACTTGGTTTCTTTCGAAGTTATTGAGCTCTTCTTGCATGGCCATCACCCAATCTGGGTCTCTAAGTGCTTGTTCTACCTTAAGATGCTCCAAAGAGGAAATAAACGAGTAATATTGATAAAAGTTTGCTAAATATGAACAAGTTGTTACCCCCTTTCGAAAACTCCTAAGGATGTTATCAATGGGATGATCCCGTTGTATTGTTTACCTTAGCCTTGGATGCTCAATGGCCTCTTGTTCATCTTCTGGATCTTCATCATCATCTTGGCCAAATAAGGGTTGTAGGTTTTGTTCATGAGCTGGAGTCAAATCAGCTGCTGCTGAATGTGTAGGTGCGGCACTGCCGCTCTCAAGTACGGCACTACCACGTGCAGGAGTTGCAGCAGGTGTTTGTTACAGTGTAGCATCAGGTACATCAGCGGAAATAGGTGCAGCAGCAACTTGAGGAACCTCCACTTCAGTGACTTCATCTTCTTGTGGTCTAATATCACCAATGGCCAATTGCTTGATTGCTTTATATGGTGGATCCTCCTTTCCTACAAGACTTGAATAAACTTGCTCCACTTGAGAGTCATTAGATTCATCAAATGTCACGTCTACCGTAATCTCAACTCTCCTAGAGGATTTGTTGAAGACATGGTAGGAATGCTCATTTGATCCATAACCAAGAAGAATACCTTCATCAACTTTATGTGCAAACTTAGAGGTTTTAGGTTTCTTGTTAAGTATGAAACACTTACACCCAAACACTCTAAAGTAAGATACCTTAGGCTTGTTATTGGTTAGAAGCTCATATGAAGTTTTCTTCAACTTCTTTTGTAGGTAGAGGCGGTTGATGGCATGGCAAGCGGTGTTGATGGCCTCGCACCAAAAGATGTTCGGCGTCTTATACTCATCTAGCATTGTCCTTGCCATGTCAATGAGTGTACGATTCTTCCTCTCTACTATACCATTTTGTTGAGGGGTGTATGGAGTTGAAAACTCATGCTTGATGCCCTCTTCATTAAGAAACTCCTCAACTAGAGTATTCTTGAATTTGGTCTCATTGTCGCTTCTCACTTTCTTGATGGGAAGACCAAACTCCTTTTGAGCTCTTCTAACAAATATCTTCACCTTCTCTTGAACTTGGCACTTGTCATGCAAGAAAAGTACCCAAGTGAAATGGGAATAGTCATCAATAATAACAAGATCATATTTGTTACCCCCGATACTTAGGTAGGCGACTGGTCCAAAGAGATTCATATGTATTAGCTCCAATAGTTGCTTGGTGGTCATGATGCTCTTTGGTGGGTGAGGTACGCCAACTTGCTTTCTGGCTTGACAAGCGCTATAAATCCTATCTTTCTCAAAGTGAACATTTGTTAGTCCAAGGATGTGTTCATCTTTTAGAAGTTTGGCCAAGTTCCTCATCCCAACATGAGCTAGTCGACGATGCCAAAGCCAACCCATACTAGATTTTGTCACTAAACAAGTCTCAAGCTTACCTTTACTTTTGTTGAAATCAACTAAGTAAAGCTTATTATTTAATCGGCCTATAAAGACAATAGAGGAATCCTCCCTTCTAAAGACTTCCACATCCTTATCCATAAAGAGACAATTGTAGCCCATCTCACACAATTAAGAAACGGACAACAAGTTGTAACTTAACGAATCAACATGTAATACATTTGTAATTAAATGCTCAAGGGTTATAGCAACTTTACCGAGACCAATCACATCCCCCTTTGAATTGTCTCCAAAGACAATATTTTATTTGAGTGCGTCATCGGGGAATATGATGAGAACATACTCCTTTCTCTCCGGTCATATGATTTGTACATCCACTATCAAGCACACAACTTGATCCACCGGAGGAGTATGCCTACAAAACAAGTTTAGTTGCTAGATTTAGGTCTCTAATTTAACTTGGGGCCTTGTATGTTAGTCACAAGGATCTTAGGAACCCAAATAGAAGTATTCCTATATATGTTGGTTTCCTTTCCGACATATTTTGCAACCACTTTCCCACTGTTGTTGTTCTTCAAAACAAAGCATGATGTCAAGCTTTGTCGAGGTGCATAAGTCTTTGGTTGATAGGCATACTTGTTCTTGGTGGCCCATAATAATTCCTTAGGCTTCTGGAAAACTTATTTCTACTGGTACACCTTTTTCTTAGGCTTAGTTTGATCAGGAGCAGAATTGGTAGCCTTCCTATTTTTTCGGGTCGCGGCACTGCCGCTCTGGGATGCTGCACTGCCGCGGTCCGTGCAGGCTGATCTGTACCAATTTTGCCCTTCCTCTCAAACTACACACAATCATTCGCTATCCTTCTTCCATTTGTCTTGGCTCCTTTTGTGTGTCCAAGCCCATGCTTGATTGAGGGATGCCTTCCTTGCTTAAATTGTGGCCATTTTGATTTATCGTTCTTCTTGTCATTAAATTGGGTCACACTCATCCACCCTTTTCTAATGATTTCATTGAGCCTAACAATCTCCTTTCTTAAAGCCTCCATGTTTGCAAGGTTAGTGAATAGGCATTTAAATCAAGATTAAAACATTTTCCATGACCTTGACTAGTGGAGGGAGTAGAGATTTCCTTTGCCTTAGGGAGATGTGAGTTGCTATCCCAAAGAATGCCATATTGCAACTCAAGTTCTTTGTGCTTTTCATCCAAGTCACAATATTTTTTCTTGAGAGCTTTATTTGCTTTCTTTGTAATAGCATGGTCCTCTTGCTCTTTAGCCAAAGCCTTGCGCAAGGATTCCACCTCACTTCTCTCTAATGCAAGAGCTTCTTTACTAGCAATGTAGAGATCCTCTTGTTGGATAAGAGTCTCTTCTCTAGATTTTAGCTCGGCTTAGACACTCTCTAAATCCTCCATTAGCTTAGTGATGAATAATTTGGTCTTTTCATCTAAAATTTTAGTGATCATGTTTATTTCTTCATCATTAGATTCAACATCACTAGAACTATTACTAATATCACTACTAGAGATATCACTAGGAGGTGGCGGAGATTTAGCCTTTGATTTGGATTTTACCTTCTCACACTTTGCCATAAGACAAATATGAGGGGAGTAGTAGTCATCATCAGACATGTCGTTGAAGAGCCTTGGTGTAGGGGATGACTTATGAATAGAAATAGTTGCAACCTTCTCATCCTATTCACTTGTGCTATCTTTAGTTGAGTCCCATTCATGCCCAATGTGAGCCTCTCCCATGTTCTTCTTGCTTTTTCTACGTTCGACCTTGTCCTCTTTTTTGTCCTTCTTGTATTTGTTGTCCTTGATCTCATATGGACACTTGGCAATGAAGTGATCGGTGCTTCCACAATTGTAGCATGTCCTCTTTTTCTTGTTTAGAAAGCTTCTCTTCACTACCTTGTAGCCTTGTTTCTTTAGCCCCTTGTGAAACCTCTTCATAAAGAGAGCAACATTATCAATCTCCTCTATTGATCAACATCATTTTCACTTTCACTTGAAGATGATGTAGTCTCTACTCTTTCTTGAACTTGCTTACTTGCTTTGGGCTTGCTAGTTGAAGCTTGTTGGTTGATCTTGGACTTGCTTGTAGAGCCTTGCTTGCTTGATTTATTGGCTTTGAGAGCTACATCTTTGATCTTAATGCCCTCTAGCTTTGCTTGCAATTCTCCAAGTTTCTTCCTCTCATTTGCTTCTTCTCTTTGCATGTCAAAGGTCAAGATCCTCCCAAGTACATCATTTGGTGTGAAGTACTCAAACTTCTTGTCTCTAATTAGAGTGACTACGGTCTCATTTCTAGGTGAATAAGCTTCCAATATAATCTTGACAACTTTGTGATCATCTAGCTCATCACAACCATAGCCTCTAATCTTGCCCACCATTATCGTCAACCTATCAAACATCTCTTGTGACCCATCTCCATCTAAGATTACAAACCGGTTGAGCTTTAACATCAACAAGTCAATTCTTGCCTTTCTTACTTTATCAACCCCTTCAAGTGTCCCATATTTGTTTGGCAACATCAACTCCAATCACTCTATTGTACTCATCACCATCCAAGGCACTAAGCAACACACTTGTGGCTTGACCACTGAGGTGAATGATTCTTATCTCTTCTAGTGTTGGGTTCTTGGGATCAACCGGTGGCTCAAATCCATTGCAAACAATCTCTCAAATGTCGGGGTGAAGACCTATAAGATAGACTCTCATCAAGTGCTTCCACTTAGCAAAGTTAGTCCCATTAAAATAAGGTAACTTGCCTGTGGGCACATTGATGAAAGATCTCTGATCATGGTTAGTCATAGAAATAGAAGAATAGTTAAAGGATACGGCGGCATATTTGTTGTTGTCAGCCTTGCCCTTTTCTTTTTTCTCCTTCTTGTTCCCCTTCGATACTTGGCATGATTCATCATCATCTCCATCTTGAACTACTTGATATAAATGATGATGTACTTGTTGCCTTCTCTTCTTCTTCCTTCTTCCTAGCTTCTCTTCTTCTTCTTTTTGCTTCTCGCTTGAGCCTTCTTTCTTCTTTTCTTTACTTCTTGTCCTCTAACTGCTATTCCTCCTTCTTCTCTCTTGCTTCTCTTTTTAGCTTTCTTGCCTCCTTCCTTCTTCTCTCATTCTCATTGAGAGCTCTTTCGGCATCGGTAGCCTCAAGATGTGGTAGCGTGGTGTTGCTTGCTATCGACGCGCTCAGCTCGCTATTGTCTGTGTTGACATCCACCCGTTTCACGCAACTAGTTCCTCCTCCAGGCTTCATACCTCACGCGGTGAAGCGTATATGAGGTAACCTAGCTCTGATACCACTTGTAGGATCTCTGGTTGGCTTAAAGGAGGGTGAATAGGCCTGTCAAAACAAACACTCAAACTTTTATCAATTTTACCCTACGGCACTGCAGCTCTAGTGGGCAGTACTACCAGGCCAGAACAGCGGCACTGTCGCACCTGCAGTCAACTTTGAGTCATAGTTCAAAATCAGTGAAGGAAAACTTAGATTGGAGAAATTTCTCAGTTTACTATAGGTATGATAGTCACAGATCGAGAGCTAGAAGTAGTAGGAACACCACACACAAGTAGATCGACTAGAAACCCTAAAAATCACCTCAACAACAACATGACATGTAAGTAATGCAAATCAAGCACAAGAGACAGAATGATTTATCATGTGGTTCGGCTCGTTACCAAGGCTTGTGTACATCCATGCTGTTGAGGTTAGCCACTAAGGCTTAGGGCTTTCCAATCCTTCCTTGTTCTCAAGTCAAGAGACTTAACTCTTGAGATGAGGGGTGAGTTTACTAGCTTCAAGAGATGGTTATAAACCTCCCAGGGCTACCACACAAGTTGGCAAGCTCCACGAGCGATGCTCTAGCCGGCTAGGAGCCAAGCTCCAAGAGTAACAAACACAACCACCGGCCAAAACATGAACCAAGTGCTCTTTTAAGTTGAGGAATCAATGGAGCTGCTCTCTAATTGAGTTTTGGACTATTTTCTCTCAAGGATTGATGGGAAAATTAATGGATTTGCTTGAGGGCTCAAGGTCACTAATGGAGAGAGAGAGAGAGCTCCTTTTCTGTTTTGGACGAGCTGGAATGAGCAAAAGGAAGAAGATGGCCGTTGGGAAGGAAGAGGATGGGTATAAATACCCCCTCAGCCCCAACGATCACTTAAGTTACGGCAGTGCCGTGGCTTAAGTGCGGCAGTGCCACACCTATCAAGACAGCAAGGGTAAGAGTGAAGTTTAGCATGTCTTGGCTGTGAATCTGAGGATACATGTGAATGTTTGAGCACTTGGTAGCACATGTTAGCTTAAGCATTGCGTCCTCCTTTATAGTACGACTTTTTCTATACTCAAATTCAAAATATAGAAGAATTTAAACCTCCTTTGAGTTTGAAGTCATCAACATTTGTAATTGGGGGCTCCTTCGTTTCGTGTAGCATCCTCGAATATAAATTCCCTGCTTGTCATCTTGATAAATCTCATTAGTTCTCTAATTGCGTGGTCATTATCACCAAACTCACAATTAGGGTTTGATTGCACTTTCAGTGAGTGGCATAACTGCAAGATGTGAGCGTGCGATCTAAGGGGAGAGTTAGTTGTGATGCTAAAGTATATATATGTCTCATATATATATGGAGTTATTTAATTGTTGGTTAGTTTTGATATGGTTGTATATGCATATTTATATGTATGTATGGACGTGTTTACATATGGGTAGCTTTGGTATGGAAGTATATATATTGGGTATATATATGGAAGTATTTAGCTTGCAACTTAGAGATCATATTTTTATTTCCGCATATATATAATTGTGGGTTGAGCTGAAATGAAATTCTTTTACAGGTACACTGACAGTGAAACGTGTAGCCTGACTAGTTACGCTTATATTATGAGGGAACGATGTATGCCATCGTGTATATCGTTAGAACCTTAATGTTTTCCTAAGTTTGTGAGGACGTACAGAACGTGCATGCATCATGATAACTCATTCATTTACATTTTTGTATTGTTCCTCCCCTTATAAGTTTCTTATCCCATTAAATAAGTCTTTTCTAACGCAAGACTTGTTCTCACAAGAGTTACACCATTTTTGGTACAGATGGCAGCATCAGGAGCACCGGCTGGGAACGATACATTCCTGGGTTTGTTTGGCACCCCCACTTTGCTTTGGAGGGTGTTGCACTTCGTGGGGTACACGGAGCCGTCTCGCTACTTTTGGACACAGGAGTACGTGGAGGGCAGCCATGGTACGAGGTGCAGGTGGCCATTCCCGCTCATGCACAGCCACCGCAGTGGCAGGAATGGAGAGCTGAGTTCGAGGGGAAGTCCCCTTGGGAAGGTGCACAGGTGGCAGCCTTTAAGATTTTGAGCAAGATCTGTCAGCAACATGGTGATGAGCTCAGGGGCAGTACCGATGGGACCTTTCCTCAGGTGGATCCATTAGTTACAGCTTGGGTACAGGCTAACTTCAATGCTTTGGTACGGGACGTAGCAGCGAGAAAGTCGGTGCGGAGGAGCGGGGAGGAGGAGCGGGAAAGCAGTGCGAGAGACTAGGTGCGGCGGTCACGAGACGGGATGGGAGAGAGTCGAGCGGATAAGGCGAGTTCGCGGTCGATCGAGTCATGCAGGGTCCGTTTGGACGGTACGAACGCTCACACGGTATTATTATCGTTTTCTATTTGATTAGGATCCTACTCGAGATCTAATTGGATTAAGATTCCTATCTATATATCCAGACTACCTTAAATAGTCCTGCACTGTTATATAAAGAGAAGGGCTATATACGGTTTCCATATTCATGAAATTAGTTAAGGGAGGGCCGAACGAAAAAATGGGTGGAGAGAAAATTTGCCTCTTTAATATTAGGTATAGAAAAAGAATTTAAACACTCATAAGGTTTGTAAACCACAAAAAAATATCAACTTCACTAGGTCTGTAAACTTTCAAAATTTATGAAAAAATGCTACAAACATATTGGGAGATGAGAAACCAAAAAAATAGGAAAATTTTGACTTAGCTCTATGAAAATAGGAAAAATGTCTAGAAGAATATAAAACATTCCCGAAACATTCTAATCAGTGTGCACTAATAAACCTGCTACGAATAGGTGCTTTGTTTTTGTTTGACTCCTTGCAACCAACAAGAGTCAAACATATATGTGATATTATTTATTAGAATAATCTGTACCAAAGGCGATATATTTAATTAAACGATGATGTTTAGTTATCTCATCATCATTGCAAAAACAACATTTATTATTATCTTGTCATCTTCTTAATTTGAATCAATTTTCTGAGAATGGCCAACTTTAAGCGAGGACCCATGTTTAAGAAAGTTGATTTCATCTTCACCAACTTAGACCGAAATTGAAATGTGCCTTTTTTCCCATATGCAAAATGGTTTGTTTCTCAATAATTTAATTCCTAGTAGTAGTTGCAAGACCTCCTCTTCACTGAGATCCGAAAGGGATAGCTAAACATTACTCTGTCCGTCCCAATTAGCCAATGTTCTAAATTTGTTTTAAGTCACACTATTTGAAATTTGATTAAGTTTATATAAACATACTAATGTTTATATATGGTACCAAACAAGTATTAGACTTACCACGCAATATATTTTTATACTATTAATTAGGCTTATTTGACGCTATAAATGTTCATGTTCTTTCTTATAATTGTTACTAAATTTTAATCGGTTTGACTTACACCAGACTTGAACCTTCAAGTTATTATTTTAGCACGGTACATCTCATGATAATGATTAGATAAAACTAGACGGGATTGAACTTTCCAAGAGTTGGTTGGAACGTCAGGGAACTGCGGGACTCCATCAGCGACTGGAAAAGCAGACCCCATGGACGACAAGATGTCACGTCCTAAGTACACTCAGGCCATGTTTAGTTCATCTTTTCAAATTTACTTTCAATCCCATCGAATATTTGATACATACATAGAATATTAAATATAGACTAAAAATAACTAATTACACAGTTTGCGACTAATTTATGAGACGAATCTTTTAAGCCTAATTAGTCCATGATTTGACAACATAGTGCTACAGTAACACATGTGCTAATGGCGGATTAATTAGGCTTAATAAATTCGCCTTGCGGATTACCGATGGATTCTGTAATTTATTTTTTTATTAGTATTCGAACACCCCATTCGACACCTATATATGACACCCGACGTGACATCCAAAACTTTACCCCTCGATTTAAACAAGGTTTCTTGCAAGTTGCGACAACTCATGAGCAATTTGCCAACTTTCCGACTACTAATTCCAAACTTGCCATTGTTCCAGGAAGAAGAAACTCCCGTCGCCCCGATCGGCCGATCGGCGCTCGCGGTCGTGCCGTTTCGCTCCAATTTTATTCGAGACTCCTCCGCGAACCTGTTGTGCCGACCTGCGCCCCGGCGCCTTGAGCCGAGACTCGCCCGCCTGGCCGGTCGTCCCCGCCAAGCGCCAGCGCACTCCACGCACACGAACTCACGGAGAAAACACCGCCCCTGTGACCTTGACTAAAGATGACAACGGGTAAAATCCGCGCGGATACTAGCCCTAGATATCCATACCCGCGAGCAAAAATCCGTGCCCGCGCCCGCGCCCGTTAACCGTCACGGGTAGAAAACCATGCCCGTGCCCGCTATCCGCGGATATCACATGCCCGCGGGCACACCCGTATACCCGAAAAAATGAAGCAACAAAGCACCCAACCATATCTTAATAGCAAGTAAGAAACAATATATCAAAAAATAAACGTCTATATCTCAACATTAGATAAAGTATGACACATTGACCATACAAGAGTCATCAAAAGTCTACATTAGTGTATCTTAAGTTATCATAAATTAACATGAATAAAGACATACAACTGTATATGACTTATAGGGTCATTGGCACGGGTCTAACGGGTTTGCGGGTGCGGATATCATTTTTTCATGCCCACGAGAAAATATCCATTGGGTTTAGAATCACACCCATGCTCGTGTCCGTGGGCACAAACTTAAACCTATATCCATGTCCATCGAGTTTTCTATCCGCGGGCACGCGGATATTTTGTGCCCGTTGCCATCTTTAACCTTGACGGCACATCAACCGATCGTTGCGTGTGGGGTACGCGACAAGTCCATGAATTCGTCTGGTCACTCTTTGATTGCTTTTCTGTGGCAGATATCTGCCTACAGTAGTTTCCGCACCTGCAGCTGCAGCGCCTGGATCGGTGCCTGGAGCTACTCCATCACGGGTCTGCTGCTGAATTGCTTTGTTTATTTCCTCGAGCTAAACTTGAGTCCTCGTCATATCAGATATTTAGACATATACTACGAAATATTAAATATAAATTAATTATAAAATTAAATACATAAATTGAGACTAATTTATTAAACGAATTTTTTAAACCTAATTAATTCATGATTTAACTAAACATATGTAATTGTTTTATTATTACTGTCTAAACACTCTATGTGACACACGATATGACCTCGTGAACTTTAGAAGCTGGATTTTCAATGTCACTGCTACATACAGTCGGGTGTTGTAGGGGTGTTCGATACTAATAAAAAATAAATTACAGAATCCACCGATAAATCGCGGAACGAATTTATTAAACCTAATTAATCCGTTATTAGCATATGTGTTATTGTAGCACTTTATTGTCAAGTTATGAACTAATTAGGCTTAAAAGATTGGTCTCGTAAATTAGTCGCAAGCTATAGAATTAGTTATTTTTTTATTCTATATTTAATATTTCATACATTTGTTCAAATGTTTAACGGCCTATTCGGGATGCCAACATTATTCTAAGTAAAAATTTAGGATAATTTACGACCGAACGAACAGGCTCTAATACGATAGAGTCTAAAGTTTTTGAGCGAGAACTAAAGGAGCGCTAAAACTGCCCACATGGCCAAGTGGTGTGTGCGACTGCGACCTGTCCCTTTCTTCTTTACTTCTCGTGACGTCTCACCGTTTGAAAAGTCACTACCGTGACAGCGTGACTTGCTTGACGATGCGATGCCTTCTTGTTTGTGTTTGCGATGCTTGTGCCTGTATCTGTACGTGCCCCCACAGCCGAGAACGACGCGTACCAAACCTTGGCATAACTTTCTCTCTCTAGCTCTGATCGTCGTCGACTTGGAGGGAGAGGGAGGTGGTGGTGGGTCGACACGACCGAAAACCACCCAAACACTTTTCTAAACGAAAGCCGGACTTTTCGTCTTGGCAAATCACACCTGCAATTTGGAATTCTCTCGAGGTTTTCTATAAACGGAAATAAAGCATCGCCGCTCCTTCTTTTACGCCTGCTTTGATCGTATGCTAATCCTCAATTAGAGCTCGCCTTTTGCAGCCTTCCTTTGGTCCTCTTAGCTTTTCTAAAGCAAGTGTATAACGTTTTCAATATTTTTTTTTTGCAATGGTTCCTATCTTTCTCGAGTTTTTTAAAGGGGATACAGTACATGCCTGCTGCGCGGTGGAGGGGGAACATGCCGCCATCTTAGCCAGCCGGGTAGTCTCAAGCTCCACGCTGCCTCACATGCCATGAATCTTCCACTAACTTTGCCAGACACCGCTAGGTCGATCTGGATTGCCAATCTTGATTATTTTCTTAATAGCTAATCTTCATTTTCAAAGCACCGAAGCTGTGATGATGCCCTTGCATAAACAAGTGAGCATCTATGCATTTAACTATTAATCTCGTTGTTTTAGCATATCACAATACAATATAGGAATTTGTTTCCACACTAGCGAAAGGGTCGCCACCAAACAATACATCATTGAGCGTTGAAGCCAATGGCAGGAGTGGCCAAAGAAAAGAGAAAAAACAGAAGAGCCAAGACCGAGACCGAGACGAGAAAAAAAGGCTAGGCACCGGTCTTCAGTTATAACTTTACGTTCTAGTTAGTAGAAGAAGACTAGAACGTTTTATTGATTTTTCGGTTATTCATATGGCTTGAGCACCTTAATCTCCCGCTATTTTAACATATCACAAAATACGCGTGTAGGCATTTCTTTTTGGTCGTCCTGCGAAAAGGTGCCACCATCAATACATCATTCGAAGGTTCACTGTTCAAGCCGCCGTGTCGCAAAGCATAGATTTTCCGTTTGATGCAAAAATGCCAGCCAATGACGGATCTATGGTGAAAGTTTAAGGAGAACTGAAAGTTTATCTTTGACTTCTAGCCTCTCTTCAAAGCAGCCATAACAAAAAATTTGAAAAAGGATACAGGGCGCTCCATCGGATCAGCAACAATAGGGGACTTGAGCGCCCCCCCCCCCTGGCTAGATCCTCCGCAGCCCACACCGGCCTCAGGCCCATTCACCCGCGGCTCGCACTCACTCCCCTCTATGCCTCTGCTGACAAACTACCCCACTTCTCAGGGCTGTCTCCTACCTATAAGAGGCCGAGCAGCCACGGTGCCATCCAGTTCCCAGCTCACTGCTCTGGTTTCCCACTGCTTCGGTTCCTTCGCCTCGCCAGCAGCCTAGACCTCCGGGTCACACTACAAGAGGAACCCCTTTAGCAATGGATATATGGCAACACATAATTTATTCATTGCAAGGTATAATGTGGCAACGATTACTAAGTGTTGGAAGCAATATCCGATGATGTTGTGATTTGTATTTTGTACACAAAGTAAAAGCAATATCCGTTTGTGTAGCGATCTGTAGTCTGTACACAAAGTGTGTATTTGGTACACAAATACTCCTCGGGTCCTGCCTTCTAAAAATGAAAAGTTAATTACGATGGGATCAACAGTGGTATGGGGCTTGAGCCCTCCGGCCCCCCGCCTCATCGCTAGATCCATCCCTGACTAGGGGTCAAACCTATGGTAAGCCCGTGCATCTATGTTTTTCTATCGACAACTCAAAACAGTCGTTAATAGCCATCACCAACCTAGCTTCTTCATTGTTGTACCTCAATTTGCCATGTTCTTATAAATCATTTTCCACTAGCCATAAACATATATCCAAGCACTTGTCCAACTTTAGAGAATAGAAAAGAAAGGTGATAGGTTCTTGAAAAAATCCCAATAAGTTGATATACTTATCGGTTTGGTTCATCTTAAAGGCTACCTATAGAATTGAGCTGGTGTGAACTCTTCAAATCGACCATTTTTGTAGTGAACTAGTGAAGCATTAACCGGTTTTGGATCGAACGAGCGATCAATTTGAGATTTGAAGTTAGTTCAGAACTTTGGACTACATATTATTGCAGCAAGTGATGTATGATATCATTCACTGTGTCATATGTAAGTCGTATTTGGTAGAGCTCCGCTTGGCTCCGGTTTTGATTTCTCTATACATTGTAGCATGGATTTATGTTTATCTCTCTTCTTAAAATAAACTACGAATCGATGAAACCACTATTTTTAGCCTCACTTGCACCGGCTCTGGACATACTGTAACAGGGAGGCAATGCCTTTTAAAGCAATTCCAAGCGTGTCGTAATATATTTGCACATAGCACATATACTACAAAACTTATATAAATCTTCTTTACAAGGTAATGGGAAATAGCTATTTTATTTGATAAACGAAAAGTCATTATCTAATAGTAAATCATAGATGACTGATTAAACCAATAAATCAATAGCCTAATTCACAGCGGCACTCTCATCACTCAACCGGGCAGACCACAACCATTGCCTTGCCCATGGAAGCCTGGAACATAGAATGGTTCCACGATGTAGGAACTTTTGCTCCCAAACGAGGAATAGGGACATTTATAGAACATCATTCTAAACGTAGCGGGAATACATCCCAGATTAATTAAAGTTATAAAGTGAAAGAACCAAATCAAAAGTTTTGGATGCTCACAGTAGCATAGCTTTCTCATTCTTTCCATGAAATTAGATTATGGGTCTGTTTGGTTTAGCTATGATTTGTAAAAAAAAAGTTGTAAAATGTCTCTTTATTTCCACTTACATGGAAAACTTGAAAGACAAAAGTAAAGTTTAAGGTTGTAACACCCTCGGTGGTACACCCTAAATCATTTACTAAAACATGTCATGAGCATCATGTTTATGTGTTAATGTATGTGATAGAGTGTGTAGATAAATTTCTTATAACTTAAAATGATCCGTAAAAATGTTAAACGAAAGTTGATTCAATAGTTCAAGTATATCAAGAAGGGTTTAAAACTAATTTTTATTGAACAAAAATGCTATAGAACATGTGTGTGATACTTAAATAAAGTTTGAAGTACAAACTTTGTAGATGACAGTGAAATACTTGCTGTCGAAAAATGGTATTACAAGCTAATATTTTTACTAGCCATGAAATTGCAAATTAAAATTAAGTTCAGCTCAAAACTTAGAAAATTTCTAAGTCTGTCAACACCTAGACATTGATATGTTTAGCAAATTATTTTGAGAGATTGGATTAAGGGGTGATGTAGTGTTATAGCTCAATTTGGTAGTCTCATATGCCCTCTTGGGCATGGTGAAGATGGTTTGGCTCCTGAAACAATTGTTTAGTTTTTATAGGCGCTTTAAAATTCGTGCACTGAGTTGCCGGGGGTGCGCGTGGGTGAATTCGGGAAAGGCCATGGGGTTAAGTGAGAAGTTCTGAGGGAGGGGGAAATAGTGTTAGTGCTTAGTTGTAATTCGGAAGAAGTGTGAGGTCTCTTTTGCAAAATCGCCAGCGCGCGCGGGATTCCCCCCGTCGCGGGCCGTCTCGCTCTGCAGGCTGGCCTCGCATGGGCCCCACCGCGGGCCGCCGCGCGCTCACGCGCGCGCTGTGTCACGTGGGAGAATTCGTTTTTCTTTTTTCATAAGGAATTAAAAATAGTTTTGTAATTTAATTTTTGAGCTGATCTTTGGTAAATCATATAAAATCATGTAGGTGTCTAAAAATTATGAAATAAATTTTGTCATGTTTCTAAAATTGTGCTCTATCTGTTAGTGTATTTAGCTCATATATATATGTTGATACTAGGAGGTATTAAATCATTTGAGAGTGCTCAATATTATTAGGTTAAATGTTATAGGGATTTTTGTGGTAAATTGGTGATAGCTTTAGTCCTAAAATTTTAATGGTAGCTTCATTGTATTATTATGTGCTCACTGTAATTTTTGTAGCCTTAGAATAGACTAAGCATTAGGGTAGTTAAATGCTTTTTGTTTTAATATACATTAAATCATTAGTAGAAATAAAGATATATCCTTCATTTGTAAAGCTAGGTACTTGTTAGTTAAACCCAACACTTTGCTTGGTAAAGATGATAGTTAGCTTAGTACCTTAGTCATTAAAGCTAGCTTAGTAGCTTAGTATGCGTATTATTAGTTTAAGAGTTGCTATTGCGTAAATGCTAAGTGTTACATCATCATCGCATGCATGTAGAGAACGAGTTGGCGGAGATCGTGACCACCGACGAGCGTGAGTTCGAGGAGATCATCGAGGAGTACGAGGAAGAGATTCTCGGGCAGGAGGAGGTCCCGAAGCCACCACTGACTGACTCAGCTGACACCGCGCCTGCCCAAGGCAAGCCGCATTGCATAACCTTTATTTTTTATAATCACTGAATATATACATATGTGATGTACATTTACGTTACAGGATTTTATGAAAACAACACGCATAGATATAACTGTCCTATGAGTCCTACTAGTATAAGTTAGAGTAGCTGCTATACTAAGGTTTTCGGTAGCGTGAGTAACCTGTCGTTACTCACAAAATGACAGGGATATGGTATGGGTATTGGTGGGTGTAACATGTTGTGTACCGTGGCCAACGGGGCTTAGCTTGGTTACACTGTTTTCTCTGTTCGTGTCGATTAAGGACCGTCCGTTGCTGTGGATGGTAGTCATGTCACAGACTTATTATCCTAAGCACATACTTGCTTATGGGAGTGGGAAGGCTCGTTATGCTCTTGTCGTGGGTTCTGGCTCTTTTTGGACTAAAAGTGCAATCAAGCCTTAATTGTGGGTTTTGGTGATAATAACAACGCAATTAGAGAATTAATAAGATTTATCAAGATGACAAGCAGGGAATTTATATTAAAGGATGCTACACGGAACGGAGGAGTCCCCAATTACAAATGTAGATGGCTTCAAACTCAAAGGAGGTTTAAATTCTTTTATATATTGAATTTGAGTATAGAAAAAGCCGTACTATAAAGGGGGCACAATGCTTAAGCTAATATGTGCTACAAAGTGCTCAAACAACCATAAGCATCCTCAGATTCACAGCCAAGACAGTCTGCACTTTACTATTACCCATGCTATCTTGCATGGTGCGAGCTCCGACTCGCCCGACCCCTTGGGTGTGAGCTCCGGCTCGCCTGACCCCATGGACGCGGGCTCTAGCTCGCCCGATCTCCGGATCGCCCGGCCCCAAGGTTGCGGGCTCCGTCTCACCCGACCCCAAGGTCGTGGGCTCCGGCTCGCCCGACCCTTTGGTCACGTCCTCGTCTCGCTCAACCTCTTGGGTGCAGTGTCCGTTGAGGGCTGGAGGTATATATACATTTTCCTTTTCTCGCCGATGGCTATCTACTATTTAAAGTGACCGTTGGAGGCTGGGGGTATATATACCTTTCTCATTCCTTTCCAACAGTAACCAACCGGCTCTCTTCTTCCTCACTTCAGCACGTCAAAATACAGCAGGAGCTCTCTCTCTCACTCTATTGTTGACCTCAAGCCTCCAAGCAAATCCATTGATTTCCCCATCGATCCTTGAGGAAAAAGGGCCCAACACTCAAATAGAGAGTAGCTCCATTGATTCCTAAACTCTAAAGAACACTTGGTTCACGTCTTAGCCTGTGGTTGTGTTTGTTACTCTTGAAGCTTGGCTCCTAGCCGGCTAAAGCGTCGCCCGGTGAGCTTGCCAAGTTTGTGGCAGCACCGGGAGGTTTGTAACCACCTCTTGCAACGATTAAAATCACACATCGTCTCAAGAGTTCACTCTCTTAATTTGAGAATGAGGTAGGATTGTAAATCCCTAAGCCTTAGTGGTATACCTCAACAACGTGGACATAGACAAGCCTTGGTGGCGAGCTGAACCATAGGATAAATTCTTGTGTCATCTTGTGCTTGTGTTGCTACACTTGTGTTCTTCTTGTTGTTGAGGTGATCTTTAGAGTTTGAGACCGATCTACTTGTGTGTGGTGTTCCCACCACTTTCAGCTGTCGATCTGTGATCTACTACTCTGCAGGAAGTTAAGAAATTTACTCAATCTAAATTTCATTGGGTAGATTTTGAACTGTGAACTAATCTCTCCTGCAGGTGCGGCAGTGTCGCGCTCACGGAGCGACAGTGTCACGAGTGAATTTGACTTCGGTTTGAGTTAAACTTTTTTAGGCCTATTCACCCCCCCCCTCTAGGCGTTCCAGTGATCCTACAAGGACCGACTGATTGGAGACGGGGAAAGGTGGAGGTCTAAGCACCATACTGAGACCAGGTCTCAAGTGTGGGGGCTTGGAGTCCAAGTTTGGACGGGGACCTGTATCCCATGACAAAAGTTGAATGGGTTGGTCTTGTTTATGCCTGGGGTACAAACAGAGCGTGTGTTTCGGGATACCCAGCTGGGATACATTGGTTCGCGAATCGCCATTTTCATGAGACGGTACAACTTGGCTATGGTCTAGCACCATAGTAAGAACTAGAAGATGAAAGATGGTAAAATGGTTCTGATTGGTCAACCCTTGCTTGAAAGTAGAATAGTTGCTTACCTAGAATGGTTAGCTAATGAAATAATCATGACTGCTAATAAAACTTGACCGTAAGGTTGAACTATTAGTAATGCTTTTCGCAAACAAAAAAGAAAACAACAAACCCATATTGCCTATCATATATTTGAGAGTCGGAAAATTATTCCCACTAGTCGGGTAAGTCTTGTGAGTACATTGTATACTCAGAGTTTATTTTACCCTTGTTGCAGGTGCAGCTTGAGGAGTAGCTCTTGTGTGGATGATTCTTCTGGTGAGCACAGACGGATCTTTGTATCGTTTTCGCTAGATGTTTATTTTTATTCCGCTGTTTAATTATCGCACTCTGAACTCTAGTGTTGTAATAAATAATTTTCAAGAACTCTGGTTGTATTAAATGGACTAAGTATTGTAAGCTCGTACTCATTATCGGATTCTGGATGTAAAATGTAGATTGTTTCGAACTCTTCCTTGGGGTGTGCTCGACGGAACTGTTCGATGTAGCTCCCTTTCGAGATGCTTAGTGTCTAGTGGAAGACGAGCGCCTTCGAAAACGTATTATTTTGGACATTTCTGCCGCAAAGGTGCTGCGAAAATTATACTATGCGAAAACAACATCTGCTTCTAGTTACCTATTTGGTTGGCATTCTGCTTTTTAGCAGTAGAAATGCTTTTCAAAAGCTGAACCAAACACAGCTATAGCATGCTTTATTTGTGTAAATACTATATAGGTGCTAGATGAATAATATAATGATCTTTTTTTTTAGATAACGGAGCATATGTTTCTTGTTCGGGGAACCTCATTCTAATTATACTAGATACAAGCTCCGTCTCTTAAAAGAAACAATACAACAGATATAACTCTCATATAGGTTTTAAAAGTGACCTCCTAAGTTATACATCTGGCTATATGCTAGCACTTTATCAGTTTCAAATTATAAGATGTCTTGTCTTTTCTAAATACATAGATTTTTTTAAATACATTATATACTTTCTTTGTTTTATTTTAAATATACATTATGTCTAGATATAT
Organism: Miscanthus lutarioriparius; assembly: GCA_904845875.1. NCBI lineage: Eukaryota > Viridiplantae > Streptophyta > Magnoliopsida > Poales > Poaceae > Miscanthus > Miscanthus lutarioriparius. The sequence goes on along the minus strand of CAJGYO010000001.1, from coordinate 12,175,968 downwards.
AATAAGATCGATGTATCTAGAAAGACGATAGATGTCGTCTTATAATTTGGAAGGGGAGTAACATTAAAGCTGCTTCAGAAGATGTTAATCTCAATTGTAAAAAGAGTATTAAAACACTTATTTTGATTACAGATGTGACTTATTTTATCCAGCATCTTAAACCCTAAATTGCAACCTGCTTATCAATCCCACGTTGCCTCATTTAGATGCTGTCGTTGCCGATTCGTTGCATTGCATCCAAGTGGTAATGGTACGACGGCCTCTCTTTTTTTGTTACCTTTTTTACATTTACATTACATCCTCTTAGCCTGGCTCAAGTTATCCGTTATTGTCACTCGCTAGTACTACAGCTCCTGTTCCCACCTTGCGTTGGATGTCCGCCAGCTTTGGCCACTAGCTAGGTGCCTTGTTGGAACTCGAGTTCCATGCATGCACAATGCCACCGGTAACATGACATCGGTTTTTACACTAATCCTGCAGATAAAAAACCTCGCTCACTCCCATCCCTGCACGCCGCCACTCGCGCACCAGCTAAAGTTGAGGCTGGAGGCGTGATCCTCGGAGAAGAAGCCCGCCGCGCCGTCGTTGCCGATGACATCCGAGCTGCCGAGCCACTCCTCCGTGAAGCCATAGCCGGCGCAGGGCTTGTACGAGTCGAAATGGTATGTCATCGGCCCGTGCTGCCACTTGGTCTCGAACACTGGGGGAGACGAGCAGCCTGTCGGTGCCGCCGCCGATGTGTCCAAGAACGGTGCACCGAACCCGACGAAGGCCGGCTGCTCGAACGCCGCGCCGGAGTACGGCGACGCCTCGACGTCGTTGAAGACCACGCTGGAGTCGCTGTCCGAGGAGCCGTCCTTGCAGACCCCTGCGGGCGGCGCGCCGGCCGTCGTCTGGCGCTCCTCCGCCGTGTCATTGCCCGTCGTCGCCTCCAGCTTCACCGCAGCCTCCGGCGCCTTGGACAGCAGCTTCTGCCTCAGCTCCCTTATCTGAGGACCGCGCGCGCGCCGAAACGACACATCAGTGAGTGACAGGTTGGCCCCCGACAAGACCAAAGAGTAGACGGCTGACCGGCGGTGACAGAAATCACATACCTCGGCGGCGAGTGCGTCCTTGTCGCGGCGGAGCGCGTCGCAGTCGGCGCGGAGGGCGTCGTGGCGCGCGCGCAGCGCCGCGAAGTCGCGCTCGAGCGTCTTGGTCTTCCAGCGGGCGCGGCGGTTCTGGAACCAGACGGCGACCTGGCGCGGCTGCAGGGCGAGGTCGCGCGCGATGCGGGCCTTGCGGTCCGGGTCCAGCTTGTTGTTCGTCTCGAAGCACCGCTCCAGCGCGCGCACCTGCTCCTGCAACAGGCGCCGCTTCTTCTCCCCGAGACCGCACGACGACCGCGCCGCGCCGCGCCCGCCGGCCAGCTCCTCCTCGTCCTCCACGTCGTCCATCTCGGCCTCGTCGGGCTCCATCTTCCGCGCCGTTAGGGTCTCTTCCTCCGCGAACGCCGCCAGCTTCTCCCCTGCAATACGCGCGTGCGATTTAACTACCAGACGCTCGAATTCCCTAAAATGCAAAGAACATTCTTTCTGCAGCTCTGTGACAGCGAGCTAACCAAATGCTAAAATGGAATGCAGGCAGAAGCAACACTCATCAAATGTCAAAAGCACACATACTTTCATTGTCCACTGCCGCTAACTACTATACGGACATCACGGATGCAGGAAGTACAGAAAACAAGGAGATCTCGCGTGCAGCAACTGCATGCGCTCTAGTACCTGTTTCTGGGGATTCACGGCTGGAGGTGGGCCTCCTGGATTGCCTCTTCATCTGTGAATGATCAGCACTTGGGCAGCTCTGGAAGGATTCGGAAATGGTGGCGATTCTATTCTAAGCAATTATGAGACTGGGGCAGGGCCGCAGGAGTCTTTGGAAAGGAAGGTAGCAGGAGCCGAGTTGCACGCACAAACGAGGGCCCTTTTGTTGGTCGGCGGCGATGGCCTGGGCACTCTTCGTAAGTCGTGCTCTAAAGATGAAGCAAGTGGTGTGGTGGTGGAGTCCCTCTTCTTCCTTGTTGAGCAGGAGTGCAGGACGGATGTGAGGGAGCCAGAGAGGGGAAAGACCACAGGGGCAAACGACTGATGCAAGCGGCCATGGGGCTCGTATAAATATAAAAGCAAGCAAGCGGCCCGCCGGGCCGGGCACCCCCGGTTGGACAGCGCCGCGATGTCATGTGCCAAAGATTTTTGTAGGATCCATGTGGTGGCATTGCCAGTTGGGGCCAATGCCGGTTCCTCCGTTTTAGAAGTGAATTTGGTCTCCGGTTTCGAACAAGACGAGTTTTTTTCTTTGAAGAATCAAAGCTCTAGAAGATGGTAACGATAAAGATAGTAATTCATAAGGTATTGCAATTGCAGCACACCCTTACCCAAGAAGAAAAACATTGCTTTCTCAAAAAAAAAAAGCCAAGAAAATCATTAAACCATAGAGCGTAGAGCAAAAGTTAAGGAAAAACTATAATTTTCCTTTCAACTTTAACCCATGTTACAAACAGTTTAGACCCAACAACAAAGACAATGCTACATCTAGATAAGTTTGTTGGCCACCCTCGATGAAGATGGCTTATATATTGGTGACCGTGGTTGTCACCAAAGAAGTCTATATGTGTTTTTCGAACCGTGATTATAAATATGAAAAAAAATGTTTGTGTCGTTGAAACCGTGAGGTATTCTGGTTTTAATTTATTTCTCTTAGCAATGGGAAGAAAACAAGCCACGGAAGCATATCACCTAGATAGTATTTTGATAAGAGGAGTGGAGATCTTATCTATGGACATTACTGTGGCTACGATTAAAAATCAACTTTATAGTAGAAATTTTACGCGCAACATCCAACACTACGCAGGTGTATGCAACCGTCACATACAAAAGCTAGAATGAACAAAATGCTAAATGTTTTGTTTTTTTTCTAAAAAAAAGATACATGTAACATGTGCACTCAACGTGTGATAGCCAAATTCAATGAGGTATCGACATATATACATGGGCACAACTACGCAAGCATGATGCACAATGTAAAGTTTATTCGTTCTTAAAAATAGGGATAAAAACGATATCCTAGTTTTTTTTTACAGTAGTATCATCTTGTGGAGAAAACAATATCCTAGTATTTAACCTCACACCCATCATATCCAAAACATTTAGCCACAAAGTATCCATGGTAGCCTAATAGCGTAACCATGGTTACTTGGAATAGTTTAGTTAGCAATGCAAGCGAACGAAACCAACTATTATTAAAAGTTTGTCCCAGTTATACAACCTTTTCTTCCCGTGAGTTTTTCTTTTCAAAAAAAAAAGAAAACGAAAGCGTTGCTTTTCATCCAGATAGGTTGCCCTTTGAAGCAAGTTGGAGCCTGCTGTCAACAACGCCAACTGGCACGTAGTATGATACAGACATACAATATAGTATATGAAAAATGCAGACCTTAGCTTAATGTGAACCCGGGCCACCATAGTCGACTACCAAGAGCTGTACGTCGCCGTCACGGCAAATTTCATTTCATTTCGTTTTCCACGAAACTGACGAACCGTTCTTCACACACGCGTTAATTTATAGTAAGTATGGAGCACCGATCGAGGGATATTACTTGTGATTTCCGTGCCGTAAGGATGCATGTGCACGGCATCTAAAACACAAAATCTCTACGCTCCCCGTAGATAAAATACTCGTTCAGATGCAGCTGTACTGCCGCGAATAATGGTGCATGTTCATGTTCTGCAGGAAGGAGAGCCATGTTCGCGTTCGGCTGGCGCTGGAGGCTGGAGCTCACAGAATCACAGCATCGAAGAGAGAAACCGTGTGGTGAAGCTGGACTAGTGTGGTGGCGAAACGTGGCAGGCACTGTGCCGGCGGGAACGGCACCACCGAGCCGGCACTCCAGCTCAGAGCCGCGCTTTAGGAACCGTCCCGGGGCCCACGATGCTGCTGCTGCAGTTGGAGCCTAGCCTAAGGCCTGGTTTAGTTTCTAATTTTTTTTGTTTGGACACATACATAGAATATTAAATGTAGACGAAAAAAACTAATTGTATAGTTTTCGGCAAAATCGTGAGACGAATCTTTTAAACCTAATTAGTCCATAAAAAACCTTAAGTGCTACAGTAACCACATGTGCTAGTGACCGATTAATTAGTATCATTAGATTCGTCTCACGGTTTTTTGATGGATTATGTAATTTATTTTTTTATTAGTATAAAAAACTCCTCCAACATCATTTCGACACATTCCATATAACCTCTAAAAATTTTCGTCTCCTCAGCAACACACCCTAAACAAACCCTAAAGGCTACTCCATGTCCAGGGCTTGAAAGCCTAGCTAGCGCAGGGTACTAGTTCTGTCTGCTCACAGATTCGTGCGCCGCGGCGTGCATGCGTGATGTCAATTCGACGTTCTAGATGCGAGATGCCCTCGTGTCGTGTTCATCTTTTCCACGGCAACGGCAGGCAGCAAGGCACCAGGCAGGCGGAAATATCGCCCGGGGGGCGCTGGCGAGTGGCGATGTGAATGGTTTTGGTAGTTTGCCTCGGGCCCGGGTTAGATTGTAAATTTTTGCAATCCGGACATACTGTAGCACGTTTCGTTTGTATTTGACAAAATTTATCTGATCATGTACTAACTAGGTTCAAAAGATTCGTCTCGTGATTTACAACCAAACTGTGTAATTAGTTATTTTTTTATCTATATTTAATACTTCATGCATACGTCCAAAAATTGATGTGATAGAGAGAGAGTAAAAAAACTTGAAATTCTGACGCAATCTAAACCAGGCCTCCGACAAATTTTTGCTCCTCGTGTCATGCATGGCCGTGCATGTCCATGCGAGGCTTTAATTTCGGGCTCATCTGATCCAAAGCCTATCTTATCCGGTCCGCTTTTCAACACCGTGATCTATCCGGCCGGCCGGTTTGATCAACATCAGGGTGACGTTGCTTCTGATGGTTTATGTCCGTGTTTGTGTGTGTAGAGCAGTCAAAGAGAGACTAGGGAAGGTACTCAGGCTTTTTTTTTGGTGACAATGGGACTGTTGCTCAGTTAGTAGCCTATGGCTTATCTTATCTGTAGGAAAAACAGGGAACCGTTTTTTTTTATCGGCCGATCACGATCGTGCTTCGTGTACATTTTGACACACACACAACCGCGCGCGACGGAACTCTTTGCAGAGTGCGCCAAGATGCGGTGGTCTCTGCTTTTCGCCATGAGTGCCGTGCTGCCATCGGCACTTCTTGACTTGCTGGATCGATATAGCGGGTAGTGCGCACTTGCAAGTCCGCCGCGACAAAGGAGATACCACAACGCAGTGCCCGTCACTTGATGCTACCTACTCCCTCTGTTCCAGAAAAATTATCGTTCCAGCTCTCATTCATTGTCCCACAAAAACTGTCGTTTTAGACCCTGGTCCCATCTGGACAAGGCCACAGACCTACTGCTTTTGTTTCTCACCTTCGTTCGCATCCACACGGAGCATACCAACGCGGAGGTGCAGCAGCGGTTCCCCAAGCGGATCGACCGATGCGGAGGTGGAGCGGCCCGAAGCCGAGGCGAATCCAGCGGCGCCTCCCGAGCAGGCCAGCATCGAGGCGCATCCCGAGCGGGCCCTACTCCCTTCCTTCTTCCTCATCCACCGCCCTGCCGAGATCCAGTCGCGACCATGGCTGAGATCCACGCCCAGGCGTCGCCGAGATCATGCCTGGCCGGTCGCCGAGATCCATGCCTAGCGGGGCGCGTGCTGCTGGGCCGTCGTCATCGAAGTGAGGCGGAGGCGCGCTGAGGCGGAACGGCTGTCGGTGCCAAGGCGGAAGCGGATCTGCCAGCGTGGGGACGACCATCATCAAGGAGCGGTAGCCGGCGTTGAGGCGGACGGCAGGACGGGCCAGGGCGGCGCCCCCACCTCTTCTCCTCCACCGATAGGAGGCGCAGGGCTCGGGCTCTGGGCACGACAGGCGCGCCAGCAACCTGGATCGAGATGGGAACGGGGAGGATAGCAGGATAGAGTAGGGATATTCTGGTGTTTTCTCTTACTCGTTGATATTCGTGCACATTGCTAGAACGACTTTAATTTTGGGACGCAGGGAGTAGACCACGAATATGAACGCCCGAACGACGTGCAATCCAGTACTACTTGAATCCAAAAGTTTCCAACTTTTTTTTTTGAACTTACACCATATTCGCTTGATCGTATCAGTCATAATATAGTATTTTTCTCTCACAATAAAACAGCATCAACCGACTTATAAGCCACGGAAACCAACATGTGTAAGTTTCCAACCTCATCATGTGTAAGTTTCCAACCTTGATCGAGAGCAATGGACGCTTTCGAGTTCCTATCTTTACTCGACAGTAGTAACTAGGAAGCTAGTAGTAGAAAGCAAGTTGCTTGTCTGAAGTCTTAAACAAAACCCAACCACTACTAGCTCCATTTTCCAGCGCCTCAAAACGGGGGAGCCGGGAATCTATTCCTAGACCTCTGAAAAGTATGGCAGAGAAGCAACCTCTTTTGGCCCAAAAAGTCGTAGGCACACCCGATTGATTGATGGATGGATGCCTCAAAAAAAGTAGTGCCAGGACCACAGATGCCGTGCGGTACCCTCAGGGTAGAAACGTACACGTCTTGTTTGGTTCCACGGACTAGATTTTAGGATTTAAAGTATTAAATATAGATTAATTATAGAAGTAACGGTATAAATTGAGATTAATTTGTGAGATTAATCTATTAAGCCTAATTAGCTAATGATGTGATAATGTGGTGCTACAGTGGATATGTGTTAATGATAGATTATTTAAGCTTAATAGATTCATCTCGTAAATTAGTCTCCGTCCGTGTAATTAGTTTTATAATTAACTCTTATTTAGTCTACTAATCAGCATCTGAACGGACTATCAAAAACACCCCCGTGACGTCGTCCCTCAAGGGCTCAACTGATCAACTCGGCTCCGGTGCTCCATTGGCCAGGCCGGCGGGCCGGCCGCCGGGGACGGAACTCTGTTCCTGTTCCGCCGTGCCATCCAATCCGTTCCCAGCTGTGCGCCTGGCCACCCAGAGCGGCAGAGCCCCCGACAGACAGCCCATGGCCCCGTGCCCAGAGTAGAAAAACTTGGGAAAGCGAGGTGTGCATCAGTGCATGGCATGGCATGGCATGGCATGGGCAGGTGTGAGTGATCGTGTCAGGGGAAAAGCTGCTGCTGAGGGCTGAGGCGACGGGTGCGATCGAAAGAAAGTGATGCGCCTGGCTGCCACTGCCAGCCTTCACGGGGGAAAAAAAGGACGGCCTCGCGATCTCGTGCGCTGGCCGTAGCTTGCTTTGCTTCTGTTCCCATAAAGAGAACAGCATCAGGTTGGGCATGGTTCAGGGGAGGACGAACGGGCGAGGCGAACGGCAGCAACGGCGAGCCGAGAGCAATGGGCGTCGCAGCGAACGCGCGCAGCGGCGCACCACGCTGCACGGCCTGCGTAGTAGTAGTAGTACCACCGAGTACCAACCGGAAAGAGGACGGTAGACGCTGATGGAACCCATTGCGTTTATCGGTTGGTTCGGAGGTGTAGATAACAATCCTGTACGTTTCTGCCTTCTCATCGTTATCGTTTGGCGCTTCAGTGCTACTCTAGATAAGAAGCCAGTAATTACGTTAGGTGATCCGATGGTTGGGAGCTTGGGGCTTGAGATTCAGAGCAGCATGCACACAGTACGTTTATAACGTACTGCTAGAAACTGTAGGGGGTCAAATCTGGTCCCGGCGGCAGCTTTATCAGACTACAGGAACGGACAAAGCAGCGACTGTTGACTCGACAAGGTAGGGCTAGTACTGGATCGATCGAGATCGACGACGGCATGGCATGCAGCTGCAGCTTTCGATCGGCACCGGACCGGACATTTGTTCGCGGCAGGCACTAGTGCTCTGCCACTGGCCGCCGAGGCCACAGTTAAGTGACACGGCGTGGCGCAGTGGGGTCCTTGCCACTGACCGCCCTGTGGTGCGTCGGTCTCGGACGACCGTGACAGCCGGACGCCGGGTGGGAGGGGTGGACGAGCCGGTCCCGCCCGGGGGGAAGACGTCAACAACTGCGGCTCCCGTGGCGCGTACCGGAGGACGGGTAGCGGCCGCGCGCGGCGAGGAAAACGATCGTATAGGATGGTAAATTTGGAGCTGGAATAATATTTTTCTCCCACACAAACTAGCCAACAATTCTTCTTCACGAACCAGCAACAATATGAACCAGACAACCGAACATACTCGGGTAGAGAGCACGGCCAGGTCGTCCTCGCCCGGCGCCCGCCAAGGACACTGGTTCAGACATCAGAGCGGAGCGCGCCGAATGGAGCCGACGAGGCCCTGTGCATTGTGCACGCGTCGCGTTCGACGAGACGGCACACGGTTGGTGAAGAGGCCTGTACGCGAATCGGGAACGCGACGCGGGAGCAGAGGCGAACCCGTGTATTCCCTGCCGCGCAAGCGAGTGCTTTGGCTTCTACCGCGAAGCGACGAATCGGAGTCGATTTTGGCGTCGTCCGGAGGGACCAGCAGAGGCCGGTGTGGGAGGACACGCAATTCTCACTGCACCCTTGCTCTTCGCTCGTCGTGCCTTGTTTTGTCTCCGGCAGCAAGCGTCGTCGTACGGACACGGTGCGCCGAGTTGTTCGTTTCGTCGGCCCAACCCAATCCCATGCGGTCACACGGATGCGCGCAACAGTCCGTGTAATGCACTGTACTAAAGCTTTTGGACGTATTTTTCACATGCGAGAAAAGTCATGGCACCATTCTCTGGAGCCACCATTCATCTCAGACGCCGACGAGACGACGACCAGCAGTGTGCTGCTTTCAAGTCTATCCTCGCCGGCCACCGCCCGCGCATGCATGGTTGTTTTCCTGACATTACTGCACTCCGTGCTTGAAAACGCGCGTATTATACCGGTTCTCATTTCATTTGGTTGGTTTACGAATTGCATTTGGTTTGGCGGTCTTGATTCATTATGAGAGAAATACAACATTGGTTGGTTTGGTTTGGGATTTGAACCAAACCAACAAAAACGAACAGTTGATTGAGTGGACGCAGACGAAATAGGTGGCTGGCTGGCTGCTGAACCATGGCTCGCCACGTCCTGTAGTCAATGCTGATAAGTGATAAGCGACTACGCGCGGTCCATTGCTCCAGCAACCATCATCAATCCGTGCTTTTGAGCACGATGTCTAGAGAAAATGTCATGGCTCATGGCCCTACTGTGGCCAGTATCCTTGCTTTCTGGGCAACATACTACAGTGCTAACCGCAGTACGGCACTCGTCTAGCTAGCCGCCTGGCCGGTCACTTCTCCTAGTCCTACATGGCACTGTCGTTTTTCAATTTCACCCCGCCGACGTAATCTCATGCCAACTGGATTGATCGTGAACGGAAGAAAGGCCGCATACGACACAATAAAACCGACCAAACACACACGTTTTTCCTCCGATTCAGCGGCTATCGACGTGTTGGCTCTTGGATTTAGATCTCCTCGTTGGGTCGGTGTATAAGCCGCTTGTGCTGATTTATACAACTAATTTATTATAAGATAAAAATAAATGATGTATTATAAACCCATTTATAAACTGATTTATAATGACAGACGATAAGAGCCTAGGACCCGTACGTCATGGATTCACTATCAGTGCTAGCACCTAGCACAAGCCCTGCTCTATCATATTGCGTGACTACACGTGACATCAATCATATCACAGGAAAGTTTCGGAGTCTAGTGCTAGCCTTGTGAAGGACTACTAGTGAGTAGGGAGTAGAGAGGTTTCTGTTCTTTTATAAATATTCGAAATGAGGTCCACTCGATACAGTGCCCTGATGACACAGCCAACGTCTATCATTTAATCGGATCTGTTAACCGTTTTATCCCATCACCATCTGTCTATCATTCAAGTAGTTTTTGATTGAAGAGGACGAAGTCGTAGTTGAACACATTACACATCCCCTATTGCTCCGACCACCGAGGCTCCGACGCCTGAATTCTTGACAGTGGATGAACAGACGGCGAGCAGCTTGTTGTAGAATCTTGGGTTGCCGTGGTTCTTTGGTGTGTTCGGGCTTAAAAGGACTTTGTTGGGGGAATAGAGATGTGCATAAAACCCGATACCACAATTATCTAGATACGACTCCAAAATATCTGAATCTGACTTACTCGGTCGCTATTTCAAATAGTAACTTTAGAAACCGAATTTTAATGAGTAACTTGAGTATTAGTCCCAATACCGATTTATCCATTTTACACAGAATAGTGGAACTTTGTATGGTATTTATTTGTGATTATATTGATTGAATTTTGCTATTTCAAAATGTTAATTGCGATGTTATTGGGACCTAATGATCTATGATGTAGGGCACATTTAATTTGGTTGAGAGCCGAGCAAGGCTACCTGGCACATGCAACACTCCTATGTGTTGGATCTTGGACGCCTAGCATAGATGTGCTGCCTGGCATGAGCTGTTTGGCCCAGGGTCTCATCCAAACAGCCCGACAGTGCTTGCGTTTTTGGTCTAAAATGCTACTAAGAGCTATTGTTTATATTGCTTAAAATGGCCACTATAGTTCTTTTATTTTGAATATATTTATGATTTTGTTGATTTCGAGTAGTTTGGGAACACTCGAACCCGAACATGAAGTTTTGGGTAGCTAAAATATCAGATACTATCTTCTCAAAATAGATTTCGGGTATCAAATTTGGTTGCCCAGAATTTTAAAACCCAAATTAACCGACATGAAGTTTTCGGTAACCGAGTGCCCACCCCTATTTGGGAGGCCGACAAACTGGTGAGCATGCAAATTAACACCTAAGATAGTAAGTAGATTATCTTATTCTCGAAAGTTGGATTATCACTGTTTATTTTGGTCTTAAGGAATACATTTCAAAAGAAACTTCTCTTGAACTATCTATAGGTAGAAGAGTGTGACAAAGGGGTGTCATTTACTACTCATCTAGACGCGAAACATGGCAATGCTCCATTTTTTTTAATAATCCATGTCTTTTTCCCCCCTTGCTACTTGACTCGAAATAACAGCTCAAAGTTCGCTGGTTGAGGACACAACTGGTGGTAGCATTTGCTACTTGACACGAAACAATGAAAACCTTCTCTAGACAATAATAATATTGCCATAGCTCGCTATTTCCTTTGCGACAATCATAGTGGCAGCATTCGAACTGATGTGGCCCATGATTTAAAATGTCTATTAAAATTATACGTGTATATTATTAATAAATAAAACCATTGATAGAACTCTGACATGGATGATGGATCTATGGATCCTACACATCCTGAGGCACGAGCAATAGTATATCCCGAGTAGACTTGATCATGGACTATTGGGCCACTTAGCTTAAAAAAATTGGTTGCGCATGGGCTCTATCCCGCTAGAATCGACGGGCCGCGTATAGACTCTAATATTTGACCGAAACCCCCACATAACCTGAAAAAGGCCCAACTCGAAACACTGATCTAACCTAATGGAATGATCCGACAGACCGACACTTTCATTGGACGGGAGATGGGCCAGACATTTTTTTCTCTCGAACGTAGATGGGCCAGATATTATAGATTGGGCTTAGAAGATCTAAACAGTTTCCTAAAAAAGCCTATTTGACCTCCTTGTGTACAATAAAAAGCTAGATATATCCTACTCCTACAGCCTACATGATGCCACAAAGCCGTCCAATGTTTTTCTTTTTGCAAAGGAAAGGAAAAATTATGTTAAAACTTAGCATAGTACGCCCCTATACTTACACATGAAAAAAATCTAAAATAAAAAAGATACGATATTTTACTTAGATTTTTTCACAACCATTTTCCCTAGTGACTTTACTTGAGCAGAACATAACTTTATTGAACACTGAAGCCAAAGTATAGTTCTTATACTAAACCAACCATCAACCATTCAACCCTAAACATTGGACATACTAATAGATCCGACATCCCGAAATCAGTCCAAAAGAAAACACACATGAAACGCCGAAAGAACATTGACAGTTGCATTGTCGGGTACATCAAAGGTTGTAAATTTGTCAACTCCGACCCTTGATTCCCTATGTATGTCATATTTCCTCTATGAGACCATCAACAATAAGATCGATAACCCGTAGTTACTGCCGCCTCATGGGGAGAGTATCTAGGAGCACCCTTCCCCCTTACAGATAAGAGCCACAAATTGCTGATGAAATTGATTCCTACGATGGTGATGTCATCGTGGCAATCACTGAAGTCATACTAGGTAACGAGATATCAAGAATTTTTTCATTTGATTTCATCGATACATTGATTTGAGCTGAACCCCAAGCAAACTAGATCTAAAAACTGATGTAAAAGAGAGATGGCCGCCTCTCCTGCTAGCTACTGGCAGATTCGTCGGAGAACGAGAGGGGACCTAGATAGCGGCGTGGTGACAGTAGAGTCTCCCAGCGACGGTGGCTTGGAGGAAGCTACCTCTAATAATTGTACGTTCACGGCTTCATCCGTGCAAGTTCACACTAAATATGGAACGGGTAAAAATACCCCTGGCCACGCCGGGCACCCGCAGCATTATGTGCCCGCGCATGAACCAAATTTTACCATGACAAAGTTTAGGAAACAAATGATAATAAAGATCTAGGCAAAAATATTCATCATATATTTGACAAACGAAAAATAATACATTGACACGTTTTAATAGCAAATCGAATTGAATACGGAGTATTGTACCCTATGGTACTGCACGTCTGTCAGGACGGCTCGTCTTTGTTCTTGCCCGTTACTACTACTACTCGTAATTTCGTGAATAAACAATTCAAACCGACCACAACGGCTAGCTGTCGTCCGGCTGTGGAACGTGGCCCTTCCAGGAAAGGCAGCCACCCCGGTAATCTAGCCGCGAAAGACGCCGACACCCCGATTCCCCGCGTCCGTCCCCCATCCAACGGCACAGGTGGCACCACCTGCACGCGGAAACTACTCCGTAGTCGTTAGGGGGCTGGCACCGTCCTCCCGTGGTCCTCCCCACCCGCGACGCGGTGCCGTTGTACCAAGCGTCAAACCGGACGGCGCCGCTCCGCGACTCGTTCGCCTCGCTCCATGACAGCCCGGTCCAACGGTACGTGACCCCACGCGTCCGAGTGACACACTGCCAACGTCACAGCTGTTCGTGAACCCACCTGAGGAAGGGTCGCCCGGAGAGCCCGTTGCCCGCTATAAATACCTGCCCGGCCCCTCGGTTCCAATTCACAGCTCGCAGATCGAGTCCTCAGCATTCACCGGAGAATCACAAGCACACTCTCCAGTCACCGACTCACCGTCCGCTTCCCCAGCCAGATCTTTAGCCGAGCTCCCTCCTCCACCGCCGCCACGTTCCCAATGGCTCGCTTAGCCGTGGTCGCCGCCATCGCCGCGCTCCTCGCCGTGACCGCGGTGGCGCAGGCGCCGGCCGCCACCCCGACGCCGGCGCCCAAGGCGGCGCCCAGGATGGCCCCGCTGCCGCCTCCCCCGGCGCGGTCCCCGGCCACCGCCCCGGCGCCGACCGCCAAGCCGCCCACCCCCGCCGCGGCGCCGTCCCCTCTGGCGTCTCCCCCGGCCCCGCCCACCGCCGAGGGCCCCGCGCCGTCCGCCGCGACGACCCCGACCTCCTCCGCCCCGACCGGCGCCCCCACCGTCGCGCCCGCCGGCAGCGGCGCCGCAGCCTCGTCTCACGCCTCCGCCCTCGGCTTCGTCGCCGTCGCCGGCGCGGTCGCAGCCGCCGTCATGTTCTAGACGCGGGGCGTCGTGATGGGCGGTGCTGTTTATACTACAGTATCAAATTCTCTTTTTTTGCGCGTGTGTGGGTGATTCTTTCTTAGATACTGAGAGAGCAGAGGTCATGTGACAGAGTGTGAGATTCTAGTGGGTGTAGCGACGAGCTGTTACATATATAAAAAATATCATGGTTCATGATCGAGATGATTATTAATGGAATTCTTTCATTTGTTACTACTACGTCGCGTTGTCTCTTGTGATTCACGATCGAGATGGTTATTGATGCACGAATTAGATGTTTAGTTTGGCGCTCCTAAATTCTCCTCCATAGTAGTACGTATTTTCGTGTGCTCAGCAACTGTTCTACGGCATCTTCCATTTTTACAATGGAAATTTGGAATTTTACGCCATTACAAAAGTCATTTTAGATCGAACGCATTGGAAATTTGGAATTTTACTGCACAGCATTAAAACAGCATCTGGAATGGTTCGACAGTGAATGTGATCGTTGGACAGCTGTGTTCATGCTGGAGACGACAGCCGCGGTGAGGACGATGAGTCATCAGCCTGTTCGCATGCTCGTAAATGATCGTAAATTTTCAGCTGAGAACAGTGTTTTTCTCTCACACCAAACCAGTCAGCAGTAAATAATCCACGATACGATACGACCTTCCGAACAGGCTGATGCATGTGGGCTTCTCCTCTGTTTATATTGCGGTGCCTCGACAGTGCAGCAGACGGAGGCTATCTCTAACGAGCCCGTTCAAAATATAAGACGATTCGTCATTCGATAACGTTATAGTCAAAAGTTCAATACCTTTCGGCAAGCGTTATAGGTAAAAAGTTCAATACCTAATCAACATCTTCTCCAACAACAAGATCTAAAAAAAATTCTTTCTACAAATTGGTTTTCAAAAGAAATGATGCTCATATTTAGGTTGTACCTCTCGGACAACCCAAAATAGATCTAAAAATATAAGTACTTTACTGGAGATTAAATTTAGATCTATCGCTGCCTATTTTGGATTTTGATATCCGTAGGACTTCCCTGTTGTCGGAGACCGTCTCACATGGTCGCACGAGATGCTGCTGGGTGCGTCTTTGCCTCTTTGGCATCTTGTCTTCTACGTACACGCAGTACTCGCTCTCTTTTGCTTTTACCGTTGCTCTCCGGGATCCGGCTGGCAGCCGCCATGTGAGTATGTATGTGACGCGTTTTCTTTTGCATGTACTCCGTACTCCATCCTCCATGATCTGTAAAAATAGCAGCTGTAGCGAGTTCAGAGAAACCGTGTCAATAGAGTCCAGATACACTGACCTGTGGGCTGTGGCTAACTGGAAATCTGGCATATCTGGAAATGTGAACGCTTCATGCTTTGCAGTCTTGGATCTATAGTTTCTCTCTCTCTTGAGTGGTACTCCCTCTATCCGTAAAAGAATGCAATTATAGGATTCGTACCGGCCAAATTTACTCAAGTTTGATCAAGTTTATAATAAATATTATTAGCATTTGTGTCACCAAGTAAATTTGTTATGAAAATATATTCTATAACTAATCGAATTGTACTTATTTTATATAAAAAATGTTAGTATTTTTTTTTGTAAAAAGCAAGAATTGCATTTTTTCGTGGACAGAGTGAGTACTACTTCCTGCATCGGAAAAGAATACAATTCGAGTTAAATCATGTTGATTTAATCAAAGTTTATAAAAAAAATCAATATGTATGATAACAAATAAGTTAATGTCACTATGTGATAGATGCTGGTCAAAAATTTATATCTTCAAATAGGTTTATTATAACAATACACTCACGATTCATCTAATGAAAATGTGCGTTGTAAATATTAATATTTTCTTATACATATTTGATCAAAATTAAAAATATTTAACTTTTTAAAAAGTAAAAATGACACTTATTTTGAGACGTATGGAGTAGGTATACTGTTACAAATATTAATGTTTTTATAAACTTCGTTAAACTTCAAAAAATAATAATTAGAATTTTTTTTTGAATGGTATTGTTTTCCCGACGGTGATAGTAATAACATTGTGACCAAGTACGGCCCGGGACACGCCACTGCTGAATGTTTTGCTTTCAGCTTTCTCTCTCGAGCCTTCAGTTCTTTTCTTCCTTTTGCTTTCTTTTGGAAAGCCGAGCTCGACGGATCTCAAGAAAACAAATGGCGATCACATGGGCCGAGTAAAGCCTAGTAGTGGTTCGTTAGGCCCAACAATATGAAGAATGAAAAGGCCTTAAATAGAAACCGTACGGTGTCAGAATTTGACTGGGCCTCGTTTCACTGTAGGCCCATAAGCATTTCATGATTATGTTCCTTTTCCTTCCCTTCGACTTTCTCCTCTCAAAATAATAACACACTGAATTTTCAAGGATGTCCCCACTACCACTACCAGATCACAGGTACAGTAAGAAAGATTCCAAATAATGAAACACTAAACTGAAGTTGGCCCCCGTCGTACACACGCAATCGATCGATAATCCAGTGGACGTCTTCACCCAATGACATGCATGAACCACAGTGTGAACTTTGGAATTTTGCCAGGCCCATGGACCCCCATCCTAGCAATTTGCTCTGGAGTGCTGGTAACCTGCTCAAGCAAGCAAAAGCTTCTCTTTTTGTCAGGTTGATGGAAGTGAGAAAACCTTAGTTTTCAAGGCATCGGCACTTCAGATGAGGACGAAAACTTCGGTATACTCCTTTCACGTGTGATCCAGCTAAGCACTACTAGTCAGTGGCGGAGCCAGGATTTCAAAGCTGGGTATTCCCATTTGCTAAGAAAAAAGTTCCATTCTAAAACTATATATAAAATAGTTCACGACGACACTTGATGACTAAAGGCATAAATTGATCAAATCTAAGATACCCATAGAATAAAGGGAAATTACAACATAGGAATATTAATGAGAAACGGTTTAAGTGTAGAAGACGGTTCCTCTCTGATGATGTTGAGAAGAAATATTAGGATAATACCTAGCAAGCTTAACCAATCGTCTTTATCAATTTCTTCGTTCTGCATACTCTAGGATCTACAAGAAGGATGTACGCACTATATTAATTGAAAAGTTGTAATAATCATACTACAAATAATCCTAAATTAAGGCAATAGGATTTACGAAAGATGTGCTCACCACGTCACGGCGTCATCCATGCTAACAGCTAGTAACAAATAATCCTAAATTAAGGCAATAGGCACCTCGTTGTTGTTCTCGGCCGATGGCCCTTGGCTTCACGCAGCTGTGCATGGCGTCGCGGCCCGCCCTGGGGCCTGCCCAGCTGGCCAACAGCCCCAGCGCAATACAGGGGCGCTCGGCACCAGTGTGGGGGGAGCGTCAGCCGCCCTAGCGTAGCCACTAGCTGCTGCCCGCAGTCACGAGCAGCAACCATCGCGGGGAATCGAAGCAGGGATTGGGCAGGAATCGGCTCTAGTTCCTGCTTTCTTGGGCCATCAGGTAGGGGCTTTGAGATGGGCTGTGAGAGTGGATGCCTCCACATCGGATGGGAGTGGCGTTTTGACTTGAGAAATAGAGAATAAAGCCCACTATAACATATGCATATATGTTTAATTGATGTATAAGTATTTTTTTGGTATAAAAGTTGGGTATTCTTGGGAATACCCAGGCATCAACGTGGCTCCGCCCATGCTACTAGTGAAGACTGAAGTAGAAACATTTGACATTTTCGTGTATTATTAGATCTGTAGATCATCACTAACTGAACCTTGCAAGAAAAGGAGAAAACTTCGTTCTCTTGAGAGTTCGAGGGGGCGAAGGTTTTCAGTCCGCATGAGCTACTTATCCACGTGGCAAACCCATCAGCTCCTGCGCATACTGCATTGATACGTACGTCGTTCCTGCTACGTTTGGAACACTTGTGTAGTAAGTAGCATTCTTTATTCTTATAAGACAGATTTATTACAAAACTAATCGTCCAAACATGGCCCATATTCGTCCCATCACCATTAGATTCCACAAACACCTGGCCGAAACGGGCAACAAAACAATCGAGTGCATTCTCTGCTCGGTTGCTCCGAGTGTCAGTCAGGTAACACGTGTACGGTTCAGCTATTTTTCCGGGTCGGCTCAAATGGTCTGTGCCTGAAATGAAGTTTCAACCACGTACTGCAGAATTGCTGATTGATCTGCAAGGCATTTTCAATTTTTCATCAGAGAGACAGAGAGTGTATAGTTGAGGCAGTACAGTTTGCTTGCATGGCGCGAGACCGTGTGTTGCATGAAAATGAACACCTACGTCTCTGAAATTCCACGTGCTAGGAGGACACGGGACTACACTGCCGTCGTCCTTGGGTCCTTCGGACATGCAGACAGACAGACAGACACGCGCGCGTGCGCGCGCACACAGAGACCGCGCACACAGAGACCGATCAATCTCCAATCGCAAGCAGTATTGTTTCACAGTCAATGGAATCTCTAGCGGTATCGCCCCTAGCACAGGCTCACTGACGCTGTCCGCGCCCTATTCGTTTGGGTTTGTTAGGTTTACACGCCATATTTTTTTAGTCAACGGACAATATTTTCCTCTCATAATAAATCAGTCAACGATACTTTCAATTATGGTTTATCAGTCAAACAAGCCTAAACGAACAGGGCGCGTATACGCTGGCACCTCGATCGACTGCGCATTTTGTTCGCGGAACATTTTATCCACTGACGTACGTGTGCTACAGTAGACTGAAACATTCACAGTCTAGCTACCTGATGAGAGGCAGAGGCAGAACAAGGAAACGATCGACTGCCGCAGTGAAGTTAACGCATTTCCGAATGAAGTAGTATTGTACGTACCAGCTACTGATACGTACAGTAGACACATCATAGATCACCAGCGGAGACATCATTCTGGCCTCGTTCGCGGATAGAATTTTGGCCGAAACTAGCTGAAAATACTGTTCTGGTTAAATTGTTGTGAAAAAAAAATACTGGTTGAAAAAAGAAAACGAACAAGCCGAATATGGGTAATCCGAACGGTGCTCTGTCTGGCGCCAGACCGGCCTGTTAATGCCAACGGTGTAATAAGCAGTGGTAGGGTTCAGGCAAATTTGTACTTATCTGTGAATAATCTACAATTGTTCTCATTCCCAAAAAGCAGGTGCTTAGATTACAGCCTAGATTTTCTTAGCATATTCTTGTGACCATGGCATGGATTGGATTGGACTGGACAGTAATGCTGCATGGCTCAGGTGCCTAGGGTGTGTGCAATCACAGTCACATGTACAGGCAACGGATTCCATTGGCAGGAGCCAGGAGGGCAGTGCAGTGCAGTGCCGGGCATGCAGTAGTGCAGATATATGCATGCAGTGCAGAGTTTCACATGACGGCGGTCTCCTCCTGCTGTTGCTGTATGCTGCTGAGAATCTCATGCACAGCGGTGGCTATATCTTCAACAGAGCCCATCTTGGAGTCATCCTCTACCTGCCGTCCAAACGCGAAAACGATCATTATACTGTAATTGACACCGCCGGTTTGTCTCTACCGGCTTAAACTAACTTGCAGTAGTTCCGGCCGGAGAGCTAAAAGTTTGTGTTTATTTATGCTTGCCCCTTCCCCCTTTGGAGTCTTTGACGCATTGTTGTATTTACCCAGTATGGATTTTTTTAATAAGTATATAATCGGCAGTTCTTCGGATTTCTTTCAAAAAAAAATATTTATGGTTATTACCTTGAGGCTGAAGGTGTAGAGGACCATGGCGTCGACGGTGGTCACGTTGAGGTGCAGCGGCGGGATGCGCAGCTGGTGCAGCCCCGCGACGAGCTTCAGGAGCTGCCTGGGCCGCCGGCGCGCGAGCACCTTGAGGCTGGCGTGGCCTTCCACCATGGTCACCTCGATGTCCGCGACCGCAGCCGCGGGCCGCCGGCCGGTCTCCGCGGATCCTGCAGATGCGGCCGCGGCGTCGCTGCAGTTCCCTCCGTTGCTCGTGTTGCCTGAGCAGCCGCCGTGGCCCGAGGTGGTGGTGGAGTACTGTGGGAAGCTGAAGAAGCCGGCGAACGGGGAGCTGCCGGTGTCCGTGCTGCCTGATGACCCCCGGCTCTTGATGCTCTTTTGGACCTCCAGCGATTGGAGCAGTTGCTCCAGCTCCCTCACGTAGTTGATTGCGCCACCGACGATGGATGCTTGGTCACCCTGTCCAGTGTAAAAGAAAGATCAAACACAGCTGTTATCACATTGCCAAACATAGCAACGAACTAGGAATACGTACTTATACTACTCCAAAAAGACAGAGGTTTATTTACTGCACGTAGGTACGTACCCTGTGCGCGTAGGACGGCGGCATGAGGGAGCGGAGCACGGCGAGGTACTCGTTCATCTGGCGGCGGCGGTTGCGCTCGACGGCAATGTGGGTCATCCGCTGGCTCTCGATCTCCTCCTTGTTCTTGACGACCTTGGTGCGCCTCCGCTTCCTCCTCCCCGGGGCCGCCGCCGCAGCTGCCCGCTCGGGCGCCGCTGCCTTCCTGCTGCCGTGGTCCGTGGAGGCATCGGAGGACTGGTCCCGGGAGAGCGCCTCCCAGTCCCAGTCGTCCCCCACGGCGGCCACGGTGGGCGCGACCCAGGTGTCGAGGTCGTGGTCCCACTCCCCCGCGGCGGCGCAGAGATCGCCAAACCCTGCTCCCCCTCCCCCTCCTCCTCCTCCTCCCCCTCCCTGCAGCTGCAGGTCGCACGACCACGGCAGTGCGTACGGCGAGTCTCCGCGGCCGTAGCCGAAGTGGCCTGCCGCCAGCTGGGGCTGGGAGAACACCACGGCGTCCAGCGCCATTGCGGGCTGGTGTGCGTGTGTGACGGATGGATGGATGGACGCGGGCGAACGGCTCACCGTCACCGGCGTGTGGTGTGAGGGGGGAGGTGTGTGCCCGGGCGCTCGCTTTATAAGGCGGGTGGGATCGGGGTGAGGTGAGCGAGGCGGACACGTACGCGGCACCGCGCGGGCCCGGGCCAGGCCCACGTCTTGCGCCGAGCTTTTGTGCGTAGGGGGATGGACGGGGCAATGATTTTCCATTCCGTAGCAGTGCAATGCAATGCGCCAATGGACGACGGGGCTGGTGGGCTGTGTTGCGTGGAGCCGGCGGGCGATTTGGCGCGCGGTCGGGTGGTCAAATTAAGCGGGTGCGCGTGTCGAGAGATTCTGCGAGCACGGTGGCCGGAGCAGCGTGGCAATACCACCATGTCCATGGGATTGAGAGGCCGGAGTGGGTGGGGGACGCGGGACGCCAGACTCGCAGTCGCAGCGCAGGCGATCGTCGTCTGTCTCTGTGTCTCGAGTCTGGACCTTCACTGCTTCGAGGCCGGGCGACCGGGGTGGCGGGGTGCTGGCGCACTGCAGAGGGAAGAGCGCGAATACCACAAGGTTTAGTATTCGTGCTCTTCCCTGCCGTTGTTTCGACGTCTCTTTCCTGCCGTTGTTTCTGCAAAGGCTCGACTATGATCGCGGGTAGTACTAGTATTTTCCAGTGGAACCATCTTCTACGAGTACGTGACTTTCGGCCGTGAGGATTTAGGTAACTTACTGCGTGAATCGAGCTCTCTTGCTCTCTTCTCCGGAGAACGGAGACAACGGTCTCGAGACTCTCAACTCTCAATTTATGTTTTTTTTTTGAAAGAACAGGAGGGGTAAGGAGCCCCTACTGAAAATTTTTATTAAAAAGCCCTGAGGTACAGGATTACAGGACAGGGATAACAGGGAAAAAAACTAACAGAAAACTAAGGAACTATAAAGGGGAAGAAAAAGTTTCTCAATTTATGTCGTGCGCCATGGTGGCCCGATTGATCCAAGACCGATAACTCTGGTGATACCGCGGGTTACATGATACCATGTTACCAATGCACCTAATACGTACAACTTACCTTGTCTGTTCTAATATATCTTAGAATTGAACTCTATATTGTGACTAGATACACGCAGTTATAACTCCTATAAACACGGGGCATGAGTTGGGTTATAGACTGCAGAGTAAACCAATTATGTATACTGAACAATATTATCTCTAATTCATCGTAAACTACTACTGAACAATATTAATTGTTATATATACTTGAGTGAGTAGAGGACAAACGGATTCAAAAGAGAGTGAAAGGCGAAAATTTGGTAAGAGAAATTATCTCACTTTAATGTTAGATAGCAGGTATATAGATATGTGGATGGACAGAGCATGTAAGCATCATCCATCTTGTAAGTTCGAAGTTGCAAAACAAAACTATGGAGAGAAAAAAAAGACAAAATGATAAATCAGCATACGAACATTTGAGGGCTATGGATAACAGTTGCATCCGTAATAACTATTGTCATGGTAATTTCTTTTTTTTTTATTTATGTTCTCGTCGCATATTTTTTTAAGTTATAAAAGCTGTAAACCTAGCTAGCTAGATGACCACATGTTCTACCCATTACTAATTTGTTTGATTCTTAAAAACAATTTAAAGGTCATTTTTTTCTTGATAGACGAGGTCATTTTTTTTAGTACTAGCACGGGAGTACCTAAGGAGTAAGGACACACATCTCCCAAGTTCAAGAAGAGGGTACGGAGATTCAGCTTGGTACCATATTGTACAGTGAAGAGCCGAAGAACGACGTTTTCACGCACAGCTCACCCTCAACTTGCTCCCCGTAATGAACGGAGAGCAGAAATAGCCGTGTCAGTAACAGAAAAAGGAAAGCGAAAGGTGCATGCATAAAGTTCTCTGACTGACCGAATCTGGCTGTCACTTTTGATCTCTTCTTTTCTCTCTGTCTAGTCCAGATGAGTAAAAAAATTGCTCTTTGATGCTTTTCTCTCTCGTTTCAGATCTTCAGGAGAGTTGATGTTTCATGAACCTAATTACCTAGTTACGGTATAAGTATATACTCCGTACTACTTTGCATTGGGCTGCACTCGTAAACACAAATGTACTTTTAGATGTCTGAACTGCGCTTTTTGAAGAAAGTGTCATGCATGCACGAACAGAAAAAAACAAGTTTGAGACCGAACATCTCGTTTTTCTGCACATAAAATACTAGAACGACGTGTACTTGTTTCTGTTGTTTCTGAATGATATATAGTAGAAAGACGGGGCACAACAGCCATTTGGAGTGCTCCCAAGAAAATTGCTTGCTGACAAGTTGCCTCAATCATTAAAACTTAGTCTGTCTAATACTCTATGAAAGACAACTACTTGACACTGTTCCTGACGTATGGTCTGGGGAATACGAACAAATGTTCCCTGCAATCTGTTAATTGTTGATGTGCACACGTTAGATCCAGTCCAAGGGAGAACTGAAACCGCTCACCGGGAATATTTCCCACATGCCATTGAAACCGTGGGCAGAACACCGGATTGTCGCAACGCATTTGTTCTGTTCTTCAGGCCCCGATCGAGAAAATAGTTTTACACCTAGCTAGTATTTTCTTCTTTCTTAATCCCTTTCCGGCTGCCATTGCACGCGAGGATTCTAATAAGTAATTACCCTACTACTGCTAGTTTGTTCCCCAAACAATTCTTCTGTTTTCGTCCATTTGTATGTGGTGAGGCGAAAACAAAGTGATAAGAAAAATACTGTGACAGTTCAGATTGTGATGTGCTACTGTTTTACATGGTGGTCCTCTGGAGGTGGTAATGGCCATGTTTGGATGCTCGCTCGTCCATGGAGAATCTCTACAGACGGAGACTGAAATGCTTTGTATTACTAAAACTGTACGGACATCAATAACTAATCTACCACTTCTGAATTCTAGCTTCATTAGTATTACTTTTTTCCTGAAATGGCAATGCTTTTGTCTGGACAGACTGTCAGTTTGGCAATACATGTTAGCAGTGTATTGATGTGTCGCTTTTCATGCTCTGATCGAGGTCAAACTAATTTCTTTTCTTGGGGCAATGGGTTATACAATCCATTATTATTGACAGAATCATCATTCATATCTTTCGAGTGAAAAAAGAATCCTCCCATCTCGATCTGTTGTATAACTGGCTTGTTTGGGGTCACATGCCTGTATGTATATTTCATAGTAGTCAGATTAACTGAATTTCAGTTAGAACTAAGCATATGCAAACGCGAAACAATGTCGCAAACGAATATACAGTACGTAGTGTTGGTGTTTTCGGACCACCAATGAGTAAATTTGTATTTACGCATTTAGCTCGGATGGTGTGCTTAGAGGACACAAGGGTTTATACTGGTTCGGGCGGAACGTTCCTACAGTACGTAGTGTCGGAACGGTCCTTCTTCCTCTTCATGCGGGTCCCGCGAACCCTGTAGACGTCA
Organism: Miscanthus lutarioriparius; assembly: GCA_904845875.1. NCBI lineage: Eukaryota > Viridiplantae > Streptophyta > Magnoliopsida > Poales > Poaceae > Miscanthus > Miscanthus lutarioriparius. The sequence goes on along the minus strand of CAJGYO010000001.1, from coordinate 12,151,931 downwards.
ACAGGGACAGCTCTACGTCGTGGCCCTGTTTGTCACTGACGCCATGCGCAGGCGTCGTCTACCGGTCATAGCGTTTCATTCCGTCCCGACGGACGTCATGGTGAACTGACGCGCCTGTCAGCGTTCGTACGAGAGTTAGGCAGAACAGCACCGGCACGCCCGACACTGTTCTTGATGTGAATCCACAGGTATGGCCCATCATGGCCACGGGTTACATCGATGCGTGCTAGTCTCTTCCCTAGTGTCAGAGTTTTGACCCAGGCCCATACGCTTGGACCTAGAGTGGTTGGCGGCGGTATGGGTCCCCGTCGGACGAGATGGAAACCGCACCCTTGGGGTTGGGCGAGACGGAGCCCGCACCCAAGGGGTCGGACGAGGCGGAGCCCGCGGCCTTGGGTGAGACCCCCACGGCCTTGGGGTCGGGTGAGACGGAAACCGCGTCCTTGCAGTTAGACGAGACGGAGCCCGCACCCGAGGGGTCGGGCGAGACTGAGCCCGCGGCCTTGGGTGAGACCCCCGCGACCTTGGGGTCGGGTGAGACGGAGCCCGCACCCAAGGGGTCAGGCGAGGCGGAAACCGCGTCCTTGGGGTCGGGCGAGACGGAGCCCACACCCATAGGGTCAGGCGAGGCGGAGCCCACGACCTTGGGTGAGACCCCCGCGGACTTGGGGTCGGACGAGACCTTTTAATACATCTTGCTTTATCCGGAAAAGTCAGCGTGGGCGCTAACCTCCTTGCTTTGGGTATCCCTAATATTAATACCCGACAGTAGCCCCCGAGCCTGCAGAGGAGTAGAATAGTCCTTTGGAGGCTTTTCTGGATGGGAGGACTCTGAGGGCCTTGGCCTTCTTTTTGTAGCCCGCGTCGTGTCCTGGTAGGGCGGCGGTTCCCTTTTGTCATGATCGGTCTTCTCGAGGGCATGTAACCGTAGGATTCAGGAACTCGAAAAGATTTTTCTTGATTTCGGTCCCTAGGATCCGATCGGTTCGCCGTCGTACTACGACCGCGCGTTCGGTCTCCTTGCGAGTCCAACTTTACTCAAGCCCCCATGCATAGCAAGGGTCCGGTCGAGGGTCAGCTTGTCTTCGTGATCGTCGCCCCTCAAGTGTTTTCTTTGATAAAACGGAGGGGCTGAGCCATGTCATGTTTTTCCTTGATGGACGAAACATGATGCTCGGTGAGCTATTAACGGGCTAGTCCGAGTGGGGCCCTGGTTTCTCATTCGTGGGGGTCTAGCATGGGTCAGCTGGTGGCCGACTCTAGACTCTTGGCGGTCAATCCATATAGGTCTCGGGTCCGTTCGACTGGTCCCGATGGCTCGTTGCCTTTCTTTGAGGAAAAACCATGAACTAGGAACTGACAAGACTCGAACGTGGGTCGGGATGCCCACGGCGCTCGTGCGCCCAGGTACTGGCCGCTAGTGGGCCCATCCCTTTCCACCCCTCACTCTAAGGGCGCCCTGGAGCGGCTGTGAGCCTATCGGAGGGCCAGCCTTCGAACTCCTAGGCCTAAATGGGCCATAGGAGCATTTTCAGCTCCGTATCCCACCTTACCTGCGACGGTTGTTGGCCCATTGAACGGGTGAACCGTCATCCGTCGTATCCTTCGAGGGCATGGACAGAGATTGCGTGCGCACGATCTTCGGAGGGAGGTTACGTGACGTGGCGCAGTGGGCGCGTGAATCTAGGTGGATTGTTTGCCTTCTCGCCCCGCTCCGCCTTATAAATAGCGGCCTCCCCCTTCACGTTTATGCACACCAAAACCACAGCCTTACCTTCTCTATTTCTCCACCACCACCATTCGGATCTGCCGTGCTTGCTAGTCCACCGTCGGAGCCCTATGCTTCTCCATAGCCACCTGCATCCTCCATGGATTCGTGGCATCGCTCCGATGTTACCTATGCGTGCATGGAGGGCCTCGTCAAGCGTGGTCTTCTCCGCGGGAGGACCGATGCGGCGAAGTGGCTTGTACCCGGCCGCGAGGAGGCATCAGTGCCTCCCAACGCTATGTCATCGCCTTCGCGCTCTTCCATGAGCGCGGACTCATGGTTCCTCCTCACTCGTTCTTCTGGGGTCTACTGCACCATTATTAGATCGAGCTACAGCACTTGAACCCCAACGGGATCCAGCACATCGTGACCTTCATCGCGATGTGCGAGGGGTACCTAGGGATCGAGCCCTACTTCAAGCTCTGGAGATATTTCTTCTCCATCTCCTTGATAAAGAAGAAGGAAAGAGGGCGGTAGACCCTGGTGTTGATGGGATGCGTGGGCATCCACCTCCGGGGGTAGTGGGCGACCGAGTACATGCCCTGCCAACTCTCCAAATCCAACAAGGGTTGGCACTCGCATTGGTTCTACCTGAAGGATGACCCTGTCGCACCCTTACCTGTCTTCTCCGGGCGTCTAATCGAAGAGGTTCCGCCGTCATGTCCGTGGGGGCCACCCATCAAGGAGAAGAAGAGGATGCGCGACCTCCTCGAGGCCATCATGTTCCTAAAGACCCACGGCCTCCGTGGGGCCGGCATCATCAGGGGGTATCAAGCGAGGAGGGTGGTGCCCCTAATGGCGCGTGTCCTCCCACTGTACGGGATGACGCCTGGCGCGCAGCTCGCCGGGACGACGCTCGCCCAGGGGCCGCTCCACGATAGCGAGGTCGCGCAATGCATCAAGGAGGCCACGGGGGAGGACGACGCCGTGTTCCCAACCCCGAGGCATCCTATGATGTGGCCAGATGCGGGATTCATCAAGCTGCCAGCGGGGTTAGTCTTCTAGGACTCCGCCGCGCCGCTGCTAGAGCACACGACCGTGAGGGTGGCGAACCATGCCACAAATGAATAGTAGAAAGAAGAAGAAGGATGACGAAGAGAAGAGACGGTGGTCAAAGCAGCGAGCGAAGCAACAACGAGGGAAGCGACGTCAAGGCTCGTCGAAAGAAGAGGGGAAGAAGAAGAGGAGGAGGGGGAAGATGATGGCTCCATGTTGCCCATCCCGTGGGATGATCTGGCAGCCAGGGACGAGGACCCGCCTTCACCGTAGGTGGGGCCCTTCCCATGGCATGTCGCGAGGCAGGAGGGGGAGGACATGCCCCCCGGAGACAGCAGAAACGAACCTCCCCATCGTGTCTGGGCCTTCGACGGCGGCCTCGGAACCGGCGGATCTAAACCACCGCGCAACGTCTAGGCCTTCGATGGTGGCCCTAGAGCCAGCGGAAATAGGTCGCCCTGCTCCGTCCGAGCCCTCGGCGGCACCTCCAAAGTCGGTGGTAGGCGGCCGTTTTGATTCGTCTGAGCCCTCCGAGCCAAGTGAGGGATCAAAGCGGCAACGTGCCGATGAGGAGCAGCCGGTGTCGAGCAAGCTAGCCCCAAAACATCCTCGTATGATGGTGTCAAGGTGAGTCATGGGTTCCTTCATCCTTTTGTCTTAACAGACTTTTGCCACAATCTGACCACCATGTCCCTTGCAGCGTTGGAGGACGTGGGACTCTCCTGTGGCTTGCTCCAAAGAAGATTCTCCTCCGGCAAATGTGCCAGGGGTCGGCTGGCGCCGCACCGGTGGTGAGCGTGAGTGGCATCGGGGCGGCCATGGCGTTGATCGGGGAGGCACAGCCGATGGCTGCGTCCATGGGAGAGCGGGCAGAGGAGGGCACGTCCAGGGTGCCCATGGCGGGTGCGGCGCGCCCAGTCGTGTCCTCGATGTCGCAGGTGGAGGAGGCATGGCTGGAGCCGCCTTCTGTGTAGGTGGCCATGTCTGCGGTGGGACGGATGGAAGGGGCACAGCCAAGGCATCCTTCGTGGATGTGGCGATAGGGCAGGCCTCCGTGTCCGCGTCACCGGCCCCTCTATTGCTAGAGGAGCTGCTCTGGAGGAGCTACCGCCGCTAGAGAGGTCAGCGCTGCTTGAGGTCGGCATGGGGATATCCTGGTCTCTAGTCTGGGTGGCTGCCCTTGATGAAGCGATAGAGGAGAGAGAATGGGGGAGTGTCCATATGAAGATGCGGTTCGCGCCCTGACCATCATGTTGAGCTCGATGCACGACATTGTCGCTCCGGTTGGTCAGGTATGATACGACCATGCTTCTGACCCCTATGTTCTCTTTCCAGGCCTCTAAGTCTTGTTTTCTTCGCAGGTCCTCATGGCCCGTAGCCGGGAGAAGTCCCAGCTCCTTACTGAGGAGACGTGGTGGAGTGAGGAGTTGGCCGCACAGCTCGCTGCCGCTGGTCAGGAGGTGGCTGAGGTTGCCCCTGCCACCCGGGAGGTGGACGACCTCTGAGTCAAGGAGAAGGACACTCGAGACGACACCTGCGATGCTGAGGAGAAGCTCGTGGCCCTTATCAAGAGGGCGCGTACGGACACCGTGGAGGCCGAACGGCTGCATAAGGAGTGGGAATTTTTGCTCCAGGTCATAGAGGAGCTTCGCATGGGGATTGAGCTGGCTCACCAGCAGCGCGCCGACGCTTAGCAGCGGGTCGACCACCTCGAGAAGGAGCTCCAGAGGGAGAGGGACCTAAAGGTTGTAGCCGAGGGCATGTCCGTCGGGCTCGCCGTGGAGGTCGGGCAGCGCCAAGAAGAGGTCCGACTCCTAGAGGCCGAGGTGACCCGGCATCGCGATGAGGAGCGTAAGCTTTGGGCTGATGTGAATGGTAAGTCTCTAGTTTCCCTTGTTGTCTTTCTCCCTGGAATCCATGGTGAGCCTTCTGACACGGTCGATGCGTGACTTGGGTAGGTCTCGATGACAAGCTCGGGGTGGAGGTGGTGAAGAGCCACGACCTAGAGAAGGAGCTCAGCAAGATGAAGGACACCCTCCAGAAGGAGAGCGACGAACATGATAGCCCGCGATTATCATCCAGCTGGTCTGCGATGAGCTCGAGTTGGCCCCGGAGCAGGAGACAAGCTCGCTCGCAGTTCATGCCACCTAGATCATGGACCAGGCACGTGATATGGCAAGGGACGTGCTTTGCTTTGGCGTTCATGGATCGTTCATGATCGCCCGTTCTCATTATGAGAACATCGATCTGGCGATGATGAGCCAAGGCTTCGCACCCATCTATACCGACACCGAGCTAGACGTTATCGAGGAGGAGGTGGCCCTCCTAGCGCATGACCTTTCTGTCAAGATAGACAATGAAATCATTCCCTAGGGATTAGTTTAGTCAGATAGGTCAGGCAGCGTATCTGTAATAAGCGGACCAGTTCCATCCTTTTTGTTTTGTTTGAACAAGTCTGTTTTTTGTTTCGTTTGAGCAAGTCTGTTCTTTCTCCCTTTTTATGTGTAAAAAGGGATTAATGCATTCCGACCCTTCCTTTTGTTAAGACTATAGTGCTTGAGGTTTGGGCAAGAAAACTCTGGTCACGCTGGTAAGCCAGAGTGCCGTAGCCACTAGGGCGTAGGTTTCTTGCAATCTGACCAGTTTTGCTCGGCGTTCGTTTCCACAAACCTTGCCTCTAGGTTTTTAACATGAGAAAGGGTCAGGCACGACAACTGTTTCAGAAAAGGGTATATGTATATCCTTATCAGTCCCTGAGTGAGACCCGACCCCTTGCCATTGCCAGGGTTAGGTTTCACTAAAGATCTAGGAGACGATAGCGAAACTAGTAGGAGAAAGCATTTTTTGTTTTAAAAACATTATTCTTAGTTTTTGTACATACCGCCTCTATAGGATCCGAGCCATCGTTCTATGACCGCATATTCGATCTCCTTGCGAGTCCCACTTTCCTTGAGCCCCCGCACATAGTGGGGGTTCGATCGAGGGTTGGCTCATCTTTGTGATCGTCACCCCGTCCGTGGTTTCCGCAACCGGAGGGGTTGAGCTAACATCACTTGACTCGATGGCTCGAGTGTCATGCTCGGTGAGCTTGCTAACGGGCATGTCTGAGTGGAATCTGGGCCCATCGTTCGTAATGGAGTTGGCATAGCCCTCATGTGGCATTCCACTACTCCTTAACCCGCCTGTCGGCAGATGCCTGAGGAGTTCCGGAGACCGACTCAGGTGGCCCACTGGCCTCCTCTCGATGAAGATTCTGTGGGCATGGCTCGAGGTTAGGATCGAACAAGAAGGTGGAGATGACCCTATCCGATTCTGAGTGAGTTGGGCAAAGGCCATTGGGGCTCATCTGCATTTTCTCCCTTGGCTCTGTTCGACATGAGGCGACCTCGAGCCCTTCGTGGGCCGGCCTTCGAACCTTGGTCGGTCGCCGCTCATGTTGAATGAGACGACTACCACTTCGTGATGCGACGCAAAGCGTTACGATGCAATAATTGCATATGCGATGCTTGGATGTATGATAATGGATGAATGAATGTTCATGCACTGGAAAAGTAAAATGGGGGTCGGTAAAGTTACCTTGATGGCTCGAGTGACGGGTTTGGGGAGCTCTTACCGGATATGTTTGAGTGGAATCTGGGTCCATCGTTGGTGATGGAGTCGGCATAACCTGCATGTTTATCCTACTGCTTCTTACTCGTCTCTCGACAGCGGCCTGAGCCGTCCGATCGACTTGGGTGACCCGCTGGCACAGGACTTACCTCGATGGCTCGAGTGACGGGTTCGAGGAGATCTTACCAGATATGTTCAAGTGGAATCTAGGTCCGTCGTTCGTAGCGGAGTTGGCATAACCCACATGGGGCATCCTATAGCTCCTTACCCGTCTCTCGACAGCGGCCTGAGCCGTCCGATCGACTTGGGTGACCCGCTGGCATAGGACTTACCTACGGAGATAAGATAAGCTAGGCGGCAAACTCATAATAAGTGGACAAGCTCTTAAATTTCATTATGGCCAAACATATTTTTGGCCCTTCTCCCCTTTTTGTATAAAAAGGTTAAAGCGTTCCTACCCTTTCCGTTGTTTAGGCTATAAAGCTCAAGGTACGGGTAAACAAACTCTGATCACGTTGGTGAGCAAAAATGTTGTAGCCGCTAGGGTGTAGGTTTCTTGCAGTTCGACCAGTTTTACTCAGCGTTTGTTTTCGCAACCCTTGCTTCTAGGTCTCAACGTGAGAGAGGGTTGTGCACATAGAATGTTTGCCAGGTGGATATACTCTTAAACGCGTACCGACTCTTTCCATAATTAAGGCTAGAAAGCTTGGGGGCTGAAAAACTCTGATCACGCTAGTGAGAAAAAATGCCGTAGCCACTGGGGCGTAGGTTTCTTGCAGTCCGACCAGTTTTACTCAGTGTTTGTTTCTGCGAGCCTCGCTTTTGGGTCTTAACATGACAAAGGGTCGGGCGTAGAGAATGTCTACCGGATAGATATGCTCTTATTAGCCCCCGAGTGAGGCCCGACCCCCTACTGTTGCTGGGGTCGGGTGTCACTAAAGATCGAGGAGTTGATAGTGAAACTGATAAGAGAAAGTGTGCATAATTTAATGGTAAAAGCGACGTAGCTGTTCGATGTTCTAGGCATTGATGAAGACTTCACCGTCGATGGTCTTGAGCTTATAGGTGCCTGGTCGGAGCACCTTCGTGGCGATGTATGGTCCCTCCCACGGTAGAGAGAGCTTGTGGTGGTTCTTGTTGCTCTGGATGAGGCAGAGCACCAGGTCCCTGACGTTGAAGGTCTGACCCCACACTCGATGGCTGTGGTACCGGCGCAATGCTTGCTGGTACTTAGCCGAGCGGTGGAGGGCGACACGTGCGCTTCATCTAGCTGGTCCATGGCATCCTCGAGGGACGCCTCGGCTCTCTGTTCGTCATACGCCTTGACCCTCGGTGCTCCATAATTGATGTCAGTCAGAAGGATAGCCTTGGAACCATAGACCATGAAGAATGGTGTGTAGCCAGTGGCCCGACTGGGGGTCGTCCTCAGGCTCCAGAGCACCATAGGAAGCTCCGCGACCCATCATCCGTCAAACTTGTTCAACCGATTGAAGATCCTAGGCTTGAGGCCTTGTAGGACTATGCCATTTGCGCGCTCGACCTGCCCATTCATGCGGGGGTGTGCCACGGTGGCCTAATCGATGCGGATGTGGTATTCATCGTGGAATCGGAGAAATTTCTTTCTGGTGAACTACGTGCCGTTGTCCGTGATGATGGAGTTCGAGACCCCAAAGCGATGGACGATGCCAATGAAGAATAGCACGGCTTGCGGACTTGATCGCAGAGATCGGTCGAGCCTCTATCCACTTTGTAAACTTGTCTACGGTGACAAGCAAGTGTGTATAGACCCCGGGCGCCCTCTTAAGAGGTCCGACCAGATCGAGCCCCCAGACCATGAATGGCCATGTCATGGGGATCATCTGGAGTGCTTGGGCCGGTAGGTGGGTCTGCCGAGTGTAGTATTGACACCCTTCACAGGTGCGCACAAGTTGTTCTACGTCGGCTACTACGACTGGCTAGTAGAAGCCTTGTCGGAGCATGTTTCCGACCAGGGTCCTAGGTGCGGCATGGTGCCCGCAGACTCTACCATGGATATCACTCAGCAACCGCTTCCCTTGTTCGATGGGGATGCAGCGCTGTAGGATCCCGATGTGGCTTCACCTGTAGAGCTCACCCTTAATAAGGATAAAGGACTTGGCGCAATGCACGAGCCGCCGAGCCTCCATTTTGTCCGTCTGCAGCGCCTCATGGAGGAGGTAGTCGAGGTAAGGCATCCTCCAGTCGGCCAGAGGGTCGGGCTCTGTTGCTGGATCCTCATCGAGCTCCATAACTTCGAGGTCGGATGGAACCACCGGCTGGTTAGCCCCCGAGCCCACGGCAGGTGGCCCATCACCGGTCTATTCTAGCTCCTCGTAATAGACTGAGGGCTTGTACTGATCGTTGGCGAAGACGCCCATCGACACCGGCTCTCGGCCGGACGCTGTTTTTGCCAGCGCATCGGCCGCCTCATTGAGACGCCTTGGAATGTGATTGAGCTCGAGACCGTCGAACTTGTCCTCCAGTTGGCGGACTTCTCAGCAATACGCAACCATCTTAGCATTGTGGCAGCTTGACTCTTCATGACTTGGTCGATGACCAGCTGGGAGTTGCCACGGATACCCAACTCGATGGCGACGCGTAGGCCATTGATGAGTGCCTCATACTCAGCCACATTGTTAGAGGAGGGGAAGTGGATGCGAACCATGTACCTCATGTGTACCCTAAGGACCAAATCGAAGACCAGCCCCACACCGGTGCCTTTGTTCATCAGCGATCCATCGAAGTACATCGTCCAGTACTCTTGGTCGATGACTGCTGGCGGCATTTAGACCTCGGTGCATTCTACAATGAAATCAGTCAGCACTTAGGACTTGATGGCCATTCGAGGGGCATATGAAATGCCTTGACCCATCAGCTCGAGTGCCCACTTCATGATTTTTCCTATGGCATCCTAGTTTTGGACGACCTCGCTAAGAGGGAAGGACATCACGACCGTCATTGGATGCGACTCAAAGTAGTGACGCAACTTCCACTTGGCGATAAGCACAGTGTACATGAGTTTCTAGATTTGGGGATAGCCAGTCTTAGAATCAGACAAGACCTCGCTAATGAAGTATACGGGACGCTACACTTTAACGGCGTGTCCCTCTTTTTCTCGCTCTACCACCAGGGCGACGCTGACCACTTGTGTGGTGGCCACAATATAGAGCAGAAGCGGTTCCCCGTCGGTCGAAGGGACCAGGATCGGGGCCTTCGCCATGAGTTTCTTGACCTTATCAAGTGCCTCCTAGGCCTCGGGCATCCATTTGAAATGGTCGGCCTTCTTCAGAAGCCGATAAAGGGGGAGACCTTATTCGCCAAGGCGCGAGATAAAGCGGCTGAGTGCGGCAAGGCACCCGGTAACTCACTGTACCCCCTTTATGTTCTGAATTGGGCCTATCCTCATGATGGATGAGATCTTTTCTGGGTTGGCTTTGATGCCACGCTTGGTGTCGGTGTTTCGAACAAGCACCGGCTAGTAAATTTATAATTATGCGCGTTAGGCCCGGATGGTGCTCTAAAAGACACAAGGTTTATACTGGTTCGGGATGAATGTCCCTATTTCCAGTCTGTTGCTGCTCGTGTTATTAACACCGAAAACAGTTCGTAGTAGGGGGTACAAACGATCGAGAGAGGGACTGGTCCCAGGTCTCTGATGGAAGGGTCGAAAGGAGGCCAAGAGCCTGGTGGCGACTTGGCTGTGTATGTGATGTCAAACTGAACTCTCTATGAGTTCGTCTGTATGTGAGTTGTCCATTAAAAGTCGGTCCCTCTTGATCATTATGCGGTGACCAGATCGGGCTAGCATGTGCGGAATTTATGTGGTCCTTCGTTATTGTGAAATCAACCACAAACGATCTCGCTGCACACGCCTAATTTCGTCAGAAGATACAAATCAAGAAGTAATTAAGGAATCATGGTATACAAGCAAGCGTGTCTAGAATGTATTAACAATAATGATATAGGAGGTTAGTGGTACTAATATGGTCCAATCTAGTACTAACTAACATGCCGTGTTGAGTAAATGATGCTACTAATCCAAAACTATAATCGTACCACTCCAATTGCCACAGTAGCTTAATCATGTGGGTCTAATGCTCTGTTATGCATCAATAAAGATACAACTAACATTCATGCCACTGATCGAGCGAGGCAAACTAATTTCTTCTCTCAGAGCACTGAGTTATACAACAAAAGATTGCCTTATATTTTCCCTATTTCATTTATGAACAAAATCATGACTTCATTGTCTGTTAGATGTGACACTAAAAAAAATAGAATAGCCTTTAGGGCCGAAATCTGCCTAAGAAATTGTCCTGCCAGCAGCTATGAAGAAAACATGACAAAAGTAGATAGCAAGAGAAATTCATTTACCTTGAGGCAGACCGCTACATATAATTTCTTTAGAGTTTCAACTGTCAAGAGTATTTCATTTCTTGGTAGTGTAAGTTATTAGGGGTCATATGCTTGTAGTTATATTTGAGATTGATATTTAACTGAAACTCAATTAGAGTTGAGCATATCAAGGACGAAGTCACATATTATGAATATCCAGTGGCATGATTATCATGGTGACCGGATCGGATTAGCACGCGGAATCTAAGTGGTCCTTCGCGAATGTAACATCAATCATCGCCTAATTTTCTCAGAAGAAGATACGTACTGTACGAACCAAGAAGTCAGGAATCATGGTATAAAAACAAGTGTTCTCTTAAAGATGTATTTTTCCCATAACAATAACAACCTAGAAGTCAGGAATAACCAATGGCTTGAATATTAGGCCGTGACGGGATTAGTCGGTGTGGAATTTCAGTGGTCCTTCCTGAATGCATGTGACATCAATCACCAACGATCTTGTCGCAAGCCTAATTTTGTCACAGGATCGGATACGAACCAAGAAGTCAGGAATCATGCATGATATGCAAGTGTGTCCTCTGAGAAATGAATTTCCCCATGACATCAATAATCTAGAACGAGGTTAGTTGTACTGTTTGGTTCGGTCTAGTGCTAACCAACAAGCCACATCGATCAAATGATGCTACGCGAAAAATCCTACTGCTCCAATTGTTTAGCAGATTACGTTGCTCGCGTGGTTCTGATATGCTCTTATTACGTATTTACGTATCAATAACGGTACAACTAAGGCCTTGTTTAGATCCAATGGTTGCTAATAGTTCATAGCTATGAAGAAAAATGACAAGAGTAGAGAGCAAGAGAAATTCATTTACCTTGAGGCAGACCGCAAAGAATAATTTCTTTAGAGTTTCAGCTGTCAAGAATATTTCATTTCTTGGTAGTGTCAAGAATATTTACGCTTGTAGTTATATTTGAGATTGATATTTAACTGAAACTGAATTAGAGTTGAGCATACCAAGGACGAAGTCACGGATAATGAACAACCAGTGGGTAGATTATCATGGTGACCGGATCGGAGTAGAATGTGCGGAATCTAAGTGGTCCTTCGCGAATGTAACATCAATCATCGCCTAATTTTCTCAGAAGAAGATACGTACTGTACGAACCAAGAAGTCAGGAATCATGTTATCATGGTATGCAAACAAGTGTTCTCTTAAAGATGTATTTTGCCCATAACAATAACAACCTAGATGGAGGTTAGTAGTACTAATTTAGATTAGTCTGGTGCTAACTAACATGACACGTCGATTAAACGAGGCTACGAGATAAAACAAGTGCCCTACTGCTCTACTTGTCACGTTACGTTAATCGTGTGGTTCTGGTGTGTTCCTGTTACGTATCAGTGAAGATACTGCCGCGTGGAGATACACACGCACCGTCATGTTAGCTAAATAAATCAGTAGTGTTGGTATTTGTTGTAACATGGCCACCACGGGTGGCGGAGACCCGCGCAGTCCGCAGGATACGAGGGCACCTCCGGCCAGGAGGGTGAAGGCCGCCTCACCTCCAAACTAATTAAACAACGATCTTGCCTAATTGTGTGCAGGTACTCAAGCGCGGGCGCCCGGGGACCGCGCGAGCGCGCCAGCCTGGCCCCCGCACGGCGGGGCGGAGGCCTGCGGATGATGCCTCCGACCGGACCGGCGGAGACCCGCCAGGGTGACGGCGCGCCCCTGAAGGTGGAGGCTAGCGTCGACAGCCATGGCCCCCGCGCGGCCGGGCGGAGACCCACGGGAGATGTCTCCGACCGGCCGGCGGAGAACCGCCGAGATAGCGTGGCGCCCCTGGAGATGGAGGCCAGCACCGGGGACCCAGGCCTTTGGGCCGAAGACCGAAGCATGGTGGGCCGACTGCTCATGGAGGCCCATTACTCGGAGACGGTATGGCAGGATTGCCCCGCAAACGAGAGGCTAGCGGCGGAATATTCCAGGAATGTACTGTAGCTGTTGAGGGGCATTGTAATAAATTCTGTCATGAAGTAGTTGAGCCCTATAAATAGGGAACACTTGTAACCGTGCAGGGGGTGGTTGGAAAATGGATTAATGAAACCCTAGCTTTCTGTGCCCTTTCCCTTACACGCCTAGCGATCGTTCCTGTTAACCGAGCCTCCGACTAAGGACAGCCGTCCACGGGCGGAGGCCCCCAGTTACCTATCTGAAACCGCAAGTTTCAACATTGGCGCCCACCGTGGTTGGCCAAGGCAAACCAAAGATGGCAAGGAAAAGAAAAACCACCACCAGAGCAGCAGCGACCACGGGTCAGAAAGGAAGGCCTAGGCGCACCACTTGTAGCACCTACGCAACTTCGCAAGCGGAGGTCAGTACCAGAGCAGATGCCCAGGGTCAACCACCGGAGCCCCAAGATCCAGAAATCCAAGGTCCGAAGGCCCAACCAAATCCAGTGCAACACTCGACCAAGAATCGCAATTGCGCAGCGCGATTGCGAGAGAGAGCGCAACAAGAGAGAGACAGAATGGCAGCAGCGTTTGCAGCCAATTAGCAAGCTACTCAAGAATCAGCACAAGCAGCAGAAATCAGACAGCGGTTGGCAGTCCTACATCCTGAGATGCTGAGTATGCAGCATGCAGTACTAGCCTCAACCTCCACAATCCCAGCCTCCGCAGCAACAGCAACCATACCACAGGGGCCTCCGCCAGTGATCAACCAACCCACAATGCCAGCTCAGGTGACACGGAGGCCTACCGATCCCAAGTCCCCACTTTCAGAAGGTATACAACAGTCGCCATGGCCAACAGCGTACAAGCCAATAACACTGCCAAAACTCAACGGAAAGACAGACCCCCATCAATTCATCATGAGTTACGAGGCAGCAGTAGCCTTCGCCGGCGGAGACGACGCCGTCCTGGCAAAGTCTTTTGTCATTGCTGCCGAAGGCGACGCCTTGGCTTGGTATTCCATGCTCAAACCAAGCACGGTCTATTCTTGGGAAAACCTTCGGGACAAAATATTGGCAAACTTCAAAGGACTAGCCGCACAATCACTGACATCCACGGATCTGTTCCAGTGCAAGCAAATGTAGGGAGAGACACTACACGACTACTTCCGAAAATTCGTGCAAGTAAAGGCGAAGGCACCAGATGTCCCAGATGAGATTGCCATTGAAGCAGCGATCAAAGGCCTCCGAATCGGTCCGTTCGCAGCACACCTAGCAAGAAAGAAACCAACTTCCATACAGCAGTTGTACGACGAGTTCGAGAAATACTGCAGATCAGATAATGACCTCCGGAAAAGGCTGGAGGTGCAGGGTCAAAACAGACAACAAAGCAGCAGTAAAAACTCCCATAAGAGCTACCCGAACCAGAACGCATCAAATATGAAAACAGGCCAGAGGCAAGTGCTCAACATTGAGGGTCAACCTCAACCCGAACAAGGGCAATTGGCAACGCCAGCAGGACCAGAGACCCAAACCAGGAACTAAGGTCGGCAAGGCTACCAAGGCAAAAACTGGGACAAAAACAAGCAGAAACAACGCAGGCCATATTGCGTTTTTCACGACGAAAGCGCAGGGCACAGCACCAAAGATTGTCCGAAGACAAAAGAGACACAGGAAAGAATGAAGAACAAGCAGACTGCACAGCCTCCGACACAGCAGAGCGCAAGAGAGGTCAACACCACCTACACAACTGGCCACCAGCAGTACTGCCCAATGTATCCAGCGCTAAACGCAAACCAAATACATCCCTCCACACTGGCCTCCGCCTATTACCCAAACTTCCTACCAGCATGGTGGCCAACGCCCTCGCAGCAGCATCCGGCGGGCAACTACAGGTCGGAGGCAAGCCTGACCTACATAAACCCAAATCCTCCCCACATAACCTACCTCGAAACAAACCCACCGCCACAAAACCACAGCAGGTTCGAGCCTCCGCCGCAACAGCAACACATTCAACAACTGCCTCCGCCGCCTACTCACAACCAACTCCCAACACCAAAAAACGAGCCAAACCCAAAAAACCAAGTCAACCTCCATGGACCGCTACCAACAATAGGCATGATACTACCAATTGCCGGAGGATCATCAATGGAGTTTCAAACGAAAAAGCAGAAAAAAGATCACCTCCGCCTGGTAAACAACGTAGCAGTCCAAGGCCCAGCAAAATACACAGATTGGTCCAGAGTCCCAATCACCTTCACGGAAGAAGATCTCCAGCTAGAAAGCTACCCTCACACAGACGCAATGGTAATCAAGACCAACATTGCTGCATGGGAGATAAGCAGAGTTTTGGTTGACACAGGCAGCTCAGCAGACATCATCTTTGCACATACCTTCGACCAAATGAAGCTCAACAAGAGTCAACTACAGCCCTCTGAATCCCCTTTGATAGGATTCGGAGGAAAGCAGATACAAGCACTAGGAAAGATATCACTCCCCGTGTCATTTGGAAACCAAGCCAATGCTAGAACCGAGTACATAACCTTCGACGTCGTCGACCTGTACTACCCATACAATGCTATCCTGGGCAGAGGATTCACAACCAGATTCAACGCTGCCCTGCATATGGCCTACTTGTGCATGAAGATACCAGCACTCCATGGCATCATCATAGTCAGAGGCAGCCAGAAAGAAGCAAGAAATATAGAAAAAGCAATCTACAGAGCCCAAAGAAACATCAATGCAGTTGAGTCAGCAGACAAAGAACTAGAGCCTCCGGATATGCCCAGAGGAAAAACAGATATGGCAAGTCAAGAAGAAACAAAGGTGACCCCTCTACAAAAGGGGTTGCCAGACAGAAAAGTAACAATCAGCTCAGAATTGAGCAAAGCAGAGGAGGAAGAGCTAATGCAAACTCTGGTAAAAAACAGAGACATCTTCGCCTGGTCAGCCTCCGACCTACAAGGAGTCAGCAGGGATATCATACAGCATGAGCTGAATATCGACCAAAACATGAGACCAAGAAAGCAGAAACAGAGGAAAATGTCGGAGGACAGAATCCTAGCAGCAAAGGCGGAGGTGCAAAGATTGCTAGATGCAAAGGTTATCAGGGAAGTCAAGTATTCAGAATGGCTTGCAAACGTAGTACTGGTACTAAAGAAGAATGGCAAAATGAGAATGTGTATAGATTTCACAGATCTGAACAAAGCCTGCAAAAAAGACCCTTTCCCATTGCCAAGAATAGACGCCTCTGTCGACAAGGCAGCCAGATGCCAGAGGTTCTCTCTCCTCGACTGCTTCTCAGGGTATCACCAAATCTGGATGAAAAAAGAAGATGAAGACAAGACAAGTTTCACCACTCTATTCGGGACATATTGCTACACCAGAATGCTGGAGGGCCTAAAAAATGCAGGAGCAACCTTCGCCAGAATGACAAAGGATGTTTTGGGCTCACAATTAGATAGAAACCTCATAGCCTACGTCGACGACATAGTGGTCATGAGCAAGAACAAAGATGATCATGTCTCCGACTTGCAGGAGACCTTCGCCAACCTCAGGGCAGCTGGCCTCCGCCTCAACCCAGAAAAATGTATATTTGGAGTCACAAAAGGGAAGATGCTTGGATACATCATAAGCAGCGAAGGCATCAAAGCGAACCCAGACAAAACCAGAGCAATAATGACAATGACAGAACCCAAAAACAAGAAAGAAGTGCAAAAGCTGACGGAAAGAATAGCAGCGCTCAACAGATTCATCTCAAAAGCAGCAGAACACAGCCTACCTTTCTTCCAAGCACTGAGAGGCGGAGACTGGCAACTTTGAGTGGGGGCCCAAGTAGTCGGAGGCATTTCGTAAATTGAAAGAATATCTCGCAAATTCACTGGTGGTCTCCATTCCAGAATCGGACAGCCACCTATTGCTTTATGCGGCGGCCTCCGACCATGCAGTCAGCGCAGTCTTAGTTCACGAGCAGGAAAAAGAATCAGGCAAAACTCAAAACCCAGTCTATTTTATCTCAGAGGCCCTGTCCGGAGCCAAGCTAAATTACACTGAGGTAGAGAAAGTCGCCTACGCTGTGCTGATGGCATCAAGAAAACTAAAGCACTATTTCCAAGCCCACAAAATCTCAGTCCCAACATCGCTGCCACTGCAAGACTTGCTAAGAAACAAAGAAGCCTCTGGCAGAATAGGCAAATGGGCAACAGAGCTATCATAGTTCGGTATCTCATATGTCCCCAGAACAGCAATCAAATCACAGGCGCTAGCCGATTTTGTAAAAGATTGGACACCTCCGACAGAGCCCAAGGTACAACCAACCAGTCAAGGCTAGATAGCATACACGGACGGAGCCTGGGGCCAAGCCGGAGCAGGAGCCTCCGCTGTTCTAATGGCACCCTCCGGCGTCAGACTGAAATACGCAGCAAGGCTAGAGTTCAAATCAACAAATAATATAGCAGAATACGAAGGCTTGATCCTGGCACTCAGCAAAGCAAAGGCCCTAGGGGCAAAAACATTGATAGTCAAAACAGATTCTCAAGTGATTACTGGCCAAGTAGAAAAAGAATACACAGCAAGAGAGCCAGAACTCATCAAGTACCTATCCGTCGTTAGAAACTGGCAACGGAGATTCGAGGGCTTCACCCTAAAGCACATACCAAGATCAGAAAATGCAGAGGCAGATGAGCTGGCAAAAGCTACGGCAAACAACCTGCCATTACCACCAAACACTTTCTATCAGACCCTAAAGTCTTCGGCAACTATAGAGACATCTCAGACACCTAAGGCCATACTACACCTGCAAAATGAAGATTGAAGAAAGGCGATAATAGAATTCTTAGAAGGCAAAACCACCGAAGAAGATAAAGCAAAAGCAGCAAGAACACAGGCCAGGGCAAGAAATTACACAATCATAAATGGTGTATTGTACAAGAAAGGAGTAGTCCAGCCCCTCCTCAAATGCATATCGCCGAGCAAAGGCATAGAGTTGATTCAAGAAATACACTCAGGAATTTGCGGATCGCACATTGGCTCTAGAGCATTATCGGCAAAGGCAATAAGGCAAGGCTTTTACTGGCCAACACACATACAAGATGCAGAGCAGACAGTCAGAACATGCAAAGCATGCCAAACATTCTCTCCCGGTCAGTCAAAACCTTCGTCGGAGACCCAGCTCATACCTCCAACATGGCCGCTGCAAAGATGGGGTATGGACCTGGTCGGCCCATTACCACCATCCCAAGGAGGAAACAGATTTGCAGTAGTAGCAGTAGAATATTTTACAAGATGGATCGAGGCAAAGCCACTGGTAAAGATAACCTCAGAAACTGTCAGAAAATTCTTCTGGCAAAACATCATTCTTGATTCGATGTGTCAAGAGATTCGACGACAAGAGACAATGGAAAGCGATTCGATTGAGAGAACTTCAAAGAATTCTCGCAAAAGCATTGGAACAAAATTAGCCTTCGCCCAAAGATACCACCCGAGTCCAATGGTTTGTGGAAAGAGCAAATGGAGTAATTTTTTTTCAGAAATATCAAAAACAACTTCTTTGGGTCTCCTCGCAAAGGAAAATGGGTAGATGAGTTACCCAGAGTGATTTGGTCACATAACACAACTATATCAAGGACAACAGATTCACACCATTCAAATGCTCTATGGAGAAGAGGCCATGTTGCCAGAGGAAATCAAGCACGAAAGCCTCCGCACAACGCGAGAGCTAATGATGCAAGACGAAGAATACGTAAAAGAAACAATAGAAGCCACAAGACTGGAAGCAGTAGAAAATATTGCAAAATATCAGTCCCAAACCAAGAAGTGGAGAGACTCTCAGGTGGTGAGAAAAGACATAAAACACGGAGATCTGGTACTCAGAAGAAAACCCAACGCACAACTTGTTGGCAAACTGCAACCGAAATGGGAAGGACCATACACGGCAATAGCAGCAGGTCGCATAGGCTCTTTCTACTTGACAGACAGCGAAGGTGTCATGACGACACACACCTGGAATATTGACAGCCTCCGCCGATATTACATCTAGGCAATGTAACAAAGGGCAACCTCCGCAAACAATAAGCGGAGGCCCCTCCGTTCGTTTACTTTCTAGTTCCTTTTTTCTTTTACAAGAAATTGCAAAAGAGCCTGTACTTTTTTCCTCACAGGGGAACTCCAAGCGGAGGTGAGGTTTTTAACGAGGCAGGCTCAATGTAAAAATCCTCTGGAAGTATAAAGAGGTAATTCCCCAAAAGAACGACCGAAGAGTAAAACGCCGAAAGCGGTCAGCCCTGGCGCCGCAATATTCGGTGAACAAAAATAAGTACAGGTCCTTTCAAAACGCTAGCCACAGGCATTGGCAATTTGAAACGACCTCTATGGCCAAACAGGCCTCCGACCTTGACAAAGACCTGACCAGAGTCAGGCATCATGGCAAAAACAACATTGGCCAAACAGGCCTCCAACCTTGATGAAGACCTGACCAGAGTCAGGCATCAAGGCAAAAACAACATTGGCCAAACATGCCTCCGACCTTGACGAAGACCTGACCAGAGTCAGGCATCAAGGCAAAAACCACCTTGACCAAAAAAGACCTCCGACCTTGACGAAGACCTGACTAGAATCAAGCATCAAGGCCCAAAAAAAACCCAAGCATCAGGGGTAACACCATTTTGGCGCTAGAACCAGGAAGAAGGTCTCCGCAATAAAAAACAACGGAAGGAAAAAATGTCCAACAAAACACTGCCATCATTATGGCACCAGGCCTATTTACTTCAAAAGATCTAGGCCATTAAAGCCGAGATACGTTCCAACAAACAACGTACCAAATATTTAACAATCAAAAGCCACCACCCCGCTATAAAACGAGCTCCCCCAAACCCTTAAAACCTCAGTCAGAAAGCAGAAAGCGAGCACAAGCCACAGCACCACCCATGGAAGCAGGTGTCTCTTTACATATCCAAGCTTTCTGTAGATATCGTGTGAAAACTCGTAAAAGCAGAGGCACCTACAGCCAAGCGGAGAGAGTGGAAAGAGAGAAAAAACCCACGGCACGGTGATGAACAGCGCAGGTCTACGGAACAAGGGGGATACCATACGAAATCTCGTAACATCCCCCCGACATTGGAAATCTAACCAGCCATCTCCGCCAATAGAGCATGAACCGCGGGTGTACAACGTCGGAGGCACACACCACCGAACAGCTAAAACGCTCGGCCAGATAAATACAAAAAGCCTCCGCCGTCTGCACAAGCTACGCCAAACCTCTCATCGGGTCAAACACCGATTCAGCAAGCCTCGCCAGGCAGACTTCAAATACGCCTCCGCAAGCCAAAAAAGAGCCAACATCTCTATCTCGGCCACCAAGCAAGCGCAGAAAAGGGGGGAAAATGGGGCGAAGGCCCTGGCCACCACCTCTGTATCGCGCAAGTTTGCCCAAGCAAAGGCCCACAGTGTGCAGGCTCAGAACTAGACGAGATATGTAAACTAGCGTGATAGACGTAGGCCCTCGCACAAACAATCAAGAAAGCGAACTTGTTTTGTATTCCATAGAACCTCAAATAACATTCTTACAGGACACAAACTTACAACAAAATCCAAACTATTGTGGCGGAGGTCCCGTTAAGCGAGGGGCGCGAGTAAACTCGGCGGCGCTCATCGCCTATGTCAAACCTAATCGACTCAAACACGTCACACATGACGTCATGAGGAAAGGTGAGCGCTAATACTCCCAAAGCTCTCCGCTCACAAAGATACCGTCGTTGTAGAGAGCCAAAGGTGCAACATCTTCATGAGGCTCCCGATTCGGAACCTGCGCGCAAGGTCAAAATTTTACACAAAATCATTCAGAACAAAAGAAACTTTATTCACGAAAGTCCAACTAGACTACAATTTACAAGCGGAACAACTAATCCTAGAAAGAGCCTAGACCTCCGGTGTCTTGGCGCAGCAGAAGTCCCCGCAACATCACCCGTGATTCGTGTGGGCGGAGATGGTGCCACGGCCTCCGACCTTCACCACCGCCCGGTCGAAGCGCTCAGAGTGCTAGTAGGGGCGGAGGCATCACCCGCAGCTTGCCGATCGAGGAATCGACGGAGGCCTGCTTTCGCTGTAACCTTCATGTGCCTCCTGTTAACAACTTCATCAACACAGAGCAATAAAATCATCCATGACTTTTATGAGAGAAAAGAGAAAGAGTACAAATACCTTCGCCCTCTTCTCCTCCGCCAACTTCCGAGCGGCAGGTCTCCCAAATGGAGCCCAAAAGAACCCTATGAAATTTCTCAAGGTTTTTCGCAAACCCGGAGGAGTCTCACCAAGCGCCTCCGGACCCGGCAGCACCCCTTCCGGGATACTCTCGGTATGTGTGCACCCAAAGCGCGCCAGAAGCTTGGCGTAGTTCGTTACACCCGCTAGCGCCCCGTAGTCCGTGCAACCATTTATCAGATCGGGAAGCTTCACAAGGTGACGCCTTAGCTAGGAGGCGAGGGCGTAGGCGTTGTCTTCCTCCGGAGGAGCGGAGGTTTCGCCTCCGAACTTGGCCATGGTAGCCCGGTACTAGGCAATGGTTGCAGCAAGAACCCCCTTTACTGAGTCCAAATGCCTCGTCGCCAAAGACAGTTGTTGCTCCACCGCAGACGTGGATTCCTTCTCAGAGGTCAGCTCTCGCCGAAGACCCTCGGCCAAGTCGTTCACCTTGCGGGCCTGCTCGGTGGACAAAGCTCCAACGTCCCGGGCCTTCATGAGATCGTCCCTCAAGGCCTCTTTTTCTTGTTCCTTCTCCGCCAGGGAAAGGCGGAGAGCTGCAAGGGAGTTGGCCAAGCCCCCTTTTTCACCTTCCAGACGTTCGTTCTCCGCCTTGAGCGCTTCAATCGTAGCATCTCAATCTAAGACCTTGCGAGTGCAGCGCTCTTCCATAACAACGCCAGTGTGATACCCCTGCGTTCAGAAAAAAAGAAGACCAGGGTCATTAGTGATACAAAATATAAACAAGTATAAAGAACAACAAACACACCAAAAGTCAAACGGCCGAGGACGCACCAAGCTCTGGTGTTCTAGATGAACGCGAAGAAGCTGGAAGAAATCCATGTCCCTCAGTCGTTGTTTGAAGCGATCTGTTCAAAGAACACAAAAAGCCGTAAAGTGAGAAAAGAAATCTCACAATAAATGCAAAAACTGCCGGAGACCCCCTCCGACGTCTTCAAGAACTCCAAGATAGCACTCTTCCCAACCTGAGATAGAAGTGTCGGAGGAGCCTGCGTAAAGAAAAATAGCAACAATAACAGCTCAGGTCAGAGGGCCGATTAGAAGTAGGTAATAGCAGCAGACCGAAAGACGAGTAAGCTAGAAACAAACTATGCTCACTTGCACGCGGCGCCAGCGGCCCCTGCTGCCAAGGACCAAACATGGCGCTGGCGGTGGCCGCTTGCTCCTCCGGAGTGAGGAGTCCAGCCATGACACCACCTGCAAAACAACAAATACGCAGCATTAGCACTTGGCAGAATACAAAAACAGACGAACTCGGCGAAAACAGTACGAACACAAACGCGCGACAAACAAACTCACTCATAAAAGGCCCGGGGCAGGCCGCTTGATGAGCGCCTTAGGCAGAAGCCTCCACCCCATCATGCGGCGAAGGCCCAGAAGGCCGGCTGCTCCCAGCCAACGGCCTGGCAGGCGGAGGGCTCGGAGAGGCCCAGACCGCCGAGGCATGCTCAGCAAGCAGGGCCTCCGGTTGCCTGACGCCGGCCCCTGGCCCAGGGGGAGACGAAGTAACGGGCGGAGGCGAAGAAGCGCGCGGCGGGACAGCCTCCGTGCCCTCTTTAGAACTTGAGCACAGCCCGCCGAGAATATCGGGCATAGGGTTGGTGGCGCTGGCTTCCGGCTGTTCGGCGCCGCTCGCAGCACCTGGCGGGGAGCATGCTGGTGCAACGTTGGTTTCCGGGAGCCCTGCACCCCCTGCGGCGCCGTGCAACGAGCTCGGCGGGACGGCTACAGCCCCGCTACCTCCGCCGCTCGCCACCCGTGCGTCCCTTGGGGCCGAAGAACTTTGGGCATCTTCACTGCCGGCCAAAGAAGCACCCGCGCTGTCGGCCGAAGACGCGGCCGGCGCGATCACCAGAGCACTGGATTTCTTCTTTTTCGCAGGCGCCTGGGCAACAGCGGCGCCCTTCCTTTTCTTGGACTCAGCCTCCGCCATAACATTAGCATTCTTCGCGGAGGTCTTCTTCTTCTTCTTCTTGTCAATTGAGGCAATAACCTCCGCGGGAACCTCACGCTCCCGGTAGACGATCCCGAGCTCCTCAAAAACTCGATTGAGCCGCGGCATGATGCCGGACACGGCTCTCCGAGACATGTACTCACGCTCGAAAATTTTGCCGACCAACCCGATAGCAGCTTCCTCAACCTCGGAGACGAAACTGTCCTCCGTTACGCCCTCGCCCAAAGACTGGCCGAAGCGGGGGAACGGAATTCCAGCCTCCGGCCCAAAAACGGGAATCTTCACCATTTCAAGCCTAAAGGGTGGATTGTCTCCTTTAAGGGGCCAATAGTCGGAGGCCATGATCTCCTCCACCAGACCGCGGCCCCTGGAGTAGCGGCACGCCAACGCGAAGGCCCGGTCACAGGCCTCCCTCACCGGAGATACCGTCTCCGGCAGCTCCACGTGCGTATGCGGTGCCATAGCCTCCATCCTTGAAGTCAGTGGGTACTCCACGACCTCCATGCCATCATCGGTGGTGCCGCGAACCCTGTAGGTCTTCACGTAAAACCACCCCTCGAGCCAACCGCGGTCCCATTTGCCCTTCTAGCAAAAAGAAATCTCCAGGCGATCTACGCCTTGGTTCCTCTTCGCCATGAAGGTACAACTACCATACTGGCAGACCACCTCCACCTCCTTGCCGTCCCGCATCTCTTTCCTCTTCTTGGTTGTTTTCGCATTTCGTAGTAGTAGGTGCGTAAGGTGTCCACATCCGGCTCGGCGCCATAAAAGCACACGCGCCAGCAGAATTTGCTTTGGCGTAAGGAAGGCCGTAGGGGTCGGATGGTGGAGCGGACGTTGAAGGTCTCCAACACCCGGCAGAGGAAGGGACCGTAAGGAAGGTGGAGGCCGCAGACGAAGAAGTCCCGAAACACCACCGCATATCCCTCCTCCGGCTCCGGAACAGTCTGGCCAGACGGAGGGATCCTTACCCTAGAAGGTGGAAAATACGACTCCTTCGACATCTCCACGACCGCCTATTCAGTAATGGAGGAGGGGCCGAAGTCCCATGACTTTATCGCCATGTCTCCAGAATCCGCAGCGATCACGTCTCCGACGGACGCGGAGACACTCCCCAAATCTTCCTCCAGCAGATTCTCAAAATCCAACGCGGACGCGGAGGCAAGCATGCACTCCTCGAAACGTGCACCCCAGCCGCCTGCCCTAACACCAAGAAGGTGGCGATAGGGACCAAAGAAGGCGGGCCAGCGAGTATGGGCGAAGGTGGAAGAGAGAGCCACCGCGACTGCAACCACGGAGGAATGCGCAAGCGGAAAGAAGGAACGCGCGGACGCGACTCAGGCGTGAGCAAAGAAAGCAGAGAGTGGTGTCTGGCGCTGCAAGGCAGGCAAACGAGCCGTGTGGGGGGGGACCCCGCCACCAACCTCGCCCTTATATAGGCCGCGGGCAGGTGGCTCAGCTCCCGCCGAACAACGGTCATCTCCAGTCAGCCCGACAGGCGGCAACGGTCTTCTCCGGATAGTTCGCCTGAAGCCCAACGGTCATCTCCGGATAAAATGCAAGGTGCGCAACGGCTAGGTTTAAACGGCCACTTCGACAAGACCAACGGCCGCGCCAAAACGGGTCAGGGGGGAACCGGCCGGGATCGGTCGAAGACATGACTGCGCGTAGTCACCGCCCCCAACCAGCGGGGATCGGTCGAAGACGTGACTGCGCG
Source organism: Miscanthus lutarioriparius (assembly GCA_904845875.1). Lineage (NCBI taxonomy): Eukaryota > Viridiplantae > Streptophyta > Magnoliopsida > Poales > Poaceae > Miscanthus > Miscanthus lutarioriparius. Next base: position 12,127,304 of record CAJGYO010000001.1, on the reverse strand, counting down.
TAGTCTCCGCCCCCATGGACGTCCTTGTTTGGGGCGTTTTTGAGCTCACGACACGCTCAGGCGAACCGTGGTCTCAAAAGGGGGGAACTGTTGTAACATGGCCACCACGGGTGGCGGAGACCCGCGCAGTCCGCAGGATACAAGGGCACCTCCGGCTAGGAGGGCGAAGGCCGCCTCACCTCCAAACTAATTAAACAACGATCTTGCCTAATTGTGTGCAGGTACTCAAGCGCGGGCGCCCGGGGACCGCGCGAGTGCGCCAGCCTGGCCCCCGCGCGGCCGGGCGGAGGCCTACGGATGATGCCTCCGACCGGACCGGCAGAGACCCGCCAGGGCGACGGCACGCCCCTGAAGGCGGAGGCCAGCGTCGACAGCCATGGCCCCCGCGCGGCCGGGCGGAGACCCACGGGAGATGTCTCCGACCGGCCGGCGGAGAACCGCCGAGATAGCGTGGCGCCCCTGGAGATGGAGGCCAGCACCGGGGACCCAAGCCTTTGGGCCGAAGACCGAAGCATGGTGGGTCGATTGCTCATGGAGGCTCATTACTCGGAGACGGTATGGCAGGATTGCCCCGCAAACGAGATGCTAGCGGCGGAATATTTCAGGAATGTACTGTAGCAGTTGAGGGGCATTGTAATAAATTCTGTCATGAAGTAGTTGAGCCATATAAATAGAAAACACTTGTAACCGTGCAGGGGTGGTTGGAAAATGGATTAATAAAACCCTAGCTTTCCGTGCCCTTTCCCTTACACGCCCAGCGATCGTTCCTGTTAACCGAGCCTCCGCCCGAGGACAGCCGTCCACGGGCGGAGGCCCCCAGATACCTGTCTGAAACCGCAAGTTTCAACAGTATTTCTTTATTAAGAAAATAAACAGACCCGGCCGTTTCCATTTTGTTTCTTCTTGATCGGCCATCACGAAAGAATGGCCAGAGAAGCAGCGAGAAGGCATGCATGCATATGCATATACACCTTGTTGTTTGGCACGTAGAGACGGTCAACAATTCCGTCGTGCAGGTGCAGCTCCTACAACATATATAGGTACGTAGGCATCTGATCTACTCCGTGCTAAACGCAATTCTCGGCGATCTTGTTCCCATCCTGTTCATTTCATGGCTTCGATCATCTTGTACCAGACCATGCCAAAACAAGAATCACAGCCCCGGTCTTGGCACCTGGCAGAGCGTTATTCTTCCATTAATTTGTTTCGAGATGAAAACCGCAAACCTGCGCCGCATTACCGGTGATGGTACGACGTGTGCATACAAGCTTACTAGTCAAGTGCAAATCCTGGGAGATCTCATGTGGGGATTACTTTGGATGGATAGGGTAGGTAGCGGGATTTGATTTGCTGAAAACAAATGATGCAAGTGTGAAATGCAAGTTTGGAAGCATTGCTAACCTCTGCCGTCTCTCTGCTCTAGTCAGTGCATGCGTCCAACTCCCGGGTCCTACGCGCGCGCTATATATAAACAAAGTGCACTTGGGCAGCGCTGTATGTTATCTGGGCAGTGCCTTTGCTACTGCTAGTTTATTGCAACCATTTCCTTTCACCGATCTCCAAACCCATGTTTATTGCAAATTGCCAGAACGATGCTGAATTAGACGTTTGCTTGCTCGTTTAACTTTTTCAAAGATTCTTCTTCCAGTAGCTTTCATCCGGAAGACAACACCAAGAGGTATGGTGCTATATGCCCTGTTGCCAAATTGACATGACTAATTGCTTTTAAAGTACGCCAACTGCAAGTATATTTTAGTTCATGGCAAAAAGAATGTTCTCTGTAATGGTTGCATTTTTCCCCATCTTTTGGAGTTAGTGCTATGGTTGTATTATACACGCACCACAAATCTTAGACTAAACACCGTACGTTAGAGCACATCTCCAAGAATCAATACTCTCCTTAACCAATCCCCTATAGCAAGTCGCCCAGTTGCCTTAGAAAATTCACAAAAGAGTCATTTTGATGGCTTATCTAGAAAGAGCGTAGGACAACCTACCAATAAAAGAAAAGCATATTTCGCTTAAGGACACAGCTCAAACATGGAATTTGCCGTTGAATACCGTCAACTTGGTAACTGGCCCTGTGCCATTTTGAAAACTAACACCGGCAGCCATTAAAAAAATTCATTTCCGTGTGGTTTGGGAGAGAGAAAGGAGCATGAATAGACAATATTGCCCCTACAGTTATCTTCCACCTCCTGACACCGCCCCGCACCATGTCGCCGCCGCGTGCCCTGCCCACCTCTAGCAACTGCCCGGTCTGGCCATCCACACAGATAGCGGTCCATGTACCTGCATTATAGTAGCCGGTGCAGCCTACAACTTGGAATGTTTGCTTCAGGTTTCCGTCTATCTTCGTGTCCTTCAAGGCCCAATCTTGGTTCACTGGCGTTGCTCAAGTGTATCTTATGAATAGTCCTCATCTAAGTCTATTTTCTGCAATCTAGCAACATAACCCATAAAAGACAAGACGACGTACCATCAAAAGGCTAATGTTAGTGCCAAACTGCATACATTTCTTGTAAAATGATGAAAGAAATATTAAACATGATATGCAAAATGTCACTATAAATAGTGCCAATATAATAGGCAGTACCGTCAAGCAACTTCACCTTAACCTCAACGTTACAGCATGCCCCTTTGTGTAGGAACTACAAGTTTCTATTTTGTAGGTTCATGGGTCTCTAAAGTTGCAGCCATGCATCATGCCTAGCTAGTCGAGGGGCAATAGGTATGAACGTCTAGTCATCTATCAGTCGATCTGTTTGGCACTGAACTACTTGATTCATACCAAGGTCTAGTTTCCAACCGACACGACAATAAATATGTATGCTTCTATTTTTAATTATATATTGTATAGTTTGAATTTCAACTCTAAACGTAAATGCCTAATTTGGGCTATTTTGTTCATAAATAGTAGCAGCGGGGAGTAATTTATCAACATGCATGAGAGCAGTGTTGATTTTATTTTCTTTGGTTAGTATGGTAATTTCTAGACCTTGATAATTAACATAAAGGCTCGTTTTGTTTGTCAAATACGTACTAAGTTAATAGATGTTCATCTATCTGTGTTACCCATTTACACGTACAGCTAGTGAATGCAAAGATTTAAGCCAAGAAAGATTGAGCAATGCCAATTGGAAGCACCGAAGTCTCTGATTCCGTCAAGTCCGGGTAGCTGAGGCCTATGCCTATGGGCATCCATATATATACATGCCACAGTTTATCCATATGTATGCAAGCAATACACATGCCACAGTGTATCCATATATACATGCCACAGTTTTCTAACGTAGGCAGAAGAGACACATGGGGCATGCATGATGGCACACTACATGGTAGATAGCTAGAAGAACTGCGAGTGCTATAGGTAGAGAGAAGGGGAAAAAAACTAAACCATCATACATCATTCATACTAGCATGCATGCATGCCAGCTAACCAATCCAAACCTTCTTGTGGTTAAGTCATGCAACGGACAAACTTGATCCATCGTTCACTTCACTGCTGGATGACAAACTGCATCCGGCCCGGGTAACCGAGGCATAGGCTGGTTTGTTAACTACTACTAGAATATACTAGAACCTATATGTCGGCACGGGAATCCTGTCCGTCGCTGTAGACATGCAAAATCACAAGGGAATTTTGTCTTGGCAAGAGGAGTGGGGTTGCATGCATGCGTTGTTAATTATTAGGTGTTGTTTGGTTTCTACGTACGCTCCTAAAATTTCTGTCACATCGAATATTTAGATACATACATGAGTATTAAATATAGACTAATTACGAAACTAATTATACAACTTACGACTAATTTACGAGACGAATCTTTTAAGCCTAATCAATCCATGATTTGACAACGCGGTGCTACAGTAAACATATGATAATGACAGATTAATTAATCTTAAAAAAACGTCTCGTAAATTAGCCTCCATCTATGTAATTATTTTGTAATTAATCTATATTTAATGCTCTTTATTAGTATCTAAACATTCGATGTGATATGAATTTTAGGAGCGATTAAAGAACAAATACTCAGTATTATGTCGAAATTGAGAGGCTACCTACCTAGGCGCCAATGCGTCGAACCTAGCTATACTGTCGTGCAAGTGTGCGCAGCGCATATATGTCCCCTGCCTCCTAGGACATTAATTCTCTAGGTTATGTGTGGCTGAGGTTAAATTACATGATGATGATTCCGTTTAGACGGCGTTGGTGTATATTAGTTATATATGGACACACTTTGGCCTTGCATGGCTATATATAGCTTGAGTTTGCATGGCTACATATAGCTTGAGTTTATCATACAAACTGTAATAGTGCATGCATTTCAGAACCGGGAACTGTGTGTATCAATCAGCATGTCGCACTACTATAGAAATAATTTCTAGAGGAAGCTAGGAACAATAACCATCTCTAGAAATGGATTTTCAGATGCAACTTTTGTTTCCCGCCGCCTCTACAAATCCTTTTCTAGAGAAGGTTGTGTAATTGTGTTCCTAGTTGTTTTTAGAGAATTATTTCGATAGATGGTTGTGTTTTCTAACCGCTTCTAAAAATCTTACTTCAAATAGTAATACTCCATCAATTCCAAATTATAAGACATTTTGACCTTTTTAGATGTATTGCTTTTGTTATACACTTAGACACTATATCTAAATATATAGTTATAGCAATATATCTAGAAAAGACAAAATGTGTTGTAATTTGGGATGGAGGGAGTAGTACTAGCGATCGTCGACAGCAGGTAGCCTAACGTGAAAACAATAATAGCACACATAATTGTTATGTTCTGTGGGGTCTGGCTTCTATCAATATATACTACAATGACAATAGTCACGTCGAGCACCAAGCACAAGGCACATAGTACACGATCTAGCTCCGAAAGCTTGTCCTCACTAATAGCACTGGAAAATTTTTGGAGCTAGAGCTGATTTTAAATCTTTGTTTACATCAGTTTATTTAATTTTACAAGGGACTTGCCTACTGCATACTCCGGTATTTTTCCAAGTCCTGACATCCGAATTTTGTAGCCCTGAGATAAAAAAAAAAAGGTGCAGTGTGCAGATCCTGTACGTTTTCTGGTTTGCAAAATCCGAGTGTGAGGGCTCATGATTTCACCTGTTTCTTGATATCAGCCAGAATCGAACGTTCTCAAGAACTATCATAGCCAAATACAAAAAAAAACCAACACACTCAACTTATATTAGAGTTACGGTGATTATTTTACAAAAAATATTTCATCCTGAGTTGTGAGTTGTGACAGGGTCAGGGTCAGCCGGTCAGGGTCACCTTCCTGTTGTAAGGGCAGCCCCAACAATTGACTTTTAAACTAATGCTAAGTATTTTTTTTCATATTTTAATAGAAGAGAGAGAAAAACTAGTTTTTAATCAAGAGATGTGACGTGAGAATGTCACGTGAGGCCATGCATGTTAAAATCTATGTGCTAAAAGTTAACACTATTGGAGAAATTGGCTTAAAGCTATTAACTAGCTCTAACCATTACGGGTGTCCTAAAGTACTGGCGATCAATAGCTGGGTAGGCTAACGAGTGAGAAATAGCAGCACACAGAATGGTGGTTCCGCCGCAGAAAGCTCCACTCATCGCGGCCGCCTGGTTTCATCACCGTAGTCACGGCAGGTGGCAGCAGCAACGGGCGCGGGGCAAGGCCAGGGAAAGCGCGATGACGTGGAGGAGGTAAGGATGGCAGTGGTGCAGGTTCGGGTCGGATATCCACGGTTTTCGGGTCTGGCGGTTTCAGTTTTGGTGTCTGGTTCTCGCCCACGGTTTTTCGGGTTCGGATACCCTAAAGTTAACGGGTTTGGGGCGGGTTTTCAGTTTCACCTGCGGATCACCATCGGAGCCCCGAAATAATTTGGCCCACTAGTAGCCCATCAACAACCCTAGCATATAAGCCTGAAATCCTCTCCCTCAAAACCCTCACCCGGTCACCCCAGACCCAGCCGCCGCTCGGGCAGTCGTAGTCGGGCGCCGCGGCGGCGGCGCAGGGACACCTCAAGCTCGAGCGGTGGAGCCCTCGACCTCTTCCTCTCGGTGTGGAACCGTAGATCCGTGCTCACCCCAGTGCTCCGTGCTCGAGGCTTGACCCCACCCAGGCACCCACCGACGGCCGCCTCGGCGCCTTGCCACCTTGGCCACTGCCTGCCGTCCAGAAGGTAGCACCGCAGCAGCTAGCAGCCGGCACTGCCCACTCAACGCGTGCGTGCGGTGGAGGCGAGCAAGTGCCTACTTGCCCTGGCTATAATTGCTACCGCTGCTGCTTGCTAATTGATCCTTTACATGGCTGGCTAGCTGCGACTGTTGCTTGCTAATTTATTATATACATGGCTAGCTAATTTATTCTATAAATATTCTGTACATTTGTAGCTGCTGCCTGCCAGTACTTTTGTGGTTACATCTTGTTATCTGCAATCTGTTTAGCTAATTTATCATATTTTGTATTGCTGTTCTCGTTGATTTGTTGTAAATTTTTTTGGGTTTTGGATTATCCGTCGGGTTTCGGGGATCCGCGGATTTTGGTTTCGGAGATGGATTTTAACCTGAATCGGTGTTCGGGATGGATTCAGGTTTTAATTTTGGGTGCCCAGACACTCTGCCTGATCCGAACCCTATCCTGGCGCCGGAAATAATTTTCGCGCCAGCGGAAACGCGCGCGTGGACGAACAGATTCCTTTACGGGCACGGCATGGCACGGCCCAGGCACGGAAACGCCAGCACGGCACGGAAACGCCAGCACGGCACGGCCCGGCCCGAGCCCGGGCCAGGCACGGCCCGATCGGGCTCGGGCCCTTTTGGCCCGCCGGGCCACCGGGCCGTGCCTGAACAGTCCACCGTGCCTGGTGGACGGCCCAGGCACGGTCCGTGGGCCGAATATCGGGCCATGCCAGCCCGTTGAACCCGCGGCCCGCTGGTCCATCAGGCTAGACCGTAGCCCGTTACACAGTAAACACCATATTTTAAACAGCGCAATCACAGGTTCAAACTTCAAACAATCACAGGTTCACATATTCATATTCAACAATCACAGAAACACCAGATGACAAAAGATTTGAGCTGTTTGTGCAATGCCGCCTCATTAAAAACCTTTCTAGGTAAAACTCACACCTCGTGAGATAAAACCCTAGAAAGGAAAAGAGTACGGCCAGCTCAATAAATTAAAATGTTCAAATTGTTCAAAGTTATTACAAACCAGCTAGCTCAAATGTCTCAACTCACAACTAAAGTCGCACTCACAGCCTCTCAGGCTCTCAGCTCTCAGCAGTCAACCATCACCAGCAGTAGATGATCCACCAGCTTCATCATCAAGGTACTGCTCTTTGAAGTATTCTTCTAGCTCTTTGTCCTCCACGGTGTCTTTGTCCACCGGATTCACCTAGCTCCCGATCTTTGACACAGATTAGCATCTCCACTGTCCGCGCCCAATCGCCGTCGCCGCTCCTCAATAATCTCGCCAAGAAGACTAAAGGTAGACTCAAGAAGAAGTAGTTGATCTGAGAACAGTCATAATATCTTTAGCCAAGGTATGAGAACTGGATAGGTTAGTTTATACTCATGCCACCAATTGAGGATATCAAAGTCATCATCATATGCCACAACATTGTCACTGTCAAGGTAAACAGTGAGCTCAGAGAGACCAGGAGACACAATAGATCCTGCAGATGCACTTGAAGGACCAGAAGAAACTGATCCTCCAAAAATTTTGCCCCATGCCTGCTTTCTCTTACCTGTCAGTCCAGATGGATGGGTGGTTCTAGCTGGCCTAGCAGCACCAAACTTAGATTCATACTTGTCATAGAGTTTATGCAACTTAGATTTAACCTCAGCAAAGTAATCAATGTAACTCATATTGTTACTTAGAGCAAGCAAGTCAAGCACATTTCCCAGACCTTTCAACTTAGCCCTTGGGTCCAGAATAAATGCAAAAGAGTATAACAGTGGTACATTCTTCCAATACTTAAGAAATTTATTCTTCATTGGCACAACTACAGCAGCAAGAGTATTATCATGTTCAAATTCATGCAGATGGAACGCAATCTTAAGTATGTGATGCAGTACCAAAGGACTAGTGGGGTAATAAACACCGTAAAGTACAACAGTTGAATCATAGAACAACTCAAGGGCGCAATACCTTGTCAAGAATGTACCAATGTTGTTCATTCAATAGAGGATAGCCAGACTGAGAATTGATGAACACAGAAAACACAGATCTATATGGCATGAGATGTTTTAGCATAAGGTAGGTTGAGTTCCATCTAACATCCATATCCAAAGCAAATTTACGAGGCCTCACACCCTTAGCAATGCGAGAGTTTTTGAATTGTGCAATGCGATGATTAGATGAATTCAGAAAGTTAATTGCACACCTAAAAACCTCTATGTGTGGTTTAAGCCTTTTCAAACCAGATTTAACAATCAAATTAAGTATATGGCAAGCACATCTCTGATGCACAACATGATAGATCTTTTTACTAGGATTCAATGGATCAATATCATAACCCAAGTAACCAGCAAGCAGAGGACTCAAAGTAAGCATAGCAGATGTATTAGCAGATGCATTATCAAGGCTAACAGAGAAAACTTTGTCAAGTAGGCCCCAATCTCCAAGCACACCAGCAATAATTTCAGCAATGTTAATACCACTATGAGTCACTTCAATCAGTTTAAAGCCAACAACAGCTTTCTTAAGTTCCCACTCAGAAGTAATGTAGTGAGCAACAACAGTGATATAATCTTCCTTAGCATTGCTAGACCAGATATCAGATGTCAAACAAAATGTAAGACACACGGGCATTACTTCATTTTTAGGTGATGCAGTTTTTCATTGAAAAGCTTAGAAAGATCTATAGATGTGGTGAATCTAGACACTCTCTTGTATCTAGGATTGTGAGCACGCTGAATGTAATCATCCCAAGCATCATTGTCAGCAATAGATAAAGGCAGATCTAATCTAGCAATCAAACGGCAAAGCTCAGCTCTAGCAACATCAGGCCTATATTCCCAGTTCCTATAAGACCCATCAGGATTCAAAGCAAGCCTAGTTTGAACCAAATTAGCCATTCTCGCTTTTCTTCTTGCATGAGAGCATATGTCTTTTCAAATGACCGGTGCCATTAGCGATTTACCGGACAAACGAGACTTACAGAGCTTACAAATAGCAACAACACGTACCTCACCGTCCACTGTCTCTATGATTTCATCAAAGTTAGCCCAGACAGGGGATCGGTGCTTACTAGTGGTGGACGAAGCCAGAGATCTTTGCATCGCCTGGTGGCAAGAAGACTAGCAGCCATTGCATCATCTCGGTTGGTGGAGCAAGACTCCTACCGAACAAGAGATGAGCAGCATCTCCCATGTCGTCTTCGTCATCGGGATGCGCCTGTGGCCCCGAGCTCGCTGTTGATGGTTGGACCATCGTCACCATCACCGGACTCGAGAGCCGACCATGGCAGATGGCACCCACCCAACCGGCACCGTCCCTCAACGCCTCTGCGGCACCGGACTACACACGGCGACTGCGAACAAAAAAACACCGAGAAATGGATTAGGGTTCGTGTGATTGCCTACTAGATCTAGGGTTAGGGTTAGGGTTAGGGTTAGGGTTAGGGTTAGGGTTAGGGTTAGGGTTAGGGTTAGAGGTACTTGCCTGCATGGAGACGGAGCCCGGCGCCGGAGAAATGGAAAAGAAGACGAAGACGAGATGGAGAAGAGGGGGGAGACAAAAGGAGATCCCAAGATCCGGTCAGAGTGAGACGAGGAGGGGGGAGAGATCAGAGAAGAGGAGATCTCAACATCCGGCGTCGGCAGCGGTAGCCTGGGAGGTGGACGACGGCAGCGGTAGCCTGGGAGGTGGTCGACGGTGGGCGGCGGGCGGCGACCGGCGAGGCGAGGTGGGGATTAGGGTTAGGGTTTCAGAGCTCAGAGGCGAGGGTGGCGTGGCGGGCGAACGGCTGCGGGCGCGGGCGGAGTGACCGAGTGAGGAGCGGTAGCCTGGGAGGTGGTCGGCGAGGTGGGTGGTGGGTGGCGGCCCGGCGAGGCGAGGTGGGGATTAGGGCTAGGGTTTTGAGCTCGAGGCGAGGGTGGCGTGATGGCGAACGGCCACGGCTGTGGGAGTGAGTGACCGAGTGAGGAGCGGTAGCTGGTAGGTGGTCGACGGTGGGGCGGGCGGGCGACCGGCGAGGCGAGGTGGGGATTAGGGTTAGGGTTTTGAGCTCGAGGCGCGGGGGAGGCGTGGCGCTTAAGCAGGTGCGGGCATTGGTGGAGTGACCGAGTGAGGAGGGGGTCCGCCGGGGCGGGGGGCTTATATAGCCCCTCCAGTTGCTGGGCCTCCACCGGGCCGGCCGTTGTAAAACGGGCCGTGCCGTGCCGCCCGGCGGGCCGAGGCCTCAGCCCAAGCCCGGCCTGCTACGGGCTTTGGGCCGGCACGGGCCCGGTTAGGGTTCGGGCCGTGCCGTGCTCGGGTCGGGCCCAATAACCGTGCTTTGGGCCGGGCCTTTGGCCCACGGGCTACATGCACATCTTTAACTCCGCCTGATCCGAACCCTATCCTGGCGCCGGAAATAATTTTCGCGCCAGCGGAAACGCGCGCGTGGACGAAAAGATTCCTTTACTCGGCTGTTTCGCGTTTTGGCCTACTGTATCCGACAACTACAGGAAGCAAATCAAAGGGCCGCTATTCACGTGATTGGTTGATGGCGTTAAAAACAAAATTACTGACATCACGTATAATGAACGGTTTTGAAAACTTTGAAAAGTTATGGTTACCAAACCGAGAATCTAAATTAAATTTGTATTGCACTATTATATGCCTGTTCGCTTGGTCGTATTTAGCTTATAAGTCATGGCTTATCAACCAACGAATAATATTTTTCTCTCGCACCAAACCAGCGATCAGTACTTTCAGCCATGGCTTATAAGCCTGTTTTTGGGAAAATTATGTTCTTACCCCTGTCCAGAAGTCTAATTGTGATTTTACCCTTCTTTTTTAACTTTGTGATTTTGACATTGTTATTTTGAACCGAATCATCCGTTTGCCCCTGGTTTGCACGTCCGTTAGATGGACTTAAATAAATAAATTAAAAAAATCAAAATCCCAAAACACACAGGCTAAAAGACCGAATTGCCCCTTATCTTATCTTGAGCCTCCTGCTCGTCCCGACCCACGGGGCCAAGGCTGATCCTCGTCCGACCCTTGGGTCTGCGTTCCACCACGCCCGGCCTCTAGGGTGGACTCCGCCTCGCCCGACCCAGAGGCTGCGGGCTCCGCCTCGCCCGACCTCTAGGGACTGGTTCCGCCTCGCCTGACCCCGAGGCCGCGGGATCCGTCTCGCCCAATGGAGACCCATACCGCCGCCAACCACTCCAGATCCAAGCGAATGGGCCCGGGTCAAATCTCTGATACCAGGGAGGTGACCAGCATGCCCCGATATAACCCGTGGCCGTGATGGGGCCATACCTAGGGATTCACATCAGGAATAGCGTCGGACGTACCGGTGCTGTTCTGCCTAACCCTCGTAGAGGCACTGACTGACGCGTCAGTTCACCACGACGTCCGTCTGGACGGAGTGGAGCGCCACGACCAGGAGACGACGCCTGCGCATGGCGCCAGTGACGGACAAGGCCGCGACGTGGAGCTGTCCCTGTTGACGTCTATAGGGTCGGCGGGACTCGCGGGAAGGAAAAGAAGGACCCGGCGATCCTGGAGGATGCCCTCTCCTTCTCATTCTCCTATTTTTCCTCGACTGTAACCCGTGCTTTCCCTTGGCCTATAAGAGGGAAAGCAGGGCATCCCATGAAAGAGGCCGGACTCGAACGCATCGGAACACATCACACCGATTCAGACTGGAACCTGAACCAATCAGAACACACAAGCACATAGCAGAGAAGAGACCGAGCCCTCGGCGCCTGTTCGCTCCTCTCACCAGATACTGGGGATCTGTCCCTCTTTCGACCGTTTGTAACCCCTACTACGAACTTTCAGGGCTAGTAACACGAGCAGCAGCAGCGAACTGGACGTAGAGACATTCTGCCCGAACCAGTATAAACCTCGTGTCCTCTTAGCACACCATCCGGGCCAGACGTGAAATATTAGAAATTTACAAGCCGGTGGCAACTCGAAACACCGACAAAAGAAAAAAAAAAGAAAAGAAAGAAATAAGAAGAATAAGAAAAAAACAAAAAAAAAAACTAACATAACCTACCTGGGTCGCTCCCAGTCCCGCCTATTCCCGCGCTTGGGTTCCGCGCCCTCCTTCCCGCGTGCCGTCGCTTCCCCTGATTCCCGCGCGCTTTGGCGGTGGGTCGGCCCCGAACGTTCGGACCCGATGAATCTCGCCGAGCCTGGGCCCTGAGCCCCGGGCAGAGACAGGAAGGGAAAGGGTAGCGACGGCCAATGGATCCTGTTGTGCAGCGGCTCTACAATTTCCCAGGTCCAGTCACGCACGGCAGGGGTGCCGTGCCGTCAAATTATTCCGGGCATCCGAATCATGAGGCCGCGGATCCACGATCGGCGCAGCCGCGCAATCATGCCTGTCATCGCTGCGTCACCACTACTGCCTGCTGCCTGGCCGGCTGGCCGGGGTCACTGCACGTTCTTCTTGCATTGGCGCGTTGCCCACCCCATGGCCATGGCCATGGAAGGACCGGGCCAGCTGGGTTCATTCCAGACACTTGTGTTGTTATTACGTGTATAGCTAGGCACTTGTGCAGCCGCGCTTGTCACGTCACGTGAGGGCTTTTTTCCCCTCCTGCTACGTGATTCACTGATCGCTCGGCTGGCCACGGCAGAGCCACGTACTAGTCGTAACATGATGGCGGGGCCGGGCCTGACCGATCAGCGCGCCGCTGGACGGCTGGACCCTAGGCTAGGGCTTTGTGATTCCATATGCGCGCGTACCACGGCGGTAATGATGCGCGCGACGGCGAGATTGTTTTGCAGTGCAGCGCTGCATGCTCGTGACATTCCTCTCTGCCTACCTGCCTATTCTGTCACGGATCGAGATATTCCATTCCATGCCATGGCTGCACTGTGCGTTCCGGGGAACGACGATGCTCTGCCTTGTCCTTCCACTGACAGGTGTGTACGTACGTACGCTTCGGAGTTTTGAGACTCTGAGAGCCCGTTTGGAAACATAAATTCTACAGAGAAAATGAAGGAACATGAAAAATTTTCCGTTTTCCGAAACAGAGCCAGAGTTTGACATAGAACGTCTATGGTAGTATTAGTTATTGGGTGGAGTTACTCACTACTGTGACGCGCATCTTCTCTTCGTGTTGAGAATTGATGATTTCTGTCGAAAAAACTCATCAACAGTGGGTGCTTGACAAAAGGTATACGAAAGTCCATGCAAAGAAACATTCAAAAAACAACACCTCGGCCTTGTTTAGATGAGTGTTAGGAATCAGAATTTGGCACTGTAGCATTTTCGTTTGTATTTGACAATTATTGTCCAATCATGGCCTAACTAGGCTCAAAAAATTCGTCTCGTAATTTACAATCAAACTGTGTAATTAGTTATTTTTTTATCTACATTTAATACTCCATGCATATGTCCAAAGATTTGATGTGATGGAGAGAGAATGAAAAAACTTGGAATCTAAACAAGGCCCTCGTCAAAACTTCGGGCCCATATATCTCTCTTAATTGAAAGAAAGAATGTGTCCTTTGCCAAATGCTGGCCGACTTCTAGGCCCATGTGGTCCATAGAACGTGAGTCCTGAGGCTGTGCTGGGCTACGGTGATCTGGACCCCTTTACCGGTTATTGTGGCCCAGATTTGGTTTCTTCTAAATAAAAAAAGGATGTCCTGGATTCAATAACGAAAAACTGCATTGCCCATAATTATTTTATTTTTATTATTTTTTTGCAATTCGTGTTTGTGAAAATAATTTCTTAAACAAAAACCCTACTCCTACCGCCAAGAAAATGGAGATATTTAAATTTCACCAGTTTACTTGGTAGTATTCCCAGCAGGTGCGCTTGTGTGTCCCCATTGGGTACCGACCAAAGCCTCCGGGTGATAGTCCAAGGGCTAGTTTGGTTGCCGAAATTTTTGGCAAAACGACACTGTAGCGTTTTCGTTGTTATTTGACAATTAGTGTCCAATCATAGCCTAATTAGGCTTAAAAGATTTGTCTCGTGGATTTCGTCTAAACTGTGTAATTAGTTTTATTTTTTATTTATATTTAATGCTTCATGCATGCGTCCAAAAATTCGATGTGACGGGAAATCTTGAAAAAATTGGCATTTTGAGAGGGAACTAAATAGGCCCCAAGAAGGCAGAATAACGAACTGTTTCCTTTGTTAAATGCCAGCCAGCTCATTAGCAGTGTCGAGCTGCTGTTTTTTTTTTAAATATATATATTGGGCAAGAGTACTGCCATCTTATTTAAGAAGCAATCTAAGTTTTACATGGCGTATTACGTTTTAAGAGGGTGTAACTTGGGGCACTTAGATGTGCACATTAGAAACTAAACTATGCAAAGGCTGACCACATGCTTGCCGCCTTCTCAGAACCATCTCTTCCTTGGTTAAAAGTACAACTTGTGAAAGTGTTTCCATAACTCCTTTGAAGATCCTCCTATTTCTCTCCTTCTATAAGCTCCGACATGTGTAACGAGGCATCGTTATCGGAGTCCTCTTATTACTCTGTGCATGTAGTGAAGCAGCCTACCAAAATTTCTCGGAGGTCATCCAAAAATGGAGTGAATAATATCCATAGCAGGGGCAGAGCTAGGGCCTTTCACGAGGTCTGCTGACCCCGACAGAATTCTATAATTCCTTAACAAATTATTTGCATCTCTAGCTTAACTCTGGGCCTGTTCGGCAGGACTGATAAATACTATTCTGGACGTAAACAGTGATTTCGTGAGGGCGAGAACCAGCCAGCCAGCTGGCTTAAAGCCAGCCGAACGGGCTCTCTATCATTTTAATGGAGATTACGAGATTTATGACCGCCTTCACCGGTTATCCCCAGCTCAATCTCTAATACGTTGTCAAATATCTAGACAATGAAGGCACAGGTTCCCGGTTGCACATAGGTACATAACACAGATCGGGTTGCAAGGTCAATTCTATAATTTTACGTGTACGACCCTCAAAAAATGTGTCTTCATTCTATGTATCCTTTTTTTGAACTTACCTGTATAGCCTGAAAATGAAAATATCTTCCTTCTATGGCCTTTCGTCCAATTCAAGTCATTGACGGTGTTAAGTGTGGGGTAAAATGGTCACACATAATAGTAACATTGTGCAAATAAATTTGCAGAGCTTGGTTTGTTTTATTTTAGATTTGGAGGAATATTGCGCAAATAAGGTCACACATAATAGTACATAAATTGTTCACACATTAATTTGCCACAGGTTCACACATAAATTGTTCAGCATAGATTGACATAGAAATATGATTGCATATATGAATATTCAAATTTAAATTTAAACACAAATTTGGTCCGAATTTGATGAGAAAAATCATATGGATCAAAAAATATCCTCGCTACTCCATCTTGCACAGCATTGATCTTTTTTCAGACAACAGAAAGTCAAATTATCCTTTGCCAACATCAGAACAAGAATAAACAACCACCCTACTGAGTAACATCACACAATATCAAAAGTTCAAAATTATAATAAGGAAGATGGCTCATCACACAGAATAAGAAGATGTAGAAAAGGGAACTAAAAGGTTCCACCCAAAATCCATCAAGGCAAGGACTTGTAATGGTTCATCACACAGTTCTGTAGGGAAGTGACTCACTGCTTCTGATAGCTATTGTTTAAAAAAAAACTGCTTCTGATAGCTTGTCGTGCTCTAATCTGAATTTTCTCTCTTAAGCAAAGGTTTTTTCTCTGAAACTTATCTCAAAGCAAAGGTCCGAAGATCCAATTTTATTTCCAGAAACTGAATAACGTCCATTCACTTCCTTCCGTAACTATGTCAGGACCCGCTAATTCTGAACATTGTCCATTCAGTAGCCTAGAACAACGGATCAATTTCAATACTTGCTGATCTGCTAATTAATTCAACAATATCATCCTATCAGATTCATACGTTTAATAGCTCAAAATTATGCACAGTGAATCCGGTCAGCTGGAGCACGAAGCCTGCACCTGTGCCGGGACCGTGCGGCTGCCTGAAGCCTAGTGAAGTGATGTCGCGGGAGGGGCCGGCCGGAGCCGCCATTGCCAGGCTGCAGGAGGGGGAGGCCGCGCCGGAGTCCCGGTCGCGCGCGCTCGACCAGGCAGGCCGCGGCGCCTCTCCCACGCGTACCTCGCCAGCCAAGGGTGGAAGGGGGGCCGGACGGCCGTGGATCCGACGGATCTGGCGATAGAGAGGCCGACGACGGCCTTTGGCCGGAGATCCCGTCGTCGGCGCCGCCCGCCCTGAGTTCATGCTTTTTTCTCTCTCCACCAGAGTCGTGGCCGATGCGGTAGAATAAAGGAAGAAAGGAGAAGTAAGCCCAAATCGGAGACCCATTTTATAGCTTGGGTCACGCACAGGAAAAAAAAAATGTACCCAAAACTCGTATTCTCCAACAGCCTACCCAAAAGCCCGTTCCTCTCTCCTCACTCTCTCCCCCGCGCCGCCCGTTCCCATGGCCGGGCCGTCGCCCTCTGTTCCGCACGCGGGGAGGAAGAGCGAACGCGGGGGCCCATCTGGCCGCGCTGACGCCGGGTGCCGTCGCGGATCCATGGAGCATGGTGGAGGATGCAGGCGCACATACCCTCCCCCACCCCCGGCGGGTCCTCCTCCAACACCGACGGCCCGTCCTCTCCCACCCCCGGCGGCGTGAGCTCCTCCACCGCGCGCCGCTGCTTGCGCCTTGCCGTCGTCTCGGTTGGCCGCGCTCGCCCACAAGTCGTCACCACAGGTGCCAAGCTCGCTCCCGCGTGCCGCACGGGCCACAGCCTCCGCCGTAGTCTGCGCCGCTGGTGGGGGCGCGCCGGGGTGAGGAGGGGCGCTACCGTTGGGGAGGGTGGAGGGCGCGCCGCCACTGGCACTGGAGGAGCAACGCCGTGCATGCAGTTGGGGATGGGGCGCCATGGGGAGGGGACGAAGGTCGCGGTCACAAATTTGCGTCGGTCTCTCGACGACGCAGATTTGCGTTTCGTCAAGTCTCGTATGCAAAATGGGTGAGATGTTTGGGTCTTCTGTTGGAGCTTTGATTTTGGTAGGCAAAACACTGTGAATAGCCTATTTTGCGTTTGGGTTACGGTTTGCATGCTCTGTTGGAGACAGTCTAAGAGGGAAGAGCATTTTAGTTATTTCGCGTACCAAACAGTGGCCCAACTGAAGCTAGACCCTAACAGACAGAAGGCCGTACAACAACGATAAAGCCTTTAAGTCTCAAACAAGTTGGGTAGGCTAGAGTTAAAACCCAACAGAAGCAATCAAGGTTCAGGCACGTGAATAGCTGTTTTCCAAGCACTCATATCTAAGGCTAAGTCTTTGGATATATTTCATCTTTTCAAGTCTCATTTTATTACCTCTATCTAAGTCAACTTCGGTCTTCTTCTGCATCTCTTCACGTTAAGGCCGTAGAATAAAGAAATTTTTATTTTTAAGCGTGTCAGATAAGTTTTTTTTTTAAAAAAAAGAGTCATGAGAGGAAGACGTATTTTTTCTGAGGATATATAGATAAATATCTCATTCTATAATGATAGGTTATCTGCTGTAAGGATTTTTGCCAGTACTAGAAGCCAACCGAAGAAGCGATGTTTGCCTTTGGCATGTGCGTGCCAAATTGAAGATGCTCGTTTCCATCGAACGTGAAGACTTGACTCTTGAGGCTGTACTGGGCTACGCCGCGAAATGGATCGCTTTACTACTTATTATGGCCCAGACTTGGTTTTCCTCTAAATAAAAACCCTGGCCCGGTTCTTCAATAACGAAAAACAGCATCGTGTCCGCGTGAAAAGCCCAAACATGGCAGCCCAGTAAGACACTCCAGGGAACAGCGGAGGAAGTCAGAGCCGTCCATACATCGCAGCCTGTTCGGTTGGCTGGTTCGTTTTGTTGCTGGTTCGTAAAGAAATATTGCTGGCTGATTTGTGTGAGAAAAAAATACTATTTCAGCTAAAAATTTACGATCATTTACGACAAGCCACAGCCAAACGAACAGGCCGATGTTTCGAAATCGTTATCAAGTTGCAGCCGTATATAATAAATTACATATTGCTACATAAATCATGAGCAGAGGCTCGTTGCATAGCGTCAGGTACGCAATGGGAATTCATATTGACTACGGCACACAAAAAATGAAGTAAAATGAGAAAGAGATCTAACACATTATTTAGCGAGATGGGACGTTGAACGATTCAAATCATCATGAGTACGATCATTAAAAATGACTTGAACAGCCCTCGGAGTGGTGGTTGGCAAAACTGGATTTTGGATTTCACACTGGCACAGTGCAACCAACCATCGCAGTCGCAGCTGGACGGGTTCACGACGTGTTTAGGCCTTGTTTTGGTGTGGTAGGATTCGTATCAATCTACGTGAGTTGGGGTGGATTGGAGTATAATTTGAACTAAATTTTACCCCAATCTACTCAACCCACGTGGATTGAGTTGAAAACGATAACACCCAAACAGGCCTCAGCTGGTTCAGAAATCCTTTTGCTTCCCAAATCGAGATGCGTTGCTTCCTTAACTTTAGCTCGAGTGAGCTTAAGGACTAAGGATACAGACTCGTACCTGCAAGTGAGACTATCTCCAACAACCGATATCTAAATTAACGATCTATACCTGGATTTAAGTTCTGCACAGTAAATAGGTCACCTCCCAAAAACATTCCTTCTCCAACAGCGCGCCTCCCACCCCGCCTCGCTGTCGTCGTCGGGCCCGCATCGCCGGCGAGCTCCCTCCCCTGCACGACCTCCCTCCCTCCCTGCGCGCAGATCCGGCGAGCGCCGCCTGCCTCCCTCCCCGCCAAGCTCCGCCCACTTCCCTCCCCGGCGAGCTCCGCCCGCCTCGCTGCCGTCGTCGTCGTCGGGCCCGCCTCGCCGCCGTCGCGGTACCTGGCCCTGTGAGACAGAGAGGGATGGGAGTCGGGAGTCGTGAAGCAGACCGCATATTCGCCGGAGCGGTCGCCGCGGAGTCTCGCCCACGCAGTGCGCCGCTGTGCCCACGCCGGAGCGCTGCTGTGCCGGGGAGCGCTTTCGCCCCGCAGCCGCGCCACGCTCGCGGACGGGGCCCACGCGCAGGGGCGCGCCGGGGGGCACCCGCGCCGCTGAGCCGGGGGAGGGCACTCACCCCACGCTGCCATGCCTGGGTCCCTCTGGGCGACCGCGCCGGGGGCCTCCCTCGCCGGTGGGCTGCCTTGCCCTAGCCGCTGCCACCGTCGCCGAGAGAAGGGAAAGAGAGGAGAGGCAGATGTGGCTGCCGCGGAAGACTTTGCGTCTTGAGAAGGACGACGCAAATATGCCTCCCGGTCGGCCTCGTCCCCAAAATGCCTGCTCCGACTGCGTCTTCTGTTGGAACCAGAAAAAACACTGTGCATGACCGATTTTAGATATGCGTCGCCCTTTGCATGAGTCGTTGGAGACAGTCTGACACCGCGACAGCAACAGCGATTCAGAACACGCATGGCGCAGCTAGGCGGCCGGCTGGTGGTCGGAAAGTGATCTGATCCCAGATGAATCAAGCAACGCTCGCCGTCCAATCGCTGCCCTGTGAGCCATTCGGTCAGAAGTTCAGTTCGTCGTTGAAGTGGCGGTGGAAACGAGTAGAAAAAGGTTCCGTCGATTGCAACAGCAGCTCTGGTTTTATTGGTTCCTTCACAAGCGTGTTCGCATCGTCCGCAGAGGCGCGGACGGTGGTGCGAAGTGGTCTGTAGGCTGCAGCTGCGCTACCTGTGCCACCGAGGGGATATGTATGTTTAGGAGCACTCGATGATGAGACTCGGCACTATTTTTTAGTTTTTTTTCCTACTCGGAGGGTGATCGATCTCCGTAAGCAAACGCATTATCAAATCGTCAACAAACCACAGCCTCATTCGTTCTTTCATGGGCATCATCTGAAATCATGCGGCACTATAGTACGTCACCGGCGAGTTGACCCATTAAACAAGAGAATTATTATGTAGACAAGCAGTTCGGACAAAATTGCAGGCACGAATCTCGGGTGCAGATTGGAGAGCAAAGAGCATTCATCAGCAGCAGGCCACCACCACCGCATGGTTGCACGCCGGAGCCTCGTGTGGTCGTGTCGCGTGTCCTGAATCCTGACCGGGCCAGAGGACTCCGGCACGCGCGAGTCAGCGCACCGCCACGCGGCCGTGATCCCTCTCCCTCTGCCGCCCCGCTCGTCTCACCGACAGCCACTGACAGGGCGGCCCCGCCCGCCCACGCAACACGCGCGGCGTGGGCGTGGGCGTCCCTATCTCGCGTCTCGTGCGTTACATTGCGCGCCCGCCCGCGTAATTACACTTCCGGTTCCTTCAAAACCTCTCTCTCTTCCTATTCCCCACAGACAAGGCCAAAAGATCTCTCCGGCGTCCGGTCGCCCCTCGCCGGAGCACGGAGGTGGCAATGGCCTGCCGGCGTATCGCGCCACCGCTGGTCGTCCTGTTCCTCCTGCTTCTATCCACCGCGGCGCGACCGTCTCAGGCTCAGTCGAGCAACACCACGATCACCCACCACTCCCGACCCGCCGTCGGCGGGTTCACGCCCACCACGGTGATCGTGCTCGTGGCCCTCATCTCCGCCTTCGTCATCCTCACCCTCTTCTCCATCTACATCAACCGCTGCGCGCCGACCCGCGCTCCCCCGCCGCGGCGGCCGCCGTCCCGTTACGCTCCGCCGGATCATCATCACGCCGTCGTCCACCCGGAGCGCCGCGCACGCGGCGCCGGGCTCGACAGGGAGGTGGTCGAGTCGTTCCCCACCGCGGTGTACGGCGACGTGAAGGCGCGCGTGGCGGCCAAGTCGGGCCCGCCGCTCGAGTGCGCCGTGTGCCTCGCCGCGTTCGAGGACCGCGACGAGCTCCGGGTGCTCCCCGCCTGCTGCCACGTCTTCCACCCGGACTGCATCGACCCCTGGCTCGCCGGCGCCGTCACGTGCCCGCTCTGCCGCGCCGACCTCACCGTCACCGCGCCTTACACTCCTCCAGCTTCCTCCTCCGAGGGCTGCGACCTGACGGCGGCGCGCCAGGAGGCGGCGCGAGAAGAGACGGACGACGAGGAGCGCGACGAGGCGCGCCTCGTCGCCGCTTTTACGCCCGAGTCCGTCATCAGCTTCGGCGCGGCGCGGCCCCACGAGTTCCACTACCGGCGGACGCAGTCTGCCATGGACGTGCCGGACCGGCACACGCTGCGGCTGCCGGAGCACGTCATGAAGGAGCTCGCCGCGGTCCGCAGGCACCGGCGGGCCGCCAGCCTCGCTGGTTACCCCGACGGCGGCGTGGAGCGGACGCCCGGATGGCTGGCCTCGTTCTGGCGGTCCGTGTCGTGGCAGCGGCCCAGCCGGACGGATCCGGACGCCGTCGTCGACGAGCACGGCGGGAGCAGCAAGCGCGTCGTCCCGATCACTGGAACACCGGCAGAAAGTCCCAGCGGGTCAGGGGCTGCTACGGAGGACAAGGAGAAACCTAACCATGACGCGTTAAACCAGGTCTGATCGATTTTAGGCCTTATCTAGTTCTTCTCCTAAAATTTACTCTATATTCCATTCAATGGTTGACACATATATAAAGTGGTGCTACCGTAACACGTGATAATGACGAATTAATTAGGCTTAATAAATTTGTTTCACGGATTATTGATAAATTCTGTAATTTATTTTTTTACTAGTATCCGAACATTCCATACGACATCCTCACGTGACATTGATATGACACCAAAACTTTACACTTTGGATTTAAATTACATTTACTTTCGCGTGTCGATGATCATTGAATTGTGCTATACTAGAATTCCATTCTTTTCAGAAGGAAGAGAGAGTAAGGAGCTGCACCGTTCCTACTGGATTCAGCATGTCGGATGCTTTCATCTTGGTGCTATTGTACATAATAACTTTTGTGATCTGCATATGAATGCCTAAAAAAAATTAAGATTATTTTAGCAAGTGATTATTCTCTACGAGTAGGTCATTAACAGTAGCTAGATTTGGTCACTGTAAGTAACCGTGGCCGCAAGTACATCATAATAAATTATTTGGAAGTCCTTAATTGCCTCCAGCTGTGACATGAAGTTGTACAATAGACTCCAGAGCAGGCACGAGATAGGACGACTGCGAAAAACAACACCGCCGGTTGCTGGACCTGTTTCTTTCTTTTCTTTTCTGGCCGGTGCCCGGTGGTCAAAGATAACTGGTCGGAGAATGTATTCCGTCAAAAACAATGGCCGCCATGGTCGTATGCGAGAAGGTCAGGTCAGAGGCGACTTTTTATTCCGAGCTCAGGTGCGCTCTCCTACTACCTTGTATCGAGGTGAGACAAGAAAAGAAGACGCTCATGCTAGATCAGAGCATGCACGTCTCGAAATTGTTGGAGCGGAGCGGTACGACTGAGTGCAAGTCGTGCATGACTTCGATGGAGGAGCGGCTGAAGATGACAAATGACAGTACCACGGCAAGGGTAGATGTAACACTCTATCAGAGCATCGTCGACGGTTTGCGCTACCTAATCCACACGAGACCGGATATTTACGTTCGTCGTGGACTACTTCAGCCGCTTCATGGAGAATCCCCGAGAGGATCACTGGACCACGGTGAAGCGGCTGCTGCGCTACGTCAAGAAGACGATGGATCAGGGGACTGTCTTCCCCAAGACCGGCGAAAGTGGGCTGTGGCTCACTGTGTTCAGCGATGCAGACATGGCGGAGAACATCGACGGACGGTGGAGCACCTCTGGCGTGCTCGTCTTCCTCAAGACGGCTCTAATCTCATAAGTGTCGCTGAAACAGAAGGTAGTGGCGCTGTCCACGTGCGAGGCAGAGTACGTGGCGGCGTCCACAGAGGCGTGCCAAGCTGTGTGCCTGCACCGGCTGCTGGGCGAGCTGACCTGTGTAGAAACTCACCCACCAGCATTGATGGTGGACAACCAGCCCGCCATCGCTCTCGTGAAGAATCCGGTTCTTCATGACCGGAGCAAACACATCGACATCAAGTTCCACTTCCTTAGGGACTGTGTCGATGGAGGGCAGATCGTCATCGAACTCGTCAAAACTCGTCGACAACTCGCGGACGTCCTCACCAAGTCGCTTGGCCGTCTTCGATTCACGGAGCTGAAGAAGATGATCGGTATGGTGGAGGTTCTAGGGTTAGCAGCAGAACGAAGGGAATAATGTTAATGCAGTCGATGTGAGAATGGAAAAGTGGACAAGATTGGAATTGGAATCGGTATTCATTCGGACGTGACAGAAGAAGCCAAGGTGTGAACGAAACAAACGCACTGGACGTGGAATTCAACAAGTGGGGGTGGAGAGGAACAGAGGATCCGGATCGAAGGTGGTGGGTGCAAGAAGACACTCCCTGGTCCCTGCCCTGAGACGTCGATAGGCACGCAATGCAGCAGCAGATTTCATCTTTCCTCTGTCCGTGGTGACTGGTGAGGCTGGATCACTGGTGGACTCTGCATGCAGACGGAGGTGGCTTAGCTTTCATTCGGCCTGTTCGCTATTTGGTTTTTGGGCTGGTTTGGACTGACTGATGCTGGTTTATTGTGAAAGAAAAACACTGTTAGCTAGTTAGTTTGGACTGATTGAAACCAATCAAGCGAACATGCTGATTATTCCTTGTCCGTGGTTGGGGACCGATCCAGGCCAATCGCACACAAATCAATTTTCCGTTGCGCTAGAATTCAGTAGGGGCATACTTTTTCTGTTTCTGCTGTACAGTTTGCATGGAACTTGTGCCGTGGTCCTTGTCCGTCGAATACCCCTACTCCCTGATTATATATGGAGCATGGCAACGTACCCTAGATCTGCCGTTCGAACAAGTTAGCTGTACCAATCCAAGCTAGTCACCCCTCGCATGGGCATGGCACAACGCCACAACCTTATTCTAGAGTGCGGAGTAGTAGTAACAAATTTCATGATGGCAAAATTTTGTCCTAGTGAGATGATAATGATGAGTAACGACAAATCAGCATTTTGTCGGACAAATCCAGGCCGCGAGCGGTGAATCATGACTGTAATTGATGCAAAATTCCCAAGAGGAGCTGTTGGCCACTCGAGTACTCGATCCACGATGCTAGTATAGCAGTACTCCTCTAGACAAAATAAATACACCTCTGGCCCTGTTTGCTTCCGAGCTCTAAAACTTTAGTTCCTTAGGCAACCTCCTAAAACCTCTAAAAAGAGTATTTGGTTGCACCTCCTAAAATTAACTAAAAGCAATAAATATTGTTGAACAAAGACACTTTTACCCTTCTTCCTCCTACCCCTGATACCCCTACGAGCAAAAAGCTCTTCTTCGCTAGCGCCGCTTCTCCTCTTTGCTCCGTGGTCGCCGAGTGAGACCCCCGTGCCAACCATCCCCGCCCCTAGCGCAGCAACACCCGCCCGCAGGTCCACGCACGCGAGCCCCGCCCGGCCTCTCCACCTCACCGCCGCTCCACGCGACCCCGCTCGCGGCCGCCCTAATGCCCACCCAGAAGCGGTTCTTGGTCGCGGAAGCCGCCGTCGATGGCGGATCGAGCAGCGGCCGGATTGGGGGAGCAGCCGCGCCGAAGAGAAGCGGGGGCGTCGCGGCCGGCCTGTGCGGCGGCGCGAGGGAGCGGGGGCGGCGGATCCGGCGGGGGATGGCGCGGGCGCCGGCGTGGAGGGAGGGAGCAGCGCGCCGTCGGGGGACACCGGAGGGGGCCCATCACCACCGCATCAATGGGATTGGGGAGGGCCATCATGGCCGGATGCGCCGAGGGAGGGAACGCCGCCACCTGCTTCCCGTGCTTGAGATCCATGGGGGAGAGGGCCCGCCGCTGGCCGAGGGTGAGGAGCCGCCGGGAAGGGGTGCCGCCGCTGTCGGTGGAGGGTAGGGGCTGCAAGAGGCCTGCCGCCGCCAGGATGGAGGGAGAAGGGGGCGCAGGATGGAGGCGCGGGAATGAGGGAGGGTGGGGGAGAGAGAGAGGGAGGGGGCAATAAATGAGGGATAGTGGAGGTCCAGGAAGGACTTTAGTAGGTTTTAGGAGGGGGCGGAGCTCCTAAAGTTTTTAGCCCTTTCTAAAGTTTTTAGGAGCTTTTAGGAGGGGGTGTTTGGTTCTTTAGGCAAATTTTATCTAGATTTTAGCTCTAAAGTTTTTAGAAGGGGTAACCAAACAGAGCCTTACTTTCTCGATTTCTAAATTACAATTATTAAATGTCACTGTAACTTTAGATAAAAAACTATATTCTTATATGGTCTTTTTTAGAAAGAACGGTTTTACTAGATGACAGGAAAGAAGAAAAACTGAATTACAGACACAAAACTATGTTAGCATTGGGGGTCCGCAACTACCAGGGGCGCGGAGCCACCGCCCGGCCAACCCTAGGCGACCGACTGGGATCGTCAACGATGTTTGAAAGAAAATTTTCTTTGTATTATATAGAAGAATGCTATAATTTATTAGATAAATATTTTGGCACAATGGCTCAAGCTCATAAAAGCTTCTGGCTCCGCCACTGTATATAATTCATATGAATTTTATAGTGGCATTAATCTCTTCAATACATTAGCACTCTATTCGTCTACCTAAAATTACACTGCATTAATTAGGGATGCAATGAGTTTTGCGATGTCCCTTCAATTTAGAATGCAACTGGTATTGGAACGTACTGGTAGCACGTACTACTGTTTTGAGATTCAGCCAATCAGTGTTTCCTCTTTTTTTTTCTCTGCTGACAGCTGATCTTTGGACCCGCTCGAGAAATCAGAGGAGAGAACAAAATTTCAACACGTACTGTACGCTGCCTGGAAGCGAAATGATCCTTATCTATCACCCAAATTACCAAGCAGATGCCCAATCCAAGTAGCACAGATGGAGTCGACCACTCATCCTTCGGCTTGGCATGACGTCCGCATCTAGAAATACCTCCTACAGTTCTAGAGCGTGCGGCTGAAGGAACTACGAGAAGGCAAGCCGCAAGCGCATTCATTCGTTGAGCTGCAGCAGGACCGCCCGGGACGCATTATCACGACTGACGAGCCAAATTACACGTTCCCTCGGAGCTTCTCGATTGGCCGGCCGGCCGGTCGGCCGGAGCGAGAGCTTGGATGGGAATTGAAACGAGGGAGGGATCGGAGCGTGGCAGCGTGCGTACCATGAGCCCGAAGTTGAAGCCGACGACGACGGTGGTGGCGATGGAGATGGCGGCGAGCTCGAGGTCGCCGAGGTGGCCGGCGAAGGCCTGCGTGATGACGTTCATGCTAGCTGTAGGTGGACGACGCGGCTGAAGATGGCCGGCGCCACGATGTCGCACAGCTTCCTCGACTCCTCCCACACCCGCCGCCCTGGTGGCCTTCAGCCACCACCTGCCACTCCTCCTTCTTCACGCCGGCGTCCAGCAGCGCCACCCGGCACGCCTCCTCGTCCGCTCGCTCCGCCGTGCTGGTGGCCATCGGCGTGTTCGTGTGGAATAAGGCCGGCCCGGCCTCTAGATTGGTTTCCGCCGGCCCCTCTCCCTCCCTCTCTCCGGAGATGCTATCTAGCTCGATCTCCGAATGCTTTTAGTTTTAGGGGAGGAAGGAGGCTCAAGCCAGCGAGACCGGCTTTTAACAGCTAGTATATACTAGGCAGGGGAGGGCGCTCGGAGTTTTTTTTTTTTACGCCTCTCGTTGGTACAGCTGTAGTATCTGCTCATGTACAGACTCACACCCACTCTACACACGCATACCACACTCATACCATGCGTACATAAACAGACCTACAACTACAGCTACACTCAGATTGCTCGATTGCGTCCTTCGCGAGAACACCGGTTTCCAACCACGGACAGGGCGCTCGGAGTTGCGTGGCTGTGTTGGCGAGTCCAGGCGCAGGCAGCTCGCGTCAGCGACGACGGGAACAGCTCGGTCTGATGGGCCTGCGCATGGGCCGCTCGCTCGCGCGCGTTTCGATCGGCACGTGTTTGTTGGGTGGGGCGAGTTGGCGACTGGCGAGAGCCGAGAGCCGAGAGCCGAGAGCCGAGAGCCGAGAGCCGAGAGCGTTCGTTGTTGCCGGGGACAGCTGAGCGCCTGAGCCGCCGGGCCCATCATCACCCGCCGGTCCGCGCTGTTGATTACGTTCTCACCTCCTAGCCCGCCCTAGCAGCCCGCAGCCCAAAAATAAACGATCTGCCTACCGAACGCAAATTCTTCTTCGCACCACCATGACGCGCGCGCCCCACGCCCGATGTATGCCTGGTTTAGATTGTAAGTTTTTTCAACTCTCTCTTCATCACATTAAATCTTTGGACACATGTATGAAGTATTAAATATAGATAAAAAAATAACTAATTACACAGTTTGATTGTAAATTACGAGACGAATCTTTTGAGCCTAGTTAGGCCATGATTGGATAATAATTACTAAATACAAACGAAAGTGCTACAGTGCCAAATACTGATTCCTAACCCCAATCTAAACATGGCCTTACGCGTCAAGGACGCACCAATATAAGGCGCTCAGGTCCCACGAGGCTGACTAGAGACTAGAGAGCCCAGCTGGGCTCTTTGCACCGAGTCAGCGAATGACCATGTCCATCATGATGGGGCTCGGGTTCATCGACACCCGAGCTGCCGAGCACGTCAATTGAAACCTTATACTCCAGAAGAATACTAGTATGATATATTGTAGGGGTCGTTCTGTTGTAACACGGCTTCGGCGGGTGACGAAGGCCTCCGACAGCATGGTGTCGCTAAGGCGTCTTCGACCGTCTTGGGGCGGAGACCTGGCGCTGACTAAAGGAACTTTCCTAGCTATGCTCGTAGGGCACTACACGAGGCTCGGCAGACTTGTCGTGAATTCCGCCCAGGCCGTGCGCTGAGACCTCCGACCTATGCTCAAAGTGACGACGCCGCCCGCTTGCCCCAGGCGCCTCCGACCATGAGGGCGGAGGCCGCCTTACTCTGAACTAATTAAACAAACAATCTTGCTCGAGTGTGTGCAGTACTGCCGCAGCGCCCATGGTCCGCGTGAGTGAGCCAGCATGGCCCCCGCGTGGCCGGGCGGAGACCCACGGTTGACGTCTCCGGCCGGACCGACGGAGAGACCCGCCAAGAGACGGCGCGCCCCGATGGACGTAGGCGGCGTCGGGAACCACGGCCCCATGCGGCGGCGGGAGACATACGGACGATGTCTCCGACCGGACCGGCGGAGACCCGCCAAGGCGACGGCGCGCCCCCAAAGACGGAGGCCAGCATCGGGAACCCGGGTCTTTGGGCCGAATATGGAAGTACGGTGGGCCGACCGCTTATGGAGGCCCGTCACTTGGAGACGGCGTGGCGGGATTGCCCCGCAAACGAGAGACCAGCGTCGGAATATTCCAGGAATGTACTGTAGCAGTTGAGGGGCATTGTAATAAATTCCGTCAGGAAGTAGTTGAGCCCTATAAATAGGGAACACTTGTAACCGTGCGGGTGGGAGGTGCAAGAATTAATGAAACCCTAGTTTTACGTGCCATTTCCTTACTCGCCCATCTATCACGCCTGTTTCCTGTGCCTCCGCCGGGAGGAGCGGTGTAGCAGCCGGAGACCTCTACTTCCTCCACACCGTCTAAGAGGCGGAGGCCTCTACCTCCTCCACACTGTCTGAGACCGTCAGTCTCAACATTGGCGCCCACCGTGGTTTGGCCAAGGCAAACCAACGATGGCAGGGAAAAGAAAAACCACCATCAGAGCAGCAGCAACCATGGGTCAGCGAGGAAGGCCTAGGCGCAACACTCGTAGCACCTACGCAACCTCGTCAGTGGAGGATGACACCAGAGCAGATGCCTAGGGTCAACCACCGGAACCCCAAGATCCAGAGATTCAAGATCCGGAGGCCCAACCAAACTCAGCCACAACACCCGAGCAAGAATCGCAGCAAATGCAAAGCACAGATTTGCAAAAAGCGCGACAAAGAGAGGGCAGAATGGCGGCAAGATTCGCAGCTAATCGCCAAGCTATTCAAGCGTCGGCCAAAGACAAGCAAAGAAATAAAAAAGCGATTGGCAGTCCCCACACGCTGAGATGCTAAGTATGCAGCATGCAGTACCATCGTTAACCTCCGCAATCCCAGCCTCCGCAGCAACACCAACTGCAACCATGCTACAAGGCCCTATGCAAGTGATCAGCCAGCCCACGATGCCATCTCAGTTGATGCGGAGGCCTATCGATCCCAAGTCCTCATTCTCTGAAGGCATACAACAGTCGCCATGGCCAACAGTGTACAAGCCAATCACACTACCAAAGTTCAACGGAAAGACAGACCCCCATCAGTTCATTATGAGTTACGAGGCAGCAGTAGCCTCCGCCGGTGGAGACGACGCCGTCCTGGCAAAGTCATTTGTTATTGCCGCCGAAGGTGACGCGTTGGCTTGGTATTCCATGCTCAAACCCAGCACAGTCTATTCCTGGGAAAATCTCTGGGACAAGATATTGGCAAACTTCAAGGGGCTAGCAGCACAGTCGCTGACATCCATAGATCTGTTCCAATGCAGACAAATGCAGGGAGAGACACTACACGACTACTTTCAAAAATTCGTGCAACTAAAGGCGAAGGCACCAGACGTCCTAGAAGAGATCGCCATTGAAGCAGCGATCAAAGGGCTCCGAATCGGGCCATTCGCAGCACACCTAGCAAGAAAGAAACCAACTTCCATACAACAGTTGTACGACGAGTTCGAGAAGTACTACAGATCAGACAATGACCTCCGGAAAAGGCTGGAGGAGCAGGGCCAAAACAGACAGCAAAACAACAGCAAAAATTCCCAGAAAACCTATACGAACCAGAATGCATCAAATCAGAAACCAGGCCAGGGGCAAGTGCTCAGCATCGAGGGTCAACCTCACCCCGAGCAAGGGCAACAGGCAGCGCCAACACGGCTGGAGACCCAGACAGGGAATCAAGGTCGGCAAGGTTACCAAGGTAAAAACTAGAATAGAAACCAAAGCCAGAAACAACGCAGGCCATATTGCGTTTTCCACGGCGAAAACACAGGGCACAGCACCAAAGATTGTCCGGAGACAAAAGAAACATAGGAAAGGATGAAGAACAAGCAGACTGCCCAACCTCTGACACAGCAGAGCACAAGAGAGGTCAACACCACCTACACAACTGGCCACCAGTAGTACTGCCCAATGTACCCAGCGCTAAACGCAACCCAAATATATCCCTCCACACTGGCCTCTGCCTATTACCCAAACTTCCTACCAGCATGGCGGTCATCGCCTTCGCAGCAGCCTCCGGCGGGCAACTACAGGTCGGAGGCAAGCCTGACCTACATAAACCCAAAATCTCCCCATATAACCTACCTCGAAACAAACCCACCGGAACAAAACCAAATAAGGTTCGAGCCTCCGCCGCAACAACACCACATGCACCAACTGCCTCTGCCACCACCTCACAACCAACCCCCAACACAAAAAAACGAGCCAAACCCAGAAAACCAAGTCAACCCTCATGGAGCACTGCCAACAATAGGCATGATATTGCCAATCGCCGGAGGATCATCAATGGAGTTTCAAACAAAAAAGCAGAAAAAGGATCACCTCCGCCTGGTAAACAATGTAGCAGTCCAAGGCCCGACGAAACACACAGATTGGTCCAGAGTCCCAATCACCTTCACAGAAGAAGATCTCCAGCTAGAGAGCTACCCTCACGCAGACGCAATGGTGATCAAGACCAACATAGCAGCATGGGAGATAAGCAGAGTACTGATCGACACTGGCAGTTCAACAGATATCATCTTCGCAAATACCTTCGACCAAATGAAGCTCAGCAGAAATCAACTATAGCCCTCCGAATCCCCTTTAATAAGATTCGGAGGCAAGCAGATACAAGCATTAGGAAAAATCTCACTCCCAGTGTCGTTTGGAACCCAAGCAAATGCTAGAACCGAGTACATAACCTTCGACGTCGTCGATCTGTATTACCCATACAATGCCATCTTGGGTAGAGGATTCACAACCAAATTCAACGCAGCCCTGCATATGGCCTACCTGTGCATGAAAATACCAGCACTCCATGATATTATCACAGTCCGAGGCAGCCAGAAAGAAGCAAGAAACATAGAAAAAGCTATCTACAGAGCCCAAAGAAACTTCAATGCAGTCGAGTCGGCAGACAAAGAACTAGAGCCTCCGGATATGCCCAGAGGAAAAACAGATATGACAGGTCAAGAAGAGACGAAGCTGATCCCTCTAGAAAAGGAGTTACCAGACGTAAAAGTAACAATCAGCTCACAATTGAATAAGGCAGAGGAGGAAGAGCTCATGGAAACTCTAGTAAAAAACAAGGACATCTTCGCCTGGTTAGCCTCCGACCTCTAGGGAGTCAGCAGGGACATCATACAACACGAACTGGATATCAATGAAAACATGAGACCAAGAAAGTAGAAACAGAGAAAAATGTCGGAGGACATAATCCTGGCAGCAAAGGCGGAGGTGCAAAGATTGCTAGATGCAAAAGTCATCAGGGAAGTCAAGTATTCAGAATGGCTTACAAACGTAGTACTGGTACCAAAGAAGAATGGTAAAATGAGAATGTGCATAGATTTCACAGATCTGAATAAAGCTTGCAAAAAAGACCCTTTCCCATTGCCAAGAATAGATGCCTCCGTCGACAAGACAGCCAGATGCCAGAGGTTCTCTCTCCTCGACTGTTTCTCTGGGTATCACCAAATCTGGATGAAAAAAGAAGACGAAGACAAGACAAGTTTCACCACTCCATTCGGGACATATTGCTACATCAGAATGCCAGAGGCCTAAAAAATGCTGGAGCAACCTTTGCCAGAATGACAAAGGAAGTTTTGGGCTCACAAATAGATAGAACATCATAGCCTACGTCGATGACATAGTGGTCATGAGCAAGAACAAGAATGATCATGTCTCTGACTTACAGGAAACCTTCGCCAACCTCAGGACAGCTGGCCTCCGCCTCAACCTAGAAAAATGTATATTTGGAGTCACAAAAGGGAAGATGCTCGGTTATATAATAAGCAGCAAAGGCATCAAAGCGAACCCGGACAAAACCAGAGCAGTAATGACAATGGCAGAGCCCAAAAGCAAGAAAGAAGTGCAAAAGCTGACGGGAAGAATAGCAGCACTCAACATATTCATCTCAAAATCAGCAGAACACAGCCTACCCTTCTTCCAAGCCCTGAGGGGCGGAGGCAACTTCGAATGGGGGTCCAAGCAGTCGGAGGCATTTCATAACTTGAAAGAGTATCTGGAAAACTCACTGATGGTCTCCATCCTGTAATCGAATGACCACCTATTCTTTGTATGTGGCGCCTTCGACCATGCATCAAATTTCGATCTTAGTCCACGAAATGGAAAAAGAATCGAGCAAAACTCAAAACCAGTTTATTTCATCTCGAAAACTTTCGGCGGAGCCAAGCTAAACTACAGAGGTAGAAAGTTGCCTCACGCAAAGATCTTGATGGCATCAAGAAAACTAAAGCATTATTTCCAAGCACACGAAATCTCAGTTCCAACATTGCTGCCACTCCAAGACTTGCTCAGAAGCAAAGAAGCCTCCGGCAGAATAGGCAAATGGGCTACAAAGCTATCACAGTTTGGTATCTCGTATGTCCCTAGAACAGCAATCAAATCACAAGCATTAGCCGATTTTGTAGCAGATTGGACACCTCCAACAGAGCCCAAGGTGCAACCAACAACCTAAGGCTGGATAGCATTCACGGATGGAGCCTGGGGCCAAGCCGGAGCAGGAGCCTCCGCCATCCTAACGGCACCCTCCGGTGTCAGACTAAAATACGCAGCAAGGCTAAAGTTCAAATCAACAAACAACATAGCAGAATATGAAGGCCTGATCTTAGCGCTGAGCAAAGCAAAGGCCCTAGGGGCAAAAACATTGACAGTCAAAATAGATTCTCAAGTGGTCACTGGCCAAGTAGAGAAAGAATACACATCAAGAGAGCCAGAACTCATCAAATACCTATCCGTTGTCAGAAATTTGGAGCGGAGATTCGAGGGCTTCACCCTGAAGCACATCCCAAGATCAGAAAATGCAGAGGCAGATGAATTGGCAAAGGCTGCGGCAAACAACCTGCCACTGCCACAAAACACTTTTTACCAGATCTTGAAGTCTCCGGCAACTGCGGAGACATCCAAGGCACTAAAGCCCATACTACACCTGCAAAATGAAGATTGGAGAAAGGCGATAACAGAATTCCTAGAAGGTAAAACCACCGAAGAAGATGAAGCAAAAGCAGCAAGAATACAGGCCAGGGCAAGAAATTACACAATCATAGATGGTGTACTGTACAAGAAAGGAGTAGTCCAGCCTCTCCTCAAATGCATATCGCAGAGCGAAGGCATAGAGTTGCTTCAAGAAATACA
Source organism: Miscanthus lutarioriparius (assembly GCA_904845875.1). Taxonomy (NCBI): domain Eukaryota; kingdom Viridiplantae; phylum Streptophyta; class Magnoliopsida; order Poales; family Poaceae; genus Miscanthus; species Miscanthus lutarioriparius. The sequence goes on along the minus strand of CAJGYO010000001.1, from coordinate 12,093,838 downwards.
CTCAGGAATTTACGGGTCGCACATTGGCTCTAGAGCTTTATCAGCAAAGGCAATAAAGCATGACTTTTATTGGCCAACACACATACAAGACGCAGAGCAGACAGTCAGAACATGCAAAGCATGCCAAACATTCTCTCCAGGGCAGTCAAAACCATCGTCGGAGACCCAGCTTATACCTCCGACATGGCCGCTACAAAGATGGGGTATGGACCTGGTCAGCCCATTACCACCATCCCAAGGAGGAAACAGATTCGCAGTAGTGGCAGTAGAATATTTTACAAGATGGATAGAGGCAAAGCCGCTGACGAAGATAACCTCAAAAACTGTCCGAAAATTCTTCTGGCAAAACATGATTTGCAGATTCGGTGTACCGAGGATTTTGACAGTAGACAATGGAAAACAATTTGATTCAGAGAGCTTTAAAGAATTCTGCAAAAGCATTGGGACAAAACTAGCCTTCGCCTCAGTATACCACCCAGAGTCCAATGGTGCTGTGGAGAGAGCAAACAAAATAGTGTTTTCAGCAATATCAAAAACACTCCTGGGCCTACGCAAAGGAAAATGGGTAGATGAATTACCCAGAGTGATTTGGTCACACAATACATCTATCTCAAGAACAACAGGATTCACACCATTCAAACTGCTTTATGGAGAAGAGGCAATGATGCCGGAAGAAATCAAGCACGAAAGCCTCCGCACAACGAGACAGCTAATGTTGCAAGATGAAGAATATGCAAAAGAAACAATAGAAGCCATAAGACTGGAAGCAGTCGAAAGCATTGCAAAATATCAGTCCCAAACCAAGAAGTGGAGAGACTCTCAGGTGGTAAGGAAAGACAAAAAAACACAGAGACCTCGTGCTCAGAAGAAAACCCAACGCACAACTTGTTGGTAAACTGCAACCAAAATGGGAAGGCCCATACACAGCAACGGCAGCAGGCCGTCCTAGCTCTTTCTACTTGACCGACAACGAAGGTATCACGACAACCCACACCTGGAATATCGATAGCCTCCGCAGATATTACATCTAGGCAATGTACCAAAGGGCAACCTCCGCAAATAATAAGCGAAGGCCCCTCCGTTCATTTACCTTTTAGTTTTTTTTCTTCAACCAAAAAAATATAAAAGAGCCTATACTCTTTTCCTCACAGGGGAACTCCAAGCAGAGGTGAGGTTTTTAACGAGGCAGGCTCAATGTAAAAATCCTCTACAAGAATAAAGAGGTAATCCCCAAAAGAACGCTTGAAAAGTCCGAAACCGAAAGCGGTCAGCTCTGGCGCCGCAATATTCGATGAACAATAATAAGCACAGGTCCTTTTAAAGCGTTGGCCATAGGCATTGGCAATTTGAAACGACCTCTATGACCAAACAGGCCTCCGACCTTGACGAAGACCTGACCAAATTCAGGCATCAAGGCAAAAACAACCTTGGCGAAACAGGCCTCCGACCTTGACGAAGACCTGACCAAATTCAGGCATCAAGGCAAAAACAACCTTGGCCAAACAGGCCTCCGACCTTGACGAAGACCTGACCAAATTCAGGCATCAAGGCAAAAACAACCTTGGCCAAACAGGCCTCCGACCTTGACGAAGACCTGACCAAATTCAGGCATCAGGGCAAAAACAACCTTAGCCAAATAGGCCTCCGACCTTGACGAAGACCGACCAAATTCAGGCATCACGGCAAAAACAACCTTAGCCAAATAGGCCTCCGACCTTGACAAAGATCTGACCAAATTCAGGCATCAAGGCAAAAACAACCTTGGCCAAACAGGCCTCCGACCTTGATGAAGACCTGAACAAATTCAGGCAGCAAGGCAAAAAACAACCTCGGCCAAAACAGGCCTCCGAAATTAATAAAAAACCAACCCAAGCATCAGAGGCAACACCATTATGGCGCCAGAACCACGAAGGTCTTCGCCATCGAAAAAATCAAAACGAGGACAAGGTCTGACAAAACCCTGTCACTTAGGCACTAGGCCTATTTACTTCAAAAGATCTCAAAAGACACGAATAATACAACCAAGATATAGACCATTAAAGCCAAGATACGTTCCAACAAACAACGTAGCAAAAATTTAACAACCAAAAGCCTCCACCCCACTATAAAACAGGTTCCCCCAACGCTCTTAAAACCTCAATCAGCATAAGGCGCAAGGGGGGAAGAAGGCAGAGCACAAACACAAGCCACAGCAACGGCCATGGAGGCAGGGGTCTCCTTAGATATCTAAGTCGGCCATAGATATTATACGAAAACTCATAAAGTCGGAGGCACCAGTAGACGGTCGGAGGCAGTGGGAAAAGAGACAGGAACTACGGCACGGTGATGAACAACGCAGGCTTACGGAAGAAGGGGGATATCGCACGAAATCTCGTAACATCCCCCTGACGCCGGAGACCTAACCTGTCATCTCCACAAATGAAAGATGTCCCACGGGTGTGCAGCGTCGGAGGCCCAAACCACCAGGCAGCTAAAACACCCAGCTAAAGAAATACCAAAAGTTTCCGCCGTCTGCACAAGCTACGCCAAACCTCCTATCGGATCAAACACCGATTCAGCAAGCCCCGCCAGGCGGACTTCAAGTACGCCTCCGCTGGTCAAAAAACTACCAACACTTCTACCCCGGCCATCAAGCAAGCACAGAGAAGGAAAGAACATGGGGCGGAGGTCCTGGCCACCACCTCTGTATCGCGCACGTTCGCCCAAGCAAAGGCCCACGGTGTGCAAGCTTGGGACTAGACGAGATATGTAAACTAGCACAACAGACTTAAGCCCCCGCACAAACAATCAAGAAAGTGAACCTGTTTTGTATTCCATATAACATCATGTAGCATTCTTACAGGACACAAACTTACAATAAAATCCTAACTATTGTGGCGGAGGTCCGCGCAAAGCAAGCGCACGAGTAAACCCAGCGCGCTCATCGTCTATGTCTAACTTAACTGACTCAAACACGTCGCACGCAACGCTGCGCGGAAAAGCCAAACGCCAGTACTCCCAAAGCTCTCCGCTCACAAAAATACCGTCGTTGTAGAGATTCAAAGGCGCAACATCTTGCGTAGGCTTCAGATTCGGAACCTGCGCAAGTTAAAATTTTTCCACAAAATCATTCAGAACAAAAGAAACTTTATTCACAAAAGTCCAACCGAACTGCGATATACAAGTTAAAAGAACTAAATCCTACAAAGAGCCTAGACCTCCGGAGTCCCAGACGCTGTAGAAGTCCCAGGAGCGGAGCCCGCACCAAACACGGACGGAGATGGTGCCTGCGGCTTTCGGGCGTCACCACTGCTGATCGTAGCGCTCTTCGGGGCGTTAGCAGAGGCGGAGGCATCACCCGTAGTCGCCGAGCTAGGAATCGGCGGAGACCCGCTCGCCAGACCCTTCTACGCCTCCTGTTAAAGCATAGACCACAATATCAGCTTCATAGAGCAATAAAAGCCTCCACAGCTTCGCAACAAACAAGAAAAGGGAAAACAACGACAACAAAAGACTACAAATACCTTTGCCCTCTTCTCCTCCGCCAGCTTCCGGGCGGCAAGCCTCCCAAACGGAGCCCAAAAGTACCCAATGAAATTTCTCAAGCTTTTTCGCAAACCAGGAGAAGTCTCACCAAGCACCTCCGGACCCGGCAGCACACCCCCCAGAATACTCTCAGTATGCGTACACCCGCAACGCACTAGAAGCTTGGCGTAGTTCGTCACCCCCGCCAGCGCCCCATAGTCCGTGCAGCCGTTCAGCAGATCGGGGAGCTTTGCAAGGTGACGCTTTAGCCAGGACGCGTGGGCGTAGACGCTGTCTTCCTCCAGAGGAGCGGAGGTTTCGCCACTGAACCCAGCGACGGCGGCCCGGTACTGGCTAACGGTTGCAGCAAGAACCACCTTGACCGAGTCCAAACGCCTCGTCGTCAAAGTCAGCTGCCCCTCCATCGCAGCTGCAGATTCCTTCTCGGAGGCCAATTCTCGCTGGAGACCCTCGGCCAACTCGTTCGCCTTGCGGGCCTGCTCGGCAGCCTTGGCGAGATCGGCCCTCACCACCTCCGTTTCTTTTTCCTTCTCCGCCAGTGAAAGACGAAGAGCTGCAAGGGAGTTGGTCAAACAGCCTTTTTCACCCTCTAGGCGCTTGTTCTCCGCTTCGAGCGCTTCAATCGTAGAATCTCGGTCGGAGACCTCGCGAGTGCAGCGCTCTTCCATAACAACGCCCGTGTGATACCCCTACGATTAGAAAGAAGAAGACCAAGGCGATCAGTAATAGAAATAAAACAAAACAAATGTAAAGGCGAGCATACACCAAAAAACGTAAACTGCCAAAGACGAACCAAGCTCTGGTGTTCTAGATGAACACGGAGAAGCTAGAAGAAATCCATGTCCCTCAGACACTGTTTGAAGCGATTTGTTCAAAGAAGAACAAACAAATACAAAACCATAAGGTGAGGAAAACAAATCTCATAATGAATACAACGACTGTCGGAGACCACCTCTGACGTCTCCAAGAACCCCAAGATAGCACTCTTCCCAACCTGAGATAGAAGTGCCGGAGGAGCCTGCGTAGGAAAAAAACAACAACTCAGGTCAGAGGGCCGATCAGACATAGGCAATAACAACAGACCAAGAGACGAGTAAGATAAAAACACTCCACACTCACTTGGACCCGGCGCCATCGGCCCCGGCTGCCCCGGACCAAACCTGGCACTGGTAGCAGCCGCTTGTTCCTCCAGAGTGAGGAGTCCGGCCATGACATCACCTGCAAAAGCAACATAGAATACATAAACAAATAAACCGGGCGAAGACAGTAAACACAAAAGTGTGCGCCAAACCAACTTACTCATAAAAAGCCCAGGGTGGCCCGCCTGCTGACCCCCTTGGGCAGAAGTTTCCGCCCTATCATGCGGCGAAGGACCAGAAGGCCGGCTCGGCAGAGGGCTTGAGGAAGACCGAGCCGCCGGGGCCTGCTCTACCAGCGTGGCCTCCGGCTACCCATCGACGGCCTCTGGCGCGGGGGGGGGGGGACAAAGCAACGGCGGGAGCAGGAGGAGCATGCCGCAGGACGACCTCCGCGCCCTCTTCAGAACTTGAGGACATCCCACCAAAAATGTCAGGCATAGGATTCATGGCGCTGGCCTCCGGCTGTTCGGCGCCACTCGTGACACCGTGCAAGGATCGTGCCAGAGCAGTGCTGGCCTCTGGCCACCCCGCACCGCTCACAGCGCCGCGCAAAGGACGCACCGAAGCACCAGGAGAGCCACTATCTCCGCCGCCCGCGACCCGCACATCCCTTGACGGGACGGAAGAGCTCTGGCCGTCTCCACTGCCGACGGAGGCAACGCCCACACTACCGGACGAAGACGTGGCCGGCGCAATCACCAAAGTGTCGACCTTCTTCTTCTTTTTCGGAGGCACCCACGCAATAGCAGCGCCCTTCCTCTTCTTGGACTCCACAGGAACCTCGCGCTCCCGGTAGATGATCCTGAGCTCCTCAAAAACTCGATTGAGCCACGACATGGTGCCTGCCATGGCTCTCCGAGACGTGTACCCATGCTCGGAAATTTTGCCGACCAACCCGATGGTGGCTTCTTCAACCTCAGAGACAAAGCTGTCCTCCGTCACCCCCTCCCCCAAAGACTGGCCAAAGCGGGGGAACAGAATCCCAGCCTCTGGCCCAAAAATGGGAACCAGCACCGTTTCCAGCTGAAAGGGTGGATTGTCTTTGCTCAGGGGCCAATAGTTGGAGGCCATTATCTCCTCCACCAGATCGCGGCCCCTGGAGTAACGGCATGCCAACGCAAAGGCCCGTTCACAGGCTTCCCTCGCCGGAGACACCGCCTCCGGCGGATCCACGCGCGTATGCGGCGCCATCACCTCCATCCTTGAGGTCAGTGGATATTCCAGGACCTCCACACCATCCTCGGTGGTGCCACAGACCCCATAGGTCTTCACGTAGAACCACTGCTCAAGCCAGCCGTGGTCCCATTTGCCTTTCTAGCAGAATGAAATCTCCAGGCGATCTACGCCTTGGTTCCTCTTCGACATGAAGGTGCAACTACCATACTAGTAGATCACCTCTACCTCTTTGTCTTCCCGCATCTCCTGCTTCTTCTTTGGCTGCTTCTGTAGCTCGTAATAAGCGCAGAAGGTGTCCATATCCGACTCGGCGCCATAAGAGAGACACTCCCAGCAGAATTTGCTGAGCGTGAGAAAGGCCGTAGGAGTCACATGATGGAGCTGGACATTGAAAGTCTCCAATACCCGGCGGAGGAAGGGGACGTAAGGAAGGCAGAGGCCACAGGTGAAGAAGTCCCAGAACACCACTGCATATCCCTCCTCCGGCTCCAGAACGGTCTGGCCGAGCGGAGGGATTTTTACCCTCGTAGAAGGAAAATACGATTCCTTCAACATCTCCACGACCGCCTCCTCAGTAACGGAGGAGGGGCCGAAATCCCATGACTTTATCGCCATGACTCCGGAATCCACGGCGATCAGGTCTCTGACAGACGCAGAGACACTCCCCAAATCCTCCTCCACCAGCTTTTCAAACTCCAACGCGGAGGCAGAGGCAAGCATGCACTCCTCAAAGCGCGCACCCCAGCCGACGGCCCTAACGCCGAGGAGGTGGCGGTAGGGTCCGAAAAAGGCGGGCCGACGAGTTTGGGCGGAGGCGAAAAGAAAAGCCACCGCGACAACAGCCTAAGCGCGAGACGCAAGCAGACAGATGAAACGCGCGAGGGCAGCGAAAGGTGAAAGCGAAGAGAGCAGAGAGCGATGTCTCAAATGCGATGAAAGCGAATCAGCAATGCGGGGGGGGGACCCCGCCACCAACAACACCCTTATATAGGCAGCGGGCAGGCGGTCCGGCTCCCGCCACACAACGGTCACCTCCGGAAAATTCGCCTGTCATCTCCGAAAAAGTCGCAAGGTATGCAATGGAAACTGACACGTCATAAACGGCCACGCCATAGGACAACGGCTAGATTTGTTGCCCAACGGCTACTATCAATGAGACCAGTGGCCACGCCAGAGTGGGCCAGGGGGGAAGTAGCGGGGCCTCGCTCGAAGACGCCGATGAATATGGCCTCCGCCCCCACGGACGCCTTTGGCTAAGGCGTTTTGAACTCACGGCATGCTCCGGCGAACCATGGTCTCAAAAGGAGGGAACTGTTGTAACACGGCTTCGGCGGGTGACGAAGGCCTCCGACAGCATGGTGTCGCTAAGGCGTCTTCGACCGTCTTGGGGCGGAGACCTGGCGCTGACTAAAGGAACTTTCCTGGCTATGCTCGTAGGGCACTACACAAGGCTCGGCAGGCTTGTTGCGAATTCCACCCAGGCCGTGCGCTGAGACCTCCGACCTATGCTCAGGCGGACGCCGCCCCGCTTCGGCCCACGGGTGCCTCAGACCATGAGGGCGGAGGCCGCCTTACCTCTGAACTAATTAAACAAACAATCTTGCCTGAGTGTGTGCAGGTACTCAAGCGCAGGCGCCCGTGGTCCATGCGAGTGCGCCAACATGGCCCCCGCGCAGCTGGGTGGAGACCCATGGTTGACGTCTCCGACCGGACCGGCGGAGACCCGCCAAGGCGACGGTGCCCCCCCGATGACGTAGGCCAGCATCGGGAACCACGGCCCCCGCGCGGCCGGGCGGAGACATACGGACAATGTCTCCGACCGGACCGGCGGAGACCCGCCAAGGCGACGGCGCACCCCCAAAGACGGAGGCCAGCATCGGGAACCCGAGTCTTTGGGCCGAAGATCGAAGTACGGTGGGCCGGCCGCTTATGGAGGCCCGTCACTTGGAGACGGCGTGGCGGGATTGCCCCGCAAACGAGAGACCAGCGTCAGAATATTCCAGGAATGTACGGTAGCAATTGAGGGGCATTGTAATAAATTCCGTCAGGAAGTAGTTGAGCCCTATAAATAGGGAACACTTGTAACCGTGCGGTTGGGAGGTGCAAGAATTAATGAAACCCTAGTTTTGCGTGCCATTTCCTTACTCGCCCATCTATCGCGCCTGTTTCCCGTGCCTCCGCCGGGAGGAGCGGTGTAGCAGGCGGAGACCTCTACTTCCTCCACACCGTCTGAGAGGCGGAGGCCTCTACCTCCTCCACACTGTCTGAGACCGCCAGTCTCAACACGTTCCACACTATAGTTTCGGTTCCTTCCCAGTCCCACCTTAAACTCTATTGATGTATCACGATGATTACAACAACAATTTTCCCATATGTTTTTAAGAAGAGACACGAGTGTTTAACACCAACTCTATCCATCCTCTACACTACCAATCAGGTCTCACACGTAACCGAACTCATATGGGTCCATCTATACAGTAATCGAGTATTTTAAAGCGGTTGGATACTCTTGACTCATTCTGACCGTTGGATCAAAATCGCATGCTCATCCTCTTTTCTTCCGCCTTCAGTCCATGGCCATATTCACTGCATCTCCGCGAAACGCCGCCGCCGCCGCCCACCGCCCCGCTGCATTGCGCTAGGGCCTCGTCCAAGCTTCATGGCCGCGAAGCTCCAACAAGATCCTTCTTCACCTCCCCCATTGCGTCATGTCTATGGACGCCCCCGTCCCAACCTGGCTCGGCGGCCTCCTCCTCCGCCCACTCCGACGGTGTCACCGCTGCCTTCCCCCCCTCGCCGCCGTCTCTCCTATCCCCACCGTCTAGCCTACCTGTCTTTCTAGAAATTTTTTTAAGCCCGTCGAAGTTGGAGAAGAAGAAGAAGAAGAGAGAGAGAGAGAGAGGAAGAGAAAAAAAAATTGAGTGTTGAATTGCTCTAAAACACTCGAGTATAGTATAGCATGTCTGATAATATATTTTATATTTTTGACGCAACCTCTAATCGAGGGATGCGCGCGTGCACCCCTGCGCATATGACGACTCACCCACGGCCCTTGCGCCATGTGCAGGCCTCGCACCAAATCCAAACACACCCTGAAAAAGCGGGTTCCGGCACACACAGACCTATCTCTGTAAAACGCCACACGGTCGCCATCTGCATGTATACGTACGTAGACGCGTACTGTACGTGCCCAATTATTGTGCAAGCCCTTTTTGGAAGCATGCGATTAGATTATCACGCACGGGATTAGTGCCAATGTGGTCAGTGCATTTTAACACTGCAAAAGGTAGTAGGAACAAAAGAACAACCAATGCTTGCGTTGCAGCGGCGTCAGATCAGAGCTGTGTCATATGACCTTTAAAAACATCCCACGCTCGCTCAGATCGAAGGAGAACGAACAATGATACACAGCTAGCATACTACAGTACGATCGTGCTCGTCACTCAGTTAAGGACCAATCATTCCGCCAGATCAAGCAGATTGGAAATCTCAAACCCGTGACCAACTGCAGCTGTATGTCTGAATATCAGGACAGAGATCACGCCATTGGATTTGGATGCTATTGAATATATATGATGATGACGCTGTCTAAATTCTTTTTGGATTATTAAAAATAATCTGACGCTGATCGCTATTATTCTCTAGAAAACTGCTACTTGGTAACAAATGTTCCTCTCGCTGATGTGGGAAACTGAAAGGAGGGGGTCCATTTTCATGCAATGGCAACGGCGATCGACAAAATTAGGTTATTAGAAGGTCGTCGACTAGTTGAGTGTGGCCACATTTTTTTTAAATAAAGTTTTACATGCTTCATGACTACATTTTTTTTGGTGAGGGGGTGCCTTACTTACAACTCCAAACTCTGTATGTGTTATTACGTGAAGGAACTAATAATATTTGCTCCACCTGCTGCTTATGTGGAAAGTCCAACTACCTCTAGACGTGATTGTTCTGAACTAGCGCTTAACGCGATTTGTAATCTTTTCTCTTAATCTAATGTTAGAATTTGTCTAACATATTAAAGAGGGAATGTGTTAGGTAGACTTATCTCTAACAGGTCCTTGGGATACAAAGGAAACAAGTGGTGCGAAGTCTGGAGAAGAAACACAAGCAAAAAAAAAAAAAGGATAAAAAAACGTGAGCATCCAACAATCATGAGGTCATTCCAGGGTTGAAAAATATATGTATTGACCAAACGGTTAGGAGATAGAAAAATGTGAGCACCAGACAATCAATAGAAATGCCAGAATTCAAGGTTTTACTGAAAATTGTGAACAGTGCCCTTTTTCAATAATTGTCTTGCGCTTCCAGCTACTGTGATTTTTACCAAGTTACTTTTGTACTTGAAATGCCTATCTTGTGATTATATTATCTCTAAGGAGTTGTAAGTAAGGCACCCCCTCACCAAAAAATGTAGTCATGAAGCATGTAAAACTTTATTTAAAAAAAATGTGGCCACACTCAACTAGTCGACGACCTTCTAATAACCTAATTTTGTCGATCACCGTTGCCATTGCATGAAAATGGACCCCCTCCTTTCAGTTTTCCACATCAGCAAGAGGAACATTTGTTACCAAGTAGAAGTTTTCTAGAGAATGATAGCGATCAGCGTCAGATCATTTTTAATAATCCAAAAGGAATTTAGACAGCGTCATCATCATATATATTCAATAGCATCCAAATCCAATGGCGTGATCTCTGTCCTGGTATTCAGACATACAGCTGCAGTTGGTCACGGGTTTGAGATTTCCAATCTGCTTGATCTGGCGGAATGATTGGTCCTTAACTGAGTGACGAGCACGATCGTACTGTAGTATGCTAGCTGTGTATCATTGTTCGTTCTCCTTGGGATTCGTGGGTCTCTAACACAATACCTATAGCCTCCAACAGAGTATCTATACGAAAGACCTATTTTTGGTGCCAGGGTAAGCATAACCCAAATCTGAATATCCTCTCTTCTGAAGACCCATTTATAGAAATGATTGTCTTTTGGGTCTTATTGTTGGAGAAGACCAAAAATAGGTATTGAACCATTTGCCTGTAGCGCTACCCAAAGAACGAATAGATCTTGTATTTTGAGTCGTGGTTGTTGGAGATAGTATAATACGTATGTGCTAAGCGTTGTTCGAGTTCGTTTAATCGTATTATGTAGTTTCTATGCCTATATGCATAGCTGTGATCCTAGTCGAGGTGACTAGATCATTGTAAGATATCCTATATCCATAAGTGACCATAGTACGCCACTCTTGAGTGATTGCGCGAATAGCATAAGAGCAACCGCAATAAAATATTTGCTATCAGGTGGCTGGAACATTGTGGGGCTGAGTCTATAGGTAAAAGGTACCCATGGCACTATAGACAACCCACGAGTCAATAAAAAAACTATATTTACACGGTAAACAGGGGTGAGGAATTCCTTGGACACTTGAATCTTGCAAAAGCAATAAAGTGGTAGAAAAGATCTAGCCATTATAGTTGTTCATGTAGCCCGAAGCACGACGGCATGGCACGAAGCCCGCTTTTTTAGCCCGACACGAGCCCCGCCCGGCTCGGTGACGTGCGGGCCCGGGCTGGCCCGACCCGAGGGAGCAGGCCGTGGCTGGGCCGCTGTTCAGGCCCGTGGGTTGGCACGGCATGGCCCGACTGCAGCCCGGCCTACCCCCTTCCCCTCCTCACTCATCCTCCCCTCCCCAAGGCCCAGCGCGGCCGGCCCACCTTCCCCGCCTCCCCCCTCCACATATAAAAGCACACGGGCTGGCTCCACAGCGCAAGCTCGCCCTCCGTCCCCCTTTCCCACACGCATCGTCCCCCTTTCCCACACGCGCAAGCTCACCCTTGCCTGGCTCGCTCCTCCGTCCTTCCTTCTCCACTTCGCCGCTTAGGTGCGCCGCCGTGGGCTCGGGGCTCCTCACCTCCGCTCGCCGGTCGGGATCCAGATCCGATGACCGGCGTGTCGCCCGCCCCCTCTATGGAGTGCCCCTACGGCCCTACCTCCTCGGGTGTGCGGCGTCGAGCTCGGCAGCAGCAGCAGCGTCGAGTGGGTGGCCTCCTCCATCCTCCATGGATCCGGCCTCCTCTATCCTCCTCCTAGCTCATGCCACCGGATCCGGCGGTCGCCGCCAGCCCGCCACCTCCCGCGACTCGAGCAGCTCGCGCCGACGGCCTCCCCTCCCCCGTCTCCCTCTCTCTCTCTCTCGGGCTATGGTTGCGGGTTTTGGGATGGCCCGGTCCGCACGACCGCACTCGCACCCCGCTTCTCCCCACGCGCGACGCGGGAGACGGGCCTCCTGCCCTCCGTGCCACCCGCCGCCGCCGCCGCCGTTGGAGCCACCGCCGCCGTTTTGACCTCGTTCTCCGTCCTCTCTCCCTTCCCCTGCTGATGTGGGCCTCGGGCCGGCCTGGCCTGTTAAAAAGGCCGTGCTTTCTGAGCCGGCCTGGCACGAAAAGTGGCCCGACGGGCCATGCCTGGGCCGTCGGCTAGGCACAGTGGACTGGGGCGGCACGGCCTGGTGGCCCATCGTGCTCTACCGTGCCGTGCCCTACCGGGACGTGCCTGGCACGGGCCCGTGCCGGGCCGGGCCGGGCGGCCCGAATGGCCATCTTTACTAGCCATTATCCAAGGAGTATGTAGGATGAAGTGACTGCGGCGTGTGACATGCTAACCCGTGGATGTGGAATCCGAGGGCCGACACATACGAGGGAACGATTTAAATACACAAGAGTGGTTAAGCACAGTAGCGCTTACATGCCTTTGGTTAAGCATTAATATAGGTTATACTCCCTCCATCCATAAGTCTCCATCGTATTAGCCTTAGGCGTAATGACCAAGAAGCAGTAAACAACGTCGATTTGCATTTAAGGCAATGAGCAGCCAAGGAGCAATAAATGCAGACAAGGAGCAGCCAATGAACACCAAATACGTAACACGTATGAGAAGCCAAACACGTTGTCCCCATCTAATATGATGGAGACTCTTGGAATTTTTTTTGCTTAGATGATGAAGACTTATGGACGGAGGGAGTATGATGTTAGCTTACCAATCATCATTTAAGGAGTCACTTAAGTAAAAACCGTTTTTATATCTTTGTATCATCCGTACCTTTTCTATATCTCATGCGCACCCTAGGAAGCCACCCTCGCTCTTTATCTTTGTCTAGCGAGAAATTCAAAATAGAAAATGACTATATTTAGAGATTTAATTAAAGAGACTGTTAGAGGAAACTTTTCATCAAAATCTCTAGTTCTATAAATTTAAAAGCATATTAAAAATCTCTTAAGCTTCTTCAAAAACTCTATATCTTTCCTAATTTGTAGAGATAGAGATTCTGGTGAAAAAACTGCCTCTTCAATTGGATATCCAAATATAGTAACCTCTGTTCCGGATTTCTCGCTAACCACAGATGGAGAGCGAGCAGCTCTTTAGACTGCGTATAAGATATAGAAAAGCTGTTGGAGAGTATAAAGATATAGAAAACGATTTTTACTCAAATGGCTCTCTAAATAATGATCCAGAGAGTAGATTTCAGAAAGGCTCTTAGACTATCTCCAACAACAGCACCCAAAATACAAGACTCATTCGATGTTTAGGTAGCACTACAGGCATATGGTCTAATACTCATTTTTTGCCTTCTCAAACAACAAACCCCCCAAAAGAATCTCTTTCTGCAAAATAAGTTTCCAGCCTTCGAGGAGAGATGAGGCTTATATTTAGGTCATGCCTTTTCTGCCAACCAAAATAGATCTTTTGTATAGGTACTCCCATTTTGGGTTTATGTGTCGAAATAGGTCTTCTGTTGGAGATAGTATTAGAGATGCTATTAGAGTTGCTCTAAGGCTGTGTTGGGTTACATGGACCAAATTTTATTTCCTGTCACATAAAAAGTTTAGACACTAATTTGAAGTATTAAATATAGACTAATTATAAAATTAATTGCACAGATTGAGACTAATCTCTTAATCCTAATTAGGCCATGATTTGACAACGTGGTGCTACAGTAAACATATGCTAATAATGGATTGATTAGGTTTAATAGATTCATCTCGTTAATTAGTCTACTCATGTGCAATTAGTTTCATAATAGATCATGTTTAACATTTCTAGTTAGTATCTAACCATTCGATGTGACGTACATACTAAACTTTATTCCGTGAATTCAAACAACCCCTAAACCTTGGCATGAAATCAAAATAGAACCTATATCACGCCCCGCGTCCGCAGCTAAATGGTGGAGTGAATTCACGGCTGCCTGCCAACGGACGTCGCATGGCCCGCCTACTCAACGATACCAGAAATTTGGCCCGCTCAAGGCTCAATCGCCTGTAACTGGGCCCGCGGGGTAACAGGCCATTGAGATACAGCCGATGACACAAATCGTGGGCTTCCACAGCCCACAGGCGGGTAGGCTAGACTCGCCAAGTCTGCATGCATTCGCACATTCTGCTCGGTTTAGGCTTAACGCGTTGGGGCCTCGACACCTGGTTAGTTCAGATATTCTCGCTGTACAAGTATTTCTGTTCCCTGCTATGCCATCACATTCACACCTCAACCTTCAACTACCTGACACAAGTCATAAAAAAAAAAGGCATATGGGGACGCACATGCCCGCTCGGCCACTCTATCTCGCGATCTTGCTGGTTGGTGGTTGCTACTGCGGTGCTGCGGACATAAGGACGTGGCAGCTCCAGCCTCCACCGTTGGTGTGTGACATTACACTGTACCACACATCAAAAGTAGCATCAGACATCGGTCACTAAAAGTAGATATTAGCGGTGCAGCATTGGTCAGTAAAGAATTGTCACACAGTATCGGTCGGTAAATGCGCTTATAGGAGCTATACATCCGTCGTTATATTTATCATCAGACAATTGGTCGCTATAAGTAAATAATAATATAAAACCATTGGTCGGTGTAGACAGAAAAGCTATAGCGCGTGCAAATTTTACTCACCGCGTTCTCAAACCCTAGTTCACATGCGTCCTCATACAAAATATTGCGGCCGCCACACTCCCTCACTACCCACCTTCTCCTTTCTTAGATTCTTCCTCCATGAAAAAACCACGCCATCCCAGTCGTCCGTCGCCCCTCCGAGGCTTCAATGAAAACTTGAGATATGTTTATATAACTACGCGCTTGATGAGTAACGTGAATTGCTATGGATTATTATGTGGTTAACGAGTAATGTGGATTGTTGTGGATGTTGAATAGGCTTGAAATTATATGGTAAATGTAAATTAATTATATATAATCATGCCAGTTCACGGTGATGGATTGTTGGTCAGTAAAAAGATATATACCATGAAACCATTGGTCGGTAAAGATTGCAATAGATTATGTGTCGATATAACTAACAGCATCCAACTATTGATTGGTATAACTTTATACCGACGCCACTTAGACCGTCTAATGACATCGGTCGTTAAAGGGTTATACGAACCATGATCGGTCGCTATAACGACTTATAGTGACTCTTTGTAGTCGCTGTAAAAAGTGTGTGATATAGTGTTAATTGAAGGCGACACGCATCCATTTGGATAGTGGTGACCATGGAAACGTCTCTGTTACAGTAAATTTGTGACGATAGTCGTACATCTCATTCAGCCAAAATCTCTAGTAATGGCGACACTGTGGGCATCTTAGTTTATCTCGCCAGACAATTTTGCCTATCAGGCAACTTATTTTTCAGTCCATCGATTTTGGTCACCTGGCGACCGGGGTCAATGCCTGCCAGCACACGAACCCAAATTGGTCCCATGTGAGCTTCGAGTGAGGATGAGAGGAGCCATCAGATCATGGTTTTAAATAGTGGGTTATAACGGTGCTGCTGGAGGGAGTACATGCTAAGCTATTGCGTTTTCTGCCGCTATGTCAGCTACGATTGCTATATTTGCGCTTTCGCGTTGCTAAATTGCTTAGGTAACAGTAACAATCTACTTATATTTTGTTGCTAAGTTGGTCTTTGGAAAATTGAATACTTGAGTTTCATGAATATATTGTAATGTCATATTAAGTGATGTTTGAAAACATATTTGTGTTCATCAAATTTCATGATTGTCATGTTTTCTGAATCAATTATGTCTTTTATGGTTTTCTTAAAAACAACTATTTGCCGTAGCTCAGCAATAGCTACCATGTAGCTTTATAGCTCCCGAAAAAAGATGTTATTTACTATAACCCGTGATTTTAAGCCTAACATCAAATTCAAGAGGTAAGAGGTCACACTAAAGATGGACTCACCCTCTGCCCTACACGAAAAATCCATCACTACTGAATAGTCAAAGGTAGGGATGAGGATAGGTCGAGTCGACCCATTGGTTAGTTGACTCGGCACATGAAAGCAGGGCCAATGGGCCATAGGGGCAGCTTTAAAATCTAAAATAGGTCGATAGGGCAGAACCTATTGTCACATTGTAAGGAAAATGGACCCTAGGACCATTTACTTTGGATTTTGGTGTTCGATGACCAACACAACCAAATTGGACTAATGAATTTGCAAGTAATTGTTTTGTAGTTCAACAGGGTGCAAGACGTGACTTGAACGAAAGCGACATGATGATCCGGCGATCAACACTATAAGCAAGACCCTAGAAGCACAAGAGAAGACCCAAAATATCAAGCAAAGTCCAAGCACGAATATGGGAACCAAGCCGGACGCAAAACCACGAAGAAACAAGCTTGGCAGAGGCGACCGGATAAGCCCTTCGTAAGGATCAGACGTGTCCGATGGGCAGTTCGAGACAACGGCAAGCGTTAGTAGGCGACCGGACGCTGAAGAAGAAACATGACCAGACGCAACGATGGCACTGTTCATCATCACGACAACACCTTTAGCGTGTCCGGACGCGGCAGATGGACGACCGAACGCACCAGGCAGCAGCGTCTGATCGGTTCCAGAGAGCCACAAACGCGACCTGACGTGTCCGATGGCAAGTGAACGGACTCAGCGCCGAGTCCGATCAATGCGCCAGCTTCAACGGTCAGGAAGACCGGACGCATCCGATGTGGACATGACCAGCGTCCGGTCACTAGCAGATTGTTGGGTCTCGGGGTCCAACGGCTAGTTCTCACTTGTGGGGCTATAAATAACTCCCCAACCGGCCATTTGAAGTGAGGAGAGCTGAGGAAACATTCCAAGGGTGTTGATACACCATTTTAGTGATCTCCACTTGCATAGTGCTTAGTGATTCATTAGGTGATTAGCGTAGGTGCTTTGCGAAGTGCTTAGGTTGATTAGACCACCGCTTATACACTTGCTCTAGGTTTAGGCCTAGTGTTTAGTGAGGTTTGCACATCCCTTATCACTCGTGCTTGCACGCACCATTGTTGTACATTGGAGGGGCTTGTAGTCTTGTGAGATCACACCAATCACGTTTGTCGTGTGGCCACCACTGTGTACCAAAGGTAACAAGGCCCACGGCGGTTCGACCGGAAGCTTGATAGTGAAGACAACGGGGAGTGGTCCGGGAGAGGCTTGCCAGAAGGCACACCGGAGACCCAATTACGCGTGGGGAAGGCTCGAGGCTATCCACAGAGTTACCTGAATTAGGAGCTTGGCCCTTGTGAGGGATTCCTTGTGAGGAGCTCCGACGAGGACTAGGGGGAAGCTTGAACGCTTCTCGATGCCTCGGTGAAAATACTAGAGTCATCGACGAGAGTTTGCATCTCTACCTCATCTTTACCTTTCGCATTTACATTGTTACCTAGGTTGTGTGCTTTACTTTCCTAGCTTAGTTGATAGGCTAGTTGATAGGGTTGGAACCTAGGTTGCAAGACTGTCGGTGTTTCGGACCGGGGGGTCCTCAACCAACCAGTAAATTTGAACTGCGTGCCCCTAATCCCGGATGATGATGCAAAGAGACACAAGGTGTATACTGGTTCAGGCAATTGGTGCCCTATGTCCAGTCTGAGATATCGGTCTTGTATTCCTTGCACCGAAGTGCTTGTAGTAGGGGGTTACAAGCTGGGCGAGAGAGGGAGCTGGTCCTAGGTCTCTGTGTGATGTGGTGCGGGCTGCTTGAGACGTTGCTCTCAGGCAGCGGGGGAGCGTGAGTCTATGCGAGTGTTCATCTGACTTTCTTCCATTGTGGGCCTGTGTGTGCGTGTGAGCGCGTATGCGTGTGTGTCCACCCCTGTCTAGAAACGGCCCTAGCCTCTCCTTTTATAGTTGAAGGGAGGACCGGGGTGATACATGCGTTTGCTATGCAGTGGTCTTGCAAGCGGAGGCGGCGTGCCTGATCCCTGTAGCTTGCTACTGTGGCGGCATGGTCAATGGAGTGGTCTTGTCCTTGATTCACTGGAGCAACGTGCCGGTCACTCCCGATCTTGTGCGACGTGGGAGCTCCGGTGATAGCCTGGGGCAGGGCATGGGCGACGACGTGCTGGTCGCTGTGCGTTGATGGTGTAAAGAGCCAAGGCTGAATTGGTGCCGAGGCCGAGCCGTCGCGGGGGACTCGGTGGGCGTGAATCCGAAGCTGCCGAGCCCCTGAAGTGGGTTGCTGAGGCTTGGAGGGAGCAGTTGGTCCTATACACTGATTTCGAGGCTATAGTGACCCGGACTGGACTCCCCACGCCGCGCTGTTCCTGGAGCAGGTATTAGGTAGCACAGCGTAGTACGGCCGCCAGTCATGGGTACAATGCTGAGCACAGTGGCAGGTAATCCCTGCTCAGTCCTGTCTCCCATCCCGTCGGTCACTCTACGGTACTGCGCCGTCATGCGGCTGACGTTGCGGGAGTGGTTGGGCGCATTAACTGGATGCGACGCTTTGTCAGGGAAGTTGGTCGAGGCGGAGACGACGAGGTCGTTGCCGAGCTGGCCTCGGGCGAATCAGAGAATCGGTAACCCGTCCCAGGCCTTACGAGGCGGGGCCTCGGGCGAGAGGGCCTCGGCGAGAGGGCCTTTGCGAGTCGGAGAATCGTTGCGGCATGGGCCTCGGGTGAGTCAGAGAATCGGCTGAGACCCTGTGTTCGTCCTTTGGTATTGATATAAGTGAGGCCTAAGGACTCTTTTCGGTTCTTGCTTAGGGTATCCCCTTTTATGGTATCCGACAGTAGCCCCCGAGCCTCGGGGAGAGCGCAATCACTCTCCCTGAGGCTTTGTCGAGATTCTATCTTGCAGCGGCTCCCGTCGGGATTGTGTTTTGTTCTCGTGGTTCCGGTGGGTGCACGCGAGCGCACCCACCGGGTGTAGCCCCCGAGGCCCTGGAGGAGTGGTATTTACTCCTCCAGGGGCTTTGTTCCTGTTGAGCGAGGAGGTTTATCATGTTTGCCGGGCCCATGAGTGCGAGTTCGAGTCGCTGGGACTTGGCCTAGTTGCAGGAAAAGCCCCCGAACCTCTGCACAGGGTGAGAGGGCGGTCAAGAGTTCCCCTAGCTTTTTATGTGACCCTCGCGCGTCCTTTTCGTTCGGAAGGAGGGGTGGAATATGCCAAGCTACCCTTGGTGGGCGCGAGCAGTGACATCTTCGGTGAGCTGCTATCGGGTAGTCCAAGTGGAGGCCCGTCTCCCATTCGATAGGGGTCGGCTAGCGGTCATGAGACGCACTCCAAAAGTATCAGAGGGCTTCTCTAGTGGGTCCCAAGGCCGTTCGATCGGCCCCAGGGGCTCGGCGCCTCCCTACGGTGGGATCCCATTCGGAGACCTCCCTATTGGTCTCGGACATGACTTAGGGCTCCCCAAGCATTTGCTTGCTTGGGCTTTTGGCCATGTTCGGGCTTGCCCACTGTCGCACCCAATTTTGCAAAGCAAAACCAAGTACTCATATATGTGCGCCCAGGATGTCCAAACACACACATATATCACAAATTGCAATAGTATCAAAGTAAAGTACTTATTACATCGCATATCTCATCATAAAGTTAAATACAAAATTTGCTCGAAGGCAATATTATTACAAACACAGCGGAAAAACTAGCCCAACTGCCACAGGGACTCCAACTGGTGAACGTCTCCCTAGTAGTCCTGGACATCCTCTGGAAACTCTTCATATCCATTATCTGTTACCCATCCGGGATTTTCATTGGATGTAAAGCAAGTGTAAGCTCACCATGCTTAGCAAGTATAACAAAGGGATCTATGAGGCTCAAATAGGCTTGACACTGTTTGACTGCGGTTCGCAATTTTAGTTGATCAATTTTTAGCAACCTGAATTACTAATTTAATGAACAGTCCCAATTCCCAAGTGGTATTAAAGTATCATCAAGCTTTATCTCATAACCCATCCATCCATTATCCACAGTAACCACTAATCTCGAAGGATCCAGACCGCTCATGTCCGTGAGCACTATTCATTATAAAAGTTAATTATTTCTCGCAGAAATTGTACATCTTTACCCACCGAGTCGTGATTCCCAATGCCGGGGTTCGTGAGACCCACTACACCTCTCCCTAGGAAGTGTGGCAGAGTTTCACTATGAAACCCTTAGCTAGTTGCACTAACAAATCGTAGCTACAAAGGAATGGCACACGTGGGCATCGCAGCACGGTGCACACCCTAACAGAAAAAGGAAAGATACCCTCTTACCCCTTACTGGAGCTACAGACGAGCTAGTACAAACTAGATAATAGGTTAAAGTCGAGCCATTTGACACTCGGGGTTGTACGGTCCCTCCGGGTTGCCGCTTCAGGATAAAGTCCTTATGGAGAGGCACTAGAGTACTCAACCCCGTACTCCAAACCCCTCTATCTGTTGCTAAAAAGTTCCGATTTACCACATTGCATATAGTCTTTAAGTATGTTTAACAATTACTTCATGTTAAGTTACTGCAAAGATCTATCCAAAATGCCTACCCAATAAACCTGTGTATCAAGGATATGTGGTACAATGAATCATCTAGGTAAAGTCCTTAAAGGCAATTCAAATTAAACACATGCATGAATGTAAGTGGTAGTAGTTCATAGGTAACAAGGGCCTTTGGTACACTTGCCTTCCTCAAAGTCGCCCCGAATATCGCTGATCCTATTGGGGTCCTCGGTCACCTCGAATGGCTCACCCTCTAATCGTGATCCAATCATCAATCAAGCATCATCCCAATCATTACATGCATACAAGATAGAACTCTATTAGAACAGTACACCAAACAGTGAAAACATATGTTGAAAAACTTACAGATCTGTTCTACGCATTTTACGAAACACATGAGCGAAAAGAATCACTCAAATCGGACTTAAAACGTGAAAGTTATGCATGAAATAAGATGTAATGGCAATTACGTAAATAAACTAACCTATTTTGAATTACAATAATTAAAAATCTGAATTTAAATGAAATCTGGACCGGGCATACTATTTCGGAAACTTGAGGGACTTGAACGAATAAAAACAGGACTAAATAAAAATTAGTTTGAACTGTACTGGACCGCGGGTTGATTACTGGAAAAAGCGGGGGCTTTTCTGCAAAACGCGCTCGGTTGACTAGGGTTTGACCCGACGGCTGACCGGGCTGCTGACTCATCGACACGCGGTGGCTGTTCATTGGCGCTTGGTGTGCACTTGGCGATAAATGTATTGACGACGCTGCAGTCGGCGCGGGTCCACGAAGTTCACTGATGGACCCGCCACTTAAATCGAATCCCAGTATCTAATCTGGGCCATCCGTGCTAGATCCAACGGCGCAGGGGTGAGGGCCGGGCAGTGGCTCGCTGGGGAAGAAAGAGAGGCTGGCGGTGCCATGGCCGGTGCGCCGGGACCTTGGGCTACGGCTTCCTAGGGCGCCAGAGCGAGATCCGAGGGCACGGGAAGGTGGAGGGGCTCACCGTGAGTCGCCTGGAGGGGAACGCGGCGTCCGGGAAGGCTCCGAGGCTGGTCGTCGATGGCGGCCGTGAGCTGGAGAGAGAGAGAGCGCGGTTGAGGTGGAATCCGAGGAAAACGAGGCCAAAATCGCGAAGTGGAGGTACCCCACGGGCGGCAGGCGAAAAGTCTGGCGGATCTCGGGACTCGTCGGTGACGGGCTAGGGCTCGGGAAGGGGAGTTCATTTGGCGGCGGTAGCTCTCGGTAGCGGGCAGAGGATGGGGAGAGAAGGCGGGGTCGGCTCGGGGTTTTATAGGCCGGGTGGTGCGCGGAATAAGGAAGGGGAGCAAATGGATTCGGTCACCTGCCATGCGGGGGCGACGGCGGTGACCTTCCCTGCATGGCCGCGCCATCGGCGGCCGAAGAAAGGAAAACGCCGGGGGAAAAGAAAGGAAGCTCGGGGAAGAAGAAAGGATAGAAGGAAAGGGCGCTGACCGGTGGGGCCGGAGCGCAGCGAGAGAGAAAGAGAGAGGGCGAGCGACGCGGTGGCTTCGGGTGATGAAGGCCGAGCGGGCCGCGGCCGAGCTGGCTGCGCTGGTGGGCTGGCAAACCGGGCCGCGCGGGGCAGCCGCCGGGTGGGCCGCGCCAGGCAGGGCAGGCCGGGAAAGGGGGAGGGAGAAGAAGGCCGGGCTGGCTGGGTTGGGCCAGAAGGTGACTTTCTCTCTTTTTTTTTCAAATCAAATGTTTATCCAATTCTATTTTCTCCATTCTCATTTTTAAGCCAAATTCAAATAAGTTTTGAATGCAAAATTTCAAATCATCTAGCCCTACACTCAATCAAAACCCATATGATTCGGCATGAATGCAACAAACAAGTTTCTAATCTTATAGTTTATTTTATTTATTCAGTATTTATTATTTGGCCTATGTTAAAATACCTAGAAAATGTATTAAAGGATAAGAATAAATTGCTAATTTATGGTAAAAATTTTGGGTGTTACAAACCTACCCCCCTTAAGATGAATCTCGTCCCCGAGATTCGGATGGTTCAAAGAGATTGGGATAGTCAGTTCTCAGATCTTCCTCTCTTTCCCAAGTTGCCTCATCCACAGAGTGTCTGTTCCACTGAACCTTGCACATTCTTATTATCTTGCTCCTTGTGATTCTCTCCGCTATTTCCAGGATTCTTACTGGATATTCTTTGTATGATAGATCCCCTCGGATATCCAGTTCTTCCAAAGGTAGTTGTTCCTCAGGTACTCTCAAACATTTCTTAAGTTGCGACACATGGAAGACATCATGAACACCTGAGAGCTGCTCTGGTAATTCTAGCTGGTAAGCAACTTCTCCTCTCCTGTTAATGATCTTGAATGGTCCCACATACCTAGGTGATAACTTTCCCTTGGTATGAAATCTCTTTACTCCTTTCATGGGTGAAACTTTGAGATAGACAAAGTCACCAATGTCAAATGCCAAATCTCTTCTTCTCGTGTCCGCATAGCTTTTCTGTCGGTACTGTGCAACCTTTAGGTTTTGCCTTATCGTTTGCACTTGTTTTTCTGCCAGTTGCAAAACATCTGGTCCAAAGACTTGGCTTTCCCCCGTTTGATTCCAAAACAATGGTGTCCTGCACTTCCTGCCATACAATGCCTCAAACGGTGCCATTTTAAGACTCTTTTGGTAGCTATTATTGTAGGAGAATTCGGCATAAGGTAAACTCTTATCCCAACTTGTCCCATACTGCAGAGCACAAGCTCTTAGCATATCCTCTAAGATCTGATTTGTCCTTTCGGTCTGTCCATCTATTTGAGGATGGTAAGCTGAGCTAAAGTTCAACTTCGTATCCATTGACTCATGCAATTTCTGCCAAAAATGTGATGTGAATTGTGTACCCCTATCCGAAACAATCTTCTTTGGTACACCATGTAAACATACAATCCTTTCCATATATAACTCTGCTAACTTTGCACTCGAATAAGTTACCTTGACCGGAATGAAATGGGCCACTTTTGTCAATCGGTCAACAATCACCCGAGATAGAGTCAAATCCTCTCGTGTAATGGGTAATCCAACTATAAAGTCCATTCCAACTTCTTCCCATTTCCACTTAGGTATCTTCATAGGTTTGTAGTAAACCTTTGGCCTCGATGTTCTCGCTTTCACTCTTTGCACGTGTCACATGTAGCCACATGTTCTCGCCACGTCTCTCTTTAGTCCATACCACCCCAGTACCTCTCTTTAAGATCAAGGTACATTTTAGTACTTCTGGGTGTATGGAATAGGTTGAGTCATGAGCTTCCTCAAGATAGACTCCCTAATAGATTTTACTTCGCACACAAATCCTTTTACCGAACCATACTTGTCCCTTGATCATCCATATGGAATCCGGGGGCTTACCAATCACTATACGCTCTGCAATATCCTTGATCCTCTCATCACCCAACTGTCCTTTACGAATCTCTTGTTCCAGAGTGGATTCTACCTCTAACTCCATGGTGTTGGCCACAATACCCAAATTCAAGTATTTGAACTCCTCACACAACTCTTCAGGTAGTTGAGTTGTATAGGCCATGTTCACATAACTCCTTCTACTCAAGGCATCTGCTACAACATTAGCCTTTCGGGTGATAGTGGATATCCAAATCATAATCCTTGATTAACTCGAGCCATCTACGTTGCCTCAGATTCAGATCTGACTGCGTGAATATATACTTCAGACTCTTATGGTCCGTGTAAATCTCGCACTTATGACCAATCAAGTAGTGCCTCCAAATCTTAAGAGCATGCACCACAATTTGCCAATTCCGGATCATGAGTCGGATAATTTAGCTCATGTTTTCTCAAATTTGTCTAGATGCGTGAGGCAACAACTCGCCTTCTTGCATAAGAACACCTCCTAGACCTTGCCGTGAGGCATCACAATAGATAGAGAAACTTTTGGTGAGATCAGGTAAGATGAGCACTGGAGCAGAAGTCAGTCTCTTCTTCAACTCCTCAAAACTGTCCTGGCATTGTTTAGTCCATACAAATTTGGCATTCTTCTCTAACAACGCAGTCATGGGCTTGGCTAACTTAGAGAATCCTCGATGAATCTCCTATAATACCCACCATACCTGTGAAACTCCGAATCTCACTAACATCTTTGGGTGGCTTCCAACTCAAGCACATCTCTAACCTTCTTGGGGTCTCATCTGCTACTCCTCCATTAGAGATTATGTGACCAAGGAAAGATACTTCTTTTAGCCGTAACTCACATTTATTGAACTTGGCATAAAGTTGATGTTCTCTAAGCTTCGCAACACCAATCTCAAATGTTCTTCATGCTCTTCTTCATTCTTAGAATACACTAGTATGTCATCAATGAACACGACGACAAACTTATCAAGGTACTCCATGAATACTTTGTTCATAAGATACATGAAGTAGGCTGGTGCATTAGTCAGACCAAAAGACATGACTGTGAACTCATACAGTCCATAGCGAGTCACAAAAGCGGTCTTGGGGATGTCAGTACGCCTTATCCTCAACTGATGGTATCCAGATCGAAGATCAATCTTGGAAAACACACAAGCCCCTTTCAATTGGTCAAATAGGTCATCAATTCTAGGTAATGGATACTTGTTCTTAATTGTGACCTCATTAAGTGACCTGTAGTCTATGCACATCCTTTGTGTACCATCCTTCTTTTCTACAAACAGTACTGGTGCACCCCAAGGTGATGAACTAGGTTGAACATAACCCTTGTCTAACAATTCCCTTAATTGTTTCTTAAGTTCTGCTAATTCATTCACTCCCATTCTATAGGGTCTCTTAGCTATGGGTGCAGTTCCAGGTAAAAGTTCAATTATAAACTCGATGTCTCGGTCAGGTGGCATACCTGGCAATTCCTCAGGAAAGACATCCGGGTACTCATTTGCTATCCTTATATCTTCTAAGGTTGTGCCCTCCAACTGATTAACCCGACATATTTCTGCAGCAGACTGAGTTGCCACAAACACCACTTCTTCCCCAGTTGAAGTGATAAGATTCACCGAGCTATTACCACATTTAATAACTGCTTTCTGCAACCTTAGCCAATCCATACCCAAGATGACATCGATACCGGTGGAGTTTATGACTACAAGATTTGCTTGAAATTCTACCCCCCTTATGCTGAGACTAGCAGCTAAGCATATCCACTCTGCTTTCATTACCCCACCAGGTGAGCTTACTAACATGTGTTTCTTCATAACACTTACTGGAATACCATGCTTCTTTATGAATGTATATGTTATGAAGGAATGCGAAGCACCAGAATCAAAAAGTACTGTAGCTGAGTTTGAGTTGACCGGAACGCATCGATCACCACATCCGGTGCCTCTGAAAGCTGCTTTTTCAAAGAGTAACATGGTTCACCTTTCCCTAACGTAGTTCTGCTTTGTGAGTTAGTCTTCTTGGGGCATCTATTAGAGTAATGTCCCGACTCTCCACAATTGAAGCACTTGTTGTCATTAATCGCATTTGGTGCTTTTGGTGCGCCATTCTTCTGCTGGAGCATTGGGGGCATTATTCCTCCTTTGGTACATTGTTGGGTTCTGCTTGGGCGCCGAGCTGGTGCCTTGTATCTTTATTTGTTCTTCGCTGTGCACGCATTCTTTTGCCATCTTGGTTCTTGTTGAGACTGTCTCGACCTTGATAGCGCCGGGCCGAGGTTGAGTTTGTTGAGGGTTGGTACGAAAGCGAGAGTTGCTCCCAGATTGCTGCCCTTGAAATTTTCTCTTCTTGTCCTCCATCTGGCGGCGCTTGTTCTCAATCACTAAAGCTTTGTCACCAAATTGGAAGTTAGCAAAGGTATGAGACAACAGTGGTGCATCGGAGACCATCATTCAAGCCCTCCATAAATAGCTCCCGCCTCTTTCCATCCTCATCTACCTCAGTCGGTGCATACCATGACAATTGTATAAACTTGTCACGATATTCAGCAACAGTCATGCTCCCCTGCTTGAGAGCCAAGAACTCCTTCTTCTTTAGCTTCATCAGTCCTGCAGGTACATGGTGAGTGCGAAAAGGCACTGCGGAACTCAGCCCAAGTGATGGGATTAGCTTGATGCGGGCCAAGCGGAATGAGTCCCACCAATCTAGTGCAGCTCCTTGCAACCGCCCGAAGCATATAAAACCTTCTCCTTATCATCACACTGGGCAATCTCCGATTTGCCTCTCAATGGGCACGAGCTCGTCGTCACCAAGTGGGTCGGCAGAGTGCTTGAATACAGGTGGGTGTCCTTTCAGAACTCTCCTTTTATCTCTCGACATGAGGGGTGCATTCCCATTCCCTTGCCCCATGTTTTGCATGTTTCTGGGCCATCTCTTTGAAGCAACCGTGTGTTCGCATCATCATCAGCTGCTCCATGGTGACTGGAGGTGGTGGTGGCAGTTCCTCGCCTCCCTGGTTGTTCCTCCTGGTGTTCACCATCTGTAGAGGCATCATATAAGTCTCACATGTCCAAGCATATAACTCTTACAAGATACTGGTGTAACAAGAGTAGGTGTAGACAAGAGATATATGTAGGGTTTGCAAGAAGATATTTGTTCTGAACTTTTCCAGCAAGTTGGATAACAGCTGTGCTGTAAAACGAGCATATCTTACTCTCTGATTATCATATGACTGCGTAGCATACCTTTCTGGAAAGCTTATGAAATTCTCTACAACTTTTGTTTAGAACACTTTTTCAGATTCTGATGTTTACTTAGTCAAATACAAACGATAAGCAGTACTGTTCCAGAATCCTAACAGCGCAGAAACCTCAACTTACAACAGCTGTATCTCATAATTTATAATAGCTATTGAGGTGATTCCAGAGCCAAAAGAAAGATGTTGAAGTCTACTTATCTCCATAAAAATTTCATGACCTTTGAGTATCTAGATTACGAGATATGAACTGATAAAGACAGATTGTTCCGAATGATATAGAATGGACAGCATGATAAAACGAAACCCAACTATTTATTCATAATATCCTTAAACCTTAACCTTAACTAAATGACCGTGGACATGCCCACAAGTCATCACAATCATATCAAAGATCCAAATCAAACATTATTCATAATGATAAACATCCAACCATGCAACTAACACTTGTCCAACCATTAAAAGAAAGAAACTAAATACTCTCTCGCGTAGCTACGCGTGCTTATTACATATTTTTAAGACTCTCCTATGGGTACGGGTCAATGGTGGTGCTGGTGCTGGGGTCTCCAGACTCTCCTCCGGTCCTCGGGGTGACTGAAGGGTACTCTGAATC
The DNA here is from genome assembly GCA_904845875.1 of Miscanthus lutarioriparius. Taxonomy (NCBI): domain Eukaryota; kingdom Viridiplantae; phylum Streptophyta; class Magnoliopsida; order Poales; family Poaceae; genus Miscanthus; species Miscanthus lutarioriparius. Next base: position 12,065,996 of record CAJGYO010000001.1, on the reverse strand, counting down.
TTCCACATCTGGACCTCCTAGCTGTTGCTTCAGCAGTAGCGTTCTCACGAGCCAATTGCATGTAGGCCCTCCCATGACATCGAGCTCATCCGGGCCTGATCCAAGTCGAGTGTGGGTCTCGGCCAAGCACAACAGGTAGGTCTCAGCCTCAGTTCACCTCTCCAAGCGGTGCAGCGATGTTGCACGAGATCGTCCGCTCCGACGGGCGAGGAAGATAGCGGTCATCCTCCCAGCGATGTCGTCGAAGTGGACGGTCGCGGTTGACCATCAACGCTGTCGAGCTGCATCCTCGATGACGACGCCGCGTGTGAGCTGCCCGCGTGGTGGTGGCGCGGTGGATGTAGCGCACTGAGTCCCCTCTCGGATGTACACTTCGTCTCCCCGAAGCCGGTGTAGTCGGGTGGGTCCAATGCTCCAAATCTGTCTTGAGCAGTGCCTCGGTGGTGGTAGCGATGCACAAGTCGCGAGAAGCCTAGGGTGGTAGTAGCCATCACCCTCCAAGTCGTAGTGGATCTCCGCAGTCCATCCCTGAGCCAACGGTGCATTGTGATCATCATCATCGTCATCATCCCCATCGTCTCCACCGTCTCCATCGTCTCCACCGTCTCCACCATTACCATCATCACCTCCATCAGCATCAGAATCATCAGAACCATCTCCATCGTCGGGGTCACTGCTCGCCTCCTCCCGCCACCTTGTTCTGCACTTCCTCGGGATCTTCCTCGACTCCTCTATCTCAATGGGTCCCTCGAACATGGGTCCCCCTCCTCTGCTTTCTTCATCCATCGGATCCTCCAACAAGTCCTCCAGAGGTTCCCCCATGGGTACCTCCACAGGCGGTTCCTCCTCTTGGTTCCTTAGAGCCTCCACAAGGTGTGTCGGGACACGCCTGCCCAAAGTGAACCTGGTCCTCCTAGTGGGCATAAGGATGGTCCTCTTGCGCGGGGTCTGCTTGGTACGGGCCATCTACAAGAATGTAAAGGTTAAGTATTAGAACAAAATAATTTTTGGCAACAGATAAAGAACAGAATATAAGCAAAAATTTTATAGCAAAGTAAAAGTAGTAAAATAAAGATAATGAAATCCTAAAAACGTCCATTTCTATCTAGGTTGTTCCTCCTACAGTTAGTTATAGCTCTAATACCAATTTGTCGCACCCAATTTTGCAAAGCAAAACCAAGTACTCATATATGTGCGCCCAGGATGTCCAAACACACACATATATCACAAATTGCAATAGTATCAAAGTAAAGTACTTATTACATCGCATATCTCATCATAAAGTTAAATACAAAATTTGCTCGAAGGCAATATTATTACAAACACAGCGGAAAAACTAGCCCAACTGCCACAGGGACTCCAACTGGTGAACGTCTCCCTAGTAGTCCTGGACATCCTCTGGAAACTCTTCATATCCATTATCTGTTACCCATCCGGGATTTTCATTGGATGTAAAGCAAGTGTAAGCTCACCATGCTTAGCAAGTATAACAAAGGGATCTATGAGGCTCAAATAGGCTTGACACTGTTTGACTGCGGTTCGCAATTTTAGTTGATCAATTTTTAGCAACCTGAATTACTAATTTAATGAACAGTCCCAATTCCCAAGTGGTATTAAAGTATCATCAAGCTTTATCTCATAACCCATCCATCCATTATCCACAGTAACCACTAATCTCGAAGGATCCAGACCGCTCATGTCCGTGAGCACGGCTGTTATAACAGGTTAATTATTTCTGCAGAAATTGTACATCTTTACCCACCGAGTCGTGATTCCCAATGCCGGGGTTCGCGAGACCCACTACACCTCTCCCTAGGAAGTGTGGCAGAGTTTCACTATGAAACCCTTAGCTAGTTGCACTAACAAATCGTAGCTACAAAGGAATGGCACACGTGGGCATCGCAGCACGGTGCACACCCTAACAGAAAAAGGAAAGATACCCTCTTACCCCTTACTGGAGCTACAGACGAGCTAGTACAAACTAGATAATAGGTTAAAGTCAGAGCCATTTGACACTCGGGGTTGTACGGTCCCTCCTGGGTTGCCGCTTCAGGATAAAGTCCTTATGGAGAGGCACTAGAGTACTCAACCCCGTACTCCAGCCCCCTATCTGTTGCTAAAAAGTTCCAGTTTACCACATTGCATATAGTCTTTAAGTATGTTTAACAATTACTTCATGTTAAGCGCTGCAGCATCTATCCAAAATGCCTACCCAATAAACCCAGGTATCAAGGATATGTGGTACAATGAATCATCTAGGTAAAGTCCTTAAAGGCAATTCAAATTAAACACATGCATGAATGTAAGTGGTAGTAGTTCATAGGTAACAAGGGGCCTTTGGTACACTTGCCTTCCTCAAAGTCGTCCTGGGAATACTGCTGATCCTATTGGGGGTCCTCAGTCACCTCGAATGGCTCACCCTCTAATCGTGATCCAATCATCAATCAAGCATCATCCCAATCATTACATGCATACAAGATAGAACTCTATTAGAACAGTACACCAAACAGTGAAAACATATGTTGAAAAACTTACAGATCTGTTCTACGCATTTCTACGAACACATGAGCGAAAGAATCACTCAAATCGGACTTAAAACGTGAAAGTTATGCATGAAATAAGATGTAATGGCAATTCTGTAAATAAACTAACCTATTTTCGAATTACAATAATTAAAAATCTGAATTTAAATGAAATCTGGACCGGGCATACTATTTCTGGAAACTTCAGGGACTTGAACGAATAAAAACAGGACTAAATAAAAATTAGTTTGAACTGTACTGGACCGCGGGTTGATTACTGGAAAAAGCGGGGGCTTTTCTGCAAAACGCGCTTGGTTGACTGGGGTTTGACCCGACGGCTGACCGGGCTGCTGACTCATCGACACGCGGTGGCTGTTCATTGGGCGCGGTGCACCACGCGGGCGTGGGCGCGCTGACGCGGCACGGTGCGCCGGGTCCACGAGTCTACGGTGGACCGGCCACTTAAATCGAACCGGTATCTAATCTGGGCCATCCGTGCTAGATCCAACGGCGCAGGGGTGAAGGCTCCGAGGCTGGTCGTCGATGGCGGCCGCGAGCTGGAGAGAGAGAGCGCGGTTGAGGTGGAATCCGAGGAAAATGAGGCCAAAATCGTGAAGTGGAGGTACCTACGGGCGCGGGCGAGTGCGGCGGATCCTCGGGACTCGCTTACGACAGGGCTAGGGGCTCGGGAAGGGGAGTTCATTGGCGGCGGTAGCTCTCTAGGTAGCAAGAGGATGGGGAGAGAAGGCGGGTCGGCTCGGGGTTTTATAGGCCGGGTGGTGTGCGAAATAAGGAAGGGGAGCAAATGGATTCGGTCACACCGCCATCATGGGGCGACGGCGGTGACCTTCTGCATGGTCAGCGCCATCATCGCGGCCAAGAAAGGAAAACGCCGGGGAAAAGAAAGGAAGCTCGGGGAAGAAGAAAGGATAGAAGGAAAAGCGCTGATGGGGTGGGCAATGAGCGCAATGAGAGAGAAAGAGAGAGGCGAGTGACGCGGTGGCTTCGGGTGATGAAGGCCGAAAGGGTCTGCTGCCGAGCCGGGTTGCTACTGGTGGGTCGGCAAACCGGGACATGTGGGCAAAGCCGCTGGTGGGCAGCGCTAAGGCGAGTGGCAAGCGGGAAAGGGGGGGGAGAAGAAGGAAATTTGGTTGGGTTGGGCCAGAAGGTGACTTTCTCTCTTTTTTTTCAAATCAAATGTTTATCCAATTCTATTTTCTCCATTCTCATTTTTAAGCCAAATTCAAATAAGTTTTGAATGCAAAATTTCAAATCATCTAGCCCTACACTCAATCAAAACCCATATGATTCGGCATGAATGCAACAAACAAGTTTCTAATCTTATAGTTTATTTTATTTATACAGTATTTATTATTTGGCCTATGTTAAAATACCTAGAAAATGTATTAAAGGATAAGAATAAATTGCTAATTTGTGGTAAAAATTTTGGGTGTTACACCCACAGTCATCCCTGACTCTGTTGTCCTGGGGCGGCTGTCGAAACCCTTGGGGGGCCCAGCCTTTGAACCCCTAGACCATAACGGGCTCGGTGCCCTTTTTGTCGTGTTTTTCTGAACCTTCGAGTGCGAGCTTGGGTGGCTTGTTTTCGTTCTGGGTGCAGGAAGAGCCCTCGAGCCTCCGCACGGAGCGAGAGGGCGATCAGGAGTTCCCCTGGCTTTTTATGCGACCCTCGCGCATCCTTTTCGTTCGGAAGGAGGGGTTGTTTGCTGAGCCCATCAAGTGCGAGCCGGGGTCACTGGGTCTCGGCAGGTTTGCAGGAAGAGCCCTCGAGCCTCCGCACGGAGCGAGAGGGCGATCAGGAGTTCCCCTGGCTTTTTATGCGACCCTCATGCATCCTTTTCGTTTGGAAGGAGGGGTGGAATTTGCCAAGCTACCCTTGGTGGGCGCGAGCGGTGACACTTCCGGTGAGCTATTATCGGGTAAGTCCAAGTGGAGGCCCGTGCCCCGTTCGATTGGGGTCGGCTAGCGGTCCAGAGACGCACTCCAAAAAGTACCAGAGGCTTCTCTAGTGGGTCCTAGGGCCATTCGATTGGCCCCGGGGGCTCGGCGCCTCCCTACGGTGGGATCCCATTCGGAGACGACTTAGGGCATCCCGAGCGATCGCTTGCTCGGGCCTCGGCCATGTACGGGCTCGCCCATAGTTGTCCCTGACTCTGTTGTCCTGGGGTGGCTGTCGAAACCCTCGGGGGCCCAGCCTTCGAACCCCTGGACTATAACGGGCTCGGCGCCCAGTTCCTTAGTCTGGAAGGAATCAGCTGGGGGAATATTCCCCTCCCATCGGCTAACAACGGCAGGCGCGCCTTTTGAGGCAGTTTCTCGGGGCTTGCTATTGCTGTGGTTGGATGCGACACGGTGTCAGCGGACAGGACATAACCGTTCGTGCGATTAATGAGGAAAAGGTGGGCGCGTGGGCGGTAGAATCGGATCTGGATTAACTATGCCAGATTTGAGGGAAACTTCCTCGATTTCGTCGCTCGTCCGTTTCATCCCCTTCCTGCATAAATACATAACAAGCCTCGCCCCTCTCCTCCTTACCTTGCCTGCACTTGTCTTTTCTGCCTCCGAGCCGTTGCTAAGGACAGGGAGAGCCGGGGAGAAGAAGGGAGAAGGCCGAGGGAGAGAGGAAGAGTGAGCGAGAGAGAGAGAGAGACTTACCGCCGTAGCAGCATCCCCCCCCCTGCACAATGGCCGGCGGCCCTGTCATCCTCCCGGCGGATCCTTGGGAGCCGTCCGATGTGTCTGTGGAGGTGCTGCTGTAGTCGCTCATCGACGACGGCCTTCTCCGTCCGATCACCGACCCCGATAGGCCGGAGTGGATTGCTCCATTGGGTGAGCTGGAGCTGAGGCCACGCGAAGGGTATGTTGTGAGCTTTGTATCTTTCCACGAGCGTGGTCTCGGTGTGTCGGCGGACCGATTCATGCGGGCGCTCCCGTATTACTACGGGGTGGAGCTACACAACTTCAACCCCAACTCCATCGCGCAGGCGGCCATCTTCGTCGTCGTCTGTGAGTGGTATCTGGGGATTGCCCCTCATTGGGAGCTGTGGCTCCATCTCTTTCGAGCGGGGCATACCACCAAGCCGACGGGCACGGCGGGTACGAGGAAGATGATGAGGGCCAGCGGCTGCACTCTCTAGGTGCGCCAAGATCGGCAACAACTTTACATCCTGGCCCAGCTCACGTCAACCAATCGCTGCTGGTACACCAGCTGGTTCTACCTCTGTAACGATGATAGCGGACTTCCCCCCTACACCGGGCGGATCGTGGAGGACTGTCCGGAGAAGTGGAGGTATGGCGTCCTAAGGGAGGATCAGCCCAAGCTGCAGCCGCTCCTAGAGGGCCTGGAAAGGCTGTGGGACCACGACCTTAGGGCGGCTATGGTCGTGGTGGCCTTCCATCGCCGAAGGGTGCTGCCGCTGATGGCTTGGCGGCGGCGCCTGTTTGAGATGAGACCGGATGAGCCGCTTGATGGCGTTCGGATGTCCGCCGTCGCCCTCTCCGATGAGGAGGTTCTACATCGGGTGAAAGGGATGGTGGATGGGTGGCCGAAGAGCGGTGGTTTGTACCTGTTCCCGATGCGCCCGTCGCGGGGGTACATAACTCTGGTAAGTCACGCGTTGCTGCTGCCTTCGAGGCCTTCTTGCTCCTCACCATTTTCTATTCCCTTACTTACATTCGCCATTCCAACAGGGGATGAGAGACGTGCGAGCCTCCCCATCGCCCGTTCCTGAGGACAGAACGCGGTGGGTGGTGAACCGGGGGCATGCCAAGGCATAGAAGAAGAAGAAGAATGCGGAGGACGCAAAGCGTAAGAGGAAGATCCTTAAGCGCGAGAAGCTAGAGAAGCGCCCCCGGCAGCAGAGGCAGGACGGTCTCCTATTGGAGGCGTCCCCAACGCCATCGCTGTCGGTGGATTCTTCGGACGAAGATGACGAGAGCGAGAGGGGTCGAGGTCCCTTGGACCATCTCCCCAATGTCGAGGAGACAACGCCTGGGGCGTCGGCGAGCAGCCCAACGTTTCCAGGGGGAGGAGGAGAGGGCGCCTTGGGGTCGGCAATCGCCCACCCCGGGGACGAAGCCGACATGCCCGAGGCACGGGCGTTAGGGAAGCGCACCGTCAGCCCGTCGGGCTCGATGGCAGAGGTGGGGTAGGCGACGGCCGAGGCGACACAACCGTCCCTGTAGAGGATCGAGGGGGTGCTGGAGTCCAGTGGAGACCAACTGGCACCGGTGGACACGGAGGCCGTGCCTCTGCCGCCACCACCGCCGTTGCTGAGGAGGGCAGCAGTGCTGAAGCGGCTGCATCCCCGTTCGCGGTAAGTGTCTTTCTGGTGGAGTTTATAGTATCTCCCGCTCGCCCCTTGGTCGTACGCTGACCTTGGGAGTGTTTTTGCTTCTAGCCAGAAGCATTAGGTGGAAGGTACCTGCCTTGGCGCCATGTAAGGCACTCAAGGTGAGCACCAGCTCCACCGCTCACTGGGTGGCGGAGGCATAGGCCGCCACACAGCATGGCGCGGCGTCGGCCGTGGCCGACCTGGGGGAGCTGGTTGCCCAAGAAGAGGCTCCCCAAGCAGCCACGGAGCAGGGGGGAGAGGAGACGCCCAAGACCTCCGAGGCCGAGGTGGCCGAGGCCAGGGCTCCTGAAGTCGAGGCGCCGAGCGCCGGGGCTCCCGGGGCCATCGAGGCCGAGGTGGTCGAGGCGAGCACGGCGGACCCGGTGGCCCGGGATACGGAGATGGAGGCGGGGCAAGCTTTGGTGCCACCCCCAGTCCAAGACCTGCCACCGTCGCAGGAGAGCGCCCGGGAGGTGGAGGTTCAGGCAACCTCTTCCGACGATACTTCCCGGGGGAAGGAGGCGGCGAATGCCGAGGCGGCCAGCACCACGGAGCAGCCAGTTCTGGCTTCTGGCGAGGGAAGCTCGGCCCTCGTGCGGGTATGACCCGAGCCCCACGGGTGGGATCACCCACGTGTATCGTGGCTGAGCCGGGATGACCCTGAGGGGGAGCCTCTATTCGCCCTCGAGGACGCGGTCGAGGGGGGGGGGTGGCGCTGGGGCTCCTTCGAGCAATATCACCAGCTGGCGGTGCGGTCACTGCGGACTACGCTGTCCATCATGGACGACGATCTACCGGCGTCGCCCAGGTACGCGTTCTCTTTTCTCGTGCGATGTCGTCTTGTTTTGAGTTTCCTCGCAGCGTATGACCCCAGTTCTACCTACCCAGGAGCTCGAGGCCCGATCCCTTGGGAAGCCGTTGTTCCTCCATCAGGAGAGGGACGTCTGGGACTAGCTCGGGCAGCAGAAGGACTTGCTCGCCCACACCAACAAGCTTCTATCGGCACAGAGCACGGAGGCGGAGGACCTCCGCCTTCGCTGTGCAGATATGAAGGCCGAGGCAGCCACGGCTCAGGAGTAGGCCGCCCCTTTGGTGGCGCGGATCAAGGAGCTCGAGGAGGAGCTGACCCGGGTTGCTGGTGAACGGGACACCTTCAAGTCCCGGAATGAAGAGGCGACGGTCTCTGCCATGGCCGTCGCTGGGCAGTTAGGGGCGGAGCAGGAAGCGCATCTATTGATGAAGGGTGCCCTAGACGTGGCCCTCAAGGTGGCCGAGGCCTCCTGGGTCGACGCCTTGGCCTGGAAGGAGAAGTACGAGGGTGAGTTTTGTTCCCTTTATTTTACTTGTTTTTCTTGCGTTCGGCCCCTAACTCCCCAATGTGGTACAGAGCTGGAGAAAGAGGCTTCCAGGGCAGCCGAGGCCTCTCGGGTCAAGGTCCAGCACTGGAAAGAGAGGGCCAAGGCCTCTCAGGTCGAAGTCCAGCGCTGGAAAGAGAAAACCAAGGGTGAGTCCCATAGGGCTTTGCTCCTGTCTGGCCTATTTTTCTTTTGCTCTTAGCCGCATCCTGCTTATTTTGGTGCAGTGTTGGAGAAGGAGGCTTCCCAGGTGGCTGAGGCCTCAGCCGCAGTGCAGGCGGCGCTCGAGGCTGAGACCAAGGAGCGCGACGCACTATAGAGCATAGCTTGTACCGTCTGCGAGTCCTTGGAGGTTGAGGGGGTCCAGTCGGGTAGCTCCCTTAGGAGCCACCTGACCGCGTTGAGTGGCCAAGTGCGCGAGCGACTTCAGGGGGCGTTGCATACGGGCATCAAGCGCACCCTAGCCGTCATCTCTTCGCACTACGCTGTCAACCTTGAGACCGTCAGCGATGGTTATGTCTTGCCTGAGGATGACGAGGAGGCCGATGAGGAGGTCACGAAGCTGATGGAGGCAGCTGAGGGCCCTGGCACGGCGCTGGCTAGCCTGTTCGAAGAAGAGGTGGTTCCTCCCGCACCAGCCGCCGATGCACGAGACCCTGAGCTTTGACCTAGGCCAAAGAGGCCATGTAAACGGATTAGGTGATTTTCATACCGTGACGTTTGTGGCCGTCGAGGCCTTTATAAAGTACTCATGTGTGCTTTTTTAACCGTTTTTTCTTTATATTGTTTTTCCGAGCCTCTGCCCTTTGCCCCGTTTCTAGACAAGTCTTTTGCAAAAAACTTCCTCAGAGCCTAAGCTGCCCCTCCGGTGGAAGGTGGTGAGGGAATTGCCGTAGCCTAGAGGCATAGGCAGTCTCATGGCTCGGCCGGCCTTTTGCCCTCGAGGCGTGCTTTCGGTCCTTAGGTTTTTTACAATCGACCTGTCAGAGTACGCGAGAGAGTTTGGCATAAAAATTTATTCGAAAAAACGATTAAAAAATAGTGCCTGGGACTTAGGGGGTCCCCCCTTCTAGCCCCCGAGGGAGGCTCGGTTCTACAGAGGTAGAGCCGAGTCTTGTTCGAGCCCCGCGGTGGGCACCTCTGTAGAGGCAGAGCCGAGTCTCCCTTATAACGTTATCGCAACATTGATCCCCCATCGAGGGGGGGGTTTCTCGAAAAATTAGAACAACTAAATAACGCTTCTTTAATATATTTCAAGAAACAATGTATACAATGCTTGGAAGTTTAAGGGTAGAAACGACGTAGTTGTTCTTTGTTCCAAGCGTTGGTGAAGATTTTGCCCTTCTCGTTGGCCAGCTTGTAGGTCCCGGGCTTTAGCACTTGGGCGACGATGTATGGCCCTTCCCATGGTGGGGTCAACTTGTGGCGGCCCTTGTTGCTCTGCCTTAGTCTCAGCACCAAGTCACCCACCTTCAGGTCTCGGCTTCGAATGCGCCGGGCTTGATAGCGTCGTAGGGCTTGCTGGTACTTGGCCAAATGTAGTAGCGCAACGTCTCAGGCTTCCTCCAGTTGGTCGAGGGCGTCCTCGCGGGTAGTGCGGCTGCTTTGCTCGTTGTAGGCCTGTAGCCTTGGGGAACCGTACTCCAAGTCGGTGGGGAGGATGGCCTCGGCTCCATAGACCAGGAAGAACGGCGTGAACCCCGTGGCTCGGCTCAGGGTGTTCCTCAGGCTCCAGATGACCGACAGGAGTTCGGCCAGCCATTTGTTGCCGAATTTCTTCAACCGGTTGTATATCCTTGGCTTGAGGCCCTGTAGAATCATGCCGTTGGCACGTTCTACTTGACCGCTCGTCCTAGGGTGTCCTACGGCCGACCAGACCACACGGATGTGGTGGTCATCGTAGAACGTCAAGAATTTGTGACCGGTGAATTGTGTCCCATTGTCGGTGATGATGGTGTTTGGAACCCCGAACCTGTGGATGATATCAGTGAAGAACAATACCGCTTGCTCGGATTTGATTTGAGTGATCGGACATGCCTCGATCCACTTGGAGAACTTGTCAATAGCTACCAACAAGTGGCTTTCTACAGGGGCCCAACCATGTCTAGTCCCCACACGGCGAACGTCCACGTGATTGGGATGGTTTGGAGGGCTTGGGCCAGGAGGTGCATCTACCGTGCATAGTACTGACATCCCTCGTAGGAGCGTACCAGCTTGGTGGCGTCGGCAACCGCCGTTGGCCAGTAGAACCCTTGGCGGAAGGCATTTCCGATGAGCGTCCGAGGCGCAGCATGGTGCCCGTAGGCTCCCGCATGCAAGTCCCAAAGTAGGGCTTGGCCTTCCTCGGTGGTGATGCATCGTTGGAGGATGCCAGATGGGCTTCGTCTGTACAACTCGCCATTGCTAAGGACGTAAGTTTTGGCTCGTCGCGCAAGCCGTTGGGCCTCGGTCCTGTCCACAGGAAGCACTCCTCGAACGAGGCGATCAAGGAGCGGGACCCGCCAGTCCACCCCCTGGTCGGCCTCGGGAGGCCCTGCATCGATTTCCATGGCCTCGGGCTCGGCCGCCTGGGTCTCGATAACAGAGGGGCCTCAGGCCCTGTGGTGGGCTCGACTGGTGGGCCCTCTTCTGCCGCCGAGGCATAGTTCACCGAGGGCTTATGCAGGTCTCTGGCGAATATGTTCGGGGGGACCGGGGCCCGTCCCGATGCCATCTTCGCCAGTTTGTCCGCGGCCTCGTTGAACTTCCGCGCAATGTGGTTGAGTTCGAGACCATCGAACTTATCTTCTAGGCGACGTACCAATTTGCAGTACGCCTCCATTTTGGGGTCGTGACAATTCGACTCCTTCATGACTTGGTCGATGACGAGCTGCGAATCACCCCGCACGTCGAGATGCCGCACTCTAAACTCGATGGCGATCTGCAAGCCATGGACGAGAGCTTCGTACTCGGCTGCGTTGTTGGAGGCGGCGAAGTGGAGCCGAATCATGTAGTGCATATGCACTCCGAGGGGAGAGATGAAGAGCAGGCCCACGCCTGCCCCGGTCTTCATCAGAGACCCGTCAAAGTACATAGTCCAGCATTCCGCTTGGATTTGAGCAGGTGGCAGCTGGGTGTCGGTCCACTCAGCCACAAAATCGACCAAGACCTGGGATTTAATTGCTTTCTGAGGCGCAAAAGACAGGGCCTCCCCCATGAGTTCAACGGCCCACTTGGCTATTCTACCCAAGGCCTCCTGATTCTGGATTATCTCCCCCAGAGGGAAAGACGACACCACAATCACCGGGTGGGATTCGAAGTAGTGACGCAGCTTGCGTCGAGCCAAGACTATGGCATAGATCAGCTTCTAGATGTGGGGGTAGCGTGTCTTAGTCTCGGAGAGTACCTCGCCGATGAAGTAAATAGGTCGTTGGACGGGTAGAGCGTGCCCTTCTTCCTGCCTCTCGACTACTACGGCCGCGCTGACCACTTGGGTCGTTGCAGCGACATAGAGTAAGAGGGCCTCGCCCTTGGTTGGCGGTACCAGGACGGGAGGGTTGGTGAGTAGTGCTTTGAGCTTGGTGAGGGCTTCTTCGGCCTCGGAGGTCCAAGAAAAGCATTGGGATTTTCTCAAGAGGCGGTACAGAGGTAAACCTTTTTCGCCAAGGCACGAGATGAAGCGGCTCAGGGCCGCAAGGCATCCCATGACTCTCTGTACTCCCTTGAGGTCTCGGATTGGCCCCATGTTGGTCATGGCTGAGACCTTCTCCAGGTTGGCCTCGATGCCACGTTCTGAGACTATGAACCCCAAGAGCATGCCTCGGGGGACCCCGAAGACACACTTCTCGGGATTAAGCTTGATGCCCTTCTCCCTGAGGCATTTGAAAGCGATCTCTAGGTCGCCGACGAGATCACTGGCTTTTCAGGACTTGACCACGATGTTGTCCACGTAGGCCTCGACAATTTGCCCGATGTGCTCGCTTGAAACCTAGGTCATGCACCGCTGGTATGTGGCCCCTGTGTTTCTGAGACCGAATGGCATGGTCACGTAGCAGTACATGCCGAACGGGGTGATGAAAGAAGTCACAAGCTGGTCGGACTCTTTCATCTTTATTTGATGGTAACCGGAATACGCATCAAGGAAAGATAGGGTCTCGCATCCTGCAGTGGAGTCAACGATTTGGTCTATTCGAGGTAATGGGAAGGGAACCTTTGGACATGCTTTATTTAAACCAGTGTAGTCCACACACATCCTCCACTTTCCATTTTTCTTCTTAACTAATACAGGATTAGCTAACCACTCTAGATGGGATACTTACTTGATGAAACTGGCTACCAAAAGCTTCTACACCTCCTCGCCGATGGCCCTGCGCTTCTCCTCGTCGAATCGGCGCAGGCGCTGCTTCACCGGTCTGGAGCCGGCCCTGATGTCCAAGGCGTGCTCGGCGACCTCCCTCGGTATGCCTGGCATGTCCGAGGGACTCCATTCGAACAAATCGTCATTCGCGCAGAGAAAGTTGATGAGCATGGCTTCCTATTAGTTGTCGAGGGTGGCGCTGACCTTCAACGTTCGGCCGTTGGGGTCAACCGGGACGAGCTTGGCAGTCTCTGTGGGCTCGAAAGTCCTGGCACGGCGCTTGGAGTCGGGCACTTCACTACCGAGCTGGTCGAGGTTGACGATGAGGGCCTTGGCCTCCACGATAGCCTCGGCGTACTCGATGCATTCGACGTCGCAGTCGTATGCATGCTCGTACGTGGACTCGACGGTGATGACGCTGTTGGGGCCCGGCATCTTGAGCTTGAGGTAGGTGTAGTTCGGGACCGCCATGAACTTGGCGTAGCACGGGCGCCCTAGGATAGCATGGTAGGTCCCCTTGAATCCAACCACCTCGAAGGTGAGGATCTCCTTGTGGTAGTTGGAGGGAGTGCCAAAGCAGACCGGCAAGTCGATGCGCCCAAGGGGTCGCGTGCGCTTCCCCGGCACGACGCCGTGGAAGGGTGCGGCACCGCCTCAGAGCAGTGACTGATCGAGCTCTAGGAGCTCCATGGTGTTGGCGTAGAGGATGTTGAGGCCGCTGCCTCCGTCCATTAGTACCTTGGTGAGCCGGGTGTTGCCGATGATCGGATCGACGATGAGCGGGTACTGCCCGGGGTTCGAGACATAGTTGGGGTGGTCCTCCTGATTGAAGGTGATCGCCTCCCGAGACCAGTTAAGGTACTGGGGAGTAGCTACCTCAACCGAGAAGACCTCTCGGCGTTCCCTCTTTTGTTGACGGGCCGTGAGGCACGCTAAAGGCCCGCCGAAGATCATGAAGGCATTGTGCACCTTGGGGAACCCATCGTCCATGTCGTTGTCTCCGTTGCCGGCGCCCTTCTTCCTGGCGTCATCGTTGGGGGGCCCAAGCTTGGCATAGTAACGTCGGAGCATGGTGCATTCTTCGAGGGTGTGCTTTACCGGGCCCTGGTGGTAAGGGTAGGGCTTCTTGAGCATGTCATCGAATATTCCGGGGCCCGTGATGGGGCCTCAGGGGTTCTTGCGATCAGTGGCTACGACAAAATCGGCCTTGAGGGCCTCTGGCTTCCCTAGGTGCCCCTTTTTCTTTTTCTTCGAGAAACGGGAGGACGAGGCCCGGGGGTCTCGTCCCTCCGCTTCCCCTTTGCGTCGCTGTCGGGGAAGATGGCCCCGACAGCCTCTTCGCCCGAGGCGAAGTTGGTGGCGATGTCGAGGAGCGCGGCCGCTGAGGTTGGTACGTTCTGGCCTAACTCTCGGACCAGGTCTCGGTAGGAGGTGCCGAAGAGAAAAGCCTGGACAACTTCTGAGTCACCGACACTGGGCAACTCGGTGCACTGCTTGGAGAATTGCCGGATGAAGTCTCGGAGAGACTCGTTCGGCTTCTGGCGACAACTCTTGAGGTCCCAGGAGTTCCCGGGGCGCACGTATGTGCCCTGGAAATTCCCGACGAAGATCTTTACCAAGTCGCGCCAGTTGTGGATCTACAAGGGAGGGAGGTGTTCGAGCTAGGCTCGCGCTGAGTCCGACAGGAACAAGGGGAGGTTGCGGATGATGAGCAGGTCATCATTCGCGCCGCCTAGCTGACAAGCCAAGCGGTAATCGACCAGCCACAACTCGGGGTTGGTCTCGCCACTGTACTTTGCGAGGTTGGCCGGTTGTCGAAACCGGGCGGGGAATGGGGCGCCGTGGATGGCCTTGCTGAAGACTCGAGGACCAGGCGGCCTAGGAGAAGGACTGTGGTCCTCGCCACTGTCGTAGCGGTCGCCTCGGTGCGGGTGGTAGCCTCGGGCGGGCCCATCGTCGTCGTGGCATCGTCGCCTGCTGACCACATCGTGGTCGTCTTGCGCCTCGCGTCGGTCGCTGAGGCGGTCGTGCACTGAGGGGGCCTTGAGGCGATCGTGCACCGAGGGCCGTTTCGAGGTGTCCCCGCACCGTCGAGACGCGGAGCTTTTGGCCTGCTGTACCGCGGCGGTCTCGAGAATGTCTCGGAGCTTGCCATGAACCCGTCGCCCCTCCGTGGTAGAGGGCTTGGGCATCGCTCGGACTAGCATCGCCACTGCCACGACATTCTGGCTAGCGCGATTGAAGATTGGGGGTTGCTCACTTCCTTCGTCGTTGTTGATGCGGCGGTGGATGTCGTGGGCCCTCCGCTGGGCCCTTCTGCCATCACCACGACCTCGCTGCTCCTGCTCGAGAGTGTCTCGGAGCTGCTGCAGTAGGAGTCGGTCTTGGTCGACTTTTGCCTAGAGCTCACGGAGCTGCTCCAGGTCCAGGCATCAGAGTTCCTCGGGGGCGGCGTTCACGTTCTGTGCTGCCCGAAGCTCGACGAGCGGAGGTGTGGCGTTGCCCGCCCCTTGGCGGAGCGGGGAGCGGTTGCCTACCCCTTCACTCTCATTACTTGCCCCTGGCATTCCGAGCCCGATGTGGAAACACTCTCGAGTGGGATCGTAAGTGCCTTCGTCATCGGAGTCGGAGTAGCCGAAGCAGTAGTCGCTTGCGGCCAAGAAGAGGCGCATAGCTTGAGGGTTGCAAAGTCAGAGAAGTGTGCTCTAGCCCACGCCTCGTCCTCCTCCGAGGAGTTGGTGTGGGTGTGTGCCGAGGTTGTGGTCGAGAAGTCAAGGGCGAAACGTTGGTGGCATCCTGAGGGCTCCGTGTGAGTGGAAGCGTAGGTGGCGGCGGCATTTCTCAACCCGAAGGGGTACGGAGACGGTGCCATCACCGGGCCTTGCTCCGTCGGAGTTGGCTCCTCAGGCGGTGGTGGTGCGGAACTTGATGATGGGGCATCGCTGCACGTCACCAGTGTCTTTCCCCTGCCCAAGCTTAGGCCAGATAGGTCCCCAACCAGGGACCTTGTACCAACAGCCAGGCATGGGATACCGGTGGAGCGCGGCGCGGTGCCCTGAGGTCGTGTGGCGTCGGGGTGGTTCCGCTCGCCCCATGCATGGCGAGCGCGACGAGAGCGGCGTCCCGGGCACCGCCTGCGCCCGGGCTGCTGGTGCGCGATGCCGTCGTCGGCCAAAGAGGCTCTGGGTGGGAGGAGTACTAGGTCGTACTCACATCCTAGAGACATGAACTCTAGGCTCCCGAACTAGATCACCGTGCCGAGACGTAGTGGGCGTATGGGATCTGCCATCCGGAACTTGTTGGGACGGTTAAGCTAACACGCAGTATGCCCCTACCTGGCGCGCCATCTGTCGGTGTTTTGGATCGAGGGGTCCTCAACCAACCAGTGAATTTGAACTACGTGCCCCTAATCCCGGATGGTGATGCAAAGAGACACAAGGTGTATACTGGTTCAGGCAATTGGTGCCCTACGTCCAGTCTGAGATATCGGTCTTGTATTCCTTACACCAAAGTGCTTGTAGTAGGGGGTTACATGCTGGGCGAGAGAGGGAGCTAGTCCCAGGTCTCTACGTGATGTGGTGCGGGCTGCTTGAGACGTTGCTCTCAGGCAGCAGGGGAGCGTGAGTCTATGCGAGTGTTCGTCTGACTTTCTCCCGTTGTGGGCCTGTGTGTGCGTGTGAGCGCGTATGCGTGTGTGCCCGCCCCTATCTAGAAACAGCCCCGGCCTCTCCTTTTATAGTTGAAGGGAGGACCGGGGTGATACATGCGTTTGCTATGCAGTGGTCTTGCAAGCGGAGGCGGCGTGCCTGATCCCTGTAGCTTGCTACTGTGGCGGCATGGTCAATGGAGTGGTCTTGTCCTTGATTCACTGGAGCAACGCGCCGGTCACTCCCGATCTTGTGCGACGTGGGAGCTCCGGTGATAGCCTGGGGCAGGGCATGGGCGACGACGTGCTGGTCGCTGTGCGTTGATGGTGTAAAGAGCCGAGGCTCAGTTGGTGCCGAGGCCGAGCCGTCGCGGGGCACTCGGCGGGCGTGAATCCGAGGCTACCGAGCCCCTAAAGTGGGTTGCTGAGGCTTGGAGGGAGCAGTTGGTCCTATACACTGATTTTGAGGCTATAGTGACCCTGACTGGACTCCCCACGCCACGCTGTTCCTGGAGTAGGTATTAGGTAGCACAACATAGTACGGCCGCCAGTCATGGGTACAGAGCTAAGCACAGTGGCAGGTAATCCCTGCTTAGTCCTGTCTCCCGTCCCGTCGCTCACTCTGCGGTACTACGCCGTCATGCGGCTGACGTTGCGGGAGTGGTTGGGCGCATTAACTGGACACGACGCTTTGTCAGGGAAGTTGGTCGAGGCGGAGGCGATGAGGTCATTGCCGAGCTGGCCTCGGGCGAATCAGAGAATCGGTAACCCGTCCGAGGCCTTGTGGGGCGGGGCCTCGGGCGAGAGGGCCTCGGCAAGTCAGAGAATCGTTGCGGCGCGGGCCTCGGGCGAGTCGGAGAATCGGCCGAGACCCTGTGTTTGTCCTTTAGCATTGATATAAGCGAGGCCTAAGGACCCTTTTCGGTTCTTGCTTAGGGTATCCCCTTTTATGGTATCCGACAAAGACTCTTTTGTAGTAGAGATAACAACATATTAGCAAAACCGTAGTTGCATATTTAGATAGATTACTTTCTTACATAGGTTTTGCCGGGGTGGAATTAGAGGCCATAGTTTAGAATAGATTTTTAAGTTACCTAATTCACTCCCCCTCTTAGGCGTCACGGTCCCTTACAAGTGATATCGGAGCAAGTTGGCTCAATTTGGACCTTTGGCTTCACGGCCGTTGAGCCGACACTATTTAGAGTGGTTGGGATGGATACCTCTAGGCCTTCGCACTTTGATGGCACTAACTTCCCCTACTATAAAGCTAGAATATCTTGTCACCTTGAGGCGGTAGATTTGGGTGTTTGGAGAGTCACTCGTGACGGGATAAAACCCATTAAGAATCCTGATAAAGCCACAAAGAGTGAAGAAAAAAATTCATTTAAATGCTAGAGCTAAAAATTGGTTGTTTGAATCTTTTAGCATGAATGTGTTTAACCATATGTTCACTTTAAATACGACACATGAAATTTGGTTAAAATTATAAGAGCTTCATAACGGCACAAGTAATGTCTGTGAGCAAAAACATTACCTAGCTCAGCAAAGTTATGATTCTTTTGAAATGAATGAGTATGAGCTTGTTCATGATATGTATTCTCGTTTGAATCTAATTATCAATGAGCTTAATTCTATAGGATTAACAAAGCTAGGTGATATGGACATCGTGAGGAAGATCATCTCCGTGCTACCACAAAGGAAATATGCAAGCATCATAACCATCCTACACAACATGGAGAACTTGAGCACCATGACCCCGGCCATAGTCATTGGCAAGGTAGTGGCATTTGAGATGCCACATAAGATGGGTCATGAAGAAGCCTCTTCATCAAATAAAGGCAAAGCTCTCGCTTATAGTGAGCACAAGAAGATGAAGGGCAAGCAAGTTGAGACAAGCTCAAGCCCAAGCTCCTCAAGTGAAGAAGAAGAAGAAGATGAGGATGATGATGATGAAGACTCAAGTGATGATGATAAATCTTCCACTATCTCTGACCTTGATGAAGAATTAATCAAACTTATCAACAAGGTAGAGAAGATGATCCAAAGGCTCAATGTCAAGGGTGTGCCCATCCAAATTCAAGATTTCATTTTTCACCAATCAAAGAAATGAGCAAAGGAAGAAATGATGCTATGGATGGGAGAATTGGGGCCCTTTGTTGAAGTTTGTCCAAACAAGCCCACACCCAAAACAAAGAAGAAAGCATGCAAGGACAAAGCCCTCACATCAATAAGGTCATGGGATGATTCTTCAAGTGAAGAAGAAGACTATCACAAGAGGCGAGGGTACAAGCACTCATCATCAAACACTTCACGAGTGTGCCTTATGGCACAAGGTAGCAAAAAGTATATCCCTAGTGATAGTGACAATAATAGCGATAGTGATGATGAGCTACCTTCTTATGGGCAACTTGTGCAAGAAAATCTTAAATATGCTAAAAGTTGCACTAGTCAACAAAAGAAACTAAAAATGTTACAAGAAAAGCTAGATAGTTCACAAGAAGCATATAAAACCTTGCTTGAACAATATGAGATATTTGCTAATCTCAATATTGAACTATCTACTAAAATTGAGCAACTTGAGGCTAGTGCAACAACAAATGCATGCACAATCAATGATGAGCAACTTGTAAAGAAAAATAAGAAATTAAAAGAAAAGTTAGCTAGCTCACAAGATGCCTATAAAAGTTTGCTTGCTAAAATGAAAACCATGTGCAAACATTGTGGTGAGCTAACTAATAAAGTTGCTAATTTTGAAACCGTCAATACTACCCCCACCGAGGCACCTAAAAAGAAAAATTAAATTTTTGACATGCCTAAAAAGGATGCCTCTACTTCTTGCAATGATTTATGTTTAGACTCACCCTTGTGCAACTAAGTTTGTGTTGAAAAAGTTATTGTAGATACATGCACACAAGAGGTCGCAATGGAGAATAAGCAACTCAGGCAAGAAGTGGCTGGCCTTACCAATGACTTGACTCAAGTAAAAGGCAAAACGGAGCAAGCCCAACTTCATCAAAATAACACCGTCAAAGGAGTGAAGAAGCTTGATAAAGGACAAACCGTGGTTTGCTATGTATGCCACAAGTCCTATGAGTGCAAGGTGAAGAATGGGGGAGGAGCTAAGAAGAAAGAGAAAACAAAAAGGAAACAAGCAAGCTCTCCAACACCTACACCAACAAGGTGGATAAAAAGGCCTCCACACCTTATCTCTTGAAGAAGAAGAAAAATAACAAGGTGGTGGGCATCAAGGTGAATAGGCAAGCCAACAATGGGGTCAAACGCATTTGGGTGCCAAAGGATATTATTTCTAACATGAAGAGCACCAAGAAGGTTTGGATCCCGAAGGGGAAGTGAGAAGTCCGATGGACTTTCGGGGAATTTAGAGACTTGGCATAATTTGGGTACATTTCATGGGGTGCGTCATAATGGTCAAGGTAATTGCCAAGTGGGTTAGTGAATACTATGGACCCAAATTCCCCTCCCCATGTTAGGTAACTAGATTTAATTTCTTGCAATCTCAGTTAGAATCTAGTTCCTTTTCGTGTCTAGGTTTGCATTTGCATGTTTAATCTTTTGTCATGCATACACTAGGTATATCTTATGGTAGGCTTGCTCGGTATCACTCTTACCCTTGGAGAAAATCTACATGGTTTAAATTGCTTAGAAGCACAACACATAGCTTGTTTTACAATTGTTTATCTAATATATGGCAAAGTCCAAACTGTAGATAATTTCCCCTGATTATCACTTTTGGAAATGATTCTCACACTCATGTGATATTATTTTTCAAGTGGTATCTTTCATTCTAAAATCAATGTGCATGTCTCCTACAAGTATTCCATGCTTGTATGCACAAATTTAGGGGGATGTTATTCTACAAGTTGGATGCTTTGAGACTAACATTATTTCAAGCTTATCATGTGTGTAGTAGTCTCATTGCAAGGAAAATAGAGTTCCCGGAGTTAAGCATCATACTTCAAATATCCACCACCTATTCCAAGTGGTATAAATTAAATTGATTTCCACATATGGTATTTCTAAACCAATATCATCATGTTGATTTCACTTTGGTATTTATATGCTTTCTCCATGTATTATATAGATTAAACTCCCTTGAGAATAAATTTGCCAATTATGCATATACTACATCCTCCATCATATGTATGCATATATTTAGGGGGAGCTTAGTCTATGTAATGTGAGAGTCAAATTTTGTGACCTATTCCACTCCACATACAAAGGATCATAAAGTTTGACCCTCCCTTGTGCTACTAATGTCTTTCTTTTTGGTGTTTCATTCTAAAGGGGGAGAATTTGTAGGACCAAAAGCAAACCCTATCATAATAATTTACAAGAGGTAATGGTCCGAGAAAGAGAGGATAGTGGATTATGGAGTTAGGGGAAGGATTAAATCCATAATGCCACATGGGGACATTTGCAAGGGCAAGATAAGTTTTCAAAGATGTTTACATGTGATATCTTTTACCATCTAACCTTGCCCGTTGCATTGCATCCTAGCAAGTAGATAGTTTTTAAATTCCAAAAATTTTATTATTTGCTTGCTTTGGTCGTGTTGTCATCAATCACCAAAAGGGGGAGATTGTAAGGAAAATAGACCCTAGGCCCATTTACTTTGGATTTTGGTGTTTGATGACCAACACAACCAAATTGGACTAATGAATTTGTAAGTAATTATTTTGTAGTTCAATAGGGTGCAAGACGTGACTTGGACAAAGGCGACATGATGATCCGAGGATCAACACTATAAGCAAGACCCTAGAAGCATAAAAGAAGACCCAAGATATCAAGCAAAGTCCAAGCACGAAGATGGAAACCAAGCCGGACGCAAAACCGCGAAGAAACAAACTTGGCAGAGGCGACTAAATGCGCAAGGATCAGATGCGTCCGATGGGTAGCCCGAGATAGTGGCAAGCGTTAGTAGGCGACCGGACGCTAAAGAAGAAACATGACCGGACACGACGATGACGCTGTTCATCATCACGGCAACACCTTCAACGTGATAGGACGTCGCAGATGGACGACCGGATGCACCAAGCAGCAGCGTCTGATCGGTTCCAGAAAGGTTCTAGAGAGACGCAAACACGACCGGACGTGTCCGGTGGGAAGTGACTGGACTTAGCGCCAAGTCCGATCAACGCGCCAGCTTCAACGGTCAGGAAGACCGGACGCATTCGATGTGGACGTGACCAGCGTCCAGTCACTAGCAGACTGTTGGGTCTCGGGGTCCAACGGCTAGTTCTCACTTGTGGGGCTATAAATAACCCCCCAACCGGTCATTTGAAGTGAGGAGAGCTAAGGAAACATACCAAGGGTGTTGATACACCATTTTAGTGATCTCCACTTATATAGTGCTTAGTGATTCATTAGGTGATTAGCGTAGGTGCTTTTGCGAAGTGCTTAGGTTGATTAGACCACCGCTTATGCGCTTGCTCTAGGTTTAGGCCTAGTGTTTAGTGAGGTTTGCACACCTCTTATCTCTCATGCTTGCGTGCAACATTGTTGTACATTGGAGGGGCTTGTAGTCTTGTGAGATCACACCAATCGCGTTTGTGGTGTGGCCACCACCATGTATCGAAGGGAACAAGGCCCGCGGCTGTTTAGCCGGAAGTTTGATAGTGAAGACGGCGGGGAGCAGTCCGGGAGAGGTATGCCGGAAGACACACCGGAGACCCAATTGCACGTGGGGAAGGCCCGTGGCTATCCACGGAGTTACCCGACCGGGAGCTTGGCCCTTGCGAGGACTAGGGCGAAGTTTGAGCGCTTTTCGATACCTCGGTAAAAATACCGGAGTCATCGATGGGAGCTTGCATCTCTACCTCATCTTTACCTTTCACATTTATATTGTTACCTAGGTTGTGTGCTTTACTTTCCTAACATAGTTGATAGGCTAGTTGATAGGGTTGGAACCTAGGTTGCAAGACTCTTTTGCGGTAGAGATAGCAACACATTAGTAAAACCGTAGTTGCACATTTAGATAGATTACTTTCTTACATAGGTTTTGCCAGGGTGAAATTAGAGGCCATAGTTTAGAGTAGATTTTGAAGTTACCTAATTCATCCTCCTCTCTTAGGCATCACGGTCCCTTACACACATAACAACTTTAAAGAAAAAATGGTTGGCCTTCTTCATTTTTTGAATAAGCATGATTGATCATGACTTAAAGCACATGTATGCTTGGAAGTAGATAAAGAAATGTCATATTTTGAAAGTGAAAATAGATAAAACTAAAATCAAGGTTCACTTGCAGACTTATTCAATTTGATGCATTGCTAATAACCTTAATGTATGATAATGATACTTTTCAATATTGTATCTCATCATTTTTTATAGAAGTGTTGACGGTATTTATGGCCCATGATACTAGAAAAATATATGGTCGATCCATGCTATCCATTGGGCCAAGTAGGCTATAGACTTAAAAAAGGGCCATAGACTTTAGGTAAAATGGGTCGACCATGACCCCTATTATTGACCTTGAGCTACGGGGCTGGGTCTAAGGCTAGGCCGGGTCGACCCATTCCTGCCCCTAGTCAAAGGCATGTGTCGGTCAACAAAGAGTATATCGATGTTTAGGAATTGCAAACTTATTAAACACGACCGGTAAACTAACATCGTAACATATTCTAATTGTACTTTGAACCACTCTTGTATATTTGGTGGGCCCTAAGTTTCACAACTATGGGTTAGCCTGTCACAGCCTCGATCCCTGCATCGTACTCTTTGGCTACACCCTCTCCATCATTTTATTGCTTTTGCAAGATCCGGTGAATCACATTTCCAACCCGTTAAAGAACTATTCTGCTTCGAATGTCCATAGATTTCTGACACTTGTTTATGGTAAAGTAGTATCCACCAACTTATGCTATTCGCGCAATCGTTCAAGAGTGACGTACTATGGTCACTAGTCGATATCTGCTAATGATCTAGCCACCATGGCCAGGATCACAACTATGAATCTAGGATAGAAACTAGATGATATATATGATTAAACGGGCACGAACTGTGCATAGCACACATCAGAGATAACATGATCACAATATACGTATTTCAAGTACAAGCGACTTGGTAAAAGTCCTATTTTGGCATTTCTATTGATTGTCTGGTGCTCACATTTAGAGAGCCATTTGAGTAAAACCCGTTTTCTATATCTTTGTACCCTCTAACAACTTTTCTATATCTCATGCGCATTCTAGAAAGTCATCCTCACTCTTTATCTTTGGTTAGCGAGAAATCCAAAATAGAGGATGTCTATATTGACAATCCAATTAAGGAGATCTATATTGACAATCTAATTAAGGAGACTGTTGGAGAGTATTTTTTCACTAAAATCTCTATTCCTATATATTAGAGAGAATATAAAGTCTTTTGGAGTTGCTCTTAATTGGCTAAAGTTAAAATAACTCTATGAGGCTCTCTATATCCTTCCTAGATGTTAGGAATAAAGATTTATGTGAAAAATATCATCAAACAACTTTTTAATTGGTTATCTAAATATAGTCATCCTCTATTCCTAATTCCTCACCGTCATCGTCGTCTCCGCCTAGGGGCCCCTCTTTCCTCTCCGGTGTGTCTGCCGGTGGAGAAGGAGAGGCGATCCAAATCTCTTTTCCATAGTTTTTATATCCACTTTGCTTAAGGTTTAGCCCTCATAAATCTACCAGCGAAAATATATGATTTTCGGTCGGGGTCTTGTTACATGTGATAGCTTCGGTGATTGCCACGACGAGATCGTTGTTGCAAGTGGCGATTTAATCGGCAGGTGGCCAATTTGTCGCCATTATCTACAAGGGGAAGGGTGCTCCTGTGCACTTCCAATGAGGACAATTACTTCGGGTCATCGATCTCATCATCGATGGTCGCGGAGAGAAAATCAAGTATTGGACATAATGAATCTACACCCTATTCTTTGTCGAACGATGCAATTGTCGATATTCTTTCATCAATTCAGATGCATTTTAGACCGGTTCTGGAACGTTGGATCTGGCGGTATATCCAGTGTTTTGGGGTTGATCGTTGGATCCAGCATAGGTACTACACTCTGGCTTCGATGTTCAACAAGGCTATGTTCATCTAGAGCATCAACTACATCGAAAATAAAGTCATTAGAGAAAAACACGATGGAAGAATCTGGATAGACTATCATATCTTATTTATTTTAGATTTTTTCATCAGTAATTTGGGGATGTAAATATAATTCCCCTTCCCTTCGAAAAAAGATGGAGAGCGAAGCTGACTCTCTTTAGTGCGCACAAGATATATAGAAAAGCCATTGGGGAGTAAAAAGAGATAGAAACCGAATTTTTATTTGAATGACTCTAAATGATGATTTAGACAGAGTTTTAGAAAGACTTGTGGAGATGCTCTAGGCCAAACTTTAGACCACTTTAGCTCATTTATATGGTCTAATGAACTAATAGCCTTAGGTTATCTAAATTTTCATAACACTTTAGACACTTGTTTAGAGTCTCGTGAGCTAAAATAATCTAAAGTCTAGTAGATAGATTTTACACCATAAGAACAAGCAAAACCATAGGCCGACCGGTCAGCACCGAGGCGCATGCTGACCCGTCATCCTCTCTATCCTCTTCTCCCTCTTCTCTGTACGCTGATAGTCGATGGGTTAAAAAACTATAAGCTGGGGTTGTGTGCTTTCTCTCTCATGCTTCTCTGATTGTTTTCTGCCATTGTATCGAACCATGCAAGGGAAACCGGAATGTCTGACATCATCATCTAATGAATCATTTTAAAAATTAAAAATGTTGGAGTTCCTAAATTAAGTATCCAAATTAAATTTGATTGTGTTATCATGTTTCGTGCAATAAATTCTTCAAATAAGACTCCACATAAATATATTAGATAATACTTTACTAGCAAACACTTATTTCTTAAAGATAAAATATTTGTTATCAAGTACATACGATGTTATAAGTTCATAATGAAATGTTTTGTCTTCATAAGGCAAATGTTCTAAGTTCTGGAGAATAATATTCAAATTTAGGATAAACAAATCTAGGTTCATATGAACAATACAATATCAGAGAAAATAGAAAAAATGAATAACAAGAGATATGAAATATATAGAAATAAATAAATAAATAAATAAATAATAGGGCACAACATAAATATGAAAATAATACAAGATAAAAACAAAGCATAAGGAAAAACAAAAATTAAAAAAGAAAATTAAAAAGAACATCACATAAATACTATTTAAACAATCTAAAATATAACATTGGACGTATCATAGGTACTATGTACAGAGACAATTATGAAATATTCTATTTATACTATGTGAACATCTTAATGCATCATAGAACATCACATGTACACTTCTCAAACAACCTAAAATATATTAAAGTTACATCATGAAACATTCCTGAATAATCGTGAAATACCTCATGAATATAGTGTGAATAAACAAAAATATATCATAAAACATCATATGTATGCTATGAGAATATCATATGTTTCTCATTGTTAAAAGGAAACCTATGAGGGCAATGAGGACATTTTACTTGGACGCGGGTAGTTTCCAAGTGCGCTGCCACGCTGTCTATCCTATGTGGCGTGCCACATCAGCAAAAGTGAAAAAACATAGGTGGTTGGTTGTTTCGAATGGCAATTCTGTAGGTGTCCGTCTAAAGCTGGCAAATGGAGAGTTGCCATATGTGAGGATGGCAATAAGTTAAATATTTTAGGCCATACTTATTAGTTGTATTCATCTATTGGGTCTTGTGCTTTTGATCAAAACGAAATAGCTGAGGGGCTACTGTTGGAGGTGTGTTATGTCTTATATGTTAGGGACCTCATTAGTGTTTTACAGGCCCAATTACTTAGCTTGGGGGCTTGTAAAATAATATTTAGGGCCCATTAGTAGCCCTTAGAGGTTATTTTGTGAAATACAAGCCCCACTAGAAAAAATAATGAAAACTCCCCCACCTTCCTTATAAAAGGGGAGAGAGGACTCTTGCCTCTCACTCATTTGGATATATCCTTATTCTCCGGTCCCTCTCTCTATGTTTGGTTGCTATACCAACAAGTATCAAGTTAGAAGTTCTCCATCAAACCCTACCAAACAAGTTTACTAATGAACAAATCTAATCTTCCTCCTCATCATCACTAAAAGCATTGTAAGAGTTGGAAGAACATCCAGTACCAGCAACCTTTGGGGAATCGTCCCTTGTGTCATCATATATGAAATCTTTGTAGCGATAGTCATCTTTAGAAGCGTCAAGAATCATCAAGAATCAAGAATCATCCAATAATAGTTAAATGTAGTAACCCGAGAATAGTTGACTTTACAAAAATGCACATCTCGTCCAATAATAGTTAAATGTGCACCTTTGACTATCCACTCATTAGTTGCATCAAGAATCATGTGCACACAATTATGTAAACAGTACTACTAGTAATAGTAAGGAAGACAAACAGTAGTAACCCGAGAATGCAATTATAGGACGAACAAGAGAGGGGTGGAGTATTACACTGTACTACTCAGTACCTTCCTAGTGTAGCTGCTCCAGAATGTAACATCATCATAGGGTAATGAAAGCCCTCACACGTAAGCCCTCACATCATCATCGTAGGGTATTGAACATTGTAGCTGCTCAAGAGTGTAACATCGCCGTAGGGTAATGAAAGCCCTCACATCATCATAGGGTATTAAACATTGTACTATTCCATACCTTCCTGGTGTAGCTCATGTAAGCCCTCACAAAAATGGTTATGCATAGGAGAGGAGGTAGTCGATGAACTGATAGTAGAATACACTCCAAGCTCTAGTGCATCCATCGTCGGTGCACGGTCGAGCACCAGCTTTCTGGCAGCTGTACACGATGAACTCGCTGAACCATGAGTGCAGGCCCTATAAAGCCACACCATAACCTTAGGCTAGCACCCTATAGCGCCACACCATAACCCTAGTCACAACCACCTACTCCCTTCATCCCAAAATAAGTGCTCATCTCGTACTTCGAGGAGTCAACAAATCTTAAGTTTGACCAAATTAGGAAAAATAATATTAACATTTTGTCACGCCCGGTTTTCCAAAGAGAACGAAGCACTCGTCATATGTGTGCCCATGGAGTCCACATATACAACAACAGAATAGAAATATTAGAAAATAATGTTATATATCGAAAAACATACTTATGTTAACACTTACAACTATCAGAGTATCGTGGAACGGTTGCTAAGCTTCTTCTCGGGCTCCATTCTTCTTAGGGACGGCTGACTGGGGCTCCATATGCCAAGCACTTCTGACAGACCTTGGAAAACTTCTCTGCACCTTTGTCCTTCTGAGCAGCACTTTACTACACACTCAGGGTATGGGGGGGATAGCAAGGGTGAGTCCATGTCGAACTTGTAACAGAACCGACCAATTATACGAGATTAAGTAAGAAAATCTTCCGCTGTGGCAGATAATTTAGCAAACTTAAGCCCGTATAACCCGGTAGTCCGTGAAACCACAAAGGATTTCAAACCAATCGACATACAAACCAAGATCGTACAAGTTTAGCAAGTACCGTCACACGTTACATAAAGTTCGCAATCACAGTTCGGTACATCAGAGTTTAGAATATAAAGTTATTACAATCCAAGTTCAAACTGAAGTAGCGGAAGCAAATAGTTTTAAAGCCACACACACACTTTTAGTTCAGATACAATGCCAGTAGGTAGTCATCTCCAACAAAAGCATCAGATGAGAGATACGGAGTGACCATTGCCCTTGGTCCTAGTTGTCACCCATCGCCGGGTACAGGCAGTTAATGCAATAACCGTAGTACATTTGACCATCTGCAACAACAATGGGAACAACGCCCTGAGTACGAGAAGGTACTCAGCTAGACTTACCCGTCTTAAACCAAAATAAAGCGACACCAAGGATTATGCAAGGCTTTCTTTAGTGGGCTAGCTGACTTGTTTGCGAAAAGCATAAGTTATCATGAAGACATCATTTTAAATACTTTGCATCATCTTTATTGGGACCTATCCATCTAGGTAAGCACCTGTACTATAGCAATCACTTGATTAACCAATAACATCCAATTACCGGTTTAGGTTTAGCATATCTCATATCATCCAGATAACCATTAGTGTTCCATCATAATTACTATGATGTCGTAGCTCGAGTCAAGTGCTCACTATCTAGGAGCGATGGCGATTCGAATCGATTTCTAACCAGCTGGTGATTTATTCCTCACACAAATCATGCTTCCCCTGCCAGGGTAGCTTAGATCACCAAGGACACTATTCAGGTAGCCGCGGGACAATCTGGAGCCACAGTACCCAGGGACCGCCCGACTGCCAGGAATCAGGGTGCACCTGCCCTTGGGCTCACTCTTCGCATCCCTGTCATACCCCCATCAGCACCAATACGCGCACTCGTGTAGATCCCGGCCCGAATAGTGCCACTAGCTTCGCGGTCGAAAAGTACTTTCTTCGGCCAGCTAAATGTGAGGCATGCGTTCAACATGACAAGAGGGACGAGTAACGATCGGTCCTTAATCGACACAGACGGAAACTAACAGCACCCCAGAACCCTGTCTGGTTGCCTCCAACTTTTTCGTCCGGTCTCAAATTTTCCATCACGTATGGTTAATTTCTAGGATATCATTCTTTCCATAGCTAAATTCTTCCAGTAACCACCTATAATGTAGGTGACCGGATATCACCGATCGCTACCGGTCTAAGCAAGGCTAAGCAGTTATTCAATCCTGACCTAACAGGGTAAAGGTAATAAGGTAGGCAAGGATAGTAATAAATGCATCAACGGTTTCAATCAACTCCTATAACTTAATGCAACAATATATAAACTCATATATATATATAAAGAATTGCTTTTATAAAGTAGGAGACTTAGAATACTCTAGGGCTTGCCTCGTTCGAACGAACTAGGATGATGATCCACGCACTCAGGCAAGTCTTCTCCTTGCTCCTCTTCCTCTGGCACCTCCTGTGCCTGGACTTCTTATGGATCTGCCCGGTCTGCTCTTCCTGAACTGCTACTAGCAACTCCTCCTGCGATCCTATATGATGCAGATATATAAGTGCTAATGCATAGGTGCATCGGAGAGATGACATGTAATGATCATGATGCATGAAATGTAGATGAACATGTTTAACTTTATTGGACATAGTAGTAGCAACGCTCTTCTACAAGGTAGTCGACATCATCCAAGAACATGTACTACTATCTACTATGATAACCACTGTACTAACATGCCAAATCACCATAGCAAACTAAGATGCTTCAAAGATACACAAAAGCGAACATTATTAACTAAACTCGCATTAAAGAAGATCATTTGATTTCATTTTAAACTAGGGCTACACAGCAACATATATTTCTGGTGCTCATAAAAATTTGAAAAAATTAAAGTAGCATATTACTACTCTAAGTAGACTACCATAAAATTTTCATGGCATTTGGATAAGTAAAATAGCCTATACAAAAATAACAAGGCATAAGTGCTTAAAAAGGCATAAATAGAAAACCTTAGTTAAAAGTGCCAAGCAACATATTTCATATTTTTTTCTAACATCCTTAAGGTACTGGAATACTACCCACCAAGTTTCATGGTCATAGGCTTCCTAGATAATTTACAAAAATTCACACAAGTATCAATCAATGATAAAAGGAAAATCTATAACTCAAAAATCATACATGCAATGACTCTCAAATTTTAACCAGAGATTTTACCAAGCAATACTAGCTTACCCACAAAATTTCATATTTTTTGGATCACAGAAACTCAAGATATGATTTAAACAAGTTTGCATGCATTTAAAACACATTTCAGTTTCTTATTTAATTCATCCAAAATTTCTACATCATGTGCTCAAATCATATTTTTCTTAAATACTAGACTTCCCTGTGAGTCTAACAAAATTTGAATCACACCATTTGGATCTACATATTTGCAGTTACAAAATTCACAAAACAGCATAGAAATCTATAAATTTGAACTAGCCGATCACTACACTGTCACTGACGCGTGGGACCCGCGTGTCAGTGAGACAAAAACAGAGGAGGCGCACGCGACGGCACGGCCACGGCGAAGCTCGCCGACGGTGGCTCCTCCGGCGAAACCGACAGCACCGGCGTGCTCCCCACAACGATGCGCACCCATTCATGCCCTTATTTCAACCTCTACCGAACCCTAGCAAGGACGACGGCGTGCATGGCGGACGGCGGCGCAGTCCGACGGTGCTCCGGCGAGGTTCAGCCCTGTGGGACATGGCTAAGCTCGATATGAGCTTTAGGAGGTCACCACGATACTACCCAAACAAAAAGAAGAGGACGGAAGGGTTCCCAGCTACCCCGACCATGGCAGCCTCAACTCCGACGAGGACACGCCCATGGCGACGGTGGCGGGAATGGACAATGCGCCCCTACCAAAGCTCAATCGGCTCAGCTAAGAGATGGAGGAGGTAGAGGAGAATACGGTGGAGCTGTGGTGAAGATGTAGTTCGCGTTTTTGCGGCGGCGAGCAAGCTAGGTGACGGCGGAGCTGCTGCTGCGGAGCTTCGTGCGAGCGGAGAAAGGGAAAATGAAATGGCGAGCGCGAGTTCAAGACATGGCCAGCAGCGCCAGGACGGTCGTGGCGCGTGGCCTACGCGGTCAGGAGGCCGGCGACGGGTGGCACCACGCGGCGATGAAACTCTGAAACGGTCGGCCACTGTAGCTTCCATTCAGTTCACCCCACCGACGACTGACAGCGAGATTTCGTTGATCTATAACTCCTAAACCGTGACGATCTAGCTAATGGTGTAGTTGATAAAGTTGTAGATCTACATGCGGGCTACAACTTTCACAATTGGAGCTCGAGCTGGTTCGGCCTGGTTAGGAAGATACAGGGCTCCAAACATCGGTACAAGAAACTGAAAACCAGTCCTGAGACTTAGAAAAATTCTAAGTCACCAAATTGCCCCCAAAACTGACTTGTGAGACCTTTTTGAGCATGCTGTGCACATTTTCTTGAGTTGGTCATAAAATAACTTTTGTTCCTTATAAAATTTGCTACAACTTTTCTTTAGGTTGCTCAGGCATGCATAGACTCTAAGTTGCACTTTTTAAACAGTCAAACCAAAGAGCTCTAGAGGTCAACACTAGTCAAACCATGACTTGAAAACTTAATTAGGCAAAATGATCAACATGAACATTGTTCCTAATGACCTTCTAAGTATAGCTAAGTTGTTCAAAAATATATTTAGCCATACCACACATTGGTCACACAAGAATCAAGCACGGAATGTACTGAAACAATGAAAAACAATTGAAATGTTACTTTTGTTTCACATGTTTCATGATCTTGTTGCATCGTACTAACTAGCTATGTTCCACTAAAGTGAGTTGCACATGTTGTACTTGGGTGCTGCACACTATTCATTTCATAATTTAAAACAACACTCATGAAATATACAGCATGTTGCAATGTTTCGATAACATGTTTCATGTGATATAAGCTAATGAATGGATGAATGATGCTCATGTTCATGAAATGCAAGTGCAATTATGCAAGCCTAACACTAGGGGTGTTACAGAACTCAACAAGTAAGGCTGAAAGTATATGACATGCAAGGCTATAACAAAGGTAGGCTTACTCAGGTTTACTACAGATTAGTATTTTAGTTGGCAAACTTTTATTATTGCAACCTAATCACTAAGGTGAGTGAAAGATCCCAACCATTAATTAATAGAGTGAGTATACCATTTTTTATTATCATCATATAACCGAGGTAGCAACCTCAACATTAACAATAGGGTAGCGATCCCAAATATTAACCATGGGGTAGCAACCCCAATTAAGAGCACGGTATATCAATCCCACCAAAGCACCAAGTAGCAACCTCAAACCGCAAAACCACCTCCACTGTCCATGTGAGTCATATTCTAATCATGTGAGAGTCTGGGCTGCTCGTGTCTAGGAGCACGGCTGATATATCAGTTTTAACTCTGCAGAGGTGTACACTTTCACTTCAAGTCGTGATTCCCATTTTCCTGGGGTCGTGACTCCCCAAAACACTACCAAGGTGAGCAGGCAGGGTTTCACTACGAGACTGTTCACATTTCCTACTAGTAGATAGCAACCCGCTAAGGATTCCCCAATAGAAGGTAAGATCCCTCCTCCGATTCCCCAATAGAAGGTAAGATCCCTCCTCCAAGTGGTGACTAACAAGAAAACCAAGAAAACCAAAATGCACCACCTTGGTAGGTCGAGATCAAACCAACCAGGGCCCCTCTTGCGCCTACTCAGTAAGCTGCCACAAACGAGCAGAAGGTCTACTACGTCAAGCCAGAGCCATGTGGCTTGAAGCTATACTGTAAGTCCTAGGTGGCCGCTCCATGAACAGGTCCTTAGGGAGGGCAGACACGGGTACCCCCAGAAAACTAGCCAAGCTCCAGTACCTGTTTCCCCTTCATCACCATAACTACGATGCTATAAAGCATCTTTACTTCACCATCATTATAGTAGCCATTAATCACCATCATAGTAATCATTAATCATCATTAAAGTAGTCATTAATCATCATTACTTTCATCAACATGTAATAGTTGTGAGTGGAGCGGCTAAGCATAACTACACTACCCAAGTATTGAACCCCAGGTAACACAAGGAATGTAGTAAAGGGCTAGTCATGTCCTTAGGGTTTGTAATATTAGACACATGCAATGAAAATAAAAGTGAATTATAAATAAATAGGTACAATATGATCAAATGGTGCCTGCACTTGCCTTTTTCCAAAGTTTAGCTACTCAGAAGTCTTTGGCTTCTATCTTCTGGTCTCCAACTTCTGTTGCACTTGTCGGTCCTCAGCTCCTTATCTTCAGCGCTAACGGACCATACCTCATCGGAGCTTGGTGGAACGGTAGCTACGGGGCTTAGCCGGGCACGCGGGTCGTACCAGCGCGTAGCGCTCAACGACGCGAACTCTGCTCGGGTGCTTGCATTGTCCACCGGTGGCTGGAGACGGTGACAAACATGGTAGGGCGGCTAGAGGACAGCGACGCTACTCTGGCGAGGTCACGTGGACATGAGAGAAAGAGAGAGCAGGCGGGAGAGGTGCCAGTGGCTTGCTCACCTTGAGGAGAAGGCCGTGGAAGGGATCTCGCTGCCAGCGGCATGACGGTTGCGGAGATCGATTGTGGTGGTAGCTCGGCGAATCAGCGGCGCGTGTTGAGATGGCGGCGCGTGGGCTAGGGTTCCAAAGGGCACTACGGCGCACTAGGGACCTCCATTTATAGCCGTGAGGATCCCTGTTTTGCGTGCTCGGGGGGGGGACGGACGACGACGATGGTGTTCTCGTCCGCTAGATGCGGATGGGCCCCATCGCTGACGAGCAGGACCCGGGCTACTGCTGCGGCGCTCGGCTAGGCCGTGGCCCATCAAGGCGTGGGCGCGCGCGGGTGTTAGGGCAGGCCGGGGAGTGGGCTGCTGGCCAGCTGGCCCAGCTGCTGCTGGGCTTGCGCGGCGGGCGAACGGATGGTGGGGCGCTGGGCTGGGCCACTACGCGAGGGTGAGGGGGAGAGGCCAGCCACGGGCCGGGCTGCCAACTGAAGCAGGCTAAAAGCGAGGAAAGGAAAAAGAGAGAGAAAGGAAAAGCCTTTTCTTTTTACTAAAAGGATTTCAATGCACTTTTCCAAAACAATTTTCAAACCCTTTTTCAAACCAAAATTTGAGAGGTATTTTGAGGTTATTTTGGAACATGTTTTTAGTTTATTTTTGAAAACTAAAACATATTTTCTTTTAACTACAATTTAAAATGTTTTTCAAGCTCAAAGTTGAACTAGTTTTCAAATAGGACTTTTGAAGTTTTATTTTCAAAAACAAAGGGGACCTAATCGTGGCTTGCTCGAATTTTAGAAATTCATTTTTCACACACAACAAAGACAAAGCAAGGGCACAAAGGCAACAAACCAACCTTCATTAACTTTATAAAAGTTTTTTTATAAATCCATATTTTTCTCATTTTGCAATGACAACCATTAATTAAATCGTGGAAAATTCTAGAAAAATATTAAATCCTTTATTTTATTTAGTGTTTTCTAATAACAACCTAAAATAGAAATTTTGGGGTGTTATACATTTGAATCTATAAATAGGTTTAATATGAAAATATGTGACGTGATTAACCTAATGATATCAGTTCTGGTGTCATAAACATTTGTACTTTTTGTATATATTTGATCAAATTTAAAATTGTTTAACTCCTCGAAATGCAAGATGTGCACTTATTTTGAGATGGAGGGAATAGTTACATAGGATAGGACTGCATTGCTCACACAGGCTGAACATTTTATGGGTTGGCTCATTACCATAGGCTGGCGCCCTGCCACTATTTTGTGGGTTGGCTCTCTAATACAAATTATGACAACTGGCCTGCCACTATTTTATGGGTTGGCCTCGTTTACAAATTATGAAAACCAAACCGAAGTCATTCAGATATTTACATATGCAAGTAGTAACTGACTAAATGAAGTGAAAATTTCTACCACTAACACAGCTCCAACTTTCATGTGTCAAAACAAACAAATAAACTAAGTCATTCAGTTATTTACATATGCAAGCAACAAAGTTCCAGTAGGCTGCCGTTTTGGAGACAGGAATCGTATTTTTATCAAAATCGACAGAACTGATAGTAAGTTCAAAATCAGCCAAAGGTAGCTAAGAATTGGTGGTGACTTGTTTGGATTTGAGAATGCCACTTTGAAGGTCTAGTGAAAACACAGGATCAATACAAACTGAGAATAC
This sequence comes from Miscanthus lutarioriparius, assembly GCA_904845875.1. Lineage (NCBI taxonomy): Eukaryota > Viridiplantae > Streptophyta > Magnoliopsida > Poales > Poaceae > Miscanthus > Miscanthus lutarioriparius. The sequence goes on along the minus strand of CAJGYO010000001.1, from coordinate 12,031,006 downwards.
CTTCTTAGCTTCTGCATAGAGGCACATTCCAGCAACGTCTTATAATTTGGAACAAATCAAGTACATAATATTGCAAAATAAGTAAGCTTCTTTTGTGTCTACTTATTCTCACCCCTCTTTTTTTTATGAATACAGGAGGGGTTGCCCCCCTACTGGCATTTATTAATAAACAAAAAGCAAGGCTTTACAAAGGGTTTCACGAAACAAAGAAGAAAATGAAGAAAATAAGCAAAATTACACATGCTTCTAGCCATTGACTAATATGAGGTTCATATCCGGTTTTTGCTCTAAGAATAACTTGAGAAAATTCCCTCTTGAAGATGGCTTTGCAATGTTGAAGAGATGGTTGAATATCCCTGAAAGTAAGGTCATATCCAGTTTTTGCTCTAAGAATAACTTGAGAAAATTCCCTCTTGAAGATGGCTTTGCAATGTTGAAGAGATGGTTGAATATCCCTGAAAGTAAGGTCATATCCAGTTTTTGCTCTAAGAATAACTTGAGAAAATTCCCTCTTGAAGATGGCTTTGCAACGTTGACCAAATACTCCAACACATCGTGATCAAAATTTCCAAAGCAAATGAACAGTGCAGCTGGGTTCTAAACATGACAATTGTGGCATATTGATCTTCAAACTGGGGGACCAGCAAGCCCAAGCTTGCCCAACAGGTCTGTGCAAAGGGGCAGGTGAGAAACAAATGTGTGACAGTTTCTTCAGTTGGTGATGTAGCACAAAAAACACAATTGTAGTCTTCTAGAAACATATTCCTCCTTCTCAAAAGCTGCCTAATACTCAATTTGTCTCGAAGAAGAAGCCAAAATAAAATCTTAGGCTTGTTCTGACAACTAGTCTTCCAAAGCCATCTAATAAACACCAGATGAACTTGTGGTGAGCCTGTCAAATGTTTGTAAGCCATCTTAGAAGAGAAGACTGAAGAACCCCAAATATATGTCCATTGATCTGGTTCACCCCTCTTAGTCGGTCACTCTCTCCCCCGTTCTCTTACTTGTAAAACCACTTCTTTCATCTCTCTTAACCTGTCATCCCTCGCTCCCGCTCTTGTGTCTTAGTCCCCCACATCCTCTTCCGTCCCTCGATCCGTTATCCCTCAGTCTCACTCTTCTTGCTTTCTTGATTGTCAGACATAGACCCATGGGGAGTCCAAGATTCTATAGACTGTACAATCTTCCTATTACAATTTGGACATGCAAAATGGACATGCAAAACCTTTGTTGGCGCTGCTCACGTCGTGGCTAGCCACTTAAACCCGAGGCTGTGCCGTGATGCGTGGTTTGAGGCTGGCCTTCTATCTTTGTTAACGTCGCAATATATACACACAATAGCCACATATTTAAGCCCACTTTGGCACGGCTCATGCAAAACGGCTTCACCGGTGAAGCCAAAGCTGGTGAAGCCAGAAAAACTGGCTTTTTCCGGCTTCTAGTTCATTTTAACCTCGGCTTACAAAACGGCTTCACGCTACAGTGCCTCGATTTGCGCAAAATAGATGAAGCTGAAACCGGCATAAGCCGTGCCAAAGAGGCCCTTAGTACGAGCCAATCTCTAGTTAATTCCTCACATTGAATTTATTTCTTTATTGCATATAGCATTCATTACGACTAGCCTTATAATTTATTTGATTTATTATTTGAAATAAAGATGAGTTAATCCTAATTAAATTTAATAAAGACAGCTACTAGCTCGTTATCAATTATAGTACAGGCCGATTACTTTGATCGTGCAATAGGTTCTCCGTTTTGAAAAAACACGTCTAAAGTACAAGTATCTTTTTTTTTTTGCGGGACAAAGTATAAGTATATCTTTGAAAAGCACATCCTTTACCTTTTTTATATCTTGCTCTATTATTTTTTGCCCTAACGACTCATACGCACTCCACTCCAAACTAGACGGACGCTGACGGAGGACGTGTCCATGCGCAGCTCGTGGTGGTTCCAGTGTCGCTGTCGCGCGCAGCATATATGATTTACGCACGGTACAAGCTATCATCTAATCTGAGGTAGAACTAATCCGAGTTCTGATGAGAGACGATCCCACAGGTAGAAGTTGAAGTAGAGCTACGCGAAAGCTGTGGCCATATGCAGGACATCAGCAATGCTCCAATGCCGCCTGGCCACCGGCTGTCGCCGGTGGTCATAATCAGCGCCTTTCTTGTCCTTCTCGGCGCCGGCGGATCGCTCCTCATCCGTGTCTACTTCGTCCAAGGCGGGCAGAGCCTGTGGCTTTCCACCATGATCCAGGTGTCCGGCTGGCCGCTCCTCCTCCCGCCCATATGCATCTCTCTGCTACTCCGTAGCCGCCGCAGGGACAGGGACGGCGGCTACAGTATCGCCGACGACCTCCTCCCGCCTCGTCTCGTTGGCGCCGTGGCCGTCCTGGGGGTTTTCTTCGCGGTGGCGTGCTACGCGTACTCGCTGGGCTCGCAGGCCCTGCGCCTGACCACGTCGTCTCTGCTGCAGGCGACGCAGCTCGCCTTCAACGCGCTCTGCGCGTTCGTGTTCGCCGGGATCCGCTTCACTCCCTTCTCGGTCAACGCGGTCGTCCTGCTCACCGTAGGCCCGGCGGTCCTCGGGGTCGGGCTGTCGTCCGACGAGAAGGTGGCGGGCGAAGGGTCGAGGTCGAGGGCGGCGTACTGGGCAGGGTTCTCCGAGTGCATGGCCTCGGCCGCGCTGATGGGGCTCGTGCTGCCGCTCCTCGAGGTCGCCATGTCGAGGTACGCGCGCCGGACTGGCCCCGGCGCCTCCGCCGCCAGAGCGCCTCCCTCGTACTTGACGGTGATGCAGGTACAGGCCGTGATGGGTGCGGCCGGCACGGTACTGTGCCTGGTCGGCATGGCCGTCATGGAGGAATTCCAGGCGGTGCCAAGGGAGGCCGCTGCGTTCGGGCTCGGCGAGACCAACTACTATTCGCTGCTCATCTCTGCAGCCGTTTCCTGGCAGTTCTTCAACCTGGGGATCATGGGGCTCATCGTCTGCTCGTCTTCGCTCCTTGCCGGCATCATGATCGCGCTTGTCCTGCCGCTCTCGGAGGTCCTCGCCGTCATCTTCCTCCACGAGAAGTTTGACGGGGTGAAGGGCGTCGCCCTGGTGCTCTGCCTCTGGGGCTTCGTCTCCTACCTCTACGGTGAGAGCGCACAGAAGCAGGCGACAAAGAGAAATGAGGACCCCTTGTCGATCTGTTGCCCCTTGATCACCACTCGTAATAACTTTTAAATACTCATATTTTGTCCCACGGTTGGAATTGCTCAGAGGATCGTGCTAGCTATGCAGGAGAATACGTCCACACTGTCCAAACAATCACATGACAACACGCACTTCATGCATGTGGCAGTTAACAAAGGAAACTCTGCTGTGTCAGGACTGAGGAGTGAGGTGCTACAATGAATCAAAATCACATGATCTGCCGGCTAAAGTGCATCTAATAGTAATGGCTCTGATTTTTAACAGACATGATAAACATTGTTTGCTTGACCAGAAAATACATCCCAGGCTCTCCAATTTCTTGTCAAGGGTCGATTTGGAGGGGCTCCAACCGGCTCAGGTTCCAGCTCCCGCCCTGTAGTAGTACTGTGACGGAGCCGGCCGGAGCCCCCAAACCTCAGCTCCTCTATTTCTCTGTTCATTTTTTAAGGAGCCAAAGTTGTTTTCCCGGTACTAAGCAGTATTGTATAGTATTCTTGGAGACAGAGACGGAGCACCTGAAGCCGCACCAAAGGCGGAGGCGCCCTAAGTCCAACAGCTGAAGTTTATCGATTGAATCTAGCACCAAAACATGCTCCTAATCTCTGTAGTTAATAGCTGATGGCCTTATCTACTATCAACTAGTTCAATAGCTGATGACATTGTCAAAAACTAAGTCCAATATGTAAACTTCTATTTCATCTCACAATCTACAAAATGCTTATTTTAGTCAAAAAGTCATAATAAGCTTGACATCAGCGTGTTGAGGGGGTGGGGAGTCGGTGGGCGGGGGTGTGACGTGTGAGCATGACCTCTGCCAGCCCCACCTTGTACCTATATATCATATCATAATACTCCGTATTGAAACTAGTCTATCAAGAGTCCCGTGATAAAGGAACACATTAAAAGTTGCATGAAAATTTTCATAAAAATATGGATGAATAAATGATGCAATAACTTTCTCATATCCTATATAATAGTCTTATATATTATAACATAAAATAAACAAATAGAGCACCTTTTTTCCAATTATACATACTAGTCCGTCAACCAGTTCTTCTATACAGACTATATAAATTTTAAGGGAAAAAAGTAAAACGTTACTACCAGCTGAGACGTGGTGAGGTATATACCCAAATTACCCATATATTCTATTTTTTGTTGTCCAAATTCCCCGGGACCCAAAAATTAAACAAGGACTCAAGTCCAATTATTACTATATATAAACTTGGTTGGGCTGTGAGCCGACGCCGACGTTGGTTTGGATAAATATGAGACCGAAACGGAGTTTAAGGATCGGAATAACATATTTTTTGAGTTCGAAGACCAAAATAACACACTGCAACAAGTTTGAGAACCTGTCATGGATTTTACTCAAGCTTAAATAAAGCTAATGAAAAGCTGGAGTCTTACAATGTACTCATTTTAGGCTTGTCCTGATAGGTTTGGATGGTCTCGAGGCTTAGATCGATCTTGGCTACGGATCGGACACTCCAATAAGCTTAAACTTGAGGCAACAATTAACTCAAAAAAAAAACTTGAGGCAAAAAGCTAGCTCGAGCTTGGCTCATTTACAACCTACGGTCGTATATTACAGGTTGATGGCACATCAAAAAATAAATGTTAAAAAAGACTGATACGAGTTTACGACGTGGACGTACATTACAGGTTGATGGCACATCAAAAATAAATGTTAAAAAAAGACTGATTACGAGTTTACGTGGACATACACGGGGATGTTCGACAGGACTGAAAAATAAGCCAAAATATTGTTCTGGCTGATTGTTGTGAGAAAAAAATACTGTTCTGTCTGGACATGAACAATGTTTCTGTGAGTGAGCTGGCCAGGTTCAAGACGTGCGCGATTACTGATAGGGAGTGTCTATGTCTACCTGACAGTTTAGTTTCAACCCTTTTTATCATCAGTAGCTACGTCCTAGAAATTGTACGTTTAATTAACAAAAATTATTTCCGGTGTCAACTTTATTTTTCACATACAGAACATAAAAGGACTGATTTTCTTCTTTGTTTCAGCCGATGACGCAAGACGAAGCACTAGATAGTTGAGACAAGTTTTTTTTTTATCATGTCGTTTACTTTCACAAGACGAAGGGACTACAAAGTTCATCTCTGGGTTGTAAATGTATTTCATTCGATTCAACATGAAAAAAAAATATGAATCTTGATTGAAATATTGTGAGCTGAGCGATCGAGTGTGGCAATAACCAAAAACCATAGGAGCAATTGGTTCAGTTACAATATAAATATATAATAACTGGAAAAAAAATGAGGGGGGCTTGCCACCATAGCAACATTTTGAAATATCATTGCCACAATACCATCCAAATATATGGTACTACCTCCATCCCAAATTAAAAGTCATTCTAACTTTCTTAAAGAATCAAACAATATCAAGTTTGACTAAATTTATATAGTAAAATAATAATATTTATGATACAAAATAAGTATCATTATATTCTTCGTTAATTATGTTTTTTATAGTATACCTATTCGATGTCATAAATCTTTATAATTCTCTCTATAATTTTGATCAAACTTAAGATGCTTTGACTCTCTAAGAAAGTTGAAATAACTTGTAATTTTGAACAGAGGAGTGAGTACTAATTGCCAAAGTAGGGCGTCACACAATTGGATGGTATTTTTGGGAATCACACGTCAGCATATGCAAATTAATATAATCGAGGTAATTTTGCCGAAAATGGAACATAGGCTAGAATCAATTCTTAGATATTTGTACTGTGGTGTATTTAATTTGATCATAAAAGTCAAATGAGAATGATATTTAAATAAATATAAAATACGGAAACCCATCAGTGGTTCCATCATAATAACTACTAGACGAAAACGAATGTACAAGAGGCAAGAACTTCATTTCACACACCATGGCCCCCACAAGGTCACAATCGGTACTTTAACAATATCCCAGTCACCAGAAGATGACGCGTGGAAATGTTAGAACCAAGTTCTTGAAATGAGAGGCAATCATGCATCGACCTGGAAATGCAATGATGCAATACTACAGCACGCAAGTAGCTAATTGGTGTGACAGTGAGGTCACAAGCACAACCAGAATATTAAATTGCTCCAGTGAGGTGGGGTTATGTAACACCTCTGGTGTTATAAGGTTAATTAAAATTTTGATCATGAGCATCATAAAGCATAATCATCAAACATTATGTCAAGAATGCACTCCATGTTTCAATTATAGCATGTCTAGGTCGCAAATAGGGTGTTTGATATGATACATGAAATGTTAGCAATAATAGTGATTAAGGTTCTTTGTGAATTTATAGATTAATAATTTGCCTAAACAATTAAAATTTTTGCTAAAATAAACTTTGTAGATCAAAGTGTGTACTTTCATATGGAATCAAAGTTTGATGATGTTTATAAGTCAAGCATGTTTAAATTTGAGCTCAAAGATTAGATTTGATGCTGAATTTCACAGCCATTTTGACTGTCCCTGAAAAACAGTTGTTAAGTTTAATTTTGGTAGAATTATTAAATGAATTTCCATGAATAAAATTTGTCCAACTTTTGTTTCATTGGTTGATGTGATGATTAAGCTTTAATAATGTGTAATTAGTTGTAATGGTTGACTAATGATTGTTCACTAATTAATTCCCAAAGTTGTTAAGCAAAAATTGGTTTCCTCAATACCCTAACTGAATTCAGTCTTTGTTTCAAAGTACATGTCTTTAAAAATCAAAATCTTTCAAACCATCAAGTTTTGGATGATGAACTTTTAAGCAATGTTGGAGATCTCATGTAGATGAACAACTTTGCTTAAGGCTGCTCATCAAGTCGTTTTGTAAAATCGCGAGAACAAGAGAAGAGAAGATGGAGTTTCAGTCGGTTAATGTTGCTGCCGGCAGCAGTCTGCCTGCTCGCTGTCGGTGGCCACCCTCCAGAGCCACTCTTGCGCACGTGGCACACAGCTGCTTCGGTGGTGCGCGAGCAGCTGATGGCGCGCCTAGACATTTCACCCACGTCATTTTAAGCCCGCGCCGATCGCCATCCCCTCCTCTTTCCCTCTGTTCCGCCGCCGTCGCATTCCTCCAGTCACCGGCGAAATTCATCGCCACCGCTTGCTCTCCATCCAAATTGCTCATGCCATCAGCTGCGCATCACCCTTGCGCTCATCCTTGACCTGCTCGCGTCGGCCCGCCTCACCAAAATTAGCCACACGCACCGTTCCCGCTGCGGCCATGTCGCCATGGCCGCCGAGGCCACCCCACCGTGGCCAACCTTTTGTGACGTACCTCCCTCCTCTTCGTTTGTTGTTTTAGCTCCACCGTGTTGCCATGATGCTCACCGACCTTTTTGTTTTGTCAGACACGTGTCGGAGCCACCAGAACGTTGTCCTTACCACCGGTTCGTGCCGCCACGTCTGCCCTAGACGTCGACAGCGTCTTTGCTCCACCTTCTCTTCAACCGTGAGGTCGACCAAGTCTAGGTGAGCATGCTAGAGAGATCCCTAACCCTATATTGGCCAGCCGACCGCTGGAGCACCGTGTCTACCGCCCACCGCCGTGCTATATGCCATCGAGCCGCCATGGCCGTGGCCGAGCACGCGTGAAGCCCTAATCCATTCAACAGACGGTACGACTTAGCTATGGTCTAGCACCGTAGTAAGAACTGGAAGATGAAAGATGGTGAAATGGTTCTGATTGCTCCACCCTTGCTTGAAAGTAGAATAGGTGCTTACGTAGAATGGTTACCTAATGAAGTATTAGTAATGCTTTTCGCAAACAAAATAATACAGCAAACATATATTGCTTATCATACTCCTTGGAGTCGGAAAGCTATTCCCACTAGTCGGGTAAGTCTAGCGAGTACATTGTGTACTCAGGATTTATTTTACCCCTATTGCAGGTACAGCTTGAGGAGTAGTTCTTATGTGGAGGATTCTTCTGGTGGGCACAGACGGATTTTTGTATCGTTTCCGCTAGATGTTTACTTTTATTTTGCTGTTTAATTATCGCACTCTGAATTCTGGTATTATAATAAATAATTTCCAAAAACTCTTGTTGTATGAAATGGACTAAGTATTGTAAGCTCGTACTCATTATTGGATTCTGGATGTAAAACGTGGATTGTTTCGAGTTCTTCCTTGGGGTGTGCACAGACCGTCGAGCTTGGAGGAAGAGGAAGCCATAGCGTCGGTGGTGAGGTCGCCCTGATCAGCGGCGGCGCGATGTCGGTGAAGACGGGTGGCAGTGGAGGAGTAGCAATGGAGTCCGGCGTCGGCGAAGGCGAGTTGACGATGACGGTGGCGGCATTGGCAGTGGCGCTTTCCATCGCTGTCAGCGCTACCCTCTTGATTGGACTAGGGTTAGGATGTCGGTGGGGAATTGGTGGCAGCGGTGAACCTCGTATCCTCGCCCCGGCCCCCCCCCACCTTTCTCTTTATAGCGCTACGCGAAGGGGGACATCAACCATGATTGGGTTGGGCGCCCTTGATCAGGGCATGGATCAAAGGCCCAAATTGATCATTGGGCGAACTTGGTAGAGATCAACCTAACACCTGCTAGTACCGCATATTACCATTGGTTGAACTTGAACCTTCACATCATTAGTCTGACGTGCTTTTCTTTTGTTTGCATTGTCGGCAGAGTAGGTAAGACCCCAAGATAGACAGTGTGTTGGGTCGTCTTAAGGTTAACACTGCTAGATAGACAGAGTATATATGTATAATATACAGGAACACGCGCAGAAATTGTTCAACTATCGTGAAATTGTACGTTTCCACACATGCGACAACCTACACCGGCTGCGTAAGACTATACAGCATTATATTACAGCTAGTATATGGTCTCACACGGATTAGATGATCTCTCACTACTAGGGATGAAAACGGATCGGATACGAACGGATATCACTCCTATTATATTTGTTTTCATATTTCTGTTCGGATTCGGACACGGATAGCGTTCGGATACATATACGAATACGGATTGACTCGATTACGGATACGAATAATGAGTATCGAATACGGTATGAATTGGATTCGGAGAAGGTCAGATACAAATATCTATTCAGGAATTGAGTAAAAGCAGCATATATATATATATATATATATATATATATATCATACGTGCGCAAACCATTACACCACTCTATGAGTCCATAATCCATCTAGATTAAGCCGAAAGACTAAAGAGTAAAGCAACAAATAAGATAAAGATACAGATACATCATACATCAAACATCATACAAGCACCAATCTTCGCGGCATGAGTAGAAATAGCCAAGCTCATGGCTTCATGGGTCTCATGGAGTCATGGTCATGGATTCAAGATCTACAATCCTTATATAGGCCATTTTTTCATTTAAGAAAGTCTGAACAAAATGTAGTTCAAATTTCACAAGTGTGTGACATAGTTTTAGAAAGTCTATATGAGATTCAAGAATTTGTGACTAGTGTTTGATAAAACTTTCTCAAATGGGAAAATGAGCTATGTAACAATTGTAGATCTTGCTGAGATGATCAAACTTGGTATTCAGAGTTTTTTCATCTGAGGTCATTTAGTGTCTCATTTGAGCAAGTTTGACCAAGTCAAATTTGGTCAAATGAAAAAACAACACTTTGACTCTAGTATTATGAACTCTAAATGACTTCAAATTGAAAAGTTTTGAATACCAAATTTGTTCAACTCATCAAGATCTACAATTCCTATTTTGGTCAACTTTCCATTTGAGATAGTTTGGACGGTTCAAATTTATGATTTTTAAATTTCGATGCTTACAAACTAGTTTTCGGAACCCTAGATTGTCTCAAATTGAAAAGTTTTGAATACCAAGTTTGTTCAGCTCATCAAGATCTACAATCCTTATATAGGCTATTTTTTCATTTGAGAAAGTTTGAACAAAATATAGTTCAAAATTTACAAGTGTGTGACAGTTTCAGAAAGTCTATGAGATTCAAGAATTTGTGACTAGTGTTTGATAAAACTTTCTCAAATGGGAAAATGAGCTATGTAATAATTGTATATCTTGCTGAGATGATCAAACTTGGTATTCAGAGTTTTTTCATCTGAGATCATTTAGTGTCTCATTTGACCAAGTCAAATTTGGTCAAATGAAAAAACAACACTTTGACTCTAGTATTATGAACTCTAAATGACTTTAAATTGAAAAGTTTTGAATACCAAGTTTGTTCAACTCATCAAGATCTACAATTGTTGTTTTGGTCAACTTTCCATTTGATATAGTTTGGATGGTTCAAATTTGTGATTTTTAAATTTTGACGTTTACAAACTAGTTTTCGGAACCCTAGATTGTCTCAAATTGAAAAGTTTTGAATACCAAATTTGTTCATCTCATCAATATATACAATCCTTATATAGGCCATTTTTTATTTGAGAAAGTTTGAAGAAAATATAGTTCAAATTTCACAAGTGTGTGACATAGTTTCAGAAAGTCTGAGATTCAAGAATTTGTGACTAGTGTTTGATAAAACTTTCTCAAATGGGAAAATGAGCTATGTAACAATTGTAGATCTTGCTGAGATGATCAAACTTGGTATTCAGAGTTTTTTTCATCTGAGGTCATTTAGTGTCTCATTTGAGCAAGTTTGACCAAGTCAAATTTGGTCAAATGAAAAAACAACGCTTTGACTCTAGTATTATGAACTCTAAATGACTTCAAATTGAAAAGTTTTGAATACCAAGTTTGTTCAAATCATCAAGATCTACAATTGTTGTTTTGGTCAACTTTCCATTTGAGATAGTTTGGATGGTTCAAATTTGTGATTTTTAAATTTTGACGCCTATAAACTAGTTTTCCATTTGAGAAAGTTTGGACGGTTTAAATTTTGAAGTACTAAATGATTTCAAACGAAAAAGTTGTAAACAACAAAGTTTCATAACTTTTTAAGATCTACAATTTTTATTTTGATCATTTCTCCATCCAAGATCGTTTGAATAATATCCGGATAATATCCGTTTGAAAATATCCGGATATATTCGATACTTAACCGGATTATCCGATATCCGGCGGATATCGATGATATTACATCCGTATTTGATATCCGCCTAAGATATCCGTTTTATTATCTATATCCGAAAAAATTACGGATATCCGAGTAACTATCCAAATAAGTGTTCATATTTGTTCGGTCGAACGGACGGTCGAATAAATATCCGTACCGTTTTCATCCATACTCACTACTCTTGACTACTTCAATTTGATACGATACTGCTAGACAACACTAGCTTAAGAGACCAGATTAATAAGAGCACTGAAGTAAATATCATACTTTTATTAATAAATTATATTACAAATGTGAACTAATATAGGCAACTAGTAGTACCTAGCTAACTTCCACCTCATTTGTGACTATGTTAGAAAATGAAAAATGCGAAAAAAATGCACACTAATATAAATATTTTTATTAGATGTAGGTACTAAACATTAATGGGGACTAGTATATTACATAGTAATTGCCATGAACGGTGAGAGTGCATTTAACTTGTTGCATTTCCTCACAAAAAAAAAATCTTGTCCCGGCTGAACGTTTTTTTTTAAGATGAGTTGAACGCGTTATTATTTTACTAATAACTAGTCTTGAACATTGCATTGACATGTGCCTCGAAGTTTCTGAAACTCAATTGGACGAGGGTCTGAAAGAAGTCTACTCGCCACAGCTAGCTCAGTATAATTAGATAATCTGCTGCATTCCTTATATGAATGCGTAGTAGGGGAAGGCGGCGTCGAAAAGGACACCATGTTGCTGCACTATAGCAGCTGTAGGGCCAGACGTCGACGCCGAACGGCTCCCAGCAGGGGCAGGCGTCAAAGTCAGTCCTGCTGTTACATCTACTCACTGTAGCAGCATGGCAGCCTGACATGTCTGTACTAGTGTTAGATGGATAGAGTTGTATGTATAGTTTGCCACGACATTTCAGTAAAGAGAGTGAGTTCAGATTTGCCATCTCCTATACAGAGTTCCGGCCGAACGCTGGTGTCTCTGCTGTGTGTATGCTCTGTTCTCCCTCCCTTCTTCTACCTCTAGCCATAGTGTGTGTGGTCGGCAACGACAGTTCATGGTCGGCATCGCTAGTATGTGCTCGGCAACACTAGAGAGTGGTCGGATATCTCCATACCGGAGATCGAGGGCTAACAAGTGGTATCGGAGCCGTACAAGCGCCGTCGCCGGACTAACCGATGGCGATAACAGGCGGTTCGGACATGGGCGACAGCAGCGGAGCTGCTATGACTATCCAGCCATGACAGGAGGTCGTTGTTCGCACGGTGCGGGAGGTCAGCGGCACCAGTTGGCCGATGTCGACTCGCACCAACCATGAAGAGTGGTCAGTGACCACGAAGGTCAAGCTTAGAGCTCGACGGCTCTGGAATGCTGTTGACAAGGGCACCGACAATGAGGAAGATGATATGTCAGCGTTGGAGGCTATCCTCGCTACTGTACCGGCAGAGTACAGGGAGCCGTTGAGGGCGAAAAGCTCTGCTAAGGAGGCGTGGGAGGCTATTGCGGCGATGCGCGTCTGGTCCGACCGCGCAAAGAAGGTGATGGCCTAGCTTCTGAAGCAGGAGTACGCCAATCTCAAGTTCAAGGATGGTGAAACGGTGGAGGGTTTCTCCCTCCGCCTGCAGACGCTCATCAGCAAGTTGAAGAGCCACGACGTCACCATCGACGAAGAGGAGGCGATATCCAAGTAACTCCACTTCGTGCCGGCAAAGTACATCTAGATCGCTCTCTCCATAGAGACGATGCTGGACTTGTCCACCCTCACCATTGAGAATGTGATAGGCCGTCTGCGGACGGTGGACGAGCGCCTAGAGCAAGCGACAGCAACGAAGGATAGCGGCAAACTGCTGCTGACAGAAGAGGAGTGGGCTGCTCGGAGGAACTCCGGGGTAGGCTCCTCCAGCCGCGATGGCGATGGCAAGCATCACGGCAAGGCTTCTTCGGAAAAGAAGAAGCAGGTCGACCCCAACGCCTACCGGCGCTGCGGGAAGATAGGCCATTGGGCACGGGAGTGCCCAAATTGCAAGCAGAAGAAGAAGACTGAGGATCATCTAGCGCAAGCTGATGATGATGAGGCCACTATCCTGATAGCGATGTTCTGTGCACTGCACGATGTTAATGCCGATGAGAAGGAAGAGGTGATGGCGGTGAAAGGACCTAGGAAGGCCCTGAAGGCTATCAACCTCGAACCGCACGCCCAAGCCCACCTCGTACGTGTGGGCGGCGAGCAGGAGCAGCGGTGGTATCTGGACTCTGGCACCAGCAACCACATGACGGGCTCCAAGGCAGCCTTCTCCGAGCTCGACGACGATGTGACCGGTACGGTGAAGTTCGATGATAGCTCATGGGTGGCAATCCGAGGGCGCGGCACCATAATCTTCAGGTGCCAGAACGGTGAGCACCGTGCGCTAACGGATGTATATTACATCCCGCAGCTGTGTTCAAGGATCACCAGCATTGGCTAGATGGATGAGCGCGGTAGCGAGGTACTGATCAAGGACGGAGTCCTCAGGATCAGAGACTAGGAGCAGTGACTTCTTGCCAAGGTAAAGAGGTCCTAGAACTAGTTGTACCTGCTCGACTTGAAGGTAGAATAGCCGGTGTGCCTAGCGGTAAGGCACACCGAGGAACAGTGGTTGTGGCATGCCCGGTTCGGCCATCTCAGCTTCGACGCACTTGGTCAGCGGGAAAAGATGGTCCGAGGGCTGCCTCACATCGAGCACGAAGGCGAGCTGTGTGACAGCTGACTGGCTAGGAAGCAGAGGAGGCTACCGTTCCCAAAGGCGGCCAAGTATCGCGCAGCAGACGTTCTCGAGCTCGTCCATGGCAATCTCTGCAGGCCAATCACACTAGCCACAAATGGTGGTCGGCGGTACTTCCTCCTGCTCGTGAATGATTGCAGTCGCTACATGTGGCTGCAACTCCTGACGAGCAAGGACGAAGCGGCAACGGCGATCAAGAAATTCAAGATGCGCGCGGAGGCAGAGAGCGGCAAGAGGCTACGCGTGTTGAGGACTGATCGCGGTGGTGAATTCACTTTAGTGGAGTTCGCGGCGTACTGCATGAATCAGGGTGTGGTGCGACACCACACCACGCCGTACTCGCCACAGCAGAATGGCGTGATGGAGCGACGGAACCAGACGGTGGTCGGCATGGATCGATCCATGATGAAGGCCAAAGGCATGCCGGCAAGGTTCTAGGATGAGGCGATGACCACGGTGGTGTTTATCCTCAACCGTGCGCCCACCAAGGCCCTGATGGGCAAGACGCCGTTCGAAGCTTGGTATGGGCGCAAGCCGAGCGTATCCTTCCTCCGGATATTCAGCTACATCGGCCACATCAGGAAGACGAAGCCGATCCTCACCAAGCCGGAGGACAGGAGTACACCGATGGTACTCCTAGGCTATGCGGAGGGTACCAAGGCGTACTGGCTCTACGACCCACAAGGAGACAAGGTACTTGTCTCATGCGATGTCATGTTCGACAAGAAGGCGGCTTGGAACTAGAACAGTCCAAGCTCAGGGGAAGCTGGCGGCTTCACCAGCACCTTCATCGTCGAGCACTTGGTCATCCACGGTGGTGGAGACGCTGGGGAAGAGGTGCCGAGCACTCTGGGAGGGGTGCCGAGCACTCCAGCGATAGAGCCGAGCTGTAACACCCCGGTGTTACGATCTTGTTTAGCACCGCGATTTAGGCCTACGAAAAATTCTTGAATCAAGTTTTCTCGGGTTTTAATTTAAAACGTACTCGAGGCGATAAGCGAAGCCTGTGTGATTTAGTTTCGTGGACTCAAATAAACGCTCAAGATAAATTATGCAGTGCGTAGAAAAATTTAGAAATGTCCGATAACGATTCGAGCAAATAAATAGCGAACGGCGTGTTTAATTGATTAACCATGAAAAACAATTTTTATAAATAAAATACGATACGACTGGTATATAGTACTTAAGTAAAAATTCGGAGTATGATTTTTGGTTGCATTTAAAATAATAATGAAAGCACCGCTGAGTAGCCACTGCCTTCGTTGTCCCATTGAACTAATGGTCGTGTCGTGATGCTGCTGCTTTCCCCGTGTTGCCTTCTACGTTGGTTTTGCGTGGCGGGCTCTGCGCACGGCCGTTGTTCCACTGTCGCCGTCCGCATGCAGCCAAAGCCGATTCGTCTCGTCATGGTACTTCATGAGCAAAGATGGCCGAGCCGTGTAAACGTCGTCGCCCTATTTTTCTCCATCTCATTCTCTCGGTGTCTGCCCCGGCCTGCCTCTGTCTTGTCTCTGTCCTTGTCTGTCCCTTTGCCTCTGAGCCCTTGTCTCGCGCTATCTTTCTCCCTTGCGCCCTTTTCTCTGTGAATGCTTTAATAAAAGTTGGCCAAACTGCTGCAGCGACGTCCTTCCTTTCCCCGTTGCTTGCCCAATTCCCTGCTCCGCTGCGTTGTCTTCATTGCCTCCGTCCGTTTCCCCCTATCAGCCTCCTTCCCAGACCAAAGTCACTGCACCACCATGACTGTGTGCACCGGCGCTCACTCTTCTTCCCTTCCCGTGCCTTCACGTGTGCACCGGCGCCTCAGCTCAGTTTTCCTTCCTCGCTCTCTCGCGCGCGCAAAGCTTCCTTGATCCCGCGCTGGGCCGCATGCCATCGGTGCTCCCCGCTCCCTCTACTTGTCTCGCCTCCTTCGCGTGCGCGCGAGTCACTGCCGCGCTGGACTTCCGACCCCGCCGTCACCCTGCCTCCCTCGTGTCGTGCGCCCGTGCCTGCATCGCCTCGCCCCGAAAGCACCGCCGCTCCTCATTTCCCCTCCTCGCACGCGCAGGCGCACTCGTGCCTTCCTCCTCGCGTGCGCTCCGCCGCTGCACAACCGCTGTGCCTGAGCACCCCCCTCCTTTTCCTTCGCTGCCGTGGTCGCGTGCGGTCGCCGCGCCCGCCCTGGTCCGCCCTGGCCCGCGCCCCTCGGTCCCGCAGCTGCTCGCAGCTACGCGCCGCACCACCGCCACCGAGCTGCCGTGCCGCATCCGGCCACCCGCGCCCCATGTCTGCTCACCCTTCTCACCCACGCCGCTAAGGACGAGGCCGTCCTTCCACCACCGTCGGGCTCGTCGTGGCCACCTCCGCTAGCACCGCGTGAGCGCGAGCGCGCAAGACCCACGCTGGAGCCGCCGCCCCTTCATCGCCGTGGCACACCTCCCCGCGCCGCCGCCTGGAGGTGTTCCTGAGCTACGCCACGCACGCCAAGCCATAGCAGCCGGTTCTCTCTGTCGCCGTGGACATCTCGCTGAACCTAGGAGGCCATGTACGCCGGCTTCTCGGTGTCCACGGAGTGGAGCACGCAGCAGCCATCGGCCGCCGGTTGGTTTCCCCTGCTGCGCTCTATTTTGAGGAGAGAGCAAGGTGAGGAGGATATAAGTCCAAGCTGAAACTTTGTACAGGGTCCTCAGTGCAAAATAGGTGACTCGAATGAATAGTGCTTGTGTCCTGCGGGTTAGTTTTGAGAAAATGCAGGGGTGTCTTCGCATAAGGGCGCCGCCGCCGCTGGGCCTCCTCTCTTGGGCCGGCCTGCTCGCCGGTTGGATCGCGCCCTGCCGCGCTGGGCCGCAAGCGCCTCGCTGGGCCGGCTTGTGCCGCCCGCCTGGGCCGCTGACCCCCACGCCGCGCGCGTGTTTACGGGCGGGAGCACCGGTCATGGGCCACGCTGTGGCCGCGCGTTAGCTGGGCCAATTTTGACGGCCCTGGCTCTGTTCGTTTCTAAAGCATTTGTTAATTTAGTTTGAAAATAAACTTATAAAATTCATAGTAAATCATAGAAAAATCATAAAAATGCTAAACCTATTTTGTTGAGTTCCTAAAATCATGATCTACATGTTAGTATATTTTGTTCACATAGTGTGATAATATTCTTGGAAGCTATATACTTAAATTGAGATACTTAATATCGTTAAGACATAAACTTGTCAGAATTTCCGTGATAAATTGGTAATGTTGTTGAATCTGAAATTTGTACAGTAGGCTCCTAGCAAGATTAGGTACTCACTGTAATTTTTGTAGCTCCAGAATAATTAGTTTGCTAGATAGACAATGATGTCCTATTTTGAATATAATAAATCAAATAAGTGAAATATAGAAACACATTTGGTTTGTATAACTAAAACAATTATTGGAAAATAACATCTTATTCGGCGACATGGATACGTAGACCAGCGTTAGGGTTATCTCGTTAGCTTGTGAGGCGTGATCGGATTTCTAAGTATTTCGACTGTCGTTGGTTATTTACATCTATACATTTGCATCAATGCATATCATATAGGTACGATGATGGATCAACGAATCAATTGAAACGATGATTAGGAATCCGAAGATGGTGTAAGGGTATTCTCTCTAGGAGATGATGCAATGGGCTTTCTATCCAGTTGATGGTGGATGATCTGAAGATATAGATACTAACTTTTGGTTATATTTTACCCAGGTAAGCCCCGGTGCATAACCTCTACTTTCTGCAGTTTAAATTATATTTGTGCATTAAGTTTAAGGAGTTGAATGAAACCTACTTACATATATATCTTTATCCTATGAGTCTTACTAGTATTACAGGATCGTGTAGAATATTATGCTACAAGACTCCGGTAGAAGTCGGGTGATTGCCTGTCACTCGCGAGAGATAAGAAATATATTACTGTATTATTATCACTTGGAAAATATAAATGGTGGAAAGAAAAAATGGTGACCAGGCAGGGATATGGTTTGGGTATTGGTGGGTGTAAGAGGTTGTGTCGCCGTGGACGCGGGGCATGGCTTGGTTACACTACTTTCCCTTTCTGTGTCGGTTAAGAACCGATCGTTGCATAAGCCATTGAGGCAAGTCACAGATCTATTGTCCCGAGCACATACTTGGGTATGGGCGCTTGGAAGACTTGTTGCTCTCTTGTCGTGGGTTCTGGCTCTTTTTGGACCAACTGATTGGAGGCGGAGATGGCGGAGGTCCTTGCACCGCACTGAGTCCAGGACTCAGGGGCGGGGGCTTGGAGTCCTAGTTTGGACGGGGACCTAGGACCCCAGGACAGGAGGGTGATGGGTTGGTCCTGCTTGTACCTTGGGTACAAGCAGGGCGTGTGTTTTTGAGGCACCTAGCTGGGCACATTGATTCACGAATCGCCGTCAAGTCGGTACAGCTTGTCTTATGCTTAGCACCGTAGTAAGAACTGAAAGATGAAAGATAGAATGGAAAAAGGAACTCTGATTGTACCTGCTTGAAAGTAGTACATGTGCTTACAAGAATGGTTAGTTAATGAACCAATGCGGCTATTAATAAAAATTGAATATAAGGACACACGCTTAGTAATGCTTCCTGCCAATGCAATAAACCCACAAGTCAGATAGTCTTGCATATTCTTGGAGTCTTTTCTTTCCTTCTGTCGGGTAAGTCTTGCTGAGTACAATTAAGTACTCAGGGTTTTATTCCCCTTGTTGCAGGTGACAGGTGAAGGCTTGAGCTGACCTTTGTGTGTGGATTCCTCCTGATGGGCTCAAAGAGGATTTCCTTTACGCTACGATCGTAGTCTTTATTTATAACTCTCACTAAATGTTTTTATAAATAAAAGTTTTATAATCTGTTATCACAGTTTACATATCAATGATTCATCATATCAAGATTAGATAATTATTTCTGCTGTAATTATGATCACAGGTTTATATTCCGCTGTTAAATTAAATTATTCATAACTCTAATAATATGATTATATTCTGTTGTTATAATAATAAATATTATACTCTGATGTTGTATTAAAAGTGATGTAAGAAATGGTTAAGAATGATGTAAGCTTTATTCTCTCATTTGTGATCCTGATGGAAAAATGTGAATTTTCGGGTTCTCCCCTGAGGTGTGCCTGACGGAACCGAGTAATTTAGTGTTCTCCTTTGGGTGCTTAGTGTCTAATAGAAGACAAGCACTCCTGGGAGGCATTAGGTTAGGCGGTTCTACCACACGAGCACTCCTAGAGAGGTGTCGAGCACTCCAGGAGTGGAGCCGGGAGGTCCTGTATTGGTGCCGACCACTCCAGGACGGGTGTTGAACATTCCTGTAGCGAAACCGAGGGGTCTTGCATTGGTGCCGACCACTATAAGACGGGTGCCGAGCACTCTGGGAGGGGTGCAGACCAGTCCAGAAGTAGTGCCGAGCACTACAACCGGGGTGCCGAGCACTCCAGGTGTTGTGCCGAGCACTCCGGCGGAACAGAGAACTCCATCAACGCCGATCGAGTTCGCTTCACCTCCAAGTAACATCACTAAGTTTGTTGATGCCTTCCATGACAGTGAGGAGGTGTGGTTCCATAGGCTGGACGATATCATCGGTGGCACAGGGCCCTCAGGCCTAGCGGGACGACGCTCAATGACCCAGAGCTGCTTCTCGTCAGCGCAGAGGAACCACCCACGTTCGCGCTGGCCGAGCACGATGGAAACTGGCGATGGGCGATGCTGGAGGAGATAAAGGTGATCGAGGAAAATGAGACTTGGAAGCTCATCGATCCACCTCCAGAATGCCGTCTGATCGACCTAAAGTGGGTGTACAAGGTCAAGCAGGACAAGCTTGGCGCAATTATCAAACACAAGGCGCGCCTCATCGCCCGAGGCTTTGTCCAGCGCGAGGGCATTGACTTCGAGGAAGTCTTTGCGTCGGTAGCGTGCATGGAGTTTGTCCGACTGCTTCTGGCTTTGGCAGCAGCGAAGGACTGGTGCGTCCATCATCTGGACATAAAATCGGCCTTCCTCAACGACGAGCTGGCAGAGAAGGTCTTCATCAGGTAACCTCCGGGTTTCGCCATCAAGGGAGCAGAGCACAGGGTGCTCCGACTACACAAGGCGCTCTACGGGCTGCGGCAGGCCCCACGAGCGTGAAACGCCAAGCTTGACGCCACGCTAGGCGAGCTTGGGTTCCAGCGGTGTGCAACCGAGCACGCGCTCTACACGCGACGACGGGGGAAGGAAGAGCTTGTCGTCGGCGTGTATGTGGACGACTTGATCGTCACCGGCGCACGTGCGGAGGACATCAGCAGTTTCAAGCGTGAGATGGCGACTCGTTTTCGAATGAGCGATCTCAGCGCGCTCTCCTACTACCTCGGCATCGAGGTGAGATAGGGGAAGAAGGCGCTCATGTTTGGTCAGAGCGCGTACGTCTCGAAGCTGTTGGAGCGGAGCGGCTTGGCTGAGTGCAAGCCGTGCGTGACTCCGATGGAGGAGCGGCTGAAGCTGACAAATGCCAGTACTGCGGCGAAGGTAGATGCAACACTCTACCGGAGCATCGTCGGCGGTCTGCGTTACCTAGTCCACACGAGACCGGATATTACGTTTGTTGTGGGCTATGTCAGTTGCTTCATGGAAGATCCCAAAGAAGATCACTGGGCTGCGGTGAAGCGGCTACTGCGCTACGTCAAGGGGACGGTGGATCAAGGGATCGTCTTCCCCAAGATCGGCGGAAACAGTCTGCAGCTCACTGTGTTCAGCGATGCAGACATGACGGGGGACATCGATGGACGACGGAGCACCTCTGGCGTGCTCGCCTTCCTCGGGTCGGCTCCAATTTCATGGATGTCGGTGAAACAGAAGGTGGTGGCGCTATCTACGTGCGAGGCAAAGTACGTGGCAGCGGCCACAGCGGCGTGCCAAGTTGTGTGGCTGCGTCGGCTACTGGGCGAGCTGACCGGTGCGGAAGCTCACCCACCAGCACTGATGATGGACAACCAGCCCGCCATCGCCCTCGCAAAGAATCCGGTTCTCCACGACCGGAGCAAGCACATCGACGTGAAGTTCCACTTCCTTAGAGACTGTGTCGATAGAGGGCAGATCGTCATCGAGTTTGTCAAAACTGGTCGGCAACTCGCGGACGTCCTCACCAAGCCGCTCGGCCGTCTTCGACTCACGAAGCTGAAGAAGATGATCGACATGGAGGGGGTTCTAGGGTTAGCAGCAGGATTAGAGGAAGAATTGTTAGATAATCTATTGCATCCCTTGTATGAATACACAGCAGGGGAAGACGATGTCGAAAAAGGCACCCTGCTTCTGCACTGTAGCCACAGCAGGGGCAGGTGCCGAACGGCTCACCTGCCGCACTGTAGCCACAGTAGGGGCAGGCGCCAAAGTCAGTCCTGCTGTCATATCTAGTCACTGTAGCAGCATGGCAGCCTGACATGTCATCTAGTCACTGTAGCAGCATGGCAGCCTGACATATCTATACTAATGTTAGATGGATAGAGTTGTATATATAGTTTGTCACTGCAACTCAGTAAAGAAAGCGAGTTTAGATTTGCCATCTCCTATACAGTGCTCCGGCCGAACGCTGGTGTCTCTGCTGTGTGTATGCTCTATTCTTCCTCCCTTCTTCTACCTTTAGCCATAGTGTGTGGTCGGCAACGACAGTTCGTGGTCGACATCACCAGTGTGTGCTCGACAACACTAGAGAGTGGTCGGATATCTCTGTACCGGAGATCGAGGGGCTAACAAGTACATCAAATTTTCTAGTATAGCTGTTGAACGCGATTATTGAACACGTCGATCTTTGAAAATCCAGGAGAACGTACGTACAATGTGTTGGTTGAGCTTTCCTGCCATGGAAGCTGGCCACCAGGGCTTCTTGAAACATGAGCTCACCCAAAAAAAAAAAAAAGGCCCATTGCTGCGCAGCCGCAGCAGGGTTCAGGGTCTTTTTCTCTTCTCTAGTGTTGAGAAAATTCCTCTTAATGAGAAACCCCGGGTGGTCCAGCCAGCCTCATGAGTCAAGTGTTTTTATCGTTGAAAATCCAGCGGATAAATCATGGGAGATCATATCTGCTACTCATGCGACCAACTGCATCCACCTAATTGGCGAATAGTCATAGCATAACCGTAAGTCTGATGTTTACTTTCAGAAAAAAAATGTCTGAAACATATTCAGCTTGTTCAACTGGTGCTGATACGATCGTATATGGATTGTTACTGCTGGCTGGTTTGGTGTGAGAGAAAAACATTATTTTGGCTGAAAATTAACGATCATTTACGACCAAGTGAACGTGCGGATTGCCTGTACTGTACCATCCACTTAATTATCCGATCCTTTTCTGGAATGAAGTGCACGCTCTTACCTACGTATATACCAAGAAAGTGATCAACCAAAATCTCAGGATGGTAGGAGCTTGTGCTAGGTTTCATTACAGTTCGACGACTACTGCACGAGAGAGAATGTTCAGACAAACTAAAGCTTGGCGTGGCATGATCGAGTTGATTTCTGGCGGTAGGTGGATATATGCGTTTTCACCGTTTTGGATCGTTGCGAGTTCTAAGTTTCAGCCAACACCTACCAAGAAAAGCGAAAAGGCAGCACTTTTCCCAGGATAGTTGGGAGAGACACCGGAAAATCCAATCGAAAGAGATCCGCTTTTACTACAAGCCATTCCAGTTTCCAGCTGTCTTTATAATTTCTCCTTAATGAAACATGTGCTGAGCACGTTCTCGAAAAAAAAAATCCAACTGTCTTTTCCCTGCTTCCCTGTGCCAATACGAGAACTGCGGTCACCATCGTCAGACCAGCTCAACGACGATCATCACCTCCTGAAAGCTTGCGCGGCAACAGTCTACTAGTAGTACTATAATGAAGTAAGCAAATGTGCAATGCCAAATTAACTGAAAGTCCGAAACTACAAACTCCAAAACGTTTGTATTGAACCTTGCAGAACCAAACGATGTATTTGGATTGAACCTTGCAGAACCAAACTACTAGTACAGGAGTAGAATGCAGGGAACCGATGAAATAAACATCTAATTTCTTTAACTTCAACAGAGACCCACAACTAAATAACCAACTGGGCAGCACACATGCGTTAATACCCGGTCTTTGCGGTCGCATCGCAGCTACATGGATCGTGGAGTTGCAGTCTACTCTCTATCCCTAAATATGTGTCGTTTGCTCTTTCCGATAAACAACTTTGACTAAATATATATTTAAAAACATTAATATTTATATTATATAATTAGTATTATTGGAAAGATCTTTAAATCTAATTTTTTTAATAAATTTATTTGAAAATACAAATATTACACATATTTTCTACAAATCGAGTTAAACTTACGGTACATATACCAACGATGAAAATTATTTAGGGACGGAAGGAGTACACCAGACACAAACGACGACGTACGGAGCCTGCTGCAGTTTCCTCGGAGGCGCTTGATTTTATTTTGTTCTCTCTCTAAACAAATGCAATGTCACTAGTGTGTGCAGGCGCGTGTGTGAAAGACTGGAGACGATGTGATTGGTAGCAGCTAGTCCCACACTCCCACTCCCATGGTTGCTTATTAGTGCCGACGTGGACTAGTAGACCCCCGTATAACAGGCAAGTCAGCAACTCCTAGTCCTACGTGGATATGGTGGTTGGTTGTGGACATCAGTGTATAGGTATGGGTCAAACGGCCGGATCGAGCACAAGTCCAAAGCCATGGAACGCTGGCCGATTTGCTCACAAGTTGCTCACTGTCCCCGTGGTCAATCAAAAAGCAGTATGCTTACTTGATCAAGACAAGCAAAGGACATGACATGTCACGTGTTGAGATGACTTGTTGGAAACCATATATAGATCAATAAATAAAATAAAATAAAATAAATCCCAACAAACCGCATGCAACGAAAAATCACTGAACGTATAACGTCTCTTCTTAATTATACGCTACAAAATTATTCTCATCCGGAGTCAAGGAAAACTATATACCCCATATATCCTGAGTTGTTTATACAATTTCATGAAACGCTTGCAACAAATTGCACGTACATTTCAATTTAGAGAGGGCTCACTGGTTCACGGCCACCTCAGAGCACTACAGACCTACAGTAAGTTAGGATTGCAGCGGTCAAGCAGGATTAATGTACAATACAGAATGGTCTCTCTCTCCTATTGTACACACCTTTCAGTATATATTTAACGGTGCACAGCAAAAGAGCATATGCCCTAACAACAAAAACACACGGAAAAATTCGTCACCCACGGGGCAATTCGAGTTTTCAGTAGTGATGTACTCCATATAAGTATATCTGAACCTATAGGAATGGGAACCAAGCGACCAAACTGCGCTGCTAGTCTTAACTGTTCCGTGTGTGCTTGCATGCGTGCATGATGTGTGTATTTATCTTCTTTTATTCCCATTATTATCCCAGTTCCATGCTTTGTGTTTCTTTGGAGACCTTACCAGATCTTTCCGCTTTATATAAACCCTAGAGGCCTGTCATATGCAAACACAGCCAAATCAAGCCAAGTACAAGCAGATCGAGCCTCCAGCAGACTCCTCCTGCCAAGTACGATTCTGCAGCCAGCAAAAGGCATAGCATCAACAGGCTGTGTAAAATTTGCTGTCTTCAAGGTCTTCATGTCGTCTCCCATGGCCACCATAACGGCTAGTGCCACTCCGGGCATGCAAGAAACCAGCAACAAGGCTACGAGCACGTCGCCAGCTCGTACCACTATCGCCTCGCCGGCGCCATTGCGCAACCAGCCGTCGCTCTTGGTCATATTAAGTGCCTGCCTCGTCCTCATGGGCGCCGGCGGACCGCTCCTCCTCCGCGTCTACTTCGTCCACGGGGGGAAGCGCCTGTTTCTGTCCGCCATGATGCAGATCTCCGGGTGGCCACTCCTCCTCCCGCCCATCTGCGTCTCCCTCTACCGGAGCCGGAGCCACGGCGTGGCGAACCTCCTCCTCCCGCCGCGCCTCGCCGGCGCCGCGGCCGTCCTCGGAGCGTTCTTTGCCATCTCCTGCTTCGTCTACTCGCTGGGCTCGCAGGCTCTGCCGCTGTCCACGTCGTCGCTGCTGCTGGCAACGCAGCTCGCCTTCACCGCGGTGTTCGCGTTCCTCTACGTCGGCCTCCGGTTCAGGCCCTTCTCGGCCAACGCCGTCGTGCTGCTCACCGTCGGCCCCGCGGTGCTCGGGGTCGGGCCCGGCTCCGGGAAGCCAGCGGGTGAGGCCTCCAGCACGTACTGAACAGGGTTCTGCGAGGCCATCGCCGCGGCCGCGCTGGCCGGGCTCGTGCTGCCGCTCGTCGAGGTCGCCATGGCGCGCTACGGGCGTCGGACCGGACCCGCGGAGAGAGTGCCTCCCCCGTACACCACCGTGATGCAGATGCAAGCCGTGTTGGGCGCTGCCGGCACACTGGTGTGCCTGCTTGGCATGGTCATCAAGGGCGACTTTCCAAGTGGTGCCAAGTGAGGCCGACACGTTCGGGCTCGGCAAGACCAATTACTACCTGGTGCTCATCTGGGACGCCGTCTCATGGCAGCTGCTGAACCTGGGGGTCATGGGGCTCATCACCTGCGCCTCGTCGCTCCTCGCCGGCATCATGATCGCCGTCCTCCTACCGCTCTCCGAGATCCTCGCTGTCATCTTCCTCCATGAGAAATTCGATGGGCCCAAGGGCATTGCGCTCGTGCTCTCTTTGGGGTTTCGCCTCCTACCTCTACGGTGAGAAGGCACAAAAGATGGAGGCTCAGAAGATCGAGCAGCAGTTGGCTATGAAGACAGACCTGGAATCAGCTGCTCCTTGAGAATCACTCAGCCTGTTCGCTTGTTGGTTTCAGCTAGAGCTTATCAGCCAGTCAACAATGTTTTCCTCTCACAACAAATCAACACCAGCTGGGCTTATCAGCCTAGAAACCAGCGGACAGGCCGACTGAATTTTGTTTTATCTAGAGTTGTGAACATATACAGGTATTGAAACAAGATCTCTTTAGAAGATTGATACAGTTATATACATTTTCTACGACATTGATTCATTCGCAATTGCAAGGTAACAGAGACAAAACTAAGTGCTACGATTGTATCGATTAAAGATTATACAATAAACTCAGCTTGTGTCCTGTCCATGTCCACGTATGCGTGCAATACTAAGCGAAGACAAGTCACAAGTACAACTCTTTCTTGTCCTCTGCAAAAATGATACAGTGTTTATGTGGCTTATAAGCCGGCTGATGCTGTTTTATTGCGAGAGAAAAACACTATATCATAGCTGATAAGCATGACTGATACGAAGCGAACAGGATAAGCATGGCATAAGCTGTGAACAGAGAAGTACAGATGGAAAGAGAGAAGCAAAGATACATTTATACCATACCAGAATTCTTAACTGTGGACGACAAGCGACAAGTGAAGACCATAATGCCATGAGCTTTAGTACGTCTTGACTTGTCACGATAGCCACAAATGGATAAACGTGCACAGTTTAAGATTATATCATCAGTATGACGAAGCAAAAACAATTTGTACAGTATGTTACAGACGTAGGTACAAATCAGATTTAGAAACTACCACCAGAAAAAGTAAAACAGAACCCATACCTGGCGTATCAACAGAACATCGATTTTTTTTTAACAAAACATACAGAAAAACAACCCCTGGTCATCAACTATGCGACATGTTGTGGCATAGTGGCAGAATTGGCTCAGCTACGGCCTTGTTTGGCTGTACTTGTATCCATCTCAATCCATATATATTAGAGTGGAAAATTAGTCACATATGGAATGAGGTGAATATAAGTGCAGTGAAACAAAGCCTAAAGTTTTACCAATATAACTTGATTTATTTCTCCCCCTTTCTTTTCTTGAAGACAAGAGACTTGGTATTTCATCTCCGTGAGAATTTTGATACGAGGTACACTAGAAAGAAGCAGCCAAGGGCAAACAGGACAACATGGACAAGATGATTTGAACCATTCTGAATGATGCTTTGGTTCATTCTCCTCATGTTGTTCTTGACCCCAGCCTGGGCCTTCGACAGAGTCATTTGCTGTGGCACACACACACAAAAAGTTGTGCATTAGACACTATCAGAGGCATATTCCAAGTTTCCAGCACAAGAAACAAAAGAATATGACAGATACATAATCTTTGGTTCTATAGGAAATATTTTATAGAAAAAGGAAAGGAAAAAACAACAGAAAGTTACATTTAAGAATGATGCACCCTGCTAAGCTAGAAAGAATAAGTCGTTACATTCTGATTTGCAATACTAAATAGTCTTTATTATGGTCCATTCCAAAGTATCAACTCACTTGAAATGAACTAATGCCTACAGAACTGTACAATAAACTAGATCCAGAGCAAATCATCATATTTTGAGAAGAGCGCCAGTTGTGGAATCTAGCAGGAGCCAAGGGTCTGTCTTCCTTGACAGCCCCTCTTTTTGGTGGTTAGCTTAGTGCTAGTGTTTGGTCGTCCTTTGCCCTTTTTCAGGGGCGAATAATTCCTGGGGTTGTGTGTGGTGTGTGTTGTAGGGCTCTAGCCCCTTTCTTTCTTCTTAATATAATGAGACGCAGCTCTCCTGCGTTTTCGAAAAAAAAAGTATTTACATCTGAAAAATGACAAATAAACAGGAGCTTAGGCTTCTGATTCAAAATATAGGACACTAAAACACATGTTTCCTTGAACTCCTTTTGTTTTTGGACATAACATGGCTGCATAAGGACAAGATAGTCAACAATAAAAATAGGCTCAAATCAGACTATGTTAGCTTTGAGACGGGTCATACACGGTGCAAATAATCATCAACCTTGACCGCTCAATTTACTAGAGAGGAGACTGGTGAAATGCACTTGGGAAAATGTAACACTAAGAAAATATGGGTCAGTTTGGCCAATTGCAATTAAATGTGCACCAAGGCAATATAACTTAGAAGGAAGTCAGAAATGGAAAATACTATCCTCATAACTAACTACAAATGCAGAATTTTTACAGTCAGCCATTGGGTTTTCTTCAGGATTTGGCACAAACTATTAGGAAAATTAGTAACTTACCAACTGAGATATGAAATCATTTTGATACTTGGCCTCTGTTTGGATCTCTTGAGCAACCTGCATGATAAAACCAATAACTTTTCTTAGAAGAAACTAAATCAATGTCAAACTAAGGTACAGAGAAAAAAAACGAATTAAGTATATCATGCATGGCTCAAATATTCATACGTAGTGTTCCAAATGTGCACTACTGCTCCTTGCTTTCACATCGGTTAAAGTTTAAGAACAAAAATTCAGAGTTTTCAACTAGAGCTTACTCACAAAAAAACCCTACTAAACACTTACTCCTCTCAGCTTGCGGACTTGTCCACGCAGTCCGAGGATATGATCATCCAAATCAGCATTGATTGGGTCAATCTGGAGCGAAATCTCGCTAGAGCTTGATGATGCAGCAGGCCTGATAGTTAGCCCTTCCCTGCAGAATCAAATATTCAGATAAATGTACACGATAGGAACAAAAATATATCACAGAACATAAAAAGTGGGGAGAAATCTTGGACCCACTAGCTCATAGAAACTCCAATATTATTGGTACCTCACTGATAACAATCTGATGAAAACTTTGGAATTGATGCAGTAGATAATAGAATTAACTGATGTGGGAAAACACTGCATATATCCAATCACCATATACATATACATAACAGTTTCTTAATTTGGAGGATTCGGTGTCATGTCAGGGATCGCTTAGCAACTTTAGAGAGGTTAGGATGGAGAGCAGTTCTGTTGAAAAAGACGCTGGATAGCCAAGCTAAATACAAGAGGATGGCACTGGGAGTTTCAACATCAATTAGTGAGACTGGTGCCGTGTTTGGGTCCTAAATCCTAATAAAACTCAAAAAGAAAAAAGGGCCGAAACAACAATAATTGAAGCTTGAGTACAATATCTGCCTTCGAGTAACCCTAAACATCAATTCCTTCTCCCCTGCAGATACTTATGCTACAAACATTACCAACTGTAATGCGAGGCGTTTTAGATGGACCCCGAGAAGAGCATCGACTAAACCTAGCCCAACCTAAACTACAACGGACAGCAGGAATCATGCATACAGAGCCCATGATAAGATCAGGCAGGCCACACCATACCAAACACCGCGAGAAACCAAATCGGAAATACTAGGTCACTAGGATATTGGGGATCACCATCACGGCGCGAACTAATCAAAGGTTAGGGACAAAAGGGGGCGAACCTTGAGCCATAGGAGCTGTTCGCCATGGCGGAACCAGCAGAGGCGAACCTCGAGGACTGTAGCCCAAAGAGTTCGAGATCGGCGGTACCAAGAAACGCAAATTTGCTCGCTCCGCTGCCAAGCAATCCCGCCGGTGGCTTCAGGGAAGATGAAACCGGGCTCCGATGATGGGCCGTTATAATTGGGAACTGGAGGGTGACGTGGGAGATCGGACGGCGGAGGAGTCGCCGGTGACGGTGGCAAACTAAAACGCGTCGATGTGGCCGATGCTCGATGCTTTTGTTGCTTCAAGTTTGAGCAGTCGCGTACTGTCGCATCGCGAAGCTTCCTGCCGTCCTGCTCCTACGCAACCTATCATCGCTTGCTACAGCCGCAAAATGCGGGATTCCCCCCCCCCCCCCCCCCGTTTTTTTGCGTTTTTTCAACTAATTTGTGGGAAATTCTTACCGATTCATGTAAAATTTCTGTGTTTTATTAAGTAGGCTCTATATATGATAATGAGTCCTATGAAATCTCTGTAGTCCAAATATACCATACGCGACACAATTTCCATTTTATCGAACTTGCAGCAATGATTTGAAGACCCCCTCTATTACAAGATATTTGGAGATTTGAAGACTTGTGAGTCACTACTTCAAACAAGTTGCAACCATTGTTTTATCTGTTTAACTTGCTCAGATTGTGAAGAAATTTTAGCCACGTCATTTTCCTAGTTTTTGAGATTGTTCTTACTAGTTTTGAAATAGTGAATAGTGACCCTAGCCTTTGAGATTGTTCTTACTAGTTTGGAAATAGTGAATAGTGACCACAGGTTTATCTGTGTCAAAACAAACATTGGGGAATGTCCAGAAAGATACTTTAAGTGACGACCGCTGATAGCTGCTCCATCTAGAGATCAGGCATGGATACAGGATATACCTCGACATTTCAGCTGATGTCTGTGAGTCTGTCAGCTGGTTACTACATGAAGCAAAATATACTGAAATCAGACATCCTGGCTGCACAGGGCAGGCATAGGATCACAATGCACTGTCACAATTCGAGAATCTGTTTCAGTTGGTACAGTCGGAGGAATTGTCAAACAACAATAACCTATGGTTGTTACTACAGTCTAGCCAGCTCCCTAGTCAGTCTAGACCTGAACTGAGGCCAACTATAAACTGGGACTTGTCACACCTGTTAGTATAGAATACACGTTGCTCAGATCTATAGAAATCACTGAGCACGTAAATAATCGATAAATCAATAATTAAAATACATCTTCTAATCCCAAGTCCGAATTGATCAGTCAAGTGCGTTAAACTTCGGCAATCTGACTGTGGTCGGATTAAAACTCAGAAGAGGCACTCCCATTCTCATTGCTTGAAGCAAATGGACTCATCATAGATGAGAGAATTCATACCAGAGAACTAACATGAAAGGATTCACATCACATATTGAACAACGGTTTTAAGTCGGTACACATCACAGAAGCTGATACCTATGCAAACTAAATCTGGACAACAGTCGAAACTGATAAAAAACAGTATATCACAACTGTAATGTATAAGACATGCTAGTTCCAATCTATGAACATCACTAAGCACGTAAATTCTGAGCCTCCTGAAGTGCTTCCTGCAGATTCTTTACCGCACTGTCGTAGTACACGAAGCCCATAAACCAAAACTCATGGTTATCAACAGAAACCACCTGAATGTATTTCTCTGCTGCATTTGTTCTGCTTGTTGATGAATTAACTGATCGCAGTTGAGCAAAGGGGATGACCACCTATTTTCAGATAGATAAACAAATTGTAAGTTGCACACTCTTGAAATATATGGATTTTGAAATTAATGAGTATAATACAAAGGGCGTACCCAGTGCAGAGAGCTCCCGCTCTGTGCGGGGTCTGGGGAAGGGTGTTAGTAGCAAGCCTTACCCTCGCCTGTGCAATGCGAGGAGACCGCGACTCAAACCCGGGACCTTCCGGTCACAGGCGGTAAGACTCTACCGCTTGCACCAGGCCCGCCCTTCTTAATGAGTATAATACCAGTAAATAAAATTGCCAAAAATTCTCATATTGGTGCACTGATGAAAACAGACTAAACAAATTCTGCAACTTTATTTTTTCAATAAAACAATACAGTGAGATTTATTGTTTCAAGTTAATTATGTAAGTCTGTTTATCATAATGAAATAAGCTTAGTACGAATTGCATTTCCTCGAACAAACTTTATATCTCCTGAAACTAAAGCAAAACACAGCAATCCACATGATTACCTTGTAGTAGCTCCACTCAGTTTTGTCTCCAATCTGGTATGCAAGCGGATTATCACTACAGAATGCCAGTTTTACATTGGACAGGTAAAGCACACCCATAACAGGACCAGCCGAGGTTGACAAATAACATGCATATGGCTTCTTGAGCTTTTCACCGGGGGCAACCTCAAAAGTTTGATGGAAAATTTTATCATATCCACCTTCTGCAATGACTTTAGTGACCTGGGAGATCCTGCTCATTGCTGCATCAGTAATGCTTGGTCCAGTTTTCACTGTTTAAAGAATCAGGAAGATCTGATCAGTTTCTCCACATTGTTAGGATTTGAAGAAACATGGCTATAATCTAGTGCTCCCTCCATTCCAAATTATAAGACATTTTGGCTTTTTTGGATACATAGATTTTGCTATACACTTAGATATACACTATGTCTACATACATAGTTAAAACAATGTATCTAGAAAAGCCAAAACATCTTATAATTTGTTACAGAGTGAGTAGTGTCTAACCACAAACAATACATCAAACAATAACGAAATATATGGAACAAAACTTTTATAGTTATAACAGCAGCAGCATATGAATCCTAATCCCTGTCAATGCCCACCAGAAATCCCGAATTTAGCGCACACTAATGAAATAAGGTGATATTTGAGTCGAATTAGTTGCCCCTCTTTTTGTCTGAGCCCATGAAGAGGGATTCCAGTTCAATTTCATTTTGTGGCTAAGCAACAGTACAGCTTAACGACAACCTAACTCCATACTACAATAACAAAATGTTCTTGAAAATGCACAACACGATTAGCAATTTGATGGAAAACACACAGCAACAGCTTGGGAACCCGATTTTGTGAAAAGACGGCAATGGAATCGAAGCTCACAGTGCTGCCAGAAGTTGCCGGTGATGGTCTCGGTCTTGCGGGCCGCCTCGCCGAACCTCTTCCCCATCTTGCCGAGCACGTCCTTCACGGAGTCCATCGTATCTGCAAAACCACGCCACACGAGAGCATCCCAGAAAAAAAATAAGGAACGATCCAAATTTCGGACGAATCGGCAGCTAACAGGGGCCAGATTTTAAGGCGCGGGGCGGGGGGACGCACTCTTCGGGGCGGTGGCGGCGCCGCCGGCGGGGGAGGAGATGTAGGGGTTGCCTCCGTAGGCGGACGGCGCGGCGGTGGCAGCGTGATAAGGCGGGGGTGGAGGCGGGGCCACCTCCTCCGGGGAGAGCCTCGGGTACGGCGCGTACTCCGGGGCTGCCGCGGCGTGGCCTCCGCCGATGGACGCGGCTGCTGCGGGCGGATTCATGTCGCCGGCGAGGGCGGTGCGGTGCCGCTGGCGATGGGGTCGATGTCCGTAGTTCGTACGTTTCGTGGACGAGATGACAGGGCTGCAGGTTTCGGTTGTGGAATTTTATTTCGGGTCTGCCACTCTGCCGTCTGCCGAAGCCAGAATATATAGTTGTCCTTTTTCCTGCAAAAAGAAAATAACGCGGTGGAGTCGTGGCTAAGCACAATGCACAGCGCTTCAAAGTTCATCAGGCTCGCCTTGACCAGCCAAATATGCTTAGCCACGAAGGTGTTTTCGTTTTTTATTTTCGCGTCGGCGCAATTGAATATGCAACCGCTCCTTGAGTGTTGAAAACTCGAAATCCCAAGGCGCGTGATGACGCGTCACGGATTCCAAAGGGCGCGTTAACGCTATGTTAGGGACCCACCTGTCGGTCTTCCAGGTGAGCTCACGGGCCCCACAAGGGATTCCTCTTGCCAACGGTTCTATTCCGGGCTCTCGACTCCACCCATGGATCTCGAAGGTTCCGACCCCACCCGATCGGGCTAAACGGCGCGTGGAGACGTGGGGCCTAAGTCAAAATACTGTTCTGACTGATTATTGTGAGAGAAAAATATTATTCTATCTGAAATCACTGTTTATGTGCACAGTGATTTCGTGAGTGCGCTGACCGGCCAGCCGAACGCGCCCGTGGACGGTGGACCCTACTTTTTCGTGAGGAAAAAGTCTACCTCAAATTTAAGAGGTGTTGGGTTGCTTCTCTTCAACTTTAGTCGTTGTCCCATCGAATGTTTGACATATGTATGGAGTATTAAATGTAGACTAATTACAAAACTAAATGAACAGATTGAGACTATTTTGCAAGATGAATTTTTTAAGCATAATTAATCGATAATTTGATAATGTGGTGCTACAATAAATATATACTAATGATAAATTAATTATGCTAAATAAAATCGTCTCGTGGATTACTGATGAATTTTGTAATTTATTTTTTAATAGTATCAAACTTTCCATGTAACATCTCCAAAACTTTAGTCACTGAATCCAAACGAGAAAAATGAAAAGAAAAAAAGTGGAACCGTACACAGGCAGGTGGGCCCATCCATAGCCGTAGAGAAGACAACTAGCCTGTTCGCTTGGTCGTACGTGGTTTATAAGTCATGGCTTATTAGTCAACGAACAATATTTTTCTCTCACACTAAACCAGCCAACAATACTTTCAGCCATGAATTATAAGTCAAATCAGTCCAAACGAACAAGCGAACGTCGACCAAAAATAGGAAATCCACCATCCGAATAAAAAAAGGGACGGAGGGATAATCTCTACAACTAAAATATATGGATTGTCAACATCTACCCGGCAGAACTAAAACACTCATGCGATCCATATTTGGCAGGCAAATAATCACCGCATCTCATGCGATCCATATCCGACAGATAAATAATCACCGCATGGAGACACTGGAAGATAAGTAAATAAAATAGAATAAAACTCACGGAATCACCGGCTGACAAATAATTACCGCATGGAGACACTGGAAGACAAGTAAATAAAATGAAATAAAACAGAAAGAGAATTATGGGAAGAGAAAGGAATTTATTGGAATATCACCACGTAATGATCATGATCGTGATCCAAATCTCGTTCGTCGTCCTTCGCGTTGCGTGTTGACAATAAATATTTTTTTTCCTAAAAAATGAATTATTGCCATGCCTCATGCGGGTTAGGATATTGTAAGTCCGAGTATACATATTTTGGCAAGGCAGAGCATGGATAAATTCAATTCGATGCCTAGCAGTAAATTTTTAGCCTTTGAGGTAACTGATGTTTGTCGTAACTTTCAGACAACAAGCTCTAAGCCTAGCTTTTATTTCAGATTCATTACGATAATGAATGTGTTTCTAGACATTATCGTGGTATAATACACATGAAAAATTGAATTGATATATTTTTATTTTGACTTGGCTAACAAACATCTCATTCAATTTATGTTGCACCCATTGCAACGCACGGGCACTCATCTATGTGGAAAAAAATCCGGATGACAGGTGGGTCCCACAAAACAATAGTTAACGGCGTCAAATCCATCATCCATCACATTCCTATTTATCCCTTCAACCAAATATAAAATGAATCAATTCTGTCTCTCGTCGTCCAACAGAAAAATAAAACCGTCCCATCTCCATCTCATTCCATAAATTAAAGACAGGACCCTCTCATCCCCTTGACTCTCAACCAAATAATACCTTATAGGCTCGCGAGGTGTTCGAGCGAGCGGCACCATACAGGCATGTGGGCATCTCGTCACCGAGCACCAGCAGCCGGCTGCAGGCAAGCCGCTGGGCATGTGCTTCAGCTTCCCAGTCTCATGGCTCATGTGAGCAAGCAAGCTCTTTCTAAATCTCACGTTTCTAAACTTGCTTTATTTCTCTCATACATAATGCGATCTGATAGAAAGTTTCACGGCACTGTTGTCAACTACAAAGTTACAAATATAAAATCTACACGTGCAGAACGAAAAGGCTCGATGTCAGGGTCATACTCGATCTGCAACAAAAAAATTTTGGAATATGCGTGAAATATTTTGAATACGATGAAAAAGCATAAATGCAATTGGAAATAGTTTAGGTTTCCAACGCAAAATTGTTTAATAGTTTTTTATTGTTTTCGCAAAATGATCAAATCCTTCGTGTAGATGTGGACAAAATTCGTGGCCACCATGCAACGCACGGACACATAGTGTAACACCTCGGTGTTACGAGCTCGTCTGGCACCGCGATTTAGACCTAATAAAATTTACTGAAACGATTTTCTCAGATTTTAAAATTTTAACTTATGTTTAAAATATCCGATAACGATTCTAGCAAGTAAATGGCGAATGGCTTATTCGGTTGGATTAAGCATGAAAACAATTTTTGTTACAAAATAAAATATCACTTGTAATTAGAACTTAAATAAAAATTGGGAGTTAATCGTGTTAAAACTTAAAATAAAATAAATAGGAATGAGAGTGTTAGGTGGAGAAAATATTTTTTATACATACCCTGCTATGAATCAGTCATTTGATTTATGGCGTCGTGTCGTGTTGCTCTGTGTCTAATTGTCCTCGTCTGCCTCCGTTGTCCCGTCGCGCTCTTGTCATTGTCGCAGCTCTGTGGTCTGCCTCAGTGTTCTGCCAAGCCGAGCCGTCTCGTCCTTGCTTCTGCTGTCTCGGTCTGACTCTGTTTCTCTGCTCCCTTTTTTCTTTCTTTACCACCAGAGCATAGCACGCAAATCCTTGTCGTGTACGCCGTCAACGCAGCCATCGCCTCAACGCCATCGCCAACCGTGGTTTCACGCTGTGTAGCCCCGGCAGCCCACGCCCTGGCCTCGTGCGCCTGTCTGCCTCTGTCTCCGATTTCTCTTCCGAGCCGAGCACTAGTTTTGGCTGAGTCCGTCGTCGTCGGTTTCCCCAGCGCTCCTCCTCCTTCCTTTTCCTTTTCTGCTGCCGATGGGAGGAGACCCCACCCTGCTCGCTCTCCTCACTTGCCCTCTCGCTCGGCTCCTCTCGCTACGGGGGCTCGTTCGCGGGGAGGGCCGGTACCGGCGATGTGAGGCGAGGTGCTGTGGAGGCTCGCTCGCAAATGTGCCGTCGCCGGACCGCGTGGGCCGGTTTGCTGGGCTGCGGCCTGCCTGGCGTTGGGTCGTCCGCGCCTTTGTTGCTGGCCGCCTGGGCCATTCACGGCTACGTGGGCCCCGGGCCGCGCGCCAGCCTGGGCCTCTGGCCGGCATGCTCCCTGCGCTGGGCCCGCCTGCTCGCCTCTGCGCCTGGGCCGCTTGCGCCACGCGCCGCGCCCCGCCTAGGCCGGCCTGCTCCCTGGCTGGGCCGCGCCTGGTCGATGGGGCCACGCCGCAAGTCCGCTGGGCCGCGTCTGGTTGCAGGCCGCGCGCACGGCTGTTGGGCCAGTTAGTGCCGCCGGCCCTCTGCCATTTTTTATGGTATTTTTCTAATCAAATGCTGAATCAGATTTGTAAAATCAACATAAAATTGTGTAGGTATCCAAAAATGGTAAAACCAGCTTTGTTAGTCTACTAAAATCATGATTTACCTGTTAGTACATTTTGTTCACATAGTTTGATAATATTCTTAAAAGCCATATAATTAATTTAAGGTATTTAATATTATAAAAATATAAACTTGTAGGAATGGTTGTGATAAATTGGTCTGAAATTTGTACAGTAGGCTCCTAGCAATATTAGGTACTCACTGTAATTTTTGTAGCTCCGGAATAATTAGTTGTTAAATAGATAATGAAGCCCTATTCTGAATAAAGATTAAATGGATAGAATGGGATAAAGAAACAACTTGGGTTTGTATAACTAGAATAATTGTTGGGAAGTAACGCCTTATTCGATAATATGGATATGTAGACCCGCGTTAGAGCCCGCGTTAGAGCTATCGCGTTAGCTTGTGAGGTGTTATCGGATTTCTAAGCGTTTCGGCTATCGTTGGTTATTTATATCTATGCATTTGCATCAATGCATATCATATAGGTACGATGATGGATCAACGGATCAATTAAAGGACGATTGGATATCCGAAGATGGTATAATGGTATTTTCTCTAGGAGATGATACAATGGACTTTCTATTCAGATGATGGTGGATGATCTGAAGATACATATACTAACTTTTAATATATATATCTTACCCAGGCAAGACCCGGTGCATAACCCATACTTTTCTGCAGTTTAAATTATATTTGTGCATTAAGTTTTAAGGAGTTGAATGAAACCCACTTGCATATATATCTTTATCCTATGAGTCTTACTAGTATGACAGGATCGTATAGAATGCTATGCTCTAGGACTCTGGTAGAAGTCGAGTGATTGCCTGTCACTCACGAGATATAGGAAATATATTACTGCGTTATTATCACTTGGAAAATATAAATGGTGGAAATGATAAATGGTGACCGGACAGGGATATGGTTTGGGGTATTGGTGGGTGTAAGAGGTTGTGTCGCCGTGGACGCGGAACATGGCTTGGTTACACTGCTTTCCCTGTCTATGTCAATCAAGGACCGGTCATTGCATAAGGCTCTAGGCAAGTCACAGACTTATTATCCCGAGCACATACTTAAGTACGGACGTTTGGAAGACTTGTTGCTCTCTTGTCGTAGATCTGACTCTTTCCGGACCGACTGTCAGGGTTTTTATTTTGGTGGAGGAGGTCCTGACACCGCAATGAGTTTGGAACTCAGGGGCGGGGGCTTGGAGTCCCAGTTTGGACGGAGACTTAGACACCGGGGACAGGAGAGTGATGGGTTGGTCCTGCTTGCCTTGGGTACAAGCGGGGCATGTGTTTTCGAGGTACCCAGCTGGGGGCATTGATTCGTGAATCACCGGACGATCCGGTACGGCTTGTCTACTATGTAGCATCGTAGTAAGAACTAAAAGATAAAAGATGAAAGATGGAAAAAGAAAATATGATTGCTTACCACCTGCTTGAAAGTAGCACAGGTGCTTACATAGAATGGTTAGTTAATGAACCAATGCGGCTATTAATAAGAATCGAATATAAGAACGCACGCTTAGTAATGCTTCCTACAAATGCAATAAATCCACAAGCCAGATAGCCTTACATATCCTTAGACTCTTTTTTTTTCTCCTGTCGGGTAAGTCTTGCTGAGTACAATTGAGTACTCAGGGTTTTATTCCCCCTGTTGCAGATGACAGGTGGATGCTAGAGCTGACCTTTGTATGTGGATACCTCCTAGTGGGCTCAGTGAGGATTCCTTTATGCTGTGATCGTAGTTGTTATTTATAACTCTCACCAAATATTTTTATAAATGAAAGTTTCATAATCTGTTG
The DNA here is from genome assembly GCA_904845875.1 of Miscanthus lutarioriparius. Classification (NCBI taxonomy): domain Eukaryota; kingdom Viridiplantae; phylum Streptophyta; class Magnoliopsida; order Poales; family Poaceae; genus Miscanthus; species Miscanthus lutarioriparius. The sequence continues at coordinate 11,992,425 of CAJGYO010000001.1, read as the reverse complement.
TCGTAGTTTATTTATCAATACTTCATCATGTCATGATTAGATATTCATTTCCGCTGTAATTCTGATCACATGTTTATATTCCGCTGTTCAATTAAATTATTTATAACTCTGATAATATAATTTTATTCCGCTGTTATATTAATAAATATTATACTCTGATGTTGTACTAAAGTGATGTAAGAAGTGGTTAAGAATGATGTAAGCTTTATTCTCTCATTTGTGATCCTGATGGTAAAAATGTGGATTTTCGGGTTCTCCCTTGGGTTGTGCCCGACGGAACCGAGTAATTTGGTGTTCTCACTTATGTGCTTAGTGTCTAATGGAAGACGAGCACTCCTGTGAGGCATTAGATTAAGCGGTTCTGCCACACATAGCTAGTATGAAAACAAATGTAATATAAATGATATCTGTCCGTATCTGATCCGTTTTCATCCTTACCTCCGTCGTTGTTTCCCTCGGTGGTTTTTCTTTTTTCTTTTATGTTTATTTTGGCTAAATCTTTAAAAAATCATAGCAAATTACAGAAAAATCCTAAAATAGAAATCCAATTGTGTTAGACTCCACGTGAGTAGATCTATACAGTGAATATATGATATATTATGCTTTTTACGGTAACTTTAAATCTCTGTTTTCCTTTAATTAATTTATAGATGCGGTTTGTCTTGTTCAATTGTGGTGAAATTTTTATGGTGAATTAATCATTGCATTCTTGAGCTGTACAAAAAATTTCATACTCATTGGATCATATATGACTAACTTATAGATTTATCTAGGTTTATCTAAATAACAATATAACTCAGTCATACATGATCCAATGAATATGAAATTTGTTCTACATCTCAAGCATTCAATGAATAGCCTACCGTAAAAATTTCACCATAATTGGATAACAGAACTGCAGCTATGAACTAATTACATAAAAGTTTACATCTAGAGCTACAGCAAAAACTTTATACTAAACATACCATATCATATGTTTAATGTATAGATTTAGTCATGTAGAGACCAACAAAAATTTCATGCTCATTGGATCATGTATGATTGTTACAGATTTAATTTCATTTAAAAACTATTTAACAAACATAAACCTAGATAAACCTATAACTTAACCATACATGATCCAATAAGCATGATTTTTTTTACTACAGCTCAAGCACATAATAATTAGATCACCATAAAAACTTCATCACAATTGGACCAGAGAAATCACAGCTATGAATTAATTACAAAAAATATAGATATAAAGTTATAGCAAAAATTTTATGCTAAAGCATAGTATATCATATGTTTAGATCTACTCCAACCTGATTTTATTTTTTATTTTATGATTTTTTTGTGATTTACTATGAATTTTTAAAAATTCAACCGAAATAACCGTAAAAAAACCCACCAAGGGAACACAGCCATGGAGGTGAAGTGACCGATTTTGAGAAATGACGGAGAAATTATTTCTGAGGAAAAGCTGATTTTTACTATAGTTGAGGAGGCAAAATACGTTTTTCCTTTTCCCGAACACCCAGCCAGGCCAGGCCGTTCGCGCCGGTCTTGCAGCACGTCCCAGCTGGCATATAGAGAAAACAGCCCAGATCGCAACCGCAGGCTGTCCGGCGCAGTCCAGGCCTCGGCCTGTCTCTCAAAGACACAGGCTTACCCACTTGCACATCCGGCCCAGAAAGCCCGTGCCACCGCCCTCTCCGCGCGCGCGTGATGGAGACGGGAGAACCTCCGACCTCATGCGTGGGGATTTTTTTTTTTATTTTTAACACTTTTTTAAAACTAATTTAAAATCTAACATCGTTTTTTTTTTTCAAAAGTAACACTTTTTGCCGCGCCTATAGCCATGGCGTGGCGAAACGCCTGTGCCGCGCCATGCATGGTGGCGCGGCGGGAGGATGATGTGGCGACGACCAGGGCTGCTGACCGGTGACGTGGCAGGGTCTGCCGCGCCACCGATCTTGGCGCGGCGCGGCCACCTTTGACACGGAGAGATGGCTGGCCCATGCTTCCATAGAAATAATCTGGCAATTCTGTCACTTGTGTCACTCGATTTTTTGGGCCATCCGATCAGATGGCGGGCTCACACACACCATCCCAGCGCTCGCCCTCAGGTTTTTTGGCGAGGGTTGCAGGCTGGAGCATGATCACTGCGTAGTGCAGCAATGATTGTTTCAAGACCATGGCAGGTGGAGATGTGTATATGCATGGCGTTTATACAGATTATTTTTAATAGAAATGCATTACATTGTATTGAATCGTATTGATAAATATAAAACTTACACGTAACTAGAAATAGTAAAATACGGTTTAATACAATGTAATCTGTTTCTATTAAAGAAATAAATCTGTATAAGGACGAAGTGACGTGATAGCGACGGATCAGCACATGCATGCATACCGAGCTAGTGGCTAGTCGGTGGTCTTGGGACAGCAAAAAAAAAAAAAACAGCCTTGCTGCAACACTACTAGGTAGCTGCACACATGCATGCCTAGCTAGTGGCTAGCCGGTGGTCTTAGTCTTGGGACAGCAAAAAAACGAGGCGCACAACATGCACATCTCTGGTCGCAAAACAGAGTAGGAATACTAGTACACCGCAACACACAGCACCGCCCGCAAAATCGAGGCGCCCGACCACCATGCACGCCATCTCCACCCTCTTCACTATCTCACAGCTCTGCAGCGCCCGTCCAGTCCCATCCCGTGTCGGAGGGGAGCGTGGCATGGTGTGTGAGCTCCACGATCGGACAGCCCAAAAAATCGAGTGACACAAGCGACAGAATTGCCAGATTATTTCTATGGAAGCATGGGGCCAGCCGTCTCTCAGTGTCAAAGGTGGTTGCGCCGCGCCAAGATCGGTGGCGCGGCGGACCCTGCCACGTCACCGGTCAGCAACCCTGGTCGTCGCCACGTCATCCTCCCGCAGCGCCACCACGTTTCGCCGCGCCATGACAATAGGCGCGACCAAAAGTATTAATTTTGAAGAAAAAAAACAGCATTAGATTTAAAATTAGTTTATAAAAAAGTGTTAAAAAAAATCGCGTGGGGGCGTGCGGCGGCGCGCGCCCGTGCGGGAAACAGGCGGGGGCGGGGGCGGGGGCGGTGCACGGTGCACGGGGGCCGGCCTCGCCTCTGATCCACGCCGGTGCCAGGCCGCGTCTCCGTCCTCTCCTGCACGTTTTTTTGCCCATGCCAACGCGCTTCCGTCCGCTGTCCGGCGATCCAATCGCCCGCGCGACCGGCCCGACCCGAGCCTGACACACGGCCGTGGCGTCGTCGGCCTTGCGCTGCTCAGATGCAGAGCCCGTGCGGCCTACCACCAACTAAAGATCAGAGCCACCTTTGGACATGCACAGCACAGCACAGCACAGGGGGGCGCCTCCGGCCTCGGCGAAAGTTTGGCGCCGATTGGTCACTGGCGACCACGCTTCGCACACGCCAAATGGTTAGCACACTGTCGCTTTAGCCTGATCACGGATCCCTTTGGTGACCATTAACTGATTTACTATAACTATTCGCCACCATCTTCGTTTGCTTACATTGGACTTCAGTATTGAATTGAAGCAACCCGGCTGAGAGCACGTAAGCTGCAAAAGGCAACGCACTTTCCTTTTGAGAGGGGGATAGAGCCACAGCGGCAGGAAAACTGGGAAAGACGGTGGCCTTTCGCTTCCATGAAAGAAAACCACAGATTTATTTACTGAAGAGGTTTCTGACATGAGAAGGGGGGGGGGGGGGGGAAATAGCTTCCGTTTTTAGTTTGAACAGAAGTTGCATGAATCAATTCAGAAGAAGCTTAAATTTGCATAAGACTATTCTTACTAGTAGTTTTTGTGACTGGCCCTGGATATCAAATCAAACGTCAGTGTGCTCCTTCCTCCCCAACCCCCATGTGTCGAATCATAGATGTGCCTTATTGGAGGAGAAGAGCCATACTATGATCCTATCCTACCTCTTCTGCCTTCGTCCTTATCTTCCACCTCCCTAAATAACATGATGATACAGTAATGAAGCTAAAATATGAGAAGAAAAAATAATTACTTTCCTGCTCTCAACAAAATAGTTTCTTTTCAGGTGTACACTTAATCATCTGCACCAATTAGCTGGTTTTAGGTTGATAGTTTAAATACACTTTACAATAATGCATGGCATAAGTGCCATGCTACATGTGAATTAACATGGGACAGATCAAAATGTATTCCCACCATGGCACCGTGCAGTGATATATATATATATATATATATATATATATATATATATATATATATATATATATATATATATATATATATATATATATATATATTGCAGAGTCCGTGTAAGTTTGCTGGACAAATCAATCAGCTACGAACATGGAGAGCAGAAAAATTATTGAACAAAAATCGAGATTTGACATCAATGATTTCTTTTTTCCTTTTTATTTGCATTTTGCAAGGGGGAAAAGATACTCCTGCCTTGCAATACGGTGAGAGGCCAGGGTGCAACAAAGTGGGCAGTCTGAGCTAGCTAGCTGTGCCTTTTATTATCACCATCTTTCAGCAAGATCGCAATTAACTTTAATCAGAGATTCAGAGAACAAAATCAGAATATCTCGTCAGGCGCCTCACCTGGTCATGCATCAAAAGATGAAGAAATCAGAATACTTGCACTCCACCGCGTGCGATGCGCAAAGCCTTTAGACGAAACGAAGTGGATTTGTACTTGAAATCTGCCAAGGACGCAGGACGGTGCACATACTTCCACTGTAAGCTAGACAGCAGGATGCATGGATCAGTCAGGAAACCATGTCCAGACAGTTGTGTTCTGTGAACGCATGGTCCACCGGTACTTTTGATTGAGCGCTCGAGTTGCAAATGATAAGTTGAACCAGAATATGCCGTGCAGGAAGTCCACTGAGAAAGGTGCCGACTTTTGGCACCAGTTTCCGTTTCTCCGTGCGGGCAATTGCAATATGATATCGTCAAGTCAAATTATAGTGCGTGGCCTTTTCGGTGTTTGGAGATGGACAGCCCATCTGCAGCTCCATCGGAAAAGAATCCGCAGTGGCTCTGCTGTAGCGACACCATCGCCGATCTGGGCCTTTTGAATCTCTTGCTAATAAACAAGGAGCGGCAGGAGACGCCGGGTAAAGTAATTGAGCTGATGCTGCGGATCAGAAGTAAACTAATGCCACACCCACCGGCCAACGTGATGTGTCCAAGCAAGATGTGATAATAACTGCTCTCTCTGCCTCTCAGCAATGAGAAAATGCACATATATCATCGTCCAACCACATCGCATTGCATTGAAGAAGAATTTTCTGTGTGGTTGCAGCTGAACTATTTTCTCCTGTGACAAAAAACAAACAAAGAAAGAAAGAAAGTGAAAGGATGATACCGAAGATATGTGTTCTTGATACAATGTTACTCGTGTGAGAGCATCTCTAAGAGTGTTCCATATCTCTTTCCCATCTATCTTTTTTGAAAAAAAGAGAAAAACTTATCTTCAAGAGTACCCCATATCCCTTCCTCATCTTTTAGCAATTGACAAACTGACCTCTATCGTGCGTAAAAATACGGGGAGGGAGACCGCACGCATACTCGCAATTCCCCGCGCCGTCTCCTCCTTCCCGCGCCTTCTCGTGCTTCCCGCGATAAATTCCCGCGCCCTCTCCTTCACGCCATAGCACAGCCTCCATCCAGGGCAAAGGATCCTCGACGCCGCCGACCTAGGGTTGAGGTATGCCATGCATCTACTCGTCCATTGCTCCTCTACGGTGCTTTCCCGGTCCCTAGGGTTTTGTGGTTTTCGTTGCCGCCACCTGCAGGCCACGGCCGTCGCTGGCCACGGCAGCGGCAGCCATAGCCGGCTGTATCCGGTTGCTGCAGGGGAAGGGCCGGCCGCTGGCGCGTGTGGCCTAGCAGCGGCCGCGGCTGGGCGCCCTGGCTGCGTCCGCCTGGCCGTGGCTGCCTGCTGCCTCCGCCTAGCCGTGCTAGCAGCTGCCTGCTATTTGTATATGCTGATCTCGATGTGATGCAGTAGGTCTTAATTATTTTTTTCAATATATATGCTGATCTCTGGCCGTGGCTGCCTGCCTGCTATTTTGTGTATGCTGATCAATGATGCAGTAGATGTTAATTATTTTTTCAATATATGCTGATCTCTGCGTGCCTCCCTGTGGATTATGATCTTCGATACAGTGTAGATCTTAATTTTTTTTCATTTGCTGATCTCTGATTCAGAACAAATATTTTTTTTGGACATGGATTATGAGCATTGAATTATTGTAGGATGGACCCAATGTTCGATGGTGGATATTGGACAAACATGGTCACGCGAGAGGATGATGGTGCTGGTTTGGAAGACTACACTTTTCCCATGACACAGGACACCCAGGACATTGATGAGATGTCTACTGAAGTTCAAGTAGTTGATGTGCCGGTGCCGCCACGTGGAGGTGCTCCACGCCCTCGCAGTACAAGGCCTTATTCCAAGAGGTCAAAAAACTTTGATCCGAAGGAGGATGAAGTTGTTGTGGCAGCTTGGTTGAACGTGAGCAAAGATCCCGTGCGCGGGGCTAATCAACCTCGTGGCTTCTTTTGGAGTAGAATTCATGCTTTCTATGAGAAACACAAGAAAACTGAAGCTTTCAGAACGGAGAGTTCCATTATGCATAGGTGGATGACTATTTTGGACCAAGTGAACAAGTTTTGTGCATGCTACGAAGCGATTGAGCGAAGGAATCAAAGTGGTTCAACCATTCAAGACAAGGTTTATTTTGTTATGTTGTTTCATTTGTTTTGTTTTTCTATTTGATTTATTTGTGAATATATGCACATTGACAATTAATAACATGTGTAGGTTTCTGAAGCATCCGAGATGCTCAAGGGATTAGACAGAGAGAACAAGACATTCATTCTAATGCACTGTTGGAACAAGTTGAATGGTGAAGACAAGTGGAAGGCCGAGAGGAAGAGAATAACGGAGCAGCAAGCCGCTAAGAATAAGAAGAAACAGAAGATTAATGCGGATTCCACGCCTGCGAATGTACATGACAGTAACAATGTCACTGAGATTCCACCACCAGAATCCGAAGCACGAAAGAGGCCAATGGGCTTGCATGGAGGCTTTGGACAAGATGTGGGCTAAAAAGGAGGCTTTTGAGATGGAGATGGAGAAGGAGAAGAAGAAAGAGGAGAGGTTCATGGCTTCACTTGAGCTAGAGAAAAAACGCCTGTCATTAGATGAAAAAAAGGTGGAATCAGACCTAATAAAAAAGGAAGACAAAATAATGTCAGTCGACATTACCAACCTCGACCTCCTACAGCAGCAGTACTACATGACGATGCGCCAGAAGATCGTTGCTCGTCGTCTAGCGAATTAGAATTAGTTCATGTCAATTTATTTCTATAGCTAATTTGTTTTGGATTCAGTGAACTTTTGCATTACTTTGTGATTGAGTGAACCTTTGCTTTATCATAAATGGTCAAGTGCTTTTAATTTGTATTATTTATATTCAATGAACCTTTGTATATGCCTGAATGTATATGTTGCTTACCGGCTGGTACTGAACGCTACTTGGCCGACGTGCATGCTACTGTGCCAGCGTGTATGCTACTGTACCTGCTGATGGGAAAGAGGAGATTGTGTGGCCGGCTGCATGGCACTGGTGCACTAAATTATTTGCTTTTCCTGTGTTCTGTGATAGCGTCATGGCACTAAATTATTTGCTCTTCTCCATACTAATGGACGGCTGGTTGTGATACCTGTGCTGCTGAATGGCTGCTTGTGAGATTCTGTAGGAATGGCTGCTGAATGGCTACTACTACTGCTTGGTCGGCAATTACACTTCAAGTAAAAACAGTATAGATCACACAAATAGGAAAACATGTTCATTGCACCTGAAGTAAAAAGTTTTGACCAGAAATAGAGGACACAAATGAACTGATCATAACAAAAAAATAAAATGTCTATGTTGCTAATATAAATCAGGATGATGATTCCATAGGTGCTCGATGAGGTCTTTTTTTAACTGGACATGCGTTTCCTTGTCTCTAATCCTTTTGTGCGCTTCAATAAATTCATCAAGGGTTCGATCATTCTTATGAGAAGGTTCCACATTTTGGCCACCATAATCGAACCGCTCAATAGGGTCAACAACTCCTTCATCCTCGACAATCATATTGTGTATGATTACATAAGCTTTCATGATGTCTCCAAGTGTCTCTGTGTCCCACAAGCGAGCTACTCCTCGAACAATGGCGAACCTAGATTGCAAAACCCCAAAAGCTCTTTCGACATCCTTCCTCGCTGCTTCCTGTGCTTTGGCAAAATATTTGTTCTTGTTCTCCATAGGCTGAGAGATGGACTTCACTAAAGTAGCCCATGATGGGTATATACCATCGTCTAGATAATAACCCATCGTATAATCATGACCATTAATGGTATAGTTCACCTCAGGAGCTCTGCCCTCTGCCAGGTTTGCAAATAAAGGAGACCGATGAAGCACATTAATATCATTATGAGACCCAGGCGTTCCAAAAAAGGCATGCCATATCCAAAGATCGTTCGAAGCAACAACCTCTAAAATAATAGTGGGCTTCTCCACATGCCCCTTGTACTGACCCTGCAATTCTATAGGACAATTCTTCCACGCCCAATGCATACAATCAATGGACCCTAACATACCAGAAAAACCATTTTTCTCACCGAGTGCCAGTAAGCATGCTATGCCAGCCTCATTAGAATATCTCAGGTATTCATCTTCAAATAGATCAACAATTGTAGCAACAAACCTACGTAGGCTCTCAATTGTGGTACTTTCGCCAATGCGAACATACTCATCCGTTGCATTAGCTGGAACCCCATATGTTAGCATACGAAATGCTACAGTGACTTTCTGGAAGCAACTTAATCCAAGTACATTGGCCGCACTCCTTTTTTACACAAAGTAATCATCGTGTGATTGAACAACATTCATTATGCGTAGAAAAGCTCCCTAGTCATCCTGTACCTGCAAAAAAAATCATACAACATTTACCTACCATACTATGTATGTATCACAAGTGAATGTACACAAACCTCCGGTGAAATAAATTTGGGCCGTATGTTGGCTCATCAGCCAAGTAATCTTAGAAACATCCTTTGGTGCCCGCCTTCTCGATCTCGATAAATAACATTGTGCCCTGGGACAGAACCACCATGTCTTCCTTTTTGGGTTGAATATGTCTCGACAATTGTAGCCGCTGAGAAGATCAAAATGTCATCGTCGTCTGATGATGAATCATCCAACTCCCGCTGCAAAAGTGATTTGGAAGCACTCAACGTGTCTAGCATGGAGGGCTTGCTGGGAGGTGCCTGCCGCCTGCTGGGAGGTGCCTGAGGCTGGCCTAGTGGACGGCGTGGCAAGGTAGGAGGAGGCAGCGGCCGGCTGGGAGGTGCCTGCTGCCGCCTAGGATCGATGTGGCCACGGCGCAGGAAGGAGGCGGCGGCGATGGGATAGACGCGATGTAGGTTTCCGTGCCACCGATGGAACTCGCGGGGGGAAAAATGACGACAAAAAAAGGCTATGGGGCCAAAATTTGATTTTTTTTGAAGTCATTTATGGGAAACTCTTGAAGATGGCTTTTTTTTCCTCCCAATACCTTTTGGGGAGTTGCAAAACTACAAGATTTGGGGAGGAAAAAATGAGGTACTGTTGGAGATGCACTGATGTAATAACTAACCAACAGCCTGTGCCTGAAATTTGGCAGGCATCAGCATCACAAGCCCTGATGGGTGATTGAATAGGACCAAGCTCGCTCACGGGACAGAAAGGAAGACGGGCCTTGAGATGATCTGAGATAGTGAGATGACTCCAGGCACCGAATGCTCATTCTGCACAGCTCTAGTCTTGTGACAGAGTAGGAGGGCCACTGTTGATCGGGACATATCTTCGAGCTGCTGCAGCATCGAGTACTATGACATGTTCTCCTTGGCATGCATGTCACTCGAAAAAAAGGTGAAAAAAGGAAACTTGATTTGGAATGGGGTATAGCCCGTATAGGTGATGGAGTGAAGCCATGATCGCATTTTTTTATTTTTAACATTTTTTAAACTATTTTTAAAACTGACACTGTTTTTTTTTAAAAAAACTAACACTTTTCGACACGTCTGTTTGCACGGCGCGGCTAATTCATGCTGCCGCGCCATGCATGGCGGCGCGGCAGGGGTAGTCAACGGCTGCGGCGCCCGCTGACGTGGTAGGTCTGACGCGTCACCCGTCATGGAGCGGCGGGCCTGCCACGCCACGCATCACGGCGCGGGGCTGCCGCGCCATGCATCACGGCGCGGCAGACCCTTTGTTCCTCTCTCAGTGTCTCCGTCCTTAGACGAGAAAACGCGCCGCCGCGACTCCCGCCTGCCGTACCCGCCGCCGTGTGCTCGTCCTCCCTCACTCCATCTCCATCTCCCCCTGTCTCGTTGCCTCCCTTACTGCCGCCACCGCCCCTCCATCTCCCCATTACTGCGCGTCGCCCGTCCTCGTCGCCGCCCCTCCATCTCTCCGCACTGTCTCGAGCCGTGAAGGTCATTGCTGCGCTGCCCATCGTCGTCCTCCAGAAGGGGGGATTGCCGCCGGTCGGCTGGCCATTGCCGCCACCCTCCAGAAGTAGGCGCTGCCGGCCGGCCATTGCTGCCGACGGATATCTCCTTTCCATTGGTAGATTGTGGTGACCCAATCTTTGTCGAGGTAATGCTCTTCTGCATCTCCGTCAATTTTTTTGCTAGGGTTAGGATTCAAATTTAGTTTGACTGGATAGAGATTTATATAATTAGTTAGCAAAGATATTTAGTGAAGTTAGTAAATATAAGTTATGTATAGTTTTGCAGTTAGCTAGATATGTATAGTTAGTAAAGTTAGTTAGTATAGTAAGTATATGTATTAATATTAGTGTATTTAGTATAGTTAGTTAGAATTGTTGGTATAGGTATTAATATTAGATTAGTTAGTATAGTTAGTTGGTATAGGTATAGTTAGTATAGGTGTAGTCAGTTAGTTAGTACGCACGATGATTTCGATGACCTGATAAAGTTTCTAAAATGCTTTTATAGATAGATTGTTGTGTTAGAGTTTTCTACGGAGGAAGTGTGAGGAGAGAAGATGGTATGTTTGAGGATATGGAAGAAGAATTAGAATGGTTTGATGAACCTCCTAGCTTCAGCGATCTTTGTGGCCGTTTGAATGGAAAGTTTGGCGGTGATTATACACTGAAGGGGAGGTTTGATAGTGGAAAGACTAGGGCACACTACGTGTTGATGCCCTTACGGGACCATGCTCACTGGTCCCGCTATAATCAGGTCATCCAAGGTTCCAATGTGTCCTTGACTGAGGTGGTTGTGGAGAATGGGTACATGATGCATGATCTCCAAGAGGGGCCGTCCTTTGATGATGATACTCAACAAGAATGTGGGTTCATGTGGAACCAACTATGGGCACTATGGATTTGGATGGTCAATTGACGTAGGAGCAGTTTCATTCAAGTCAAGTAGGCTGTATAAGCAATGACTTCGATGTGAACGAGTTCGAACGGGAAGAGGAGGAGCAGGAGGAGGAGGAGGACAGGATCCGTGATGTAGTTAGCAGTGATTCAGACGATTCAGATGATGACCAGGGAGGTAGATATGCTATGCGCACACCGGTTGATGCCATGCTAGTACCTGTTCATGGTATGCCATTACCAGTACCAATTGAGGTTTTGCATGCTATGCCGGCTCTAAGGGTAGATTAGTCATAGATTTGCTAGTAGATGATACCCCCTATGATTCATGGGGCAGAATTAGCGAAGCACATTAGTATATTCCACCACCACCTTACACAGCGATAGAGCTTGAGCAACTAAGGTAGATGAACATACCTTTCAGGGGCGTTCCTAACTATAGGGATGTCAGCATGACGGATATGGTAGTTTGTGACACCGGTCTCTAGATGTGTAGAAAATCATTGTATGACCATGAGAAAGAAATCCTTAGTAAGGGGATGATATTCAATACAATGTCAGAGATGAAGCTCTTTCTTCAGGACTATGTTGTGTATCACCATACGCCATACAACGTCACTCATTCGGACCAGGAGTTGAGGTACCACGTGATATGCAAAAACGGTTGTATATGGAGGTTAAATGCACGAAAGTGAGAGTGATGGCAAGTGGAGGATAAGTAAAGTGGTCGGACCCCACACTTACCTATCAAATAGGGGGAAGGAAAATCATCATCAACTCACTGGACGTTACCTTGCCCGTCGTATATTGGGGCTCGTTGATGACAATAACGACATTTCGGTGTCTTTGTTACAACAGTCCATATCTGGATTCGTTAAGTATGATGTGAAGTACGAAAATGCTTGGCGTGCTAAGCAAATTGCCCTGACGATTCGTTGGGGTAGTTGGGAGGAAGCGTACAACAGGGTGCCCCGCATCTTATGTGCAATGCATTACTACAACCCTGGCTTGAAATGGTTTGTGGACACTAGAGGGATGCATTTTCAGGACCCATTGAGGCATGTCCTGCATCGTGTGTTCTGGTTGTTCGCGCAAACGAAACATGCATTCCAGTTTTGTCGGCTAGTCATACTTGTTGATGGCACTTTCCTAATAGGAAAGTACAGGGGCATCTTGATGATGGCTGCTGCTATTGATCCGGAGGACCAGATAGTACCCATGGCTTTTGCTTTGACAGAGGGAGAGAACAATGAATCGTGGTCATGGTTCATGCGGCTTCTACGTGTACAAGTGCTTGGCCTATCTCACACTATATGTTTGATCTCGGATCGTCACCCAGGGCATCATAATGCTACAGCTAAGCATATAGATGGGTTCCCGCCTCTAGTGCACATATGGTGCATGAGACACTTTGCCACTAATTTCTGGCGGTGTCAGAGGAAGAAGGAGGTATGCGACAAGGTAAAGGCTCTATGTTGTGTACGTACAGAGCACCAGTTTAAGGAGACAAAGAGAGAACTGCACAAGATGCGAAATGAAGCGGGCAAGGCCTGGTTAGAGGCGCAGATGGAACAGAAGGCTAAGTGGGCAGTAGCATATGACGAGGGGGGTTTCAGGTATGGCATCATGACCACTAACTCCTTGGAGTCTTTCAACCGTGTATTCACTGGAGTTTGATCGTTGCCTGTGTCTAGAATTGTTGAGTTCTCCTTTCATAAGTGCAACAAATATTTTGTCAAGAGGTGAGAACTTGCGCAGAGGAATATAGCTGAGCAGGGGCGATTTGGAAAGGCCAGAGCAGAACATTTGAAGGAGGCCGAGGAATTGGCCAAGAAGCACACCACCAAGCCGTATGGACCCCCCCGCCATATCATTAGTGTATGTGGCAAGGGTGGCACAAGCTTGGGTGATGAACATTATGGTGGACGAAACTACCGAGTTGATCTTAACAAAGTAGAGTGCAGTTGCAACGTCCCTCAGATCATGCATGCCCCTTGCTCTCATATGATCATGGCCTGCAGGGTTCTCGAGTATAACTTTGAGGATCTGCCATATATGTCACCCTTGTATCTCTGTTCGAACACCATTAGTATTTGGGAGAGGAGCTTCGAGCCATACCTTGACCCGACACAATGTCTGCGGTTGGGGGGTCTTCCAGTGACTGGGATCCTTGATAATGATCACTAGATGGACTTGGTGGAGCAGTTCTTTGGCAGAAGACCACCCAAGGACGAGGATGCTAAGAGAGCAAAGTAAGAATTTCGATGTTCCAAACATTTACCATTTTGACACCAGCACATGCAAGTCTTTGGTTGGTCTCTTATATCACAAATATATGTTATGGTCTAAGTCTGTCGTTGATCTATATATTCTACAAATTATTTTGCTATTTAAATGGAGGGTGTAGTACATAACTTTTATGATGCGTATTGTCTTTGTCTAATTTAATGTTTATTTTTGTTCCCTTAGCTCTCATGTAATTGTCCTTAAAAAATTTCAGGAAAACATCCGGTGTTAGTTCGGTCTGGATAACAGAAAACTTCGGGGCGCCGCTGTACCCAGACGCTCTAGAGCAGGAGATCGAGAGGTATGCTAGGGTGTGGCTGTGGCACTTCTTAGGCGCTTTCCTGTTCCCCGACACGTCGGGTAACACCATCAGCTGGGCCTTCTTCAACATACTGAGCCAGCCATGGGAGAATATAGGAGCGTACAGCTGGGGTAACATGGTCCTAGCATGGATCTATTGTCAGCTCTGCATTGCCTACCGACGCAGTACAGGAGGTGCCAACATAGGAGGTTGCTCTCACCTACTACAGGTTTGGTGTTGGGAGCGATGGCCAGTCGGGAGGCCCGTTGTTCACGGTTTACCTGTAAGTGCATCGATTTTTTATTTTCCTCAAACTTGATGCCGCACTTGTGACTGACTATCCTATTTAATACAGGCATGGAATCACGTGGACGTAGGATCGACTACTCTATACGTCTGGCAAGAAGTGGAGGTAATTAGAGGGAACCCAAAGCGGCGGTACAGGCAGTACTCGGACACGCTAGACGTCCTGACATAGCACCAGGTAACGACCACTTTGATACTGCTAGTCGGTGTTGTTGCCTTTTTTATTATTCCCAAAACCTAACTATAGTTACCTAACTTTCAGTTGAATTGGTGCCCTTGGTCCAGATTCAAGATAGAGGGGTACTTGAGTCCTCGCACTGAGGAAGAGTCGGACGAGTGGCTTTTTAATGGGCCACTAATTTTCTTCCACGTGGTTGAGATGCACTACCCTATAAGGGTGTACAGGCAGTTAGGAAGATTACAGCCATGCCCACTGCCACTGTACACAACCAACAGAAAGTTGCACGGGTGCGACGACTATAACATAATAATTTAGCAGTCATGTGCATACATACAACCACTAATTTATGTTAAACTTGTAGGTACGATCGAAGGAACAGGTACAAGGAGAAGAATTGGGCCATGACTTACGCGGGGTACATCCACGACTAGGAAAATAGGCAAAGGGTCCTGATCACCGAGAAACCATCGCACGAACAGTGCAACTTCGACCGCTACCTCCAATGGTTGCATAGGAGTACCCGCACACATATGAAGGCCCCCTACACTAACAAGCCAATTGATGAGGACGAAGACGAGGATGACACCGCTAATGCATATGACAAGGCAACAAGGATGGAGACACAGCTTCAGAGAGCCCCGCTACAGAGATACATGATAAGAAATTTGAATTTCAATACAACTGCACGTCAGTGTTCCTATGAATTGTAGTGATACGAACTTACCTTGATTGTGTTTACAGGCAACACAGTTGATAAGTTTGTCCAACGAAGAAGCCGTGTGACTTCACGAGACCAAAGGAGAGCCACACGGCATTCTACACGTCTTCATCGATGTACATTCTATTCTCAGAGCCATGACAATGGTTAAATGGTTCCCATGACTCATTCATCTGTGTTTTCTTTTTTTGTAGAAAGTGAGGAGGAGCTGTAAAAAGCTAGCACAGAAGCCCAGCTACATGGATACTCCTTGGGAGATGCCCTATGACCCGGATCTATCTAGTTCCTTATGCTCGAGCACTATGCCGACATGAGCAGGTTCCTCCGACACGATGGCTGCTGGGACCTCTTATGTTCGTACTCCCGACAATGTAGGCAAGGGTCCTGCGGAGCACGACATTGAGGAGGACAAGGATGAGGAGGACAAGGACGAGGATGATGAGGACTATGATGAGATTGGGATGTCTCAGCTTGGTGATGCACCATTTCCTACACAGTTCGATGAACAGGTACTTGAAACAACCCTTCACTATATATGTCACAATTACTTAAACATTATAAGTAATGATGCCTATATTTGTAATTGCTGGGTCCTAGTTACACTCAGCAGTACCACCGGGTGTACCGCCAGCAAGACTGTACCAACGTTGGATTCACCCCTAACATGCTGCCTTCACGTCCGAAGAGGCAGCGACGTCCGTGGTACCCATATACTCCTGGGTCGTAGGAGTTCTTTAGGATGACTTGATGCACTTGTACTCGGATACCCATATACTGATGGAACATGTAGTATGTCGAGTAATGTCGAACTTATGTATTGATGAACTTGTGTCGTAGTTATGACTTGCTGAACTTATGTCGAACAGAGGTATTATCGAACTTGTGATGAACTTAGGACGTGTACAAGTTAGTATTGCTAAACTTGTGTATTGATTGTCTCGTGCACTTAACCTTCCTGCTAACCTATTCGTTAAACCGACACGACGAAAAAACTTGGCTCATGTGAGAACATAACAAAAGTGCCTTGTTCCATTTGTTGCCACTTTGACCGCCACGCCATGGCGGTTGGCGCGTCAGCCTTGCCACGCCATGGCAGCTAGCAGCGTCAGCCTAGCCGTGCCATGGACGATGGCGCGGCAAACCCTTGCTGGGCGCTGGCCAGACTCCCTTCTGAGTGCATCAACAGTAGCAAGATTTTGATACATATAATTTAGGGGGTTTCGAAAGATCGCAATGGTGAGAACAACTTTTTATTTATCATTTAAAAAAAACAGAGCATAGACATGACCCAAGGTCATTAGTGATTGGTACAGTCTTCTAGATAATGTTTGGATAAGATGGGCGCCAAACTAAGACCCAAAAGTAATACCCGAATGTGTGACAATGACAAAAGCAAAAGCATTATATACCGAGAACGTAACAAATACATGCAAATTGCAGCATTGTAATACCATTTTTTTGTGGCAAAAGTTTTATGAGATAACACAATGTCCATTATAAAAATTAAACAGTATTTGTTACATGGGTATAATACATAAATAGTTCAAATGAAACACAATGCAGCACCGAGAAAGTTCTACTACAATACAAATACCAAATCTAAAGCATTAAACTAGCACACCTGTACCAATCCTCTACCACACCTCTACCAATCCTTAGTCTGAAACATACTGAGTAAGCAACTCATCGTCCGTGTATCAGTCCTCTACCACTACCTCATTGCTGTGGCTAGGCTCACCTACATTGCCCTGATCTGCCTGTCGCCTATAGTAAGCTGCCTTCGCTTCACCTGCGGCCTCTGCGGCCTGAGTCAAGAACGCATCCTCCTCCATTTGGCTCATGTGGCTAGTCTCACCTGCATTGCCCTGATCTGTCTGTCGCCTGTATTAAGCGGCCTTCGATTCATTTGTGGCCTCTGCGGCCTGAGAGAAGAACACGTCCTCCTCCGCCTGCAAGCCCGCATCTGCTTGAGCAATAAGCTCGCTAAGTCTGCCGGTGTCTTCCTCAGCCTCCTCCACCTATAAGTCCGCCTCCACTAGAGCGATGATATCACTCAACCTAGCAGTGTCGTCCTCATCCTTGTCCCCATCATCGGCCAACACAATCAAAGATTGGACGGTGCGACCAGCTCGTGTTCTGTGCTCGTCTAACTTCTTTTCCTCGTACCTTGCATGGGCCACCTCTATAGCATGGTCCTTGCTGCATCAAATCCCTTCATGTATAAAATATAACCAGTTAGCAATGCGATTATATTACATTTAAAATCAGGCAACGAAAATAAAAAGGCTTTCAAGCACTCACTGGCACACAATGCAACAACATGATCATTCAAGACCTGCATCTATACTCTTGTCTCCTCCCTTGCCTCCTTCCTTGCCCTCTCCTCCTCTAATGCTCTCTGTCTCTCTAACCCCCATTTGTCAAGCCTAACATCGATCGGGTTACGAATACCGCGCTGTCTAGCAAACTCACGCATCTTTTTTGTGCTGTTTAACGAATAGGTTGACGTAGTCAGGTCCATATCCCCTCTTCCGTGTAATTACTTGCCTCCCCTTCAGTTCATCCAAGAACTTAGCTTGACCATCTTAACATTACCACCAGCACTTCCTAGTGCTCTGTTCAAACGAAAAATTATATCATATATGTCCTAGCAAAAGAAACAAAATACGATTTCATGTTTACCACAAAAATAACCAACCTCATCATAGTCAACCATATGGCCGCAATAATGGCCTATTCCAAGCTCCAAAGGAACTAGACCGTAGTTGAATTTAACACCACATTCGCATATGACTGGAGGTGCTTTGTAAATTAACCTTTCTTTCTTCTTTTCCTTTGTCTTTGGTGGCTTCGGCCATTGATTCTTAGGACCGTAGAGCCACTCATTGAAATGACACTTCACAAATCCATAACGCTACAAGAGAATACATTAGTACACGCACACATATAGAGATAAACATTTAAAATAGATACACTTTCCACTTACTTCATGCTTGTTCGGATACACAAACTCCAACGTATTCTCAGGGTTTATCATAGCTCGATCTTCGCATTCGCAGAGAGATAGTTCCTCGAGTCATCTAACTGCGGCTAGGTGCTTCTCCTTAGCTATCATTGGCGAGGGGTTAAGGGGGTGGAACCCACCGCTCAAAGTGCTCATGTGGATGTCTCCCTCTACACCAATCGTCGAAAAGGAGGTACCTAGGGTCAAACTTGTCTGCACCGTTGATCCACTAAAAGAAAAAGCACCTCCCATGGGCCTACACAACAAGATTCTTATAAAATATTAGTAGCCTACTTACACAAATGAAGAAAAAAAGATAGTGGAAATAATTACTTACATTAAAACAACTGCATGTGTAGAGGCAACACGTCGTTGTGTCTGGATGTCTCGATTGAAACACGTCGGCCGAGAAACCACAGTCACAGTTATGGACAGGGGGGGTTAGGAGGGATGGGGGCATCTTTGCTAGACGCGTTAGGATATAATTCTCTAGGACGACCCCGTTTTCACCAAAACTCCTCCCGATACATGTTGTCGGTGCGAAAAGTGACCAATAAGTAAATATTTATCATTTTGCCGTACGTTGTGATCGGATGTGGCCTAGCACTCAATGACACAGGGTTTATACTAGTTTAGGCAACATGCCCTATGTCTAGTTTGAGTTAGTCTGTGACTTTATTCCTGAGCCCAGGTACTCAAAGTTTGCTGTGGGGTTACAAACGAGTGGGAATAAGATGGGGGGTGTTAGAGGTCCGGTCGGACTCTGGACTAAAGGGCCAAGAGTGATGGGTGCTCCTACGTGCGCTAAGTATTGGAATGTATGCTCTATGTAGCTTTAGAGTTCTAGAGCCATGGAGCTATTCTTCTGGTATGGCAAATGTCGGCGCCTACCATACTGTAGGACCACTATCGGTGCCTACAACACTATTTGTGTTCTGACATGTCTAGAAGGCTACAAAGTACCCTTCTGGCATGGCCTGACAGTACTGTCTTGTAGGTGTGCAGGGTACGGTCCTTGGTATTGTGGTTGACTTGAGCGCCTTACCTTATCTGCTCCACCTGATTTCTTGGGTCCTCACCGAGCGGGCTTCCCCGGCCGGTCGTTCCCAGTTGGCTCCGACCGCGCCGGTCGGAGAAGTGTCGTAAGCAGAGGTTTGGTGTATTCCCGGTCGGAGAAGTAGGTAGGAGTCAGAAGCGAGCATCGTCCCCTCCTTGGCCAGGCCTTCCGGTCAGAGAAGCGGGTCAAAGTCAGAAGCGAGCGTCGTCCCCTCCTTGGCTAGGCCTTCCGGTCAAAGACTGGACTGCTCTTTTGGTTTGTCATTAGGTATCTAGGTCGACCTAGGAGTTGCGCGTTGTTTGTATTGTCATCTGCTGGGACGAGCTTTTGTTGGGAAGCGGGCCCATTAAGGACCTCGGGTTTATGAACCCAACAGGAGCCCCTGAGCCCCCGAGCGATTCATGTAGAATCGTCTAGGGGATTTTTTGTTTTGCTAGTGGGTGCACGCGAGCGCACCCGGTAGGTCTAGCCCCTGAGCCCCTGGATGATTCGGGTAGAATCGTCTGGGGGATTTTTCGACATGCTAGCGGGTGTGCGCGAGCACACCCGGTGGGTGTAGCCCCCGAGCCTGCATCCGACTGGTGAGTTGGTTGGAGGCTGAATATCTTGGTACTCTTTCCTGGGGCCACAGACTCCTATGTTTCTGCCGTTCGGGGTGTTCACCCATGTTTGTCCTGCCCACGACCTACGCGGTCGGTTGTTTTCCTGAGTCGGCGTCAGGTGACCTGAGCCCTGTTGGGTTCAGTAGGGGTTGGTCAAGTTCCGTGCGTTACCCCGTCCACTGTTTCCGCAATCGAAGGGGCTGAGCTAACATCGCTTGCCTCGATGACTCGAGTGACGCACTCGGTGAGCTCACTAACGGGCGTGTTCGAGCAGAATTCGGGTCCATCGTTCATAACAGGGTCAGCGTAGCCCTCATGTGGCATTCCACTGCTCCTTAACCCGCCTCCTGGCAGATGCCCATGTCATTCTAGAGACCGACTTAGGTGGCCTGCTGGCCTCCCCTCGATGGAGATTCTGTGGGCATGGCTCGAGGTTATGATCGAACGAGAAGGTCGAGATGACCCTGTCTGCTTCTGAGCATACCGGGCGAGGGTCACTGGGGCTCATCGGTGTTTTCTCTCCTGGCTCTATTTGACGCGAGGCGGCCTTGAGCCCTTCGTGGGCCGACCTTCGAACCTCGGTCGGTCGTTGCTCATGTTGAATGAGGCAACTACCGCTTCATGACGCAACACGAAGTGTTGTGATGCATTAATTGCATATGCGATGCTTTGGATGTATGGGATGAATGAATGATTGTATGAATGAATGTGTGAATGCGTGTATGAGAAAGGATGAATGAATGATCATGCATCAGAAAATAAAGTAATAATGTTTGGTAAAGTTACCTTGATGACTCGAGTGACGGGTTTGAGGAGCTCTTATCGGATATGTCTGAATGGGATCCATGTCCGTCATTCATGACAGAGTCTGTGCAGCCCGCATGGGGCATCCCACTGCCCCTTACCTGTCTCTCGGTAGTCGCCTGAGCCATCAGATCGACTCAGGTAACCCGTTGGTCTCTCCTCAACGGAGATCCTATCGGTGGGCCCTTCCAAACCCTGCATGGGAAGGTGGAGGGTTGTTTGCATGCAATTGTGCCTTATTTCCTATGCCTAGGTTGTGGTAGTGGTGGGCCCAACCCAGGCCACGTCCCGCTTTAACCGGGTGACGTTTCGTTGGGCAGGGTGCATCCAATCAGTCAGGACGTGTCCCATTGCATGCCTATTCGCATTTAAATAAGGGAAGGGAGAGGGTTTTCATCCCATTCCTTCACCCTTCTCCATCTGCCGCCTCTCCTCCTCCTTCCTTCTTGCCAAGCGTGTTCGTGCACCGTGGCAATTTCTCTGAGAGAGAGGGCAAAGCGAGGGAGAGGAGAACTCATAGATCCGTTTGTGAGTCCGGAGCACGATGTCGAGCTAGAGGCCATCTAATGTAGATGAGGCGGTGCTAGCCGCCTTCGCCAAGAAGGGGCTGCTTCCGCCGAAGGAGGTGGCGCACTGGAGGGTTACTGCGCTAGGGGAAGCCATTCTGTGACCTTGGGCCAACGAGGTTGTCTCCTTCCTCGTCTTCCATGAGCGCGGGCTAGGATATCCCACAGACTGGTTCTTGCGTGGGCTCCTCAATAAGTGGGGCCTAGAGCTGTAGCACCTCAATCCAACCGGGGTGCTACACATTGCTGGTTTCATCACCATCTATGACACCTTCCTCGAGATGGAGCCGCACGTGGATATGTTCTGGCAGATCTTCACCGAGCGAGCCCTGTCAGAGGGGAAGCCACCCAGGACCGCGCCGGTTGGGGGCTTTGCCGAACCTGAGGCAGTTAGGCTCCTACTCCGCGTATTCCTCCTATGACTCCAATCGAGGGTGGCATGGGGAGTTATTCTACATCAGGAACCTAGCAGAGGCGTCATTCCTGCCGTTTACTAGAAGAAGGCCGGAGAGGCGGGAGAGCTGGTCGTGGGGGCCCTCTAGTCAGCAGAACAAGCTAGAGGTCATCGAGGCGAAGCTCCAGAAGCTGGTGTAGCATGGCCTCGATGGGCTATGGGTGTTCCACACCTTCTTCTGCCATCGAGTTGCCCCGCTGGCGGAGTGGAGGCGGCCGATGTGGAACTACTCCGCCCCAACAAATCCTAACCGTGCATCGCCGGAGGACTTGGCAAAGGACAAGGTCTGGAGCCAACTCGATCGGGTGCTGCAATTGAGGGATAAGGAGTCCCTTGAAGGAAAGATCGGACCCCTCCACGCCGTGAAGCTATCTAATCTGGTATGCTCCTCTCTTCTTATTTCGTGACCCTTTTTCTCTTGCTCTCTTGTATTTTGACTTTGAGTCATCCGCTTCATAGGGACTCGCAGGCTATAAGTCCCAGCCGCATCTTCCGAGGGGGCCAGAGGGTGCAGCTCGGCAAGCCGCTCTGAAACAGACAACAATTGCCAAAAAGAAGAAGAGAGCTGAGAAGGCCCAGAGGAGGCAAGAGAAGGAGAAGGAGATCGCCCGGTGGGTGCGGGCCGGTGAAAATCGAAGCAACGTGGAGGCGGAGCTCGAGTCGGAGGAGCCCATGGAGATGGGTGGTGACACAGGCTCCTCCGAAGAAGAAGGAGACCGGGGCGTTGTTGCAACCTCAGTGGAGAGTCATGAGCCTGCGGTCGTGTCCACCAGTGGTGGGCGGGATGCGGAGTGGCACAGTGATGTTCCCATCTTGAGGAAGCACGCCGCAAGCTCGGACACCGCCGTCGAGCGAGAGGTGAAGCAGGCGCGGTCGCCGCGCCCTTCGGAGGCGTCATTGGCTTCACCCCCCACTGCTCTGAGCGTGGCGGGGCATGTCGGCCGGTCGAAGGAGCTTGCTCGTACCCCCGCATCTTTGGGATCGGTGCATGCGCGCGACCCACAATGGGGAGATGCCCCGTCAGTTGCCCCGGCGATCACGGTGACTCGTGGGCCAATCGCTAACTGGCTGGGTCGGCTCCTCCCTCGGTCGATGTGAGGGGGCATGGGTCGTGACCCATGAGCGGTCCTCGTCCGGTGGGCTTGTTGCCAGTGGGTCAGGCTTTAGGGCCCTACCCCTTTCGTCTGGGTATGTACCTATATTCCTTTTGATATGACAGTTGAGTTCTTTGAGCGTGACTGACCTGTACTTTTTTTATAGTGGCCAGGGACTAACGGGACTAGGCATTGCCCCACCTCCCATGCAGGAGGAGTGGAGGCCTAGCCTGCAGCGAGTCACGATGAGCGGCGGGGAAAGCAGACTGGCGACGGTGCAACCTTCCCTTCTGAGGGTTGCATCCTCCTGTCCAGTCGCAAGTATGGTGGCAACAGCGGTGGTGGTGATGGCGGTGATCCCCATGGCGATGGCAGAGGTTGGGTCAGAGGTGACCCTTATGATCCCTCCCCCAACAGCCACGGTGGAAGAGAGGAGGGAGACCGGGCTCCCTGGCTCGCCCGGCGGAGGAACACATGGCTCGCTCTTCTGGTCGGAGCTAGAGGGGTCAGGAGGAGATGCGGCCAGGCCAGAGGCAGAACATCTGCTGATGGACCATGAAGTTGAGATAGTGGAGATCCCCTGCTCTAGCGAGGCAGGCGCTAGGGTGGAGCCACCGGCCATCCCACCGTCGTAGGAGCTGGCGGTGGTCCGGTCGTCGCATGATGTTGTGGTAATTTGGATCTTCTAGCGGGTTGGGGGCAACCCAAGAGCTGGTGTGGCCCTACCCTAGTGACACAAGGAAGGCTTAGTTCATCCTATGTGATAGGAAGGAGGTGGCGCTCTAGCACTTCCTGGAGGAGAGAGGACTGTCGATGGAGTCCGACCTCGCTCAAACCAAGGCAAAGCTTAAGGAGGCCTTGGAGCGGGTTGAGCTCGTCCATCAAGCGGTCTCAGTCGACCTACCGCTCATCGCTGAGGTAAGCCTTCTATGTTTTTAGTGTTTGTCCTCCCCTCCTTGGTCTTCCGCTGGTTGTGTCAGCGTACTTGCTTCTCGTTTTATAGGAGTTAGAGGCGACATCGATCCGCAAGTCCCGTTTCCTTTAGGAGGAACACGATCGGATGGAGCGGGAAGCCGTGATGTTGCGGCGAGTCGACGAGCTTGAGTGCTAGCTGGAATCCACCCGCCGTGAGTCCCAAGACTGGGCGGCCAAGGAGATGGGAGCGCAGGCGACAGAACTACTCATGGCAGAACAGGCGACTGCTGCCGAGCAGGGACTCGACACAGCGAAGGTTCGCCTGGCGGAGATCAAGGTGGCACTCCAGAAGTCCTTGGAGGCTCTAGAGACAGAGCGGAAGCCCCGATCGGAGGCTGATCGAGAAGTGCTGGTGCTCTAGGGACAGGTGCTTGGGGTGGAGGAGTCGAACTCCCGACTGCTCGAGAAGGTCACCCAGCAAGAGGAAGGGCTCTCCATCCTCGAAGGCACCCGCCTTGGTATATATCTATTCTGCCTTTGGTTGATGCCTTGGTTTTTTCTTTCCCTTGCCTCTGAGCTTGTCATCCTTTTTCTAGAACTAGGCGAAAAAATTGGTTCTCTAGAGCGGGAGCTGGAGACAGCCAAGGCGGCGATCGGTCGAAGCACGGAGGTGCTAGCCAAGTCCCTCAAAGAGCGACGTGTTCTCAAGGGGGAGCTCGACTAGATCCACAACGTCGCCCATGTCGTCGTTTTTGAGGTGTTCGGGTCGCCGCCGAGCACCAGCACGCCCGCTGTCCAGCTGGTGGAGGTCCTGAATGAGGTTCAGGCGCTCATCTCCGATGGAATGTTCTGTGGGAAGTTGGGGGTGCTGACCTCAGTGGCGACGCACCACCCAGACTTGGACTTCGCCGCCATCTACAGAGGGTACACCGACGACTGGAGTGCGGATGCCATCCATGCGCTCGGGGAGAGCTTGGTGCCATACACATAGATGGTTGCCAAGCAAGTCTCCGCGCAATGGGTGATGGAGGCTCGCCGTGCGAGAGTGACTGAAGGCATGCACCAGGAAGACGTCATCCAGCATGCGGATGGAGTAGAGATCGGGTCAGAAACGAGCACCGTCCCGCCTCCGACCAAGCCGAATGTCATCCCATCAGCAAGCAAGCGGCCCTTATCCTTGTCGACAGCACCGTCAGTCGATGCCACTGGTCGGCCACAATAGAATTTAGAGTAGAAACAGTTAGTAAATGTAAAGGATAAGTTCATGGGGGAGTCCCCGTGTGAACAATTTTTTGTATTCATGAATACTTCAGTTTCATTTTGTGATCGAATCACATCGTAAGGGGAAGCTTGTCCCATTCGTTCCTTGTTTTTGTCCTAGCATAGCTTTGTTTTTTATCCTTTCTTTTTCGCACCTGCCCGTTTGATTCATAGGCTGCAACCTTAAGAACCCGGGCATGGCCCGTGAGGCTCAATTGCTCGTAACCGTAGGTCGTGGCGGGGTGTGATCGGTCGGGAGTTTAAAACAAAGTTACATAGGGTAATTAAAGGAACGGACTACCCTTTCATTTGGGTGAAAAGTATTTACTATATGATAGTAAAAAAGAGAGGTGGTATCGCACCCTTGTGGAGCCCCTGAGCGACCCAGGCCGAGAGTGCTCAGGCTGGGGTGCTTTGTAGGAGCAAACGTTGAAATGAAAGAAAGCGGTAAGACTGAGTTTTAGGGGAAGAAATGACGTAAATGTTCGATGTTCCATGTGTTGGTGAGAACGTTGCCATTGTCGTCCTTCAGTCGGTAGGTGCCCGATCGGATCACCTCGGTCACCGTATAGGGTCCTTCCCATGGTGGAGAGAGTTTATGTTTCTCCCTGGTTGATTAGGTTCTTCAGAGCAAGATATCTCCAACCTCGAGGATCCTCCCTCTGATTTTTCTTTCATGGTACCTACGGAGAGTTTACTGGTAGCGAGCGGAGTGGATGATGGTCGTCTCGTGAGCCTCCTCGAGCAGGTCGACTGTGTCCTGCTGAGCCTCTGCGGCTCGGTCTCGGTCGAAGGCCTTCACTCTTGGGGTGTCGTGGTCAAGGTCGGAGGGCAGCGCTACTTCAGCTCCATAGGCTAGGAAGAAAGGTGTGAACCTTGTGGATCAGTTTGAGGTCATTCTCAGGCTCCAGAGGATCGCTGGGACCTCTGCAACCCATCGCCCGGTGTATTTATTGAGTCGGTCGAAGATGCGTGGCTTGAGTCCTTGGAGGACCATGCCATTGTCCCGCTCGACCTGACCGTTAGTACGTGGATGTCCAACCGAGGCCTAGTCAATCCTGATGCCATATCCATCATAGAAGTCTAGGAACTTCTTCCTAGTGAAGTTAGTTCTGTGGTCAGTGATGATACAGTTAGGAACACTGAAACGGTAGATGATGTCAAAGAAGAACTTGACCGCCACTTCTGAGCGAATGTTGGTGATGGGCTTCGCCTCTATCCACTTGGTGAATTTGTCCACCACTACGAGTAGGTAAGTGAAGCCGCCCGGGCCCTTTTTAAGGGGTCCAACCATGTCGAGGCCCCAGACCACGAATGGCTAGGTGATGGGGATGGTTTGAAGCTCCTGCGCCAGCAAATGAGTTTGTCGAGCGTAGAACTGGCATCCCTCACACCTATGGATGACCTCCTCTGCCTCTCGCAGCGTAGTGGGCCAGTAAAATCCTTATCGAAAGGCTTTTCCAACTAGTGACCTCGGGGCCACGTGATGTCCACAGATTCCGGCATGGACCTCAAGGAGGAGTTGTTTCCCTTGGTCGGTAGGGATGCACTTCATGAGTATTCCCGATGGACTTTGCTTGTAAAGTTCGTTACCGAATGTGGTGAACATCTTGGCTCATTGAGCGATCCATCGCGCTTCAGTCCTTTCGGGTGGGAGAATCTCCTCGAGGAGGTAGGCGAGTAGCGGTGCTCTCCAGTTGGCCTGATCGAGTGCTACCACGGTGACGTCGGCGGCGTGACGTCGTCACGGAGGCACCGATTTTGGAGCCCTCGGGTGCCAGATTGGTGTCGAAGTGTGTCTGGATCGAACCTTCCAGGATGTGGGCAGATGGCTCATGATGGTCATTGATGAAGACCCCATCTAGAGATGGAACCCGCCTGGCAGCCAATTTTGCGAGAAAATCGGCGGCATCATTATCCTTTCGGGGACAGATGTAGTTCTATCCCCTGGAATTTGTCCTCGAGCTTGCGCACCTCCTGGCAGTATGCTACCATGAGGGGGCTTTTGCAAGGGGACTCCTTCATGACTTGGTCGACGACCAACTCCGAGTCGCCGCGGACGTATAGCCACGTAGCGCCGAGCTCGATGGCGATGCGTAGTCCATTGATGAGGGCCTCGTATTCCGAGACATTGTTTGAGGCCGAAAAGTGGAGACAGATTCGCGTATCGGAGCCTGTTCCCATCCAGGGAGATTAGAACCACTCCAGCCCCCTGAGCCAGGCGCCATCACCGACCCGTCGAAGTACATCATCCAATACTCGTGGGTGACATCTAGGGTCGAGAGCTGGACCCGTCCATTCGGCAACAAAGCCCGCGAGAGCCTGAGACTTAATAGTGGTGCGGGGGATATACCTGATGTCGTGGCCCATTAGTTCGAGTGCCCACTTGGAGATCCATCCCATGGAGACGTGGTTGCAGACGATGTCTCCCAGCGGGAATGAAGTGACGACCATGACTTCATGCTTGGTGAAGTAGTGTAGGAGCTTTTGGGTCACCATCAGCACGGCGTATAGAAGTTTCTGCACCTAAGGGTACCGAACCTTGGCATTGGTGAGTACCTCCCTGACAAAGTATACGGGTCGTTGAACCTTAAGGTGGTGTCCCAGCTCCTCCCTTTCGATGACCAGGGCAGCGCTCACCACATGGTTGCTTGCCACAGCATAGAGGAGGAGGGGTTCTCCCTGTTCGGGAGCGACGAGGATTGGGGCCAACGTTAGTGACGCTTTGAGGCTCTCCAAAGCTTGATGTGCTTCCTCAGTCCAGACGAACGTGTTCATCTTTTTGAGAAGTTTGTAGAGAGGCATCCCCCGCTCGCCTAGCTGGGAGATGAATCGGCTCAGGGCGGTCAAATAGTCGGTGAGCCTTTGTATGCCCTTGACGTTGTGTATAGGGCCCATGTTGGAGATGGCCGTGATTTTTTCAGGGTTGGCCTCGATACCATGTTCGAACACGATGTATCCAAGCAGCTTTCCCTTCGAAACCCCAAAAACACATTTTTCGGGATTCAATTTGATGTTGAACCTTCGGAGGTTTGCGAACGTTACGGCCAAGTTCATGATCAGGTTGCAAGCTTGAGCCATTTTGACCACTATGTCATCAATATAGATGGTGATTGTTGGTTTTGGCCTCTCGACTTGGTCAGGCTGGTCGACTGGGTCAATTTGGTCAGCAAAGCATTACTGTATGCACCGTTGATAGGTGGCGCCAGCGTTCTTCAGACTAAAAGGCATGGTTACGTAGCAGTACGAACCATACAGGGTGATGAATGAAGTTGTGAGCTGGTCGGACTCTTTCATCGCGATCTGGTGGTAGCCTGAGTAGGCATCCAGAAAGGAGAGGATTTCACATCCTAAGATGGAGTCGACTATCTGGTCTATTCCTGGCAAAGGAAAATGGTCCTTTGGACACACTTTGTTGAGGCCAGTATAATTAACGCATATTCTCCATTTCTCGGTCTTCTTTTTAACAAGAACAGGATTGGCTAGCCAGTCAAAGTGGTATACCTCCTTGATGAATCCGGCTGCCAGGAGTTTGGCGACCTCCTTGCCTATGGCCTTGAGCCACTCATCATCAAAGCGACGCAGGCGTTGCTTGGCGGGCTTTGAGCCCGGGACAAGGCATAATGCGTGCTCGGTGACCTCCCGTGGTATGCCTGGCATGCCAGAAGGTTTCCATGCGAAAAAATCATGATTGGTGCATAGAAAGTCGGCGAGCTCGCATTCCTATTTGGTCAGGAGCTGGGTACCGATCTGCACCGTCTTGGTTGGGTCGGTGGGGTCGATCCCCACCGCCTTAGTTTCCACGAGCGGGTGGAAGGCAGCCGAGAAGGTTGGCTTGTTGCAGTCTAGGACTGCTGGGGTTTTGATGATTCTCCGAGCCGAGGGAGCTCCGCTGAGTTGATGATGGCAGTGGCGATCTCGTAATGCTCACGGTCTCACGTGTAGGCATGCGAAAATGTGCTACCCACAGTGATGACGTCGTTCGGTCCCAGCATCTTCAACTTGAGGTAGGTGTAGTTGATCATCGTCATAAACTTGGTGTAGCATGGCTGCCCCAAGATGGCATGGTAGGACCCTAAGAAGTCCACCTCAAAGGTAAAGACCTCCGAGCGAAAGTTGGCTCGGTCACCAAATGTGACAGGAAGGTCGATCTGCCCGAGCGGGTATGCCTGTGTTCTCGGGATCACGCCATGGAAGGGAGAGCTCATTGGGCGGAGCTCCGACCAGGGGATGCGCATGGCGTCGAGGGTGTCAATGTAGAGGATGTTGAGGCCGCTGCCTCCGTCCATCAGCACCTTGGTGAGGCACTTCTTACGGACAATGGGGTCGACGATGAGCGGGTAGCGACCTGGTCTGACGACGTGGGAAGGATGGTCCCTCTGATCAAAAGTGATCGGAGATTCAGACCTGCTAAGGAAGGATGGGATGGCCGTTTCGGCGACGCATGCCTCTCTATAGTGCACTTTGTGCTGGCGCTTGGAGTAGATGGCATCAGATCCCTCGAAGATCATGAGACATTCCTCAGGATCAGGAAAGCCAACCTCATCCTTGCCCGCCATGCCTCATTTCTTGGTCGCTGCCTCCTTGCCCTTTCCTTCTTACGGTCTACCGGTCTATCGCAGAAAGCGCTTGAGGAGTTCACAATCCTTGTAGAGGTGCTTGACGGGGTAGGCGTGGTTGGTGCATGGACTCTCCATGAGCTTGTCGAAGTGGTCGGGCTAGCCCTGCTAGGGCTGCTTGCCCACGTGATCAGCCATGACGACCAAAGCAGAGTTGGCTGGTCGGTGCCGATCCTTCTTATTCTTTTTGCCCCTTTGCGTAGAGGGCCTCTTGTCTTGGTCCTCACGCTTGGCCTTGGCCTTGTCCTGACCTCCACTAAAGATCACTCCGACCGCCTCCTCACTAGAGGCGTGGTTCGTGGTGACGTTGAGTAGGTCGTGGGTGGTACGGGGCTTCAAACAGCCGAGCTTGTGGATCAGGGACTCACAGGTTGTCCCGGAGAGGAACGCGCTGATGACATCCGTATCAACGACATTAAGAAGGGAGTTGCATCGTTTTGAGAACCTACGGATGTCATCCCGCAAGGACTCGTTGGGCTCCTACTGGCAGCTCTTGAGGTCCCAAGAATTCCCAGGACGGACATATGTCCCCTAGAAATTCCCGATGAAGATTCTCCTGAGATCCACCCAGTTGCGGATGCTGTCAGGCTAGAGGAATTTGAGCCATGCTCGAACATGTTCTCCCACGTAGATGGGGAGGTACTGAATGATGAAGTGGTCATCATCCACCCCTCTAGCTCAGCAGGCGAGCCGGAAGTCTTCGGGCCATATACCGGGATTCGTTTCCCCGGTGTATTTGGCGATGATGGTAGGTGGTCGGAAGCGCTATGGGAACAACGCTTTCTGGATGCGACGGCCAAAGGCCCATGGTCCCAGGCCATCCAGGCTGGGACTCCAGTCGTCCGGTCAGCGACCATGCCTAGGGTGCATTTCCCCGCTCCCCTCGATGGTCCGGCCGGGGCCCGTGCCGCCTGCTCTCACCACCCCTTGATGGACATCATCATCACACCAGGCTTGACGCCGATTGTTGATGACGATGTGAGCATCTCGGTTCAGCCCGAGCCATTCACGCATAGGCGTTCGGTGTGGAGCGGGTGTCGAGTTAGGCCATGGTGCAGCTGTGTCCTCCTGTTCCATGTTCGGCGACTGCAGTGGTGAGCGGATGGAGTGGTTTGACTGGTGTGCCCCTATTCCCCCAGTGGGGATAGAGGCCGCGAGTCGGTGTCGCGACACAGAGCTCTCTACCTGTTGAACGGCGGTGGTTTCCATCAGCGCCCGGAGGTTTCGGTGGATCGCCTGCTCCTAGGGTCGATAGGCTCTGGAAGGCCGCACAGAAGCATTGCCGTAGCGATGATGTTCTGGCCAGCCCAAACAAACTATGGTGGATCGTTCCCCCCGTCCATGATGTTGCACTGGACCTGGCGGGCGTGACCCTGGGCGCCGCTCGCTGGGTTACGCGTGCATGGCACAGCGTGCTACGCCGAGCGCACCGGCGTAGGTGGCGACTGGCTCTGCCACCTTTGTCGTAACTCCTCGCCGTGCTCCTACACGATTGCGAGGGCCTCCATACGAGGGTCTAGGGGGGGTGAGTCTGTAGAGACTCTGGTACCACCGGCAACTGTCCCGGTGCGTCTGCCATAGCGCACTCCCGGGACATAGGGTGGCTAGGTGCCACGACGTCGCCGATGCTGGAGCCATCACTTTCAACCTTGTTATCCATGAGGTTGTGGAAAGAGGCGGGAGCGTAGCCCGCCATCCCCACGAATTCGGATGTGAGCGGGGGTGACGTCTGCATCTTTCGGAGCCCCCGTGCGTACGCATCCACAGGGGACGCGAGGCCATAGGGGAACCGGTTGCATGTCGGTTGCGGTGGGGACAATGGGGTCCCTCTAGAGAGTCAGCGGAAGATAGTAAATAGCAAGTAAAGAACAATATGTACGTTACTCACAGTGGGGTTTGAGCCCAGCGTGGGCTCGAAGCGAAGCGTAGGTGTCTCGTCGTTGAGGTCGCTGGGTGGCCCAGAGCCGACGGAGGGTGCTCCTCCCCCGACGGGCATTGGGACAAGCGCCTCCTCATGAAGGCGAAGCACGCCGAGCTGGTCGGCGATGAAGTCTAGGCTTCCAAAGAGGAAGGTCTGGGATGGCTCAAAGACGGGAGGAACCCACATCCCAACAGGTGGGAGCGTGGGAAACTTCAACGAGCCGAAGCGAGTCGTATCACTTGAGCCCGCTATGCCGAAGATGGCGGAAAGGTGGGGCCATCCGATGACCAAAAGTGTGAACATACGGCGTCTTCCCCACGGACGACGCCAACTGTCGGTGCGAAAAGTGACCAACAAGTAAATATTTGTCGTTTTGCCATACGTTGTGATCGGATGTGGCCTAACACTCAATGACACAGGATTTATACTGGTTCAGGCAACGTGCCTTACATCCAGTTTGAGTCAGTCGGTGACTTTATTCCTAAGCCCAGGTGCTCGAAGTTTGCTGTGGGGTTACAAACGAGTGGGAATAAGATGAGGGGTGTTAGAGGTCCGGTCGGACTCTGGACTGAAGGGCCAAGAGTGAAGGGAGCTCCTACGTGCGCTAAGTATTGGAACACATGCTCTGTGTAGCTTTAGAGTTCTAGAGCCGTGGAGCTATTCGAGTGCTCAGAATGTCTAAAGCTAGCAGAGAGAGAGTCGGAATTGACCATCATCGTTGGGAGAGAGTGCATCCTCTTTTATAGATGAAGGGGACGGTCTTACAAGTTCAAGAGAGAGAGAGTGTGTATGTTCCCTAGTCTTGTTGCCCACGCCGTCGGGTACAAGACAGTTTGTCGGTGCCCACAATACTATTGACGCCTAGAAGCATGTGGCAAACTCCATCATGTTCTTCTGGTATGGCAAATGTCGGCGCCTACCATACTGTAGGACAAATGTCGGCGCCTACAACACTGTTTGTGTTCTGACATGTCTGGAAGGCTGCAAAGTACCCTTCTAGCATGGCCTGATAGTACCGTCCTACAGGTGTGCAGGGTACGGTCCTCGGTATTGCGGTTGAGTTGAGCGCCTTACCTTATCTGCTCCGCCTGATTTCTTGGGTCCTCACCGAGCGGGCGTCCCCGGCCGGTCGTTCCCAGTTGGCTCCGACCGCACCGGTCGGAGAAGAGCCGTAAGTAGAGGTTTGGTGTATTCTCGTTCGGAGAAGCGGGCCAGAGTCGGAAGCGAGCATCGTCCCCTCCTTGGCCAGGCCTTCTGGTCGGAGAAGCGGGTCGGAGTCGGAAGCGAGCGTCGTCCCCTCCTTAGCCAGGCCTTCCGGTCGAAGACTGGACCGCTCTTCCGGCCTGTCGTTAGGTATCTGGGTCGGCCTAGGAGTTGCGCGTCGTTTGTAATGTCGTCTGCTGGGCCAAGCTTTTGTTGGGAAGCGGGCCCATTAGGGACCCCGGGTTTATGAACCCGACACATGTCTTGTACCTAACAAAACTGTTGTAATTTAACAAACAAAAATCAAAACATCACAAATTAATGTCAATGAGAACTATTTGCATTACAACAAATAAAATATAACCTACACTTTGGTGCAAACTCTATCTTAGATGTAAACATTCAAATTATATAAAAACTATACTTTGATCACTAAAAAATAAAATTTGGTACATCAACCGTGTGTCCATATATTTATTTACATATAAAAGTTAAGATGCAAACTCAAACAAGCAAAATTCATCTAAAAATTGACTTTAGAATACATAGTAATCATAATTCTAACTAACCAATTAACCTTAATATTGGCAATCCTAATCCTAATCTTTCAATCTAACGTTCTAACGAACTCATATTTTCCTCTATACCCTAACTACTCATTCAAATCATTCGATTTCACCGTGGAGGCCGAGGAGGAGCTTCATTACCTTGACAAGGCTGAGGAAGAGCTTCGGAGAAGGTAGGGAGGGGACCGGCAAGGGAGGGAAAGCCGGCGGCCGGCTGTGGGGAAGCCGGGAGACAATGGCGCGGGCGCCGCGAGCGGCC
The DNA here is from genome assembly GCA_904845875.1 of Miscanthus lutarioriparius. NCBI lineage: Eukaryota > Viridiplantae > Streptophyta > Magnoliopsida > Poales > Poaceae > Miscanthus > Miscanthus lutarioriparius. The sequence continues at coordinate 11,958,858 of CAJGYO010000001.1, read as the reverse complement.
TCACCTCGAGTCGGGGAGACAGAGGGAGGGAGCCAGCGCCGCAACGGGTAAGTAAAGCCTCGCCGCGCCATGATGCACGGCACGTCGGCCCCGCCACGTCAGCGGTCACCGCGGCCGTTGAACGCCCTATGCCGCGCCGCCATGCATGGCGCGCAACATGAATTTGCCGCGCCATGCAAACAGGCGTGCCAAAGTGTTACTTTTGAAAAAAAAAAATAGTGTTAGAATTAAAAATAGTTTAAAAAAGTGTTAAAAATAAAAAAAATCCCATGATCAGGTCTCAGTGCTGCTCTGAACATGGGTTTAGCCATTTAGGGTTCTCCGTTACCGTTCAAATCGAGCATCTCTGCATCGCATACGAATACAAATGCAGCGTGGACATCGAGCAAAGCTCCATCGACGGACGGATGGCGAAAATAAATACAGTACTAGTATAGTATCTGCACAGAAGAGAGAGCGCAGGCAGCATGGACAGCCGGAGCCGGGACATTATGAGCTGTGCCCCGTGTTTTTGTAACAGGAAATGAAATGTTTAGGATTTTATTAAGCAAGGAGGGAGGGGGAGGTTAAACAAATGCGTGGCGCTAAGAACCCCAATGCCTTGACTGACAGCCATCCCTGCCCGAAAGGCCGACCAAGAGCAATAAAAGATGTGGGAAGAAACAAAAACAAACGAGCAGTCCCTTGGCCGATCTCCCGCTCTTTCCTACCGCTGCCTTGTAAACTAAGCCCCCCTTGCATGTGGACTCGGCAACAGTGGGGGCATAGTTTTTGCGCTGGGTTTTGGACTCTGCTTGCTTTTATGCCAGTGCTCGAGCTGATCCAGCTGACATTGTTCAACACCAACGATTACAGCCTCCATGGTTATCTTCGGCAAGAACTGGTTTATTCTTCAGCACCTTGCTTTCTTCGTCGGCTGATCTCGACCGGCAGACCTGCCATGTGTCGTTTGCAAATGTTCGGAGATAATTAAGCGATCTTGTTCAGGTTTTAGTAACGAGAACATATCAGGTGCAAACCAGGGAACCTATGAAAACTTGAAAACTTCTAATCGGATCTACTCGATGCTGATCCAATGTATGGGGTGAGAGGTGGGACGATTTTGCGCCTAAACCCTCCCACCTGCCGGCCTTTTTTCGGAAAACCCCCTAGCGATCCGCATGCACGGGCACCGGTCGGTTCCTCGCGTGCAGCGATCTCGCCGCGGAAGGGAGATCCACCGCCAGAACTTTCCTCGCGTGCAGGCGCCGCTGATCCGTTCCTTGCGTGCAGCGCCGCCCGTGCGAAACTTTTCCGCCGCCCGTGCATGCGAACTGATCCGTTCCTCGCGTGCAGGCGCCGGCAGTGCGCCCGGCCTGATCTGTTTCTCGCGTGCAGGCGTCGCCCGTGCGCCCGGCCTGATCCCTTCCTCGCGTGCAGGCGATCCGGCCAGTTCAGCCTGCTGTGGATCGGCCAGCAGCAGTGCCTGGGCTTCGACGTGCGCTCGGCCTGGTTTGCTCGGCCATATCGTTTTTGCGTGCGCACTGCCATCTGCGAGGTCCAGCGTGGCTCCGGCGTGTGTAAGTTCTTTTTAGTGATCTTTCTTTTCGTTTTTGTTTTTGTTTTCGTGGTCCGGTTTTCTTTTCATTTGATTGCAATTTCTGCCAATCTGATTGCCAGAGAATGTACTCGGACGGCGCGATGATGCGGAACGACGGCGACAGCCAACAGCAGCAAGAGATGTAGCAGCCATGGACAGGGAAACCACGCCCTCTCTGAAGCCGTCGCTGTTGATCCCACTGTCGCGGGACTTACAGGAAGAAGTTTTGAGGCCGCCGCCATGGATCAGTTGAAGCCTGTGGTTGGAATGATGTTTGATACACTTATAGATGTGGAGAAATTTTACAAATCGTATGCACATGAAGCTGGTTTCTTTGTTCGTGTTGGTCAACACAAGAAGCAAAATGATGAAATATTATTCAAGCGATATTATTATTCAAGGGAAGGGTACAGAAAGGAAAACGAAAAAAATGTTATTTACCAATCCGGAAAAAGAGAAAGACACATAATGTGATGGAAACCAGATGTGGTTGTGGGGCACATATTGTTGTCAAGCTTGGCACTGACAAGAAGTATCGGATAGCTTCAATGGTTGAGGAGCACAGCCATGGTTTTGTGTCACCAGATAAGAGGCATTTGCTAAGATCCAACCGTAATGTTAGTGAGAGGACAAAGAGTACATTGTTCAATTGTCATAAGGCTAGCATTGGCACCTCACAGGCAAATAGACTTCTCCATGTCAGTGAGGGTGGGTTTCAGAATGTTGGGTGCACGCTGAGGGATTTGTAAAACTATTACCATGACCTCAGGAGCAAAATCAAGGATGCATATGCATAAATGTTTGTGGCACAACTTAAGTGAAAGAAAGAAGTAATACTGCCTTCTTTTATGACTTTATGGTTGACAAACAAGGATGACTTTTTCGTGTGTTTTGGGCAGATGCCTTATGCAGGGAAAACTATAGTGTTTTTGGTGATGTGATTTCTATAGATTCAACATACACCAGTAACCAGTATAACATAATTTTTGTGCCATTTACCGGAGTCAATCATCACTTGCAAAGTGTTTTTCTAGGGGCAGCATTCTTGGCAAATGAAAAGATAGAGTCATATGAATGGTTGTTTAACACCTTTCTGAAGGCTATGCGTGGAGTAGCACCTCATCTAATCATAAGAGATGAAGATGCGAGCATGAAGGCTGCTATTGCTCAGATTCTACTGGATACAACTCACAGACTTTGCATGTGGCATATTATGGAAAAGGTACCTGAGAAGGTCGGGTCCTCTATAAGAGAGGATGAACATTTCTGGGATAGACTACACACGTGTGTTTGGGGCTCCGAGACTTCAGATGGTTTTGAGTCACAGTGGAATTCTATCATAATAGATTTTGCACTCATGGGAAAGGAAAAAGTCCGTTTTTGGCCCTCCAACTATGGCAGCAGTTTGGTTTTAGCCCTCTAACTCCAAAACCAGACAACCGCAGTCTATCAACTCTGTAAACCAGATAGAAATGGCCCTCGAGCCGGCGCGACGGCGGTTTCCGCCCGGTCAACCCTCGACGACCGCGTTATTGGGCCTTTTTCCTTTCTCGCGGCCCACTTACTCGCGCTCTCTCCTCTCACTCTCTTCCGTTTGTTCCCCAACCCCGAACCCTAACTTCCGACGACGGCGACGGCAAAGGGTGCTGGTGCGGGTGCGGATCGATAGCTCCAGACATTCCTCGCGTGGGGACCCGTTCCAGTCGCCGACCTGCTGCTGTGGAGGCGGACGAACGCCTCAGCGGCGGGCGTTGTGGGCGCCACCACGGTCTGGTTCGTCTTTGAGCGTGCGAGCTACAACTTCCCCTCCTATCCAACGCCTTGCTCCTCCTCGTCGGCATCGTCTTCTTCTAGGCCAAGTGCGCGTCGCTGCTCAACAGGTATGGTCATCGTTCTTAGGAATTCCTCGTTCATATTCCATTCTACTTCGGCAACGCGTAGCACAAAGTCATTGTGTATGATATGTTAACTTGATAGGAATTGGTTTGGTCTTCATTTTGCAATGCCTCTAATTGATATTTAGATTTTTTGTGATTTTGCGTGATATTTTGTGATCAGCAATGTACAGTGTACTTGCATTGTTACTAGGCTACATGTTGTCCATTCAAAGTGGTAGTCTGAAAGTTTTTTGGTTCCTGTTGCATGTAGTGTAGGACATTTTATGCGCCATGGACCCTCTGGATACTCTTCCTATTCGGTTTCATTATGGAGGAGAATTCTTGAGAAGAGTAAAAAATGTGTATTACTTGGGAGGATTGGTGGGGGTGTCATACATTGACCGTGATAAAGTCTCTCTCCCTGAGGTTATGGGGCACCTTAAGGATCATTGCACTGTTGAAGAAGGAGCATTGTTGCACTGGCTTGGTCCTGGGAGGCAGCTTTCTAATGGCCTACGTGTTCTGATGGATGATCAGACTTGCATTGAAATGGCAAACAACATTGAGGAAGGAGATGTAGCAGAGATATATGTTGAAGGACTTGTAGTTGATGATGAAGAGGAAGAGGATGATGAGGACAACAACTATGAAGATGCGATTGAAGGTGAGCAAGAAGAACATGATGACAATGAGTTTGAAGGTGGATATGAGGAACTGATAGATCCAGGTGAAGATGTCTTGGCTGCTCATAATAAGCATGAAAGTAGGGAAGATGTAGAGAAGCAGATCAAATTTGTAAGGGAGTGGTACAGCCCTAGCAAGATGGACAAGGGGAAGCAGGTGGTTGATGACCAAGGGAGTCAGCCAGTTTCAAGTGTTTTGAATGACAAAGAGATTTTAGAGGACAATAGTGACAGTGAGTTTTTGCCTGGAGATGACAATTCATCTGAGGAAGATGAAGAAGTTGTACAGATTCAAAAGAAGTTCAAGAAATTCAAGAAGAGCATGAAGAGTGGACAAGTAGCAAGTCTGGATGATGTCATCTTGGATAGGCCAAATTCTGTGCCAACCACGTTTGAGCTTGATGATGATGCAAATGACACCCCATATGCTAACAGCAGTGCAGAGGATGAGTCAGAGGAGGAAGCAAGTGAGGGACACTTAGAGACCAAGCACAACTATTACCCAAGGTTCAACAAGAGTGTACCTAGTCCTAGGTTTGTGATTGGCATGAAGTTCACTGGGAAAAAATAGTTCAAGAAAGCAGTTATCAGGCAAAGTTTGCTAGAGAGGAGGGTGATCAGGTTTAGGAGGAATGAGTCACACAGGATGTTAGCTCTATGTGATTGGGCCACATGTACCTGGAGATGTTTGTTGTCAACCAATTCAAGGACAGACAGCTGGTAGGTGGCTAGTCTAAATGATTTGCACACATGCCCCCCAAGGAGGGACAACAAGTTAGTAACTGCTAGTAGGATTGCAGAGAAGTATGAGAAGTTCATAAAGGCCAACCCAACATGGAGTTTGGAAAGAATGAGAACAACAATTCAAGAGGAGATGTTTGCTATGGTAAGCATCTCAAAACTGAAAAGAGCAAAGGCAATTATCATGCAGAAAGAACTAGATGCAACCAAAGGCCAGTACCAACTTCTGTACAGATATCAGCTTGAATTGTTGAGAAGTAATCCTGGCAGCACAGTCATTGTCAAAAAAGAACTTCAGTTGGAACCACCAGTATTCCAGAGAATGTATATTTGCCTGGATGCATGTAAAAAAGGATTCCATGCAGGGTGTAGAAAAATGTTAGGTCTAGATGGTTGCTTCTTTAAGGGTGCAACGAATGGGGAGCTTCTGTGTGCAATAGGAAGGGATGCCAACAGCCAGATGTATCCCATAGCATGGGCAGTAGTAGAGAAGGAAAACAATGAATCATGGGACTAGTTTTGTGACATTTTGTTCAGAGATGTTGGAGTGGGAGATGGGGAGGGGTGGGTTATCATATCTGATCAACAGAAGGGTATCCTCAATGCAGTACAGAAATGGGCTCCCAGTGCTGAACATAGAAACTGTGCCAGGCATATATATGCCAACTGGAGAAAGAAATTCAAGAACAAGGAGTGGCAAAAGAAATTCTGGCATTGTGCAAAGGCACCCTGTCCATCATTGTTCAATCTTGCAAGGGCCAGACTAGCAAAGTATACACCAGATGGTGCATAAGCCTTGATGAACACTGATCCAGCTCATTGGAGCAGGGCCTGGTTTAAGATAGGATCAAATTGTGATTCTGTTAACAACAACATGTGTGAAACATTTAACAAATGGATTGTGGAAGCTAGGTTCTTTCCTATTGTAACTATACTGGAGACAATTAGAAGAAAGGTGATGGTGAGGATCCAACAGAATAGGTCTAAGTCACAAACATGGACAGGAACAGTGTGTCCCAACATCCTTAAAAAGCTAAATGCAAGTATCACCCTTTTAGGGGTATGCCATGCTATTAGCAATGGAGCTGGCAGATTTGAAGTCAATCATTGGGACAACAGGTTCACAGTTGACCTACAGGCTAGAGAGTGCTCTTGTAGGCATTGGCAGTTGTCTGGGTTGCCATGCTGCCATGCTATTTCATGCATCTTTTACAACACAAATGTGCTAGATGATTACATTGCATCTTGTTATCATATTAATGAATTCAACAAGACTTACTCTCACTGCCTAAACCCATTGGAGGGTATGTAGAGTTGGCTAGAGTCTCATCTCCCACCCTTGAAGGCACCTGGATATGTGAGAATGCCAGGCAGACCTAAGAAAGAAAGGAAGAGGGAGCCACAAGAACAACCAAAGGTAAAGAGACTTCCTAAGATAGGGACAGTCATCAGATGCAGGAAATGTAAGGGAATAGGCCACAATAGGTCCACTTGTGACAAGAGACATGGGGTTTCATCTAGCAGTGAAACTCTAGGAGGCTCAGATCATGCTGCTCCACAACCAAGTAATGTATCAGCTGCTGCTTCTACACATGGTAGCTTTGTATCCACTGCTACCTCTAATGAAAGCAGTAGAGGAAGAGGGAAAAGAAGAGCATCTCAGGGAAGCCAAGTAACTATATGTGCTACTGCTTATATTTTGCCTCACATTGCTTATATTTTGCCTCCAATTGCTTATATTTTAACTCACATGCAGAAAAATATCAAGTGCGCTGCAACAGCTAGAGTGCAAACACCTGGGCAAGCTACCATGCATTTACAAGCCAATGTTCCATTGTCACAGGCAAGTTCTTCTGTCAACTTGAGTTTTAATGGTGGAAAAGCATGTGTTACAGTCACTGCCGAGGAACCTCCAAGGAAGAAGCAAGCAGTGAAGAAGCGCACACAACCAAGCCAACTGCTGCTTCTCAAAGACCATGCTGATCCCTAAGAGCATGTATTGCCATATTGTGATGTCACCTTGTAATGTAATGCCAGACTTTTAAGGCATTTGTAATGTAATGTTCAGTCGTTTCTATCACTGCTTGGTTGAACTTGTAATGTAATGCCAGACTATAAGTGCTCCAAGCTGTGTTGGTGTGCAAATTATAATGCCAGACTTTAATGTCTTGTAATGTAATGCTACACTTTTAAGTTCTCGAAGTTGTGCAAATACATGGTTCTTAAGTCTTGAGTCCTAACAGCTTTTCAAGTTTAGAGCCTGGTTCCTGTCCTGACAGGCCACAATGTTGGCTCCATTTTGCTGGTAGTAGCTATTGAATGCATACGAAGCATGGGAAGCTAAAGTGTCCGGCTGGTAGCAAGGTTGGCTTGGTTGAATGGCAGAGCAATCTACGATGCCTAGACCACATGCCCAGTTGAGGGCATTCTGCAGATCTACTGAACAGTCCCCAGTTCCTCTTCGACTCAATGCCAGGTTTCCTATTCTGTAGACATCAATTTCTTCCCCAGGTCATGGGATAGTGGGTGCTGGCCTCCTGACTATAGCCTATAGGTTAAGAAGCTGTTATTGCCTATGGATCACAAAATCACAAAACCCAAGTAAAGGCAAAATAGAAGAAAAGGGTATTTCTCCATCAGAGAGCAAGTCATCCTGGATGACAGCCAATTTGAGTTCCTCAGTTCACATAAAAGAGCAATAGGATATGAAATCAAATTTGGTAGAAGCAAGAAAAGCAATAAGACTTCATGTCACTAGATACCTGAAAGCCTTATCTTTGAATTCATAATCGATTCAAAGATAGCAAAATACATCTTCAATTCAATACATCTTCTATACTTGTACACAACAAACTAACAAGCATCCAACTACTACCATTCACAACTAAAAAAGCAACAAACATCTACTTCCTAAAAAGTACAGCAAGCACTACAATCACACAGGCCACCAATACAAACTTCAATAAACCTAGTTCCTTCTCTACCCTCCTGCATTTCAACTGAACATCATCTGTTCTAGCTGTTTGCACCGTTGGTGCCACAACATCTGTGCCTGCAAATCCTGCTTCCACCATGGCTCTTTCTTGCTGCCTTGATGCTTCTGCATCAACTAATGCCAGATCCATGTGGCCATTTCCCTATCTGTTAGCCGTCCTCATTGCTCACACTTGGTCATGGAGCTCAATAAGAATAGGTACAAGGTGCTCCGGGGTTGGTGGATCAATCCAGCGATAAAATTGGCATGGCCGCATATTGCTCTGCAACCGTGATTACAACCAAAACCAAGACAACTTCAATCATCACATCCAACAAAGAACCAAGGACAAGAACCAAACCCTAAACAAGTCATCGATCGAACTCACCTGAGATCCGAAGCAATTGTAGAACCTGCGGCCCGGATTAGCATTGGTCCACGACGTCCACTTTGCCGCCTTCGCTCCGCAATCGCAAAGCACGGGTGGCCAATAATCAAGAGGGCCTCGGCGACACAGCTAGGGGGACGACTAAAAGCCACCATGGTCAGACCTTCCTCCTCCCCTACAGCTACTCGTGCTGCTCAAGCTCGCCATGCTGTCGCCACCTATTGAGCAGCGACGCGCACTTGGCCTAGAAGAAGACGATGCTGACGAGGAGGAGCAAGGCGTTGGATAGGAGGGGAAGCTGCAGCCCGCGCGCTCGAAGATGAACCAGACCACGGTGGCACCCACAACGCCCGCCGCCGAGGCATTCGTCCGCCTCCACAGCAGCAGGTCGGCGACTGGAACGGGTCCCCACGCGAGGAATGTCTGGAGCTGTCGATCCGCACCCGCACCAGCACCCTCCGCCGTCGTCGTCGTCGTCGCCGCCGTCGGGAGTTAGGGTTTGGGGTTGGGGAACGAAAGGAAGAGAGTGAGAGGAGAGAGCGCGAGTAAGTGGGCCGCGAGAAAGGAAAAAGGCCCAATAACGCGGTCGTCGAGGGTTGACCGGGCGAAAACCGCCGTCGCGCCGGCTCGAGGGCCATTTCTATCTGGTTTACAGAGTTGATAGACTGCGGTTGTCTGGTTTTGGAGTTGGAGGGCTAAAACCAAACTGCTGCCATAGTTGGAGGGTCAAAAACGGACTTTTTCCCATGGGAAATGATTGGTTTTCCACAAAGTTTGCCATGCGTCAATCATGGATTCCGGCATACTTTATGGACATACCTCTAGCAGGAATCCTTAGGACTACGTCATGATCAGAGAGTGCAAATTCTTTTTTAATCGTTTCATTCATCAAAAATTGACATTTGTTGAGTTTTGGCTGAGGTTTGACACAGCTTTGGAGTGCCAGCCCTAAGAGGAGTTAAAGGCCGACAATGCAAGTCTTCACAAGACTCCTAAATTGATGACACCATGGTCCATGGAGAAGCAATGTAGTGTGATATATACACATGAAGTTTTCAGCAAATTTCAGGAACAAATCGTAGCTGTAAGAGACCATTGCATTATTCAGGGCATTACAAAGTGTGAAGATATAAAAATTGTCACCATCAGCAGTCTATCTGGAAAAGAGCGAGTGGTTCAGTTGAACAAGTCAGACATGTTTGGTAGGTGCTCCTGTAAATTATATGAGTCCTATGGCATCCCGTGCCATCATATAATACAAGTGCTTAGAGCCGAGATGCAAAATGAGGTACCATCGATTTATATTATGAAGAGATGGGAGAAAAGATGTAAAAGGTTTGTATTGTATGATTTTTTTTCTATGGCTGTTTTGTACAATAGTGTTGATCAGATATTCAATTTTACAGAGAACTATTCTTTGATGAAGAAGGTAACCTGCTAGATGAAAAGCCTGAAGATCCTACGGAGGTGGCAATGCGAAAAAAGATTTTAGATTCACGGAACCAGTTTGAAGATCTCATCCAGATGGCCAAGAACTTTGAACAAGGGGTGGACTTTTTATTTTCTAGTTTATCCAACCTAGTAGAACCTCTTCAAAAGATCACACCTACTACGAGAGTTAATAAACTAGATGAGTATGAATCTTCCCTTGGTAGTAAAATTTCAAATCAAGTCGATATATATCCACCAAATGATATCAAGTCCAAACGGAGATGCAAAAGAATTAAGAAGAGCAAGGAGATGAAGGCTGCAAGCAAAGGTCAAAGTAAACGGCCGTGTGGAAAATGTAAGCAAGTAGGGGATCATGATGCACGCACTTGGCCAAACAATGTTGTTGGCTGATATTTCAAGTTCATGTAAACACTTTTGATCATTTTGATCATATTCAATGTACTCTGTTATGATAATCAAGCTGATCTTCCAAGCTTCTGTTGCTCTGCTTGCTGAAATTTCATCTACTTGTGTCTTCGTCCATTGCTGATATTATGATCTGGATGTACGTTTTGATCATTCATGATGCCATGATGCCATAGTGAATTAGTAAGCTTAACTCTGAAACAGTTCATTAATTTTCTCATTCTTAAGTCTGTCTCTACATTTTATTTCACTTGGAAACCTTTTCAGATCAGTTATGGTAATTTTTTATGACGACAATGAGATACCTAACATACATGCGTGATACATATCATTCAAATTCAAAAAGATGGATTAGGGTCCAACACCAGGTTCTTCTGATCATTTATGTTTAAAAGATGGATTACAATCAGCACCACACTAGGTTACAGATTGCAGCATTGCTGTGGTGTAAAAACACATGCAAATTGGACAGCTTTCTAAATGCGTCTTCAATCTCATTCATCATCTGCCAGTGCTTATTCACCATCTCCTGATAGAATAACTGCCAGACCTGAAGAACCTCAGCACCCTCTCCCCTACATACAAGCAAACAGGCACAGCCAGATACATCCATGTCTGTATCAAAAACAAATACCTTAGGACTCAAACTTCTCATGGCATCTCCTTTGACGATTTTATAAAATCGCGGAAAATCACATACAAGGTGGTTCCATGGAGAAGCAAAACTGACAATCCGAAGCTGATGGCATCTCCTCTCAATCCGAAGCTGATATCATCTCCTCTCAATCCAGTTGCTTCAGGTCATAGTACAGGCAGTAGCCATCAACAACAAGCTCAAAATCCTCAACATCCCACTTGGCAATGGTTGTGCTGATCCATTCATCAATATTCTCATGCCAACGACCTAGCATTTGGAGTCTCGGTTTCTGGACAGGCCGGCGTTGACGCACATCCTTTGGAGCCAGAAGAAATGCATTCACCTGCTTGACATCAGAGGAACTTAAGTAAGCAAAACTGTAAGTCTGCTGATTCATACTGAAAAGGGGAAACAACCAGGCGGAGCACACAAGGCGGCGGCAAATCGCGTGAAGGGGCGCCGGCGCCCTACCAAGGCGGCGGAGGGCCACGGGCGGAGGAGCCCTCATAGGCCGGCGGAGGGCCCACGGGCGGCGGCGGGAGATTTGCGCCGGGCGAACTAGGGGCCCATGGCCACGGCGGCGGTCTGGGATGACTCGCTGAGGCCGGGCGAACCAGGGGCGTGGCGCCGTCCTGGGGGCTGGGGCGACGCTCACGGGGCTAGGAGAAAACGAAGCCAGGCGGCGGCGATGGATTCCTGGTGGCGCAGTCGCGGCTCGCTCGCGACTGGGAGAAAACGAAACCTAGCGCACGGGGCTGCGGATCGCTAGGGGGTTTTCCGAAAAAAGGCCGGCAGGTGGGAGGGTTTAGGCGCAAAATCATCCCACTTCTCACCCTATCGAGTGGATCTAATTAGAAGTTTCTAAGTTTTCACGGGTTCCTGATTTACACCTGATATGTTCCCTTTAGTAATAACATACCTCTTTGGGTTTATGGATTCAAAATCAAATGGAAGATAAAAATTTGTCTACGGAGCACTGTCGAAATTCCGGAGCACAGGATTAGAAATGTCTCCTCCAAGCAAAGTCAACGGCTCCACCCTCCAGTGCTAAACTAGGCGGCAATTCCCGACAACGTGAGCGGCCTCGTCAGCATAACGCAAGTGGCTGTGGCCTGTGGCCCGATGAGGCCACCAACACCACTACTAATCCTCGTCAGTGAAAATGCGATCACGTGAATAAATAAATAAACAGATCCGGGAAAAGGGAAAACGGAACTGGATTTTTACGGGCGATTTTTTACCTGGCACCTGAAAAGGGGCAGATAACCAGATCTACCGCCTCCCTGGCATGGCAAAGGGAGAAAAGAAAAGAAAAGAAAAGCCAGAGAGAGGGAGATCTACCGCTGAGCAGCAGAATGCACAAGCGGCGGGCGGGCGGCTGCGTCGACTGACTGGACTCAGGCGAACACAAGTACACCTCACACCCACCCCCCGCACCCCACCACCCAGCTCCACTGCGCAGCCGCTGCTCCCCCTCCCTCCCTCCCTCCAGCTCCTCCACCTCCTCCTCTTCCTTCGTCTCCCGCTCGGCCGCCTCAGCCCGCGCCGCGACGTCGTCGGGGGGAGCCAGCCCGCGGGCGATGTCAGAGGAGGACGAGGACCAGCCGCCGCCCAAGCGCCCCACCAGCGCGTCGCCGCCCGCGGACCAGGTGCTCGACAACGTGCTCGAGACGGTGCTCCAGTTCCTGGACGCCCCGCGGGACCGGAGCGCCGCCTCCCTCGTCTGCCGCTCCTGGCACCGCGCCGAGTCCGCCACCCGCGAGTCCGTCGCCGTCCGCAACCTCCTCGCCGCCTCGGCCGCCCGCACCGCGCGCCGCTTCCCCAACGCGCGGAGCCTCCTCCTCAAGGGCCGCCCGCGCTTCGCGGACTTCAACCTCCTCCCGCACGGATGGGACGCCTCCGCCTTCCGACCCTGGGCTGCCGCCGTCGCCGCCGGGGCCTTCCCCGCGCTCGCCTCGCTCTACCTCAAGCGCATCCCCGTCACGGACGCTGACCTCGACCTCCTCTCCCGCTCCCTCCCGGCGTCATTCCGCGACCTCACCCTGCACCTCTGCGACGGCTTCACCTCGCGCGGGCTCGCCTCCATCGCCTCCCATTGCAGGTATCTCTTCCTCTTCCTCCATTTCGATGCGTGCGTTGTTCACCTGTTCTAGACTGCGACTCGAACTTGATGGATTCTATTCTCCCGACACGACAGGGGCCTGCGAGTGCTCGACGTGGTGGAGTGCGACATGGCCGACGAGCAGCAGGAGGCCGTGGACTGGGTGGCCGCGTTCCCGCCGGAGCCCACCAACCTCGAGTCGCTCTCCTTCGAGTGCTACGAGCCGCCCGTGGCCTTCGCCGCGCTCGAGGCGCTCGTGGCGCGGTCCCCGCGCCTCAGCCGCCTGGGTGTCAACCAGCACGTCTCGCTCGGCCAGCTGTGCCGCCTCATGGCGCTCGCGCCCAGCTTGTCGCACCTGGGCACCGGGTCGTTCCGCCCGGCGGAAGGCGGCGAGGAGGGGACAGGATTCGGGGAGGTTGTCAATGCATTCGTGTCCGCTGGGCGGGCGCGCACGCTTGTTTCTCTCTCCGGCTTCCGTGACCTCGCCCTCGCGCAAGAGTACCTGCCGACCATCGCCGTGGTGTGCGCCCACTTGAAGAGCCTTGACTTAAGCTACACCGCGGTCACCCCGAATCAGATTCTCGTGTTCATTGGGCAATGCTACAACCTTGAGACACTATGGGTACTAAACTGTACTAGATTGCTTCCTTGACTTGTTTTTGTGCTCTGTTTTGCTGACGAAGACTTGTTTGCTAGGTACTTGACTCGGTGCGCGACGAAGGGCTCGAGTCCGTGGGAAATTCTTGCAAGAAGCTCCAGTCTCTTCGTGTGCTCCCATGGAATACACATGAGGATGCCGACGAGTTGGTATCAGAGGTTGGCCTTACTGCCATCTCACGGGGCTGCCCTGCTCTCCGCTCGATATTATATTTTTGCCAGAGAATGACCAACGCTGCTGTTGTGGCCATGTCGCGCAACTGCCCGGAGCTCAAGGTGTTCCGGTTATGTATAATGGGACGGCACCAGCCGGACCATGAGACTGGGGAGCCTATGGATGAAGGATTCGGTGCCATTGTTCAGAATTGCAGCAAGCTTACCAGGTTATCCACGTCCGGGCAACTTACTGACAGGGCATTTGAGTACATTGGCAGGTATGGCAAGTCCCTGCGGACACTCTCTGTAGCGTTCGCTGGAAACAGCGATGTGGCGCTGCAATACATCCTCCAGGGCTGTTCAAAACTAGAGAAGCTTGAGATAAGGGATTGCCCTTTCGGCGATGCTGGCCTCCTCTCTGGGATGCACCATTTCTATAACATGCGGTTCGTCTGGATGTCAGGCTGCAACCTGACCCTGCAAGGATGCAAGGAGGTGGCTCAGGGGCTACCACGAATGGTGGTGGAGTTGATAAATGGGCAGCCTGATGAGAATGAAAGGAATGAAAGTGTGGACATCTTATACATGTATCGGTCACTCGATGGTCCAAGGGAAGATGTGCCACCATTTGTGAAGATCCTGTGAAGCTGCTTCTGCGGAGGAGGCCGGGTATGAGTGGGTGCCTGGGAGTATCATGCTGCTGCACTTGATATGCTGGCTGAGTGCAGATCATTTAACGGAATATATGTAAGTTGTTGAGCTGCAGATATGGTACATTTTTATCTCTTCAATTTCTTATAGAAGGATTTCCAAGCACTGTAGGCGGGCAGGGTGTTCAATTGATGTTGTTCTAGTAGGAGTTCATCAGTGTATGCAAAGTGTTCTACGGCAAGACCATAAGCACAGGAGAGCAGGCTTCTTCGAGGGTGCCTCATGGCTTCCTCAGTTTTGTTTGCTGCTCTGGAGGCTCCGGTTTGAGGACCATCTTTCTGTGCCGGTGCAACCACCATGTTTTCTCTCAATTTTTCGAAATGAAGCTTGTTATATCAGATTAGATTCATTAGAACTTCCCCATCTGCTGTTGTTGCTGCTGCATATTTTCTGTTTCATTATTCGCATTTTGGAACTATGATGAGATGAGAAAAAACTCCTGATCTGAGCTACTATATTGTTAAATTCCAATTCCAATGTTCCTTGTCTCAAGTTTTGTGATCTGATCTGTGTTGATGTCTTGAAAAGTCCCTGCGCCTGTCTTTTCGATATCTCATCTGAATCCGGAGCTTTGGCTGTTGTTATCATTACTGGAGGACCTACAGTCACAGCCTGAAAGCTCTACCATCCCTCCTTACTGAAAGGTCCGCAACAGCAAAGGGTCATGGTTTAGGCCCTGGTCCATCAAGTGATGATTGCCTCGCCTGGCGTCCATTTGTCTTGACAGCCCTAGTTTCTCGCCGACGTGTTCACCGTCCACAGTCGGCCGGCGATAAGCGATAGCGACGGCTGGGTCTTGCTACTAAGCCCTCCCCATCAACTCCAGCAGGTTAGCGATTATATGATGATGATGACTTAATGATGGGGATTGGGTTTTGGCCCCCCAATGCAAATATCACGCTCCATGAGCGGAAGGAATAGCTGCCACCACGGCCTTTCTCTTTCGTCCCAGCTTCCTTTGGCTGCCTGATGGCCGTACCGGCCACTATTCTGGCCAAAAAAAAATGCTTGGATGGCGACCAGTCCTACAAGGAAGCCCCCGGTGATGGTGGTGGATCCGGACCAGAAGAAGGAAAAGACGACGACGGGGGAGATGGCAAATGATGAGGGAGTGATGACCGGTCGATGGCGATGGGGGGAGATCCATCGATCCATCGTTTGACTGCCTCCCGCTCTTCAGTGTTCACGAGTGAGTGAGTGAGTGAGTGATGAAACGGGGTAGTACCGCAGGCAGTAGACGCCAAGCGAGCGTGAGGACGAGAGATTCAGAAGGACAGTGAAATCTGCTGCTGGTGAAAGGTCTTCACCAGCAAACTCATTGGCCTCCTTGACCACCCCGCTGTCTCGTTGTACTCTTCCTGTTCTTCGCCGATGATTGAAGGCGCAGTCGAATTATTATAGCTACGGCCACCGATCGCCTCGCCTCGCCCCAGCAATCGTCCGAACGCTACTGATTGCGATCTGCCTAGAAGAACATGAGATCTCCATCTCCATCTCTATCCGTTCCGATCGTCCGAGACCGGACTGAGTTATCGCGTGATGGTGGTGCCTGGAGGCCTAGCGCTAGCGGTTGGGATCCGTCGCTGTTCGATCAGTTCTTGAGGCCGCGCGCATCATGTCAAATAATTGGCTGGGCTGCTGTTCCAACTCCGCCTCCGGGAAGGAAAAAGAGATCGGGAAATCCGGCCGGCGGATCTAGTGGACCTCATGCTTCGACTACATGCAAAGCGGCCGGGCCGCCGGCCATGCTGTTCTTGAGGCGATGTGCAAGCCTTTGGTTAGTTGTTTTGTTCGAGAAGATGCAGGAGTACCATGGTGGGTGGAAAAAATTGCAAACACGACACTCGAAAGATTGACTCTTGATTATGATGACACTTGGGTGGATGACAAATGGATCTATCTGTGTCTATGAATATGGGTCCCGTGTCAAATCTGCAAACAACCTTCAAGTTCTATTTTTGCAAATCGCCCGTGGTGAGGGGTAAAGGAAACTCAACTGTGACGGATTCACCTCGCGGGAAAGTTGCAACTGCTATGCGCCATGTGGAACAGCAACGCTCGGTATGTGCAAGGCTTTATTACTCTACATTAGGGCAAGGGCCACTGCTACATACAGACAGGAGTGCTGTTTGTTCTTGTTCAGTTCAGTCGTCAAATATATCCATCCAGTTCATCAAAAAAAAAAAAAACAAGGTTCATGGCAAATTGCATTACGGTGCTAAGCAGGGGGGATTATTCATGGCAAAGTGCATCTTCCCTCTTAGTACAATCTATGATGATTGCTGTGCTCCGTGCTTTTCGCCTTCTCATACGGTCTAAACCACGCCTTTCTCAGGCACATTATGTTTGGTAAAAAGGATGGAAATGATGACAGAAAAGATGATTCACCGTGGTGCTTGCTGCTCGCCTGTTTTAACCGCTCCAAATCTGGAAAAAAAAAGTGAGGTAACGACTTTTCAACGGCCATCAGCACGGAGACGTGGATCAACGGGGTGTGTACATGTATGTGATGTGGCCAACCGATTATCTCCTCTGAAAGTTAGGCGCCATTTCAGGCAGGGAAGCATGTGTTCCCAAATCTGCAGAGGCAGGCGTTAGCGGTTTTTAATTATTCATCATTCAGATCTTGTCAGACAGGCAGACTTCATGGTTCAACCGAACTGCATATATGAAGAAAGCATGGCTGGCCGGTCATTGCTTTTGCGCATCATGATTATGAGGCTATCAAGCACGAGCTTAACTCCTAACAGCTTCTTCCTGCTGCTGCGTGCGTGGGCCCGCGGAGAATAGGACTTGCAATCAGTGAAGAGATTATGAATACGCGAACAGTGAAGAGATTGGATTTCTAGGGTTACTTTATAAAGTGTCAACACCTTAGATTTTTTTAGTTTAATCCTTTAATCTTGGGGGTGTGGTTTTATTGTTTTGTCACATCACCTTTTCTCACCCTTTGTTGATTGAGGTAGCAGGGCCATGTTTCTAAATATCCAAGATTACGCATGGGCAGTGTGTCCACATGCATCAGAAGAGCCCTAGAAAGAGAAGTGCTCCACTAAATCAGAGAGAGAGAGAGGGAAAGCAAGCACTTGAGCTCTTGAGTCTTGACCCTGATGCTCGTGCCGGCCCGGGCGGGGAGGAATCAATCATCTACTGCAGCCAAATGTCAAAGTTCTTGCATGGTGAAATGAAATGCACTGCCGCCGGTGCCAGCGCATCTTTTGTCGAAACATCAGCAGAGAGGATATCTTGCTTTGCTTTATAGAAAAAAAAAAGGAAAAGCAAAGCGGCTTTGTATTTGTGGAAGCTGGATTGCGAGAACATATTCTGTAATCTGAACCGCCGGCGAGATCAGTCAACGGCTTCTGCTACGTGCAATGTTTCTGGCTTCTAGGTGAGGTGATTGATTATATTGAACCTAGCTGTAGCTGTGAGGAATCAGTTTTTGAACCTAGTTAGTTCACTCATATAAAAAAAAATAAAAAAAATTACATTGCTCCTGAACAGGCATAGCACTCCGTACTTGAGAATTTTTTTCCCCTGAATCTTGCTGATGTTCTCATCAATCAACAAATGCCACAGATATTTTTTTCTGAAAACAAGCAGGAGAGAGCGCGTCATTTCATTGTATTAAGGTGGAGACGGTCCGTTTAAAATTTAAATGCCACAAATGTAGAAATCTTGTGCTGAACTTTACGCTAATCATTTATCTAGTAGGTCAGCATTCGTTCTTACAAGGTGAAAGCGAAACAATTCGTTCTTATGAAAAGTATTTGGAGCCGCATTGCCTCATCAGTCAAGCACTTTGCTGTTGATCAACAGCTCACTTCTCTCTCTCTCTCTCTTTAACCAGTGGAGTGTTTGCACTGCTCTCCCGCCTCCCGGGGTCCGGGACTTGAACTGTTGAACATGAACATGCCAATCTACAAGTTGGGAGGTGCTCCCGTCCATTCCAGCGGCCAATCGTCGGACTCGGAGAGGACAACTCAACCGGGGGCATCTCCGGATCTGGACCGCCCCTACCAATCCAGTTCCGGTCTCCTCGGCGAACATGCACGGCACAGGCACAGCCGAGCCAACCGCCATCGCTGCCCTAGCAAAGCGGCAGGTGAGTTTCCGTCCCGTGGCGCGAAGCAATGGGGCCGTGCTCGTGCTCGCGGTTCATCAATCACCATGCATGTGAAGCCAGCCAGTTGCATCGCAGGTGAGTACGCGCACATGATTGAGGCCTTGAGGGGCTCCTCCTCTCGCTCTGAGCCTGAGAGATTTGTAAAGGCACGCAGCAGATTGCAGGCATCAATGTTTCGCAGCGAGCGCAGATCTACAGCGCGGCTGCGGGCTGCGGCAGGGCGCTGCATGCTGCTTGTGCGCGCAGGTGACAGCCACTACACGAACAGGCACAAGGGGTTGAGGAGAAGCAAACAAGGGGTCTAGTTAGCAATGCAGCACGACAGGACAAGCCTGAATCGATTCTTTGATCCCACCCTCTCTGTTATGTTATCTTTTTTTTTTTGGCCTTCTTTCATTTAATCATTTCAAATGCAGGTCTGTTCATTGTTTTGTATTATCTATCTATCTTTGCAGCAGCACAAACCTGATTGACAGCCAAGCAGTTGATCATATGGCAGATATTGTATTTTACTGCTAGCTGCCTGTGCAGATGCCATGAGTTACTTGGAGCAAGAGATGCTGTTTGAACATTTTTTCTGCTATAGCATACTTTTCTTTTCTAACATTCATCAAAGTGAAAAAAAGGGGGAATCTTGCTCATCATTTCAAACCCCAAGAACCATGGACTTGTTGGGACACGAACCGCATCACACTGACCAGTGATAGGAGAGGTAAAGAAGAGGGAAGGCTGCGTTGCCCTTACCTTGCAGAGGCCAAAGTTGCAACTTGCAGATGCATTTTGCCTTTCATCCCTACTCGCCAATTCTGAACTAGCAGCACTACCAAGTGAAAACTTTTTCACCAGCTATCAGCTTTTACTGTATCCTACGTACTCCACAGTCGTCTAGTATGATGCATGTCCTCAAAACTGAAGGCTGCATTACCCTTACCGTGCAAAAAACAAATCTTTCGAGCTTAAGCTTCAAAACTGAAGCCTTAATAATCAGGTGGATCAGGTCTCCTCAACTAATAACAACTCAATTTTGAAGAGAGCAGTCTGGTGTTGGCTGTGGCAACTGTGAGACGGTCAAAGGCGTGCCATTCAAACCCCGGTGGGGGCCCGGCCTCTCTTTGCAAAGGCAAAGAACTGTACTGCCATGATCTCCAGTTATTATCAGTGTTCAGTCTCTGCTGGGGCCAATGCCAATGCCAATGCACATCCAATCCAAGGTGATGGATCCATTCCAACCAGAGCCAGCTTCCACAGCCTCCCTCTAGTCCTC
The DNA here is from genome assembly GCA_904845875.1 of Miscanthus lutarioriparius. Lineage (NCBI taxonomy): Eukaryota > Viridiplantae > Streptophyta > Magnoliopsida > Poales > Poaceae > Miscanthus > Miscanthus lutarioriparius. Next base: position 11,939,107 of record CAJGYO010000001.1, on the reverse strand, counting down.
TTCAAGGTGACGGACGGATCCATCCAACTGGTTTTCTGTGGTCATGGAAAGGCTCGAGTGCTGAGCGCAAAAGACGAACAGAGCAGGAAAGCAAAGGCATCTCTGTGGCTAGATAGATAGATAGTCACTGATGCGGAGGCATGCTTGCCTACCTCAAAAGAATGAGTTGGGATCAGCTCTGCATATGTTAAGCACACCACCTGTGCCGCTGTATTGCTGCTGCTGGAGGATATGCATGCACAATGCTGCGTTGCTGGGGTCCTCTCTTCTATCATTACAATCTTTTGCCATCGCTGAAGATGACACAGGACACCATGATCTTATGCCCCCTTGCCGTTTCAGGCTTCAGTTCATTCGTCACAGTTTCGCGTCCACGGGTTTCTTTCATCTGCAAAGTCTGTACCTAGTTATATGAACAGGTGTTGATCCTTTTTTCAGAAAATGGAAAATATCCGGTCCCTGAATCCGCATACAACCAATCCTTACAAAAATTTCAGCTCGAACACTAGAAAAATGTAGAGGGGAAAGAGCACACTCAAATGTAGAGAAACCAAATGCAAAGTCTAATATTGCTTTTACATCCATTCTTGGCGAAGACGTCCAAAGGTGTTGATCTGGACAGGAGGTATTCTACATGCTGGACGCAAGTACTTGGATTTTTACCACTGTATTTTCATCACTGCCGCAGCCTGCAGTCAATTACTTTCCTAGCAGGAGGGCCATCTAGGAAGAGCACTGGGAAAAACAGCTTTGGTTTCAGGCCAAGTCTTTTATAACATCGCTCGGCCCAGATCCACAGCAGGTGCTGCCATGATCTGGCTCTCTGCAGCTCATCACTGTCCAGGTTGTTGGGCACATGATGTATCATAGCTCCTGTGCACGTTAAGCGACGAGATATTTGTCCAATTTTGAAAGCTCTGTTCAGCACCTTTGTATTGTATCAACCATCAAATGTAGTAACTGAATCTTATCTTAACAGCACATGGTGATCATACATGAACTGACAGGGTGAATCCATCCACAAAAGGCACCACATCCAACCCATCCTTTGTGAAATCCTGACAGGTATATGTTTTCAGAAGTAAGGATAGCAGAATCATGGTTGCCTACAGGCCAGGATAAGATTCAGCTGCTCTGGTTCGTTGAATGTCATCCAGTTCACCTTCTTAAAAAGTGATTCCACGGTTCAGTGCAGAATCCATGCAAAGGTTGAGAAATGCAAGGAGCTTAAACAACTGCAAGAGCAAAATGATGATCCTCCATTTGTCAAACAGCTCTTAGAGATGAAGGGTCAAGGCGCCAAACTTTCAAAGCGTCATCGTGGAGTTACACGTAATTCACCCAATTAAGGAATGCTGCATCTTGCTTTAGGAAAACTGGTAGAGTGCTGAACATTGATTATTTTTTCTTAAGGTGGTCAAGTACTGAGCGTTAGGATTGGATTCTGAAGAATCATGTCATGCAGCCATGGGCATGGGCATCTGTATTCACCGCTGCAATGGATTAAGCTAGTGCAAGTGACAAACTGACTATACAGCAAGAGGTCAAGGCTCAAGAAAATGATTTTGCTACTCAAAAGTCAAAACTAGGTGTCATTTTCCTGAATTAAGCTCAAAAGGACGATTAATAATTGTCACCGTTTACTATTGTAGGTTAGGCTTTACCTACTTTCTGACCACACTACACATATGCTCATATAGTACTATCCTACTGAAAAGGCAGTACTAAATAGGAGCTGCCGCATAGAAGCATATATATAATCACGTCCACTAAGATAGCTTCTGTCAGTGTCAACGTAGGATATTTGCATAAACAAATCGCAACATGCCAACAAGGTGCACGAGCTCCAGTGAAGGAGAGTCTTAGTGGCGATGATCGAGCTACGTCATATCGGTGGAGCATCAGGATTTGGCACCACCAGAGCAGACCACAGAATTAGCAGCCATTTGGCATCAAGTGAACGGAGATGAGTTGACCTGTCCGTCTGTGCCATTGTGTCGTTGGTCAGCATGAGTGAGTAACATTTGTCGGCTGTCAGTTTGGCTAGAAACTAGCAGCTGGCCGTGCAAGATTCTTCTTCTAGCATATTCCTCAGGGCCGTCTCTATAGTTTAGAGGACCTTGGGCGAGCACGATCGTAAGAGCCCATTAAACTAAGCATTTAATAAGACGATTAAAATATATAGTACAAAAAATTAATTTGCAACGTATGTTTAGTTCATAAAAGATAACAATAGTATAACTAAAGAACTAAAAGATCAATAAAATAACTATTATGATTCACTCAAATAAAGCATAATACTTCAGTGCTGTGTAAAAAACCATCTTCGGGCACTTCTTAATGAAAAATCTTTAAGAGCAGTATCGACTAGAAATAGAAAAAACACTAACCTTCAAAGCTCTCTTGGACCGTCGTGCTAAATATATAAGTCTTCAATACTTTATTATAATAGCTATATATATCTACTACATACATATATACTCATGGACCACCTGTCCTACACCTAGAGACAGCCCTGATATTCTTCATTTAACACTTGCCTGCGTATTGTAGCGTTGATATGAGAAGGTTATAGCTGAAAGAGAAGGTTACACCCTAGTTGTTCAAGCATCCGAGGGGCTATTCCTCGTCTATATAACATCCAACTATGGGCTAAGAGGAAGTCGCGGCGTTTCAACTAAAGCTTCCACACTTCTGAGTTTTTACATAGTATCAGAGCCATTAAAAAAGAAAAACTAGAGGCTACCTACAATGGCCACTGTGAGGGTATGGCCCCCGGTATCCACAAGACAAGATATGAGCCGCACCATCAGAGGTGGCCCAGCCCACAAGATCAAGGCGTGCACGACACTGGTCGACGTGCACCGCAAGATATTGTATAGTACCAAATATGATACTTTTCTTGTAACTCTACCCCTCTAAAGTATATAAGGAGAGGCAGGGGTCCCCTAGTGGACATCGACATAGATCTCATATTCAATACAATACAACAAAGACACAGGACGTAGGGTATTACGTCGATCAGACGACCCAAACCTGTCTAAATCGTTGTCTCTGCGCCTTGTGTCACCATCCGGTTCCTGATTACGCGCACCTCCACCGACAAATCTACCATCACGGGATACCCCTCGATGGACTACCGAGCATCTTTTGTCGACAGTTGGCGCGCCAGGTAGGGGAAGTGCGTGCTGATCCATGGCGAACCAGATGGGATCTCAAGACTTACGTCCTGGTGAGATCGACTTTCATCTTGCCTACGACGTCTACACGGAGATTTGCTGCCGAACTCAAGTCGCCGAGCGAAGACCAACAGCCCAGATCGAAAACTCACCGCCCGCCGGGTGCTCGCCGATAAACGCCGACCAGATAACGCCATACGCTGCTGACTAGACTTTCTGTCTAAAGCTAAGTCACGCTTTAATATTCTTCTAAATATTCTCCAATCTCTGTATATCGCCATAATGTTTCTCCGAGCTATTTTCTCCATGTTTGCTCTCCAAATGATTTTCCGAACCCCCGAACAGTCATGTTGATGCTCGGATGTCCCCAGAGACGGCCCTGTCTCCGGCTCCTCCCTACACGTGCACGAGCGTTTGCCCTCTGCGTTATGGGTGGTCGACAACGGCTCCTTAGCAACGCTTTGTTCTTCCTACACACACATGGGCTCCGCGCTCCGCGTTATGGTTAACGGGCTAGCTAGGGCTGGAGACTCAGCTACACACTAACTGGTCGGGCGGTTTATATAAATATATCTTCACACCAACTGATCGCCGAGCTACATACGCTATTTCTTCTCCAGAGTTCATATATTTCTACATCATGTACTACCCGTTCTACATATTTGTATTGCAGGATTAATGTCTAGGTGATCGAACCACCTGGTGCTCGGACTTCTCCACCGATCAACTGGTCGGACCGCTAGGTTCATGGACTTCGTCGCCGACCAGTTGATCGGACTGTTCGCTGGCGTTTCTACTCAATGCTCACTTCGCCGCCGACCAGTTGACCAGACTGTTCGTCGCTCGTGCTTCATCGCCAGCTACGTCGGGGGCTCCTCGGTGCTTGAACATCGCTAGATACACCGGGGACTCCTCGGTGCTCGGACATCGCCAGCTACGTCGGTTACTCCTCGGCACCCGGATTCTTCGTGCTCGGGGACTAAGTGGGCACACTTCACCCCGCTTCACCTTGCGGACATCGCCAGCTACGCCGGGGACTCCTCGGTGGTCGGACATCGCCAGCTACGTCGGGGACTCCTCGGTGCTCGGACATCGCTAGCTGCGCTGGGAACTCCTCGGTGCTTGGACATCGCCAGCTACGCCGGGGACTCCACGGTGCTCGGACATTGCCAGCTACGCCAAGGACTCCACGGTGCTCGGACATCGCTAGCTACGCTGGGATCTCCTCGGTGGTTGGACATCGCCAGCTACGCCGGGGACTCCTCGATGCTCGGACATCGCCAGCTACGCCGGGAACTCCTCGATGCTCGGACATCGCCAGCTACGCCGGGGACTCCTCGGTGCTCGGACATCGCCAGCTACGTCGGTTACTCCTCAGCGCCCGGATTCTTCGTGCTTGGGGACTTAGTGGGCACACTTCACCCCGCTTCACCATGCGGACATCGCCAGCTACGCCGGGGACTCCTCGGTGGTCAGACATCGTAAGCTACGTCGGGGACTCCTCGGTGCTCGGACATCGCCAGCTACGCCGGGGACTCCTCGGTGCTCGGAAATTGCTAGCTACGTTGGGAACTCCTCGGTTCTTAGACATCGCCAGCTACGCCGAGGACTCCACGGTGCTCGGACATTGCCAGCTACGCCGGGGACTCCACGGTGCTCGGACATCGCCAGCTACGCTAGGATCTCCTCGGTGGTCGGACATCGCCAGTTACGTCGGGGACTCCTCGGTGCTCGGACATCGCCAGCTACGCCGGGAACTCCTCGGTGTTCGAACATCGCCAGCTACGCCGGGGACTCCTCGGTGCTCGGATGTCGCCAGCTACGTCGGGGACTCCACGGTGCTCGGACATCGCCAACTACGCTGAGAACTCCACGGTGCTCGGACATCGCTAGCTACGCCAGGATCTCCTCGGTGCTCGGACATCGCCAGCTACGCCGTGGACTCCTCGGTGCTCGAACATCGCCAGCTACGCCACGGACTCCTCGATGCTCGGACGTCGCCAGCTACGCGGGGAACTCCTCAGTGCTCGGACATCGCCAGCTACACTGGGAACTCCTCGGTGTTCGAACATCGCCAGCTACGTCGGGGACTCCTCGGTGCTCGGACATCGCCAGCTACGCCAGGAACTCCTCGGTGTTCGAACATCACCAGCTACACTGGGGACTCCTCGGTGCTCGGATGTCGCCAGCTACGCCGAGGACTCCTCTGTGCTCGGACGTCGCCAGCTACGCCGGGGACTCCTCGGTGCTCGGGCATCGGCAACTACGCCGGGAACTCCTCGGTGCTCGGACATCGCCAGCTACGCCAGGGACTCCCTTGGTGGTTGGATCTTGCTACGTCTCATCGGTGTGCTATCAAGCTGCTCCATGTTGTTCAGATCAGGGTGCTGATCTTGGGCAGCACGTCTAGGGTCTTGATACGCGCATGTCAGACGACGTCGGTAAGCTTTCAGACTTCTTTTTCTTTGACCCTGCTACAAGATTCATTCTTCATCTTCCAGCATGCTCGGGGACTAAGTGGGCACACTTCACCTTGCGGTGAATGTGCGCTTTTCAATTCAGGGCTCCGCCCGTGGACTGGTTACCTGCTCGACCGGTCTTTTGCCTTTCTTCTACTTTCTGACCCTGGCACCACGTGACTACGTCACCTACTGTTAGGCTCAGGGACTAGCTGTGGGGGTATGCCCCCCGGTATCCACAAGACAAGACATGGGCCGCAAAGGTGGCCCAACCCACAAGATCAAGGCGTGCACGGCACTGGTCGACGTGCACCGCAAGATATTGTATAGTACCAAATAGGATACTTTCCTTGTAACCCTACCCCTCCAGAGTATATAAGGAGAGGCAGGGGTCCCCTATTGGACATCGACATAGATCTCATATTCAATACAATACAACAAAGACACCGGACGTAGGGTATTACGCCGATCAGACGGCCCAAACCTATCTAAATCGCTGTCTCTGTGCCTTGTGTCACCATCCGGTTCCTGATTACGCGCACCTCCACCGACAAATCTACCATCGTAGGATACCCCTCGGTGGACTGCCGAGCATCTTTTGTCGACAACCACCTCCTCTAATGCCATAAATCCTCTCTTCGCCATCTCTATCTCTAAGAAGTTGTCGAAGAGCAACCATACAATGTAGCAGGCACAAATCCTCGCACAGTGATGGTCCATCTCACTAGCACATTGATAGTGCCCCCTGTTTTACAAGCTAGTGTGGCCTATCATTAAGGTGGATGTGCTCAACGCCTTCAACATGTTTTGGGGACTGGATGGACGCATTTTTCACCTTAATGATGCATTCATGATCCTATTCCGCAAGAAGAACGATGCCCAAGAAATAAGGGACTAAAGGCCCATAAGCCTTATGCATAGCTTTAATAAATTGATCACCAAATGCTTGGCAAGACGGTTCGCCAAGGTGTTGAATGAGTTAGTGCAGCAGAATCAAAGTGCATTTATTAAGGGGCACTCCATACATGGCAATTTTCGATCCATTCAATTGACATGTAAGGCCCTGCACGCCAAAAGGGACAGTTGCCTAGTCCTGAAGATCGACGTTGCAAAGGCTTTCGATTCGGTCTCTGGGCCGTTTTTGTTGGCTTCGCTAGCACACTTGGGTTTTAGTGCAAGGTGCAAGGACTGGACCTCGCTGCTGCTATCCACGGCCAGTACGAGGATACTGCTTAATGGAAGACCATGGCAAAGAATGTTATTTGTCTTGGTAATGGAAGTGCTCAATGCCCTAATCATGTGGGTGGACGGACAGGGGCTCTCCACATCGCTGCGTGCGGTGCGATTAAGTGTTAAACGCCACTCTATGCTGATGATATGGTTCTTTTCCTAGTGCCAAACGAGATGGACCTTTCAGTGACCAAGGCAATCCTGGAGATTTTAGCCTCGACTTCAGGACTCTCAAACCAACTTAGACAAGAGTGTTGCAACGCCCATTGGGTGCTCGGAGGAGCAAATTCAACTTGCCACTCATTTGCTAGCATGTGGAGTGGGAGTTTCCCATGTCATTACCTTGGTGTACTGTTGACGCTTTGACGCTTAAGGTGGATGCAGTTGCAAGCAGAATTCCAACTTGGAAGGGAAAATTGATGAACACAGCAGGAAGAGCTACTCTGGTGAAATTGACGCTATCTGCAATTCTAGTTCATATGTACATTGTGGTTAGCATTTCACCTGATGCGACCGAATCAACTGATAAGCTGTGGAGGGCCTTTGGAGTGAATTGAACTCAGTAAGCGAGGGTAAATGTCATGTAGACTAGGAAGTTGTGGTAGGCCAAAAGATGAGCCTGACGGATTGGGTGTCCTAGACTTGCGGCATTTTTGGCTGGCCCTAAGGCTAAGATGTGAGTGGTTGCACAAAACTAATGCCCATAGGACATGGATTTACCTACCATCATCTTTAGAGAGGGCAGTGATGACACTCTTTTAGGCGACAACATGGACACTCGTCGATGATGGTCTATCTACGGCATTCTAGAGTTTTGTACTGATAGATGGCTTGACAGATGCTCCATTGAACAAATTGCACCGTCCGTCTTTATTATTGTGCCACGATTGTGGAGGAAGCGAATGGTTGCTTTAGCAATCCAGAATCACAGCTAGGTGCACGATATCAGTGGCGCGATCACTGTTTAGGTCTTGATGGAGTGCGTGCTCCTTTGAGACTTGCTAGAGTCCCTTTAGCTAAACGATGGGGGTATCAGCCATGGTGCGCTAGAAATGGTCCAAAGATCAAGCTTACTCAGTCGCTGTAGGGTCGAGATGACAGACTAGAGGGGGTGAATAGTACTTTCTAAAAAATAGTTGCGTTGGCTAACCGAAACAAATGCGGAATTAAAACTATTGGTCTAGCCAAGATTACACCCCTCTATCTAAGTCCTCAAGCACCTTAAAATGATCCTAATTAGGCAACAAAGGTGTCGGGCTAGCTAGATCTCACCTAATCAATCTAGCTTGCAAGATCACACAAACCTACGCAACTAGTACTTCACACAACTCAGGGAGCTCCTACACAATCTAGTAAGCAAAAGCACAAAGCCACCTAAGCTCATTAGCAATGTGCAATAACAAGGTAACTAATGCCGAATTAGAGTGCAAATTACTTAGATACACAAACTAAGCAATGTGACTAACAAGGTTACTCAAACCAAATTAGTCACGCAAGGGAGCTACTTCTATGCTACACGAGCAAGAAGGTAACTAGCAAGCTATACAAGCTAACTAATTACAAGAGCAACTACACAAGCACAATGTATATAAAAGTAAACACAAGCTTGTGTAAAAGGGGATGCAAACAACAGGAAGACAAGAATGACACGATAATTTTATCCCGAGCTTCACGTGCTTGCCAACACGCTAGTTCTCGTTGTGTCGACTGTTCACTTGGTGGTTCGATGGCTAATTGGCACCACACCAAGCCCACACGTCAGGCACCGCAAGAACCTACCCACAAGTGAGGGTAGCTCAATGAAATGCTCTACTAGTGTTGCTCTTCGTGGCTCCCACAGGGTGAGCACGATACCCCTCACAAATCCTTCTCTAGAGCACTGCACAATCTTCTTGCGTGCTTCACGACGGAGAACTCGCCACCAAGCCATCTAGGAGGTGGCAACCTCCAAGAGTAAAAAGCACCACCGGCTTGCAACTCAAACACCTAGTGCCACTCGATGAAATCTCATAATGCAACGCACTAGAATCACTCACTCGCAATGGATTCACACTTCTCGCAAGCACAAGTGAGTTAAAGGCTTCTCAAACCAAGCACACATAAGGGCAACACATCCCCAAGGTGCTCAACCTCAGCCAAGCTTGAGCTCCACCTCTATTTATAACCCCCAAGCCAAATAGAGCCGTTGGAGCCTTGGAACACATTCTACGAGGTCACTGGTCACGGCGGTGGTGGCACCGGATAGGGGTGGCGGTGCCCCTCCAACGGTCATCCAACTGGGGCACCGGACAAGCTACGGTGACCACCCGGCCAGCCCCTCGAAAACACGTCTCTGGAAAAAAGTGGTGGTGCACCGCCCTAGGGGTGGCGGTGCCCAGCTCTAGCTCCCTCGCTCTAGGCTAAAAAACGGTTGTGGCACCGCCCCACCAGTGGCTGTGACCAGGTGGTGCACCGCCCTCACCATGGCCATGTACACTGGACGCACCGGTGCCCGCGCTCACTTTATTGCTGATCGGCCAGGGTCAGGTGGGCACCGCCCTAGGGGTGGCGGTGCCACCGGACAGGGTGGCGGTGCCCCACCAGAACACCTCCCTCTCGGCCTCCTCAGCTGGTCACTGCCACAGGGGTGGGGGTGCACCGGACATGGTATGGCAGTGCCCTCGGGGCAGCACCCTGAGCCCGGTTACGCCTCCTTTTCTTTACCTTTTTCACCACCTTTGCAAATGTGCTAATACTCCAAGTGTTCCACCATCTTGTGCTTCTGTGTTAGCTTTTCACAAATGTTTTCCAAAGGATTAGTCACTTAATTCACCATGCCACTTGATCCTAGCAACAATACAAAGTTAGATCACCCGAGTGGCACTAGATAACCGATATGCAAACAAGTTTGTCCCTCTTAATAGTACGGCCATCTATCCTAAACCCGGTCATAAACTTCTCTACACACCTATGACCGGTAAAATAAAATGCCCTACAGGTTATACCTTTGCCTTGCGTATTCCATTCCATCTCCTCCATTGTTGATGCAACACATGCACCAACCATATCACAAATGATATGATCCACTTCATATCATCATGTGACCTTGTTGGTTCATCGATCTGGATCTCACTTGCTTTTCACCGTTGCCTTCGTCCATCGGCGCCAAGTCTTGCTCAAGCTTCACCGCCATGCGGTCCATTGCTCCAAAGCCTTCACTTGCCCTTCACACTTGCAATCGATCCAACAAGCCAAGTCTTGTCTTGATCTTCTCCACCTTAGTCACATGACTTAATGTCATGTCTCATATGCAATAAGCTCTATCATCATATGTGTGAGCTATGCAACATATCCAAGCCATTTCACCTCTATGGCATGAGTTGCTCACACAAGTGTTCTTGTGGACTAATCTCCTATGTAAATTACTTAACCACACATTAGTCCACCTAGGTTGTCACTCAATTACCAAAACCAAACAAGGACCTTTTAGTCATGTCGGCTTATGGGGCCATGTTCATTGGCTCAATAAGGAATTTGGAAGACGAGCGTGTCGCCAAAAGTAAAGTTCTTCTTTTGGTTAATTCTACATAGGAGATTGATAGGCAGCCACGGGGCACAAGAAGCACGGACTGCAGGACGATGACAGCTGCACCCTTTGTGACCAAGAACTTGAAACAATGGATCACCTGCTACTTGGGTGCATTTTCAGCAAGGAAGTGTGGTCATGCATCCTAATGAAGCTTTAGTTGCTGCATCTGATGAACTACCAAAATGATGAGTTATTGCTTTGGTAGCTTCGTTCAAGGAAGGTCGTTTCAAAGGATGCCAGAAGAGGTTTTGACTCCCTTATGATGCTTATCAGCTGGTCCATTTGGAAAGAGTGGAATTCTTGGACATTCAAGGGTTGTTGTCTTTGCCATTGGAGCTTACTCAGTCCATAAGTGATGAGGCTTTTCTATGGTTGCAGGCAGGCTATAGGCGTTTGAGGTCATTGACAGTTTATCTATAATATAGTAACTTTTAGTTAGTTCATTTTATTTTATTTTTAGTTTCTATTGCCGACACTTTGGTAACCTATTGGTTACTGCTGTTAGGCCTCTGTGTATTGTTTCTACCCCCTATTAGTGAAAAAACATGCCTAGGCACTGTCGCGAAAAAAACAACAAGGTGGGCAACAAGGTCTCCAAAGTCCCGAACCCAGTGTATATGAAGAATGGTATGCCATAGATCAACAGATCCTCGGATACATAACACCAACCAAAGGGACAATACATGAAACACCTAGTCAAGAACACTATGTCAGGTGTACTACAATATTGGGCACATGACAAATAGATGCTAACATAGGTATGATGAGACTTATGTTCCGAATCAAAGAAACATGGCAATAGCCACAAACTCCTATGATATGGACAACAACTGGTACACCGACAGTGGTGCCATTAACCACATCACTAGAGAACTAAAAAGCTTTTAGTTCATGACAAAGTACAATGGCACATATTAGATTCACACAACTAGCAGTGTAGGTATGAGGATTAGGCATATTGGTCGGTCCATTATTCATACCCCTAGTTGCAATCTTCATCTTAATAATGTCCTTCATGTTTCTAAAGCTAAGAAAAAAACTTGTTACTATCGACCGCCTTGCTTCAGATAATAATGCATTTCTAGTTTTTCATCTTGATTTCTTTTTTTACATGATCAGGATATGATGAGGACTCTACTTAGGGGAGACTGCCAGAAATGGCTATATCCTCTTCATGCATCACCTATAAAAGCAAGGTTATGGAGTCAATAGACCATCTTTTTGAAAGATGGCATAATCCGCCTAGGTCATCCTAGTGCATTTATCACACAAATAATCATTAGAAATTTTAATCTTCCTTGTATAATTGAGTACAATAATACTTTAGTTTGTGATGCTTATCAACAAGCCAAGAGTCATTAGTTGTCGTATTCCAAATCCACCATTATTTCCATTGTCCCTTGCAACTTGTTTTCTATGATGTTTTCTCTGATGGAATGGTGGTCTCCACTGTCTTGAACAACCTACAAAATTGGAGGCAATTGTCGTCGAATGCATGATGTTTGGCCCGAGAGAGTGGTATATTAGGGAGTAAGCTGATCTAATGGTTGGATCTTGCTACGAAGAGTTGTGGGGAACACATGCTTCAACACTTCTTCCTACTATGAAGTCTCCTCCTCCTTGAGTAGTTCTTTTGACATCTTGGTGGTGTGACCTATGTTTTCACTGCATATGTAGCACAATCAGATGCCGTGTCCATGACTGTTGCGAGATTCACGATCACCCCGGCCTTCGTGAAATGGTGCCCTGAATTGATCTTACGACTGGTCTCGAGAATCTTGAGCTTGTTAATTTTTCTCTTCCTCAAGGTTGTTGATTGTGTGGAAGGGACACACATTTCACTAGTCATTTAAGTATGTAGGTTGCTGACGTTGTTGCTTGTATGATTGACGAAACTAGTTTCACACTGCTTTTTATCTTCTCTAGTCTATGTCAAACTTGGCATACTCATTCATGATTTTAAACAACTCATTGATGGAATGCGGAGGATTTCTTATGAAATATGAGGCACATTGTCCAGTTGTGTGAGCCCTTCGATTGCTACAGCGATCATGGTGGCCTCTAGCACATTTGGGGCTAGGGTTTTGAGCTGAACAAATCTTCTTTAGTAACTTAGAGTGATTCATATTGATATGATCTACATGGCTAGAGAGGGCGGGGTGAAGAGCCTATAAGAATTTCCTACAAACTTCATAAACACTAGTGCAAAGGTGATTAATGTAACACCCTCGGTGTTACACCCTGAATCATTTACTAAAACACATCATGAGCATCATACTTATGGGGTAATGCATGTGATGAAACAAATAGGTGAAGTATTTCAACTAAAACGATCAATAAGAATGCAAAACGAAAACTTACTCCACGATTCGTATAATTATCAAGTATGGTTGTAAAGCAATTTTTATTGAGTAAAATTACTATAGAACTTATATATGAGGCTTAAATAAAGTTTGGAGTGTGAACTTTGTAGAAGATGATGAAATACTTGCTGTTGAAAAATAACCTTGCTAGCTAATATTTCCAATAGCTTAGAAATGCAATTTGAAATAGAGTTCAACTCAAAACTGCTATGTTTAGCAAACTATTTTGAGGAATTGGGTTAAAGAGCGATGTAGTGTTATAGCTTGATTAAGTAGCCTCATATACCATCTTGAGTGTAGTGAGGACCGTTTATGTTTAGGAGTAACGGTTTGGTTGTGGTAGAAGCTTTAAAATCCATGCACAACACGTTTGCGGTTTGCTTCCCCCGCGTGGGCGCGGTCATCGCGCATCAGTGGTTGACGCCGCCGCGTTGGTGCGCCTCGCGCACGCCCACGTGTTGCCGTGCTAGGCTAGCTGTGTGCCATGGGAATAGTCATGGGCGCCGCCGTGTGAGGCTGCCGCTGCTGCCGTGCGGCCGTGCCGCTCTGCCGCCCGCCCTGTGTGCTGCCATGCTGCCAAGTCCACCGTGCCTCACGACACGCCTACTGCAGCTGCTGTCACCCCTGCGCTCGTGTCTACGCCACAATGCTCTACGCCCTGGCCCAGTTTGATTCCGTGCACATGGTTGCACCCGCCGTCGTCACGCCATTGATGGCGCTGCGACGCACGGGCCAGGCCGGCATGAACACGCGCATGCTCGTTCGCTAGTGGCTAGACTGGGTCGTTGTGGTTACATCAACCGCGTCCCGCCAAGGCTTATCACAGTAGATCCCTGGCTGCATTCCACCGTCCTCGCTCTGTCTCCCATCTCTCTGCCGCCGTCGTCGCCTTGCGCCCACGAGTGCACCAGGGATAGGTCACCTCTATTTAATTCAGCTCGTTCGCACCTTCGCCCTCACGTCTCCTCATCACCTGACCCCGCACCGCCTTGATGACGGCCCGGCGCCAATTTGGCATCTTCCCATCGGTGCGCCGTTAAGGCCGCACCACGGCCATGACCGAGGGCAGACCTCCCATCCCACCACTTGAACCCAATTGCCCACATCAGTAGGTGTGCCTTGCCTTCCTCTTCATCATGCGTGCCTCAGCTTAGTCGCTGCCAGCTCCACCCCATCGCTGACGCGACCGTGCCGCTGCGGTGCGCCACCGCACGGCTCGGCTGCACGTGGCCAGCTCCTCTTCGCCACTCTCTTTGCCAACGGTCATCACAGCTAGGCTCACGGTAGCCTGTTAATGCTCACTCGCTAGCTAGATGGGTTCGATGATGCTTGAGTTCGCCGGGGCGGTCGCACCACCGACGCGGACGGCCACGTATCGTCGTGGCCGGCTCCACCGCGTCCCGCCGCCCCGCGCTGCCGTTAGGTGTAGTTGGTTGAATCGGGGATGGAGGCCGGTCCGACCGTCAGGCCAGTGGCGGCCCTAGGTGGCCGGCGTAGCCGGGCTAGGCCACCGCTCGCCGTGCCGCCGCACACTGAGCCACCGTGTGCGCGTGGGTAAATTAGAGAAAGTCCGGGGGGTTAAATGAGAGGGTTTGTGAGTAAGTAAAATAGTGTTGGTCCTTGGATGCGAATTGGGGGAAATGCAAGGTCTCTTTTGCAAAAAAAGGTTGACGCGCGTGGGACTCTCCCGCCGTGAGCCGCCTCACGCGTGGGCTGCACCTGTGGGCCACGTGTGCGCACGCGCTGCGCACATGTGGGCCACGCGGATGGGCCACGCGAGAATTGTTTTCCTTTTTTCGAGCGAATTAGCAAATGTTTTTCTAATTTAGTTTTGAGCTGATTTTTGGAAAATTATAGCAAATTCTGTAGATGTCCAAAAATTGTGAAACCAATTTTGTTAGGCTCCTAAAATTGTACTCTATCTGTTAGTATAGTTAGTTCATATACATATTTGTTGATACCAGTGGCTATTGAATCATTTGAGAGGGCTTAATATGATTAGGTTAAATAATTGTAGGAATTTTTGTGGTAGAATGGTGATAGCTTCGGCTTTAAAATGTTTATAGTAGCTTTATTGTATTATTATGTGCTCACTGTAATTTTTGTAGCTGTAGAATAGACTTAACATAAGGGTAGTTAAATGCTCTTTGTTTCAAATATATATTAAATCATTAGTAGAAATAAAGATATATTCTTCATTTGTAAAGCTAGGTGTTTGTTAGTTGAACCCAACACTTTACTTGATAAAGATGATAGTTAGCTTAGTATCCTAGTCACTAGAGCTAGCTTAGCAGTTTACCAAGTGTATTCTTATTTTAAGAGTTGTTGTTCCATAATACTAAGTGTTGCATCATCATCGCATGCATGTAGAGAACGAGTTGGCGGAGATCGTGACCATCGGAGATCACGAGTTCAAGGAGGTGATTGAAGAGTACGAGGAGGAGATTCTCATGCAGGAGGAGGTCCTGGAGCCACCACTGACTGACTGAGCTGACACTACGCCTGCCCAAGGCAAGCTCCGGTGCATAACCCTTATTTTGAATAATCACTGGAAATATATATATGATGTGCATTTATGTTATAGGATTTATATTGAAACTACATGCATAGATATACCTACCTATGAGTCCTTCTAGCTTAGGTCGAGTAGCTGCTATGTTTAGATTTTTTCGGTAGCATAAGTAACCTGCCGTTACTCACAATAGGTGATTATTATTATCACTCTCATAATAAAATGGTGAAAAGAAATGGAGACCGGGCAGGGATATGGTACGGGTATTGGTGGGTGTAAGAGGTTGTGTCCCATGGCCAACGGGGCATAGCTTGGTCATACTGTTTTGGTGGGATATGGTACGGGTATTGGTGGGTGTAAGGACCGGCCGTTGCATTGGATTCTAGTCAGGTCACAGACTTATTATCCTCAGCACATACTTGTCTATGGGAGCAGGGAAGTCTCGTTGCTCTCTTGTCGTAGGTTCTGGCTCTTTTCGGACTGACTGATTGGAGACAGGGATGGTGGAGGTCTAAGCACCACACTGAGTCCGGGACTCAGGTGTGGGGGCTTGGAGTCCAAGTTTGGATGGGGACCTAGACCCCTTGATAGGAGAATGATGGGTTGGTCCTGCTTGTGCCTGGGGTACAAGCGGAGCGTGTGTTTTGGGGTACCTAGCTAGGCACATTGATTCATGAATCACCAGATAATCTAGTATGACTTGTCTACAATCTAGCACCGTAGTAAGAACTGGAAGATGAAAGATGATGAAATGGATCTGTTTGCTCAACTTTTGCTTGAAAGTAGAACATGTGCTTACATAGAATGGTTAGATAATGAACTAATCATCACTGCTAATAAGAAACATACATAAGGATTCACTACTAGTATCGCTTTCCGCAAAAAGGAAACCCAGCAAACCATAAAGCTTATCATATCCTTTGGAGTCAGGAAATTATTCCCACTAGTCGGGTAAGTCTTACGAGTACATTGTGTACTCAGGGTTTATTTACCCCTGTTGCATGTTCAGTTTGAAGAGTAGCTGTTGTGTGGAGGATTCTTCTTATGGGCACAGATGGATCCTTGTATTATACCGTTAGATGTTTATAGTAATTCTGCTGTTTAAATTCTGCACTCTGAACTTAGTATTGTAATAATGTATTTCTAAAAACTCTTGTTGTATGAAATGGACTAAGTATTGTAAACTCGTCTCATTATTGGATCCTAGAGGAAAAACGTGGATTATTCGAGTTCTCCCTTGTGGTGTGCTCGACGAAAACCATCCGATGTAGCCAGCTCTTGGGGTGCTTAGTGTCTGGTGGAAGACGAGCGTCTTCGGAAGCGTGCTATTTCAGACGGTTCTACCACAATTAATAAAATAGCAAGTCCTAATAACCACTACTTAGCACTATCTCTAATTCACCCAAGCAAGCTCTCTAAACCAGTCTAGTAGCAAATGATTTCTACACTAGAGCACTTTGCCACACAATAGCTACTAGCTGACTAACTACTCTAGCGAACTAAACAAGAGAGCAACTAACAACCTACTCTGCAAATAACACTACAACTAAGCTAGAGAGCTATACTATAAGCAACTACCACACACAAGCACAAGATATGATGAAATGAGCCAGTGTTGTAGCTTATACCGAACTAGGCAAGAGATTGACACAAGATTTATCCCCAAGGTTCGGTTGCTTGCCGGCATAACCTAAATCTCCTCGTTGTGGCGAGTCTCAAAGAGATGATTCACGCGCTAACTAGCTACTCAAGCTAGACCCACAAATACGCGCTGACTAATTATCTATCTACTCAAGCTAGCTAGACCCACAACTTGGGTGCTGCAAGAATCAAGCTCAAGGAGTCTTCCGACTAGCCACAAGAATTCCACTAGAGTTGCTCTGCTTCGCGACCCCCCACAGGGATGAGCACAAGAGCCCCTTATAATTGCTTGATCCGAGACAGCAACAATCACCAACTGCCCCTCAACGATCTCCACTCCATTTAGTCGCCTAGGTGGTGGCACTACGTGAAAAAAAGGTTTGTAGCAATGGGACCAATTTTTTATAGGGGCGGCTGATGATGGAGTTGCCCCTACAGTGGCGTGCTCGGGAGCCCAGACACCAGCCGCCCCTACAAATGGAACAGTAGGGGCGGCTGGTGATACGAGCCACCCCTACAAATAGGTCTGATTTGTAGAGGCGGCTCATTCACCAGCCGCCCCCGGTGTTGCTATTTGTAGGGGCGGCTGGTGATTGAGCCGCCCCTACAAATGCCCTCGTATAAATACCTTTGATTTGTAGGGGCGGCTCAATCATCAGCCGTCCCTATAAATGACCCACATATAAAGCAAACTGCAGCACATTCTTCCTCATCGGGTCACCCACTCCAACCCGTGAAAGAAAGGTGGGGAGGCCTTGGGCACCTCCCAAAAATTACTCTACTAAGGGGGGAAGGTTTTGGTCTCAAATCCTTTAGTGGAGAGGTTGTAGAAGGTAAGAAAATGTTATTCCACACTTTTTTTGAAGTTTTAATGGTTGGTTAGTGAGTAATTAGAGTTTTGTTTTTCTCTCTCTTCTATGGTGCTTGAGCTACTTATGAAGCAAATTAGACCCAAGTTTTGAATGTACTAGGGTAAATTAGGGAGGGGAACAAGATCATACCCTTATTTGGTCCATGTTTCTTGAATTTAGTGAACAATTAGTTAGTTTTATGGATGTTTCATGTGCATGTGGATCTAGATCTAGGGTATGGTTTTTTATTAATTTTGTTTTTGTAAATTTATGTTTGATGAAATTGAACAAGGGTTTGGATGAAAGATATTGGGTAAAATATAATTGTTGCTAATTGTTGTCTTTGAAATTGTTTATTGTAATCAACAAATATATATTTTAATTATTTATGGATAAATGGGCCATTAATTAATTTTCCTCTACCATGGTGTGTTTGTATGCTTCATGTAATTATATTAGATTTATATTCATATATATCTGAAGTATATACAATTATTCTCAAGTAATTATTAATTTGATTCATTTTTATATATATTTGAATAAGTAGTCCTTTAATGTTTGTTTTGTTGTTGTAAAAGATAGAGTACAGGAACTCTTGGATGTATGGTTCGTTAAGGTTCAAGGCAGGTTTCCGTGAAGAGGTGGATAAATTTATTGAAGCCGTAAAGAAGCATGCAACGACATTGATAGAGAATAAGGATACAATTATTTGTCCCTGTAAATATTGCAAGAACCGTATGGCATAGACAGATGTGACTATAATCAGATCACATTTGATTATGCGAGGATTTGTTGAGGACTACACAGTGTGGATTCATCATGGTGAAACGGTTATTGTTAACAACAAGGATGAGGAGGAATACGACGACGAAACCATAGAATCCCTGTCCCAATATTCAGTAGAGTTTGATGCACAAATGGATTTTGAGTTTGGCAATGAACAAGGTGGTGATGCTGGTGGTTGGGATGGTAACGACGAAGGTGGTGCCAATAATAATGGTGGAGCACGTGTCGGGGATGAAGATGATTTGGAGGACATGATTCGAGCCCTTGGACCAGAGATTTTACTAAATAGCCCGAAAGGTCTAGAAAATTTGGAAAGGGTGACAAAAGCATCGAAGGAGACTGTGTATGGTGTTGAAAAGGGCTATCCGACACATTGGACATTACTACGTTTTGTGCTTGAGCTACTCATCCTGAAGGCTAAATACGGCTGGTAAGCTGGTTAGACTGTAGTTTCAATGATCTATTGCATCTCCTGTCATGGGTGCTGCCACAACCAAACTCAGTTCCCACCAACACATACCAAGCGAAGAAGGTCATAAGTCCATTGACAATGGGGGTTGAAAAAATCCATGCATGCCCCAACTACTGTATACTTTTTCGTGGCAAAATGTTCAAGTCACTGGATAAATGTCCCCGGTGTGGGGCCAGCCGGTACAAGAACAATGACATTTACGTTGGGGACGAAGCCTCCATGGGGAAAAAGAGGAATATGAAGGATACAAAAAAGGTGGTACAAGAATCTCAGCCCCCAAAGGACACTCCATTAGGCAACGATGCAAAGCAGAGAAGAATTCCTGCCTTGGTAATGTGGTACATGCCAGCGACCGACCGCTTGAGATGTATCTTCCTAAACCCTAAAGAAGTCGCACTCATGACATGGTGGGATGATGAGCGCAAGGTGGATGATGATAAGATTGCAACCCGGCTGATTGTAGTCAGTGGCAAAGGTTCAATGAGAAGCACAAAAAATTCAGTGATGACTCAAGAAATGTATGGTTTGGCTTGAGCACCGATGGAATGAATCCCTTCAATGAGAGGATAAGCGACCCCAGCACTTGGCCAGTGATCTTGACCATGTACAACATCCCAACATGGTTGTGTTAGAAGAGAAAGTACCTTCTCCTCACTATTCCTATTTCTGGCCCTAAACAACCAGGCATTGATATAGACGTGTTCCTCGAGCCTTTGATGCAAGAAATAGAGAGGCTATGGAGGCATGGGGAGCAGATGTACGATGCGTTCCGAAAAGGAGAACTTCATATGTAGAGCAATAATATTTGTTACTACCAATTATTACCCCACGTTGTTTGCTTTATCTGGACAGATCAAAGGGAAGACGGGATGCTTGGTTTGCTTGGATGGTACTACATGGGTGTACCTAGATGCACCCAAGAAGATAGTTTACCTAAGGAACCGACGCTTCTTAAAGACAAGGAACAAGTACCGAAGTAAATTATTCTTTAGATTTTATGACAACGTCCCAAAGATTGAACCCCCTCCGGAGAGACGTCATAACGGAGAACACGTGTATAGAATGGTGAAAAACATACGCGTTGTCTATGGAAAGAAGAATATGGATGGGACGAACAGAGATAGAAGCACACCTCCTGTCGAAGGCGTACCTTTCAAGAAACAATCGATCTTCTTTCAGTATCTGCCTTATTGGCCAGACTTGGAGGTCCCCCATGCCATTGATACTATGCATGTGCAGAAGAATGTCTTTGAGAGTTTCATTGCTACCTTGATGGACATAGGCAAGTCAAAAGATGGTCTGAAAGCACGGAAAGACATGGTGCAGCTAAACGTGATGCCACAGCTTCACCCGGTACCTGAGGCTAATGGAAAATACACTCTGTCCGTGGCGTGCTTCAACCTAACACCAGACGAGAAGAGAGCTATATGCACTTTCCTGAGGGGGGGGTCAAAGTCCTGACTGGGTTTTCAGCAAATGTGAAGAAGCTAGTGTCAATGAAGGACTTGTCAATAACACACTGCAAGGCTCACGATTGTCATGTGATGCTGACAGTGTTTCTACCTATTGCAATCAGGGCAATAAAGCCAGAGTTCTTGAAAATGGCCATCACCCACATGTGCTACTTCTTTTCGAAGATCTCACAGAAGACGATTGGCAAGCAAGAGCTGAGTGACCTACATGAATTTGTGGTGGAGACACAAAACCAACTAGAGATGTGTTTACCTCTTGCTTTTTTTATATAATGCCACATCTCATGATTCACATAGTTCATCAGATACAGATGCTGAGCCCTTGCTACTTGCATGAAATGTGGTCCTACGAGCGGTTCATATCGGTTCTAAATCGATACGTGCATAATCGAGCATACCTAGAGGGCTCCATGATAGAGGGTTACAGTACTGAAGAAGTCGTCGAGTGCTGTCAAGAGAACCTAAAAGTACAGAAAGGGATTGGTAAACCCGATTCTCGTCACAAGAGTAGGCTGGCTGGGAAGGGCACCAGTGGTAGAAAAGTGTTCATCGACCATGATTACAAAGAGGTGAGTCAGGCGTATTATAGTGTCTTGCAGAGTACACAACTGATGCAACCGTACAATGATGAACACTTGGCTATCATTATGATGGAGAGAAATGGTCATTCGGATGATTAGGTCATGAAACAGCATAAGCAACGACTAACTATATGGTTGAAGGACCAAAACATACCGCCTGGAGAAACCATAGACTCTATTACTATCAGTAGGTTGGTGGAGGGGCCATCGAGACAAGTGACATCTTGGAATGCTTATGACATCAATGGGTATACGTACTATACCCACGCAAAGGATAGTAAATATGTGAACCAAAACAGTGGCGTTCGAATAGAGGCTCTCGATGGATTGGGGCAAAAGATCCAATACTTTGGCATCATTGAAGAGATATGGGAACTTGACTATGGAAGGGATATAACGGTGGCCCTGTTTCGATGCCGCTGGATCAAACAACACCAACTGAACGAGATCGGATTGAGAGTACTAGACCTCGAGAATCTAGGCTACCAAGATGACCATTGGGTGCTCGCTTTACGTGTCGCACAAGTTTTATATATGTCTGACCCACAAAGTAACCGCCCCCCGAAGAAGAAGACAAAACATGTGGTTGCCTCTGGGAAATAGCACATTATTGGAGTTGATGGCGTGGACGATGTTAAAGCTTACAATAACTACGATGAGATGCCGCTATTTACAGACTTTCCTAAGAAGATCAGTGTTGTGGAAAAGAACCTATCCAAAGACATATTGCCATGGGAACGAAAATGTGTCAAGGGGAAAGTCATTACAGCGGGCTAGCTAGTTGTTGAACGTGGAGTGTTTGTATAAGTGTGTGTTTGTAAGACTTCATTTATGCATGCGCGTGAGACTATATATTTATGTATGTGTGTAAGACTACATATTTTTGTATGTGTGTGAGACTACATTTATGCATATGTGTGAGACTATCCTTTGCAACATCCAGATGAATCTATTTTCAACCATTAAATGATTTCAGCTGAAAAAGTGATGAATGCCAAAGTTGTATAACTCATCAAGATCTATAACTTTTATTTTGATCATTTCTTCATCTAACAAAGTGATAGTAAACATTGTTCACAAATCAACATGTTTCTCGTATAGTTCATGAAACTATGAGTTATATGTGAATTTGTGAACAATGTTTACTAATACTTTGTCACATGAAGAAGTGACCAAAATAAAAGTTGTAGATAGTGATGAGTTCAACAACTTTTATGTTCACGACTTTTATTGTTGAAATCATTTAAGGTTTCAAAATCTTGTTTGAAGTTGCCATTTATTGAAATTCAAAATTTCAACTATTCAAATTTGGTCAAATGAAAATGTGATCAAAATAAAAGTTGTAAATATTGATGAGTTCTACAACTTTGGTATTCATGAGTTTTTCATCTTAAATCATTTACTCTTTCAAAATATTGTTTCAAGTTGAAATTATTTCAATTTCAAATTTTGAATTGTTCAAACAAAGTCACATGACAAGATGACCAAAATAAAAGTTGTACATGTTGATGAATTATACAACTTTTATGTTTACAATATTTTCATTTTATTTCATTTAATGTCATAAAATTGTAGTCGAAGTTTTAAAATTCAAATTTTTAATTTTTGTTTTTTTGTTTTCTATCTTGTTTTGACTACAATTGTTTTTATATATATATATTTCTGGATATATAGAATAATACAAAATATTGTATTTGTGCATATAAACAATTGTTTTTATATTACTTTGTGTTTTTGTGATATAAAAAATAGAAAATATTTCTGGATATATAGAATAATATAAAATAGAAAATATTTGTAGGGTGGCTGGATCAGGAACTGCCCCTACAAATGCATTTGTAGGGGCGGCTGTATCAGGAACCACCCCTAGAAATCCTCCTGGGTATAAATACAAGGGCGCACGGGTGAAAATGTATTGTCGCACTCTTCTTCCTCCCGACGCCGTCAGGCTGCCCACTTTCTTCCTGGTGCCCCGTCGCCGCTGCCTCCCGGACCTCTCCCGACGCCCGCGCTTCCTCTCCGCACCCCCAGACCTCTCCCGACGCCCGCTCCCCCTCTCCCCACCCGCGCGCCCCATCTCCCCGACGGCGCTAGGGTTTTAGAGCCCCCGGCCATCGCCTCCTCCCCATCTCCGTGCCATCCACATCCATGACCCGGTCCTCCGCCCGGGGACTACATCCGCGCCCCCTCCGTGCGTCGCCACGCCGGTTCCACGGCGGAGGAGCCCAGGGACTCCATCTGCGCCGCCTCCATGCATCACCCAACCGAGCCGCCTCCGGGCGCCCAATTGATACGCCCAGACCGCTCTTCCTCCGTCCACCGCTAAACCATGCCTCCTCCGGCCATCCAACGCCAGCGCAACCCGGTGGTTCAGGTACGTTTCCAAATCTTTCTCAAATATACCTTCAAGACTTTCTAATTGGCACCAGGAGATTAGCAGTGCTATAAGACAGATACAGTACCCCCGATATTAATAGTGTTCTATGTTTATCGAGATGTTAGAATTCACAGTGAGTTTGCAAGGGATAGCGAAACTATAATTTGTTATTTTATTTTAGACGGATGGGCCACAGGCCTGTTCCATTTTCCATTGAAATCAACTTCACGGCTGTTGTTAAAACTTGGGAAGCCCTCCAAAAAATAGAGACTTGCATAGAGTAGTGTTGATTTGAGCAAAGCTGGGAAATTATCATTTTGATATCTGTTTTTTAACTGAAACTATATTAGAGTTGGTTGCAGAATCGTTCCGACGTTGGAGGTCGGAGCTCATTCCAAAAAATGCTTTCAGGATGATGGGAGAGTCATTCCGACGTTGGAGGTCGGAGCTCAACACGAAGTATATCCAAAAGGGGTTAACTCCTTTCAATGAGTTCGGCAAAATAACTCCTAGTCAATGGAAGGAGCTCGTGGCTCAAAAGACTTCACCGGAGGCATTGGAGCTAAGTGCCCGTAACACCGAGCTGGCGAAGAGGAACAAACACCACCATCATCTAGGCCCCGGTGGCTACTATGCTAAGGAAGAGCAGTTTAGAAAGATAGACGAAGAGGTCCGTAGCTGCTGGGAATATCGATGTGACAAATTTGAAGGTACACTCAAGGAATTGGATATATGCGAGGAGTACAGAATCATCCGGCGATAATATTAAGTTTGATAAGATGGAGACCCAAGAGACAGTATCAAGGATACTGAAATATGCTAAAGACAAGGAGAAGGGCTCATTCGATCCTTCAAGAGAGAGGGACGAGCTTAGCCTTGGCTTGGGAAACAAGGAGCACACAAACCGCACCAGGGGGCTAGGGAAAAGGACGACCCGGAAGCAAGGATTAGAAGAGGACATGCACATGTACAAGAAACATAGTAGAGATCGGGAGACTAATCTTGAGCTCCAAGTGAAGGCTCTAGTTGTGAAGGCGCTGGAGGAGCAAGGACTATCTACGGAGCCACAGATATTAGTGACGCCGCCAGGAGAACTGGCATTAGTTGGCAGCCCTCCAAAAGTTCCTAGCAGCCAAGGTTCCACTGCAGCCACAACCCCCGTCGATCTCATACGGGAACCAACTAGTTGCACCTTGGTGTTTCTCAGCGGCCGGCAGAACACTATGATGGAGGTGGCAACGGGTGTGGCACATCCTGATATGAACCCGCTAGGGTTTATGGACGATCTTTCGATGAGAGGCGTGAGATCACTCGATTTGGTGGATGGAGATGACGTTCACGGCCCGACTACAGCCTTCCAAGACCGCGCCTTAGCAACCGATACACCACCTCCAAAGGCCGTCACGATCTTGTGGAGCGCGACAACCAGCCACTAGGGCTCCCGTCCTACAAGCAATCGAAGAACTAGCAAGAACAAGGAAACAAGCACTGAATTTGCAAGATGAACTTGAAAGCCTCAAACTGAATCTTATGATGAGTGGGGTTCCGAAGACAAGGAGACGGGCGGCTGGATCAGCACGCGCGCCTACAAGCAAGTAGCAAAGGCTAAACTTGATCTAAACAAAACCCAAGTGTTCCTGGTGGCGGCTAAGGGGTATATGACGTGTGGAGGACGACCACAAGAGAGTTTGGGTCGTGCTCCAACCCTAGGACGCGTCCCTACTGGACTCTAAACGATACAAGCCCATTGGGCTAACTTAAGGTGGCGCAGCACCCTGGACAGAATAGACCTCTCGGTGATTTTTGGACTGTTGACGCCGTTTCTGAGCAGGTATGAGTATGAGGTCAGATCCGTATGAAAGTAGACTTTATTAGCTTTCCAACAAGTCCAGAATCACCCCAATCCGACTCCGTATGTAACCGTGGCGACCGTCGCAAGTTGGAGGTGTGCTGCAGTCCGAATCCAGCCTACGCGAGTCCTTTTCCCTTTCGGTCTTCTCCTTGATTCCTAATCAAAACAAGAGTGCACGTGTCTCCAAGATCTAAATAGGATGGACAAGAGCTCAAGAAGGAACTCACTTGATGATTAAGTGTTCGAGCACGAGCATGGGTAATAGGACCAGCAGGTGTCGGCGTGGACGGCGTGGATGTATGATCGGTGTTGATGTCCTCATCACATCCTCCCGGTGGCTTACACCACAATAATAAGATACCGCCGGACTACACTAGAGTTGAGGTGCATACCGTGAAGCCCGAGTTCATGCAGTGGAGGATAGACTACGCAACTCCTGAGAGGCTGGTATTACTCGGAGACGTTATGGGGCAGTTCATCCTCTAGCACAAACAAGACATTATATTGACTGCTTCTTCGCCGCCTCCCCCTCTCCCAAATTTGAAGTTAGTTGTTGAGGTCGAGGAGATATTTTCACCGTCTCGTGACCCCCATATTCCTGAGATGCCACATTCTTCCCTGCCTTCTAGCGAGCATGTGCCTGATGAGATGCCACAATCTTCTCTAGCTCGTACCGAGCAAGTGCATGATGAGATGCCACAGTCTTCTCAATAAGCACAGCCAATACATGAACAACGAGTGCCTCCTGAAGAAGGTGATGCACAAGAAGATGAGGACGTGCCTGAATGGTAACTTCAAAAGAAGCATCCAATCACCATAAGGCCAGTTTATGTTTCGATGAAAGATGTTTCGTCGGTGTCCAAGTGGTATTCCCATGACCAGTTCAAGCCTGAGAACTAAGTTAAAAAAGTCCCATCACGGGGTTCTGAGGAGGCCGTCACTAGCAAACTCCACCAAATTGCAAAGCAGTATCCAAATGTTGATGCCATCAAATGGTCAAAGGATTGCCCGAAAACATATGAAAGAGGCAAGCCCTTCCAACCAAACCGAGACATCCAGCGCCTATCACTTGGAATGAGAAGGTTCCATGATTGGTACTTGCGTGTTCTCCCAACGAGCATAGACCTCATATAAGCATGCTTCCCCACCGGAACATTTGGAAGCCCAGCCGGGAAAATTGTCTTTGACTTCAATGACATGCATACATGCTTTCACCTGGGAGCAATGGAGATGAATCTAATTTGCACGTGGTGCCTGTAAGTCCTTGTCCTCCGGATATGATATGAATGTAATCTTTGAATTTTGTTGTAACTAACCCACGCCGTGATTTGTAGAATGCAGGTGCACATTGTCAAACAAATACCAAGTGTGAAAGCCAGGTATATAGACCCTCAAGCTATAGCCCAAACAAATTTTAATTATCCTAAACAGTGGAAACTAGATGCCAAAGAGCTAGCTACTGCAAAGACTCTTCAGGAGAAAGAGCACATCCGTATGGCGAAACTAAGGGAAGAATCCCTTAAGGTTGCGGCATACATTGCCCTGGCTTTCAAAACTCTCCAAGAACACTCTACTATATGGCTACCATACAACTTCGAGTAAGTTCAACTCTATACTTAAAGCTTTGTTCGATATATTTTATTCAATGCAAAAGAGCTTATCTAGTTCTATGATTAAATCCATGCAGCAGCCACTGGATTTGTATAGCCGTCGATGTTGGAAGGAGCATGGCATGGGTCTTTGATTCAATAGATAGGGACCCGGTGACATACAAAGACTTCATATTGATTCTCAAGACGTATATATATCCACAATCCTCATTACCTTATATGTTTGTATACATACTTGTAACGTTCACTTTTGAATACTAACAAGTTGTATTTGCTAAAATAATTCGAACAGGGCATTTAGGTTCTATGTCACTAATCATCGAGGAAGGCATGATCCAGCAAGGAAGGAAAAGCTGGCTATAAAAACACTATGTGTGGTAAGTGTAACTTACTTCTTCAGTACTCCATTACATGGCTATCAAAAGCATTACTTAACATTTTCATATACAAAACACACAGTGCCCCAAACAGAAGCATGAGAGTGTACATTGTGGATACTATATATGTTCTATGATGAGTAACACCGGTGCCTACAGGAGACACCCCTTAAGGGTAAGTTTGAATCTTTTCACTCGTAGTATAAAAACTTCATACATGGTATGAAATACTAAATCGAAACTTATTCTCTTGTAGTGGAAAGAAGAGAAATGAATGAAAAGAGACCCATACAAGGATGACCAACTCTTAGAGCTCGTCGGCGACATTTGCAACTTCATATTGGACCAGATTGTACACGTCAAAGGCGCCTACCATGACCGAGAGTCTGACTTAGGTAGAAATCCTCAGTACCAACACCTTTGTGAGACTGAAAGGCTAGCTCTAGGACGTTGATAACAATATTTATGGAATTTGTATATTTAATGATGGATTGTATATATTCTTGTGAATTGAACTTGTAATTGTAGTTTATATAATACTCTTGTGCTTGTAGTCTAAGGGGTTCGGAACGCTGGTCGTTGGGCGTTCGGCAACGCGAACGCGGTTCGGAACGTTGGTTGCGGGGCGTTCGGAAACGCGAACGCTGTTCGGAACGCTGGTTGCGGGGCATTCGGCATCGCGAATGCTGGATGGAATACGCGGAAACAAACAGTGTTCTGATCGAATTTGAATTTTTTTACGCGAAAACGTACTGTAAGGGCGGTTCTAGATTGAACCGCCCCTACAAATCGATTTGTAGAGGCGGCTCATGTTACTAGCCGCCCCTACAAATCGATTTGTAGGGGCGGCTGGTCAAACCGCCCCTACAAAGGGTTACGAGCCGCCCCTAAAAAACGTTTCTGCAGTAGTGTGGCAACCACTGAGAGTAACAAGAAAAACCAAGGCTCAACCGATGAACTAGTGTCGCTAGATGCAAATCAACAAAGCAAATGCACTAGATCTCTCTCAATCTCACTTTAGATCAATCACAAGCAAGAAGATGAGTGAGAGGTGTTCATGGAGGCTCACACAAGTATACAGTAATTATACATGCATGAAATAACAAAAGCGTTCTCTTCAGTTACCTTTGAGCTTAAAAGCAGTGTACATCGCAAAATTAGATGACACGCAGAGCTCTCTCCCCTGTATAAATTAATCAGTTAGTTGGTTGACTAACCGAGAGTAGGGATCGATCATCGATCAAAGCGATATATAGCAAGATCGAGCTGCGCATTAGAAAGTATATTATTCCTCATGTACAAGTACAACACGACGCGAGCACCCTGATTAACACCTGGGAGATCTCGATCAGCACGTAGTACGTACACTGCTTGATTTACATGCATGCATGGCAGCACCACAAGATGCCGTGTCTACGCCTACATATATATAGCTAGATACACACACGCACGTATTATACACCTAATACACGCACACGCACTCGATCTTGTCATCGACGACGACGTCGATACCACACGGCGGGGTATGGCCGGCTAGTTAGCTAGCTAGTGATCACCTCTTCCAGGAGCTTGTACCTCCGGACCCTCGGCCTGCCACGCGCGACGCCGGGAGACGGCGGAGGCGCGTCGTGGTCGGTACGAACGACGCGGCTGCCAAGGTCCGACGCCGACCGCCGCAGCAAGAGACGCTGCGCATGCTGCTGCTGCTTCTTGATAGGCTTGCTCAGGTTGGAAGATGCAAAGTCGCCGCGAGCGGCAACCTTCGGCAATCTTCCGCTGCCGCTGCCGGTCGTGTCACCGCCGTGAGGAGCCGACCGGACAGCCGCTTTGCCGGCGGATCTCGGTGAGTTAGAAGTAGAAGCCACGCCCCCATCCACCCTGAGGCACCAGTTGCAGGTGCCGTACGACTCCACCTTCGGGTACCGATCCGTGCAGTATCTGATACACGATCACGTACACATACGTGAACAGTAAAACATTAGCCAGATGCTCGTGTGTGTGTATAGATAGATAGATATACTGGCGTGTACGTACGTTATTGCATGCAAAATTATGAGGTGAACATGTCGTACATTCACGTGAAGAAGGTCCGGTTCGCTTCTCTTATAATCTGTCTTTTTCAGCTTATTTTTTTAACTGTAACAGTGTTTTTCTCTCACGATAAATTAGCCGGAACAGTATTTTGGCTTATTTTTTTAGCGAAGTGAACGGGACCGATTTAAATAAGAGCCGCAGGTAACAAACAGTGGCGCTGTTGGATTCGGCTAAAAATCAGATATATATTTTTTTGAACTGAAAGGAAAGAAAAATCAGCTATGTATATAGCACGGCTTAAAAATCAACGTCGAGCGAATGTGCATAGGCCCCGTTTCGTTTGACAATTTGGCGACGTGCGGAAAGTGTCCGGAGCAAATTAAAAGGACAGGCGACGAAAAGGATCGTCTCGGCCCGGTAGATGGAGATCAGATGCACGTACACAAACGATATAGATGGTTTTATTTTTGGAGTTCTGCTTGGGGCCGGCGAGAATGAGCAGTTTCTGCAGGTTCACGTGTTGTCCAGAAAAAAGGTTGTGCAGGCTGACATCAACTCATGAACTATCAGTTCGATCGTGTGGTGGGCATTCTAGATTCAAAGCAGCATAGATGGTGTGGTTCTTCAAGATTATATTCCGAATTCAACAGCTTTTCTTCTTCAAGAATGCGCATGAGAACCACGCATCTTTGCGTTCATTGGAGAAATTTCCTAAAACTATCAGGAATAGGACTAGTATTATATGTGGGCAAGAAATAAAACCAAAGCAGCTAGCTAGCGCCTAGCGCACATGTATCTGGCCCCGATTCGATTCACAAATAAAAGCGCGCAAATAAAGTGAACAAATCCCCGATGCGCACGGTCACAAGCAAATAAAAGAGATCGATGGAATTTTAATATATTCATAAGTACAGTAATCGATGCTACTGCAAGCGCAGGTCGAATTAGGGATCGGATCGGCCGCACGTACGGACATGAGCGACGACGAACGCGCATTGTAAGATAAATAAAATTGATTGACTAGAGAGACGAGACCGGAGGGTGGATGGATGCACGTACGTGTGCTGGGAGCGGACGGAGCAGGCGGAGCAGCGGAAGAGCTCGGGCAGGAGGCCCCGGTCGCCGCACATGCAGCAGACGACGGCGCCGCCCGGCGGCGAGCCGCTCCCGCCGGCAGCGGGGGCGCCTGGCGGGGACGACGCCTTGCCGCTCCCCATGGAGCAATCGATCGAGATCTCAGGGGACGGATGCGTGGAGCATCAGTAGGTGCCGCATGCGATCGATCGGCTGCCGGATCGAACCCAGGGCCGCGCGCTCGACTGGTAGCTTGCGGCTCGGTCGCTTGATTTCTCGTCGCTCCTCCGGGATGGTGAGACGATGGTGTTGGCAAACTTGTGGGGTGGATGTCCTGGGGAGGGTGGCTGGACGCACGAGGCAGGAATTAAAGGTGGTGGTGCTGCTGGTGCCTGATGCGGTGTCTTGTGCAGTCCTCACACGTCTCAAGATCTTGCGGAAGCTGCCCTCTTTTGTCCCCCTCTCCCCGCCATGGCCGGTAAAGATTTTCCGTAATATTTTATTCAGCAGAAATGCTATAGAACACGCATGAGCTTGAAAAAAAACACATAAATTTTTTTTTTATCTCTCTTCCTCTCTTTCTCACCGGTGACCACCGGCGCCAGTGACGGTGACCGGCGAGCTCGCCCCGGCGCCCGCACCGCCATGGCGGTGGCTGCGGCGACGGATCTGTGATTTGTGCTTTCATAGAAGAAAAAAATGTGATCTGTGATCTGTGATCTGTGAAGGCTGGAGGTAGAAGAAAGGTGTAGGTTGTTGAATCTTAATCCTATAGTGCAAAAAAATTTATGTGTTAGAAATTACATAAAACACATGGTTGTATAGTAGATAGACTCTTCATTCAGTGGTTGGTTTTTGCAGTCTACGCGTTCAGATTTTCAGCCTGTTCGATTATTGGTTTCAGTCAGGACTTATTAGCCAGCCAACAGTGTTTTTCTCTTACAATAAATCAGCATTAGTCAGGCTTATCAGCCCAGAAACCAACCAGCGAACAGGCTGTCTGTAGTTTTACCTTTTTGACCTGTTCGTTTGTCTTTCTAGACGGTGCTTGGCCTGCAAACATCTATGGTATTAACAGCTTTTTGTGTCTAAACTGAGCAGCTGCTGTGAATGATACCAGCCGATTTGCTTCAAGCATGAGAATTTTGATCCAACAAAACTGAACTAGCAAATTCTAAATTTCAAAAAAGATATTGTACAGGCTCATGTATTATGTCTTCATATAAGACGAACTGAGTTTTTCTATATTTGCTCCAGTTCTTTTCCATATTCAAGGTTAGGATCAAGTTTTTTTTTCTTTCTATCAAAACCATAGGAGCTTGCAGATCAATTGAAGCCGTCGTTGTAAAAAAAATACACAACATGCTTTCATGACTACACTAAGGCTAGCTCTGTCGTTCATTACCATAGACTAAAAAAATAATTAACAGCCACGGTGGGCAGGTCGGCCATGGACTAAAAAAGGAGCCACATGAATAGCATAACTTACAAGGGGCCAGCGCAAAAAATCACCTCATGAAAAAATAAAATAATCATAGCAGAACAAACAAACAAGACGTCCTTGTGAGTGGCAAGACCGTGAATAGGACGGCATCGAGGCCCAAACCCTTTCCTCTGAGGAATAATTGCTGCTGGGTGGATGGACATCGTTGGACGGCCGGGTAAACGTGGGCCGGCCTTCACGATACGAGAAGCTACCGTCCGCCTGTCAGATCCACGTGGTGCCGTGCGGCGAGAGGAGGGTGGTCGACCTTGCTGGCTGCACGCTGGCCTGTGGGCCTAAAGCAAACGAGGCGATGGCATCCCGTGTAAATTGCGAGCGAACGCGGGGGCGGAGGTAGAGGGGTACTGGGGTCCATGTTTGACCCCTCTACATGACGCGACCGCGACAGCCAATAGGAAGGTACGGGGCCCACGTTGATCCGATGTGGCAATAACTTCGACCGGCCAGCCCATCCGAATGTGACTAGGGTATTTTCAATTTTTCAGTGCTAGATAGATTATTGTACTTCTTTTCGTTTTAAATTGTAAGTATCGTTTTTGTTAAGGTGGCATCTTATTAAATGGGAATGAAATTTTTATTGGAGTTCGGGGAGAGTTGTTAGACGCGAGCTAGTGCTTCACGTTAACTAAACTAGCTTAGTGGCAAATTTCGACTTCTTCTGATGAATTGATAGTGATGGGTGCCCGCATGCACGTAATGCTGAGATTACCATATCATTCTTTGTCTTGACTCTTGCGTCGATGAACCTATTTTTTTTGCAGCGGCAGGCGTGCAAGTTGAGAGACACAAGTTGAGGTCTAATCCGCCGGCTGGCCTCGCCACGCCGACATGCCACCGGCAGAAGGTAGTGGGCAAGTGGACGGGCGTTCGTTGCTGAACCTATTAGAAGTAGCGGGGCATTAGCTGCAAGCGTATTGGTATCGCTCAAGTATTGCTAGAGGCTACCTAGAGCCTTCCGGATAGGACCGGCAAGGAAGGACCACATGGTCCCGTCCCCTACTCCCTGAGTGGTATACAACACACAACAGCCACGGGAAACCGAGGCTGCGTGATGCTATGTTTTTTTTAAGCTGATAAATCGACTATTTTGTTGTGAAAAAAAAATAATATATCATAACTGATAAGTCAAACCAATAAGTTCAAACAAACAGACCGAGCTGCTGTGGTTTTCGAACACACCATTCCATACAAGAATATTCTTCATCATTTACAAAAGACATAATATATCATTAGACAGCTCTAACAACCAACTTTTACATCAAAGAGTGAAAAACATTATGTTTTTAAAAGCAACTTTTATAGCAAATTCGATTTTGATGTGACCAATACATTTGGAAAATTGTCCGAACGTCCAATCACTCAAATTTGACATCATATCTCCACACAAAGGTCATCTCTAAAGGTCTCATGCATTGATTATTCATCATACGTCAAAAGCTGGATATTCGTAACCTTAACGTACGCAGCACAAACAAAAGGAAATACACCTTACCTAAACCCAAGAAAATAGACAAAACATATATAACAAAGTAACAGTGCTATACAATAACGCAGTTTCTACACCACATCCATTAAGTCTTCAAGGGAAAATATACCCCAAACGTCAACCACAAACTAGCATGACCTAACTGCGGCACGCAGAGACAAGAATACTGCACATGTACATCTGTGATTTTCACTTATTGCAGAGTTTCACCTATCTACAATCTGTACAAGGGAATGAATCCACACAGCATTACACACGCGTATGAAGCATTATACCACCCCAAACCACAACATAATTCCAGTGTTTATTGACATCTCAAGTAATAGTTTCAGCACCGGCACACCTGCTTATCTATCCAGGTGTGTCTACACTCTATAACTGCAACAAGGCCTTGCCATTTCACTAATTCAAACATAGGCTGCTTGTAGCTTGGATGATATCATTCTTCCAACTATAACCCTTTTCCTGGAAGAGCTAAAACAAAAGGTGTAATTGTGCTCAGCTCACTTTAGCAAACTGATTCCTTTGGATGCCTTAAACTTTTATGTGAATACAAGTACCTCAGCAACTCCAGCAATAGTAAATCAGCTCTGGGCACACTCGAAACCTTCTGAAAACTCATGCATCCGAAATCGTTCCAAAAATTCAAAAGGCCTGCATATAGCATGTAGTCTTTTCCAAATCAGAACTAAAAGATAATACAAACACACTGTGCTGAGTTAATGTCATTACATATTTACATTAGACCCAAGTAATGGCAGGGTGAGTAACATCAGCCAAGGAGAGTACATTGTGTTTATATAATTCAATTTGGCTATTCTTTCTCCTTCTAGAATCAAATTGAATTGTTGCAAGATTCACGAAAACCACGAAAGTTCAGTAAGCCAGAAGCAAACATACAAGGTGTATGTGGTAATGTATAATAAAAAAAATCTATTGTTGACCTAATTTCAAAGATAGTCTGAGCACCGGAAGAAAATGGTGGAATCATGTCAAATATTACTTTTGATAATTTGATTGAAGAACAGCAATCACGGTAAGGTATCAAGTGCATAGTAAAGCTTGGATGTCTTACAGTACAATTTGACGGTTCCGACATAACTTCCGCTGATTATTCTCTATGGCACTTAATACATCAGGTTCTGGTCCAGCAACCATAGATGTAGCATTTGCATCGGGTGTCCATAGCTAATAACAAAATAAAAACAGAGAGCCATTAAGTGCTTCAGTAGAATATGTGAACCTATCATAAGACGTTTTGGCTCTAGATACATAGCGTTTGCTATGCACTTAGATATACACTATGTCTATATACATAATAAAACAATGTATCTACAAAAACCAAAAAGTCTTATAATTTGGAACGGAGGGAGTACCACTGAACAATGACATGTCACAACCATTCACTCATTGTAAGTATGAAGGACCAGGGCCAACATGTCAGAGATACAGTTGTTGCATATATGAACATAGAAGTTATTTAATGGAATGTGGGAAACATCGCTGTATTCTATAATCAATTGCAACTAGAAATATAGATTATATACCTTTATCGTGTTATCGATTCCGCTTGTTGCAACGGCACAATCAAAGGGATGAGACTGTATGCAGTTCACGACTATGGAAAACGTAAAACACATGAGAAGCAGTATTAAAAAGGTATCAGAAAAGGAAGTTGAAATATAATTACCAGCTCCATCCCCTGCAAGCATTTTAATAAGCCTTCCTGTTCTCTTCTCCCATATGAACCATCTACCATCATCACTTCCACTGGCAATGAACTCCCCTGTTGTAAGAGGAATAAAGCACAAGAGAGTCAAGAACCACACGGACAAGCTCACCTTAACCAACAAATTTTGAATCCAATTAGGTTGTTTCACAGGAAGATTGGTCATTTCAATATGTTAACACAGCATGAACGTTTACTATTTTTATTGACCCGAGCTATGTTTATTTCATGAAACTCATAAGGCAGAGTCAATGGAGGCAGTTATGCACAGTAAATTTTAGGTACTACTGTAAGTCCAGACTCCAGACTCCAGATCTTTTTATTGCCTTCAAAACAACAGTATTTAACTAAAGGCTACTTCCTCCATCCCAAAATAAGTGCTCATCTTAAGTCTTAAGCTTGACTAAATATATACAAAAAAATTTTATTAATGTTCATGGTACCAAATAATCACGTCATATATTTTCATAGTAAACCTATTTAGAAATACAAATGTTGATACTATTTTCTGCAAATCTAGCCAAACTTAAGATTAATTGACTCCTTGACGTACGAGATGAGCACTTATTTTGAGACGGAGGGAGTACAACATAGAACAATTCTCTCTTACTCTTACATGAAAGGTTTCTGTTATTATAAAATCCGCAGATGAAAAAAAATACAACAATGCAACAAAAAATAGCCTAACCTTGCTCACCAAGAAAGCTGGCTTGTTTTATATCTGTCCCTACATTGCAGTGTGCAACATATCTTTGTTTCATATCAATGGCAACATCTGACTGCATTGCACAATTTGAACAATTTGTGAAAATCAATGCAACAGGCCAACAGCATTAAATACATACACGTTATTAGGTATAGAAAGAAACTGTAAGAATAAAGGAAAAAAGAATACCTGAAAAGCAGAATCGTCGTTTTGAGCAGACTCGATTGACCCATTCTCATCAGTGTGTTCATTGGTTTGATCCTCTCTTTGATGAAATCGGAAACTTAAACTACCCCGGAAGACACCTTGATCATTCTCTCGGCTTTCATCACCAGATACCGATGTCTCGTAGTCCAATTCCATTTCATCATCATAATCTGAGTCTTCTCGTCCCTCCTGTGAGGAACCACCAACATCGGGTCTAAATAATATATCACTCAATGAGCGTAATTTTCCATGAGTATCAGCTTTGGAGTTCCCATTTTGATCTGTTCTGTTCTTCTCAAGCTCAGCTGCTTGCACAAAAGAAATCCAAGAAAATATAAAAGAGCAACATGTTTAAAATTTCAATTCCTCGACTTCAACACCCAAGGCATGAAAGTAGAAAGAAGAATAACGGACAGATGAACAAAAGTGCAAATGCATGTTCACAAGAAGTAAATTCTAAGTTCATCTGTTTATCAGTGAACAGCCTAAATATATTCATGGAAACGGCTACCATATACGGAAGATTAATAAACACAGTTCATTAGACACGAGGAAAGCGTCTTCTTGGCCATTTAGAATGCACATAATCTCCAAAATAATCAG
The DNA here is from genome assembly GCA_904845875.1 of Miscanthus lutarioriparius. Classification (NCBI taxonomy): domain Eukaryota; kingdom Viridiplantae; phylum Streptophyta; class Magnoliopsida; order Poales; family Poaceae; genus Miscanthus; species Miscanthus lutarioriparius. Next base: position 11,902,434 of record CAJGYO010000001.1, on the reverse strand, counting down.
CACATAAGCTAAAGCTACACAACAAAATAAATAGTTTATGCTGTTATTGTGCATGTACTCACCTGAAGCAACGCGTTGCTTGAAATCATCCACCTGCTCCCTCAATTGCCAATGAGGCGGAAGAAGACTATTTGCTGCCTCTGCATACTCAGATGCCTCCTTCAGTCTCCCTAACTACACAAGGCATGGCAGTTATTTATGAGATGGACGGTTATTGTCATCCTATTTCGCAAGCTCATTTAAACGAGGATTTGAATTCCATTAGCAAGTTCCAACGTCAACAATTTTAAAACCAACTATATTCAATACAGGACTAACAAAACCAAAAGCAGATGACATAATTAAACAAAAAAGGACAGCTTATTGGGATAATTAAGGCCCCTAAAGTAAGAGATTGTTTATGACCATATTTCCCTGAGAAGGAATAGGAGAACATAAAAACTTATAAATTTATCAAACCCTTCATGCTAGTGTGAAACTTAACATTCTAAAAGAACATACTCAAGGAAGGCTATTCCGTATAAATACAGAAGTACCAGACTATTTCACAGTAAATCCATATGTTATTCTGAGTGATTTACTGATGCGTACCTGCAATAGTGCCTCAGCCATATGTAAGTGTGCCTGATATGATGTGGCATCAATCTTCCGCGCTCTATTGCAATCTCGAATCGCCATGTAAACATCATTTTTCCACTTCCTCTGTAGATCAAATTCTATGATCCCTACTTTTAATGTGGAACAGAGCTCTCACAAATGATAAAGAAAGCAGACAGACCTTTAGGTACAATGCTGCTCGAGTACACAAGAACTCATGCCTCATGTCATCATCAATATCAGGTTTTATTGATTCAAGAACTTCACTGCATGCTTCAATCCCACGCATTAAGTTCTTGTCTGTCTCCAGAGATCTGGTTGCGACTTGCATAAATTTCTTGCACATATCTACCTGAAACGGGCGCCAAGAAAGGCACAGGGGTTCAATATGTGTCGCAGACCAAGATACAGATATTACATGGTGATGTCATTTTTCTCACCCTAGACAAATTTCTTGAAGTTGTATTTACTGAAGCCTTCTTTTCTTTTGCATGTTCTTTTGCTGGTACTTTGTGAAAAGGGGGTACAAATAATTGCTCCCGTACATAGTCTGCTGTGTATCTAACTGAACTCATATTATCTGAACAGATAACATTATAAACAAGTCATATTGTATATGTCATTGAATTGAAACAGTGGCACATAGACTAGAAGTGTATAGTAGATGTGACAAAAAGGCACAAAGTGAGTTATTTCATAATACCTGGGTCAACATCAAACAGATAAACATGTTCACCACTGTAACTTAAAAGAACCTCCTTCCCATTTGGGCTGAATGCAACATGTGTAAGGTGCAAATATGTCTTCTTCTGCTAACAAAGCGGGGGCAGAAAGTCAACGAGAAGAACACAACTATAGTTAAGGGTATAACAAATGTGAAACTAAAAACTCATTGAAGTGGCGTACTGCTAACAAGCATAAAAGCACTAGAACTAGTATTTTCTACTCCCTCAGTTCCAAATTATAAGTCGTTCTAGCTTTTCTAAGTACATCACTTTTGCTATCCAAATATACACTATGTCTAGATACATAGCAAAAGGTATGTATCTAGAAAAGCCAAAACAACTTAAAATTTGGAACGGGGGAGTATAAAATAAGACAGTTAAAACTTAAGACTCATTGCCATTATGGCATGAAGTCGAAACCCAGTTGCCAAAATACCAACCAAAGTTATGAGTTATGACATCACCAAAATAGCATCGTTGTGTCTATGACCAGTGGGTCCGGCATCCAGCAGATGTTTTGGCAGTGACACAACTTTGGATTGTATTTTGGCAATCATCACAGTAGTTTAATGGTATGGAGGCAATTTTACCATAATAAGGCTAACAGAACTATTGAAACTGACCACACCATTTTACAAATGCTCTCTGGTTCAAGGGAGGAATCAGAAAAAAAGAATTTAACTTTACCATGTTTCCCTCTCGCATGATAACTTTTGTAGCACATACATATAGGATTTATAATTATTGACTTCATACAAGCAAAGCTACAATGGTCGCCAACTTCATCATAAGCAACTGAAACAACACAGCATAACAATCAAATGAAAGAATGAACTCACACTGTCAGCAAGATGCAATGGGCAGAACATTTTAACGCATGGCGGCGGCTTCTTTTTGGTTTGACACGAGCTCAATGGTGGAAGCATTCTCCTATCGTACAGCCTAGCAAATGCATCACTGCATGAACATCATGTAGCAGAGAAATGCTAGTCATTAGTCAGGTATAAAAACACAAAAGGCTCATTATGTACTGACTGTTGATAACAAGAAGCTAGGTTACCTCCCGCCAACAAGGATTTGATGGGGACAAACAGAGCTAATGTCACAAGACTTCAGTGCCAATGGATGTTTGGGTAGATCAGCTAAAGACTTCTTTGCTCCACACCGTAGATCAAGCTGCCAAAAATGTGTAGTGCAGAAAATAAAATCAGAACCACGTCCATTACTAGATCAGCTAATATTATTAGCAAGCATTTATCTTCATTCTTCAAGCAAAATAGAATCCAGAAGGAGAAAAAATGGACTACTGGTATAAATCAATTAATAAGCAGATCCAGATACCTCCAGAAGTTCTAAAAAAACTAAAGTAAATTACGAACATAACATTTCAAATAAAAAAAACAAAATACCCCCAAAGTATAATTTGGATTGCCGTTATTATATTTCGAAATATCTAAAACAAGGGAAAAGTTATTGACAAAAATTGAACAGCATAAGCTGGACAGACTAAAATGACATGCTCCATGTCAAGAATGTAGTGAAGCAAACACAAGTAGAACACAGCAAGGAAAGAAGTACAGAATGCTCACAAGCACATTACGGCATTCCTGGTTAGCAGATCCTGCACGAGGACAGGAACTACACTCCCGAAAATCATGTTGTCTCAGAGTACCATCCTCGCTTGCACTCCACACTACGTTAGGATTGCCAACTTCAACCTACATGTGGCAACAAACAAAAGTATTACCGAATGATGCAGAGGCTCAAAAAAGTAGAAAATATAAGTGCAAGGGTGAGCAGAACACATCTCAAATGATAAGACAGAAAATGCAACACATCAATGTCTAAACATTCAGATACGGAGAACAAATTTAGAGCGGTGCAATATGTCAGGCTGTCAGCTGTTCTCCTAAAGAATAAGTTCAAGTTTTCCAAAAAGCCGTTCATCCAGGACTTCTTTCAGAATTTTGTCAAAATTAAATGCAAATTTTGGCATGCTCTAGAATTTCAAATACGAAATAATGGCCCATCAGCATGCTAACTTACAGCTAGTTTCTTGACCCTTCTCGAGTGACACTGGTAAACCGCTGTTGGTTCCATAGAAATTTCTCTAGGCCTTCTGCCACTTAATCGAGACATATTGAAAACACGAACCTGGAAAAGAATTAGTAACTGAGTTGAAGAAAGACCCAATATAATAGGGAATACAAAATTATTAAAAACAAAAAGAAAGAGGTAGGAGGTAGGAGTACCTCTGCATCTCCTGCTCCAGAGACTACTACCTCATCACATGTTTCCGGGACAAACTTTGTGCAAAAGATATTTGCAGAATGGCCAGTGTCAATATCATGCACCAGCTCTCGGTTATTATAATTCCAGATGTTAATCTGCAGAACAAGTAGTCACCAATACAAAACATTTGTCAAGAATCTTCTCCTACTTCGAGGTCATACCATAAAATATTAAAGCAAATCACATAGGAAATATCTAAGGGCTACTGAAGCAAAGTCTCTTTTCACAAGAAGATGGTCTCGTTCCTAAAGAAAAACTTTTTATTCCTTTGGTCCACAGCTTAAAATCCAGATACCCAAATGAAAATCAAGATATAACTTCTTATGTTTGTAAAAGCATAAACACACTAACATGCCACCTTTCAAAGATCAGATCCACGATACAATTAACCACAATGGTCTGTCCTGTCACATATAAAAGAAAAGACTACCATGCACTACCTATATCAATAGATATTACCATTTAACCTTATGACTTACAAACTTAGTCCTTCTGACCAAAGCATATAGATGCAAAAGACAAAAGAAGTTCATAAATCTCTCAAAGCCACTCTCAGGTACTATAGTTCAGATAGAGAAGTGAGAACCCAAATAAATAAAAAAGATCATGAAAAAAATAATCGTATTAGCTAACCAATCTAGGCTTACTCTAGTGTCATCTGATCCTGATACAAGAAGCGAACCACTTGAGTTCCATGCGATAGCATTCACGCAACCTGCGTGACCCTGTTCAATACCACAAAAGAAAGAAGCATCGTAAAAAGCAAGCAAAGAGGAAGTGACTTCAGCTTTTTACTCAACAGCACACATAAATTCCAGCACGCCAACAAGAGATTCATTCATATATATTAATGCACATGATAAGACACTGAATGAAAATGTTAGTTAGATACCTCCATCTCCTTTTCCAAAGCAAGCTTTTGCACTAGAGAAGAATGGAACTGTACTTTTTTCTTAATGTCCTGCAAAGGAGAAAATATTAGTTGCACTTGAATTATGCTTTGGCTTAAACCATAAGTAAGATATGCACAATTACAGAATGCAGGAGCAAAGAAGAACAGTACAAACGATACAATTAACCTCTGTAAAAAAAATACAATTAAGTGTCCTGATAATTCAAGATATGCTCCCTCCATTTCAAATTAAGTCGGTCTGTCTTTTCTAGATACGAAGGGCAGGCCTGGTGCAGTGGTGAGAGCTGTCTCACTGAGTCACCAGGTCGTGGGTTCGAAGCAACCTCTCCGCAGATTTTGCGTGGGAAAGGCATGTCTCGGTTTATCCCTTCCCCAGACCCCACTCATGTGGGAGCCTCCGGCACTGGGTCTGCCCTTTTTTTGTCTTTTCTAGATACATAGTAAAAGGTATGTATCTAGACATAGTGTATATCTAGATACATAGCAAAAGTTATGCATCTAGAAAAGCCAAAATGACTTATAATTTGGAATGGAGGGAGTAATATCTAACCATGTAATGCTGCCAGGAAAGCAGTTGCTGATCTATATAAAATCAAATTCCAATAAAAGAAAGCCCTTTGTCGTGAATGTTTCAGTTGATGGTGATGCTGGACCAGACCTCTTTGCCTGGTAACTAATAAGTAAAGAAGAATGTGGATAGTTGGGGGATTGTAAATAGACAAACTGGTGTTCGTTTTCATTGCTCTCTTTCTAACACAGATGACATGCTTCAGGTGTTGGATCAGTTTCTTCATAGGCTTACATGATGCTTGTTGCCTTCTTTTATTCCTATAAATACAGTTTCCTGAAGAAATAAATAATTATTGATGCCCATGTATTTATAACTGGTCCATAAGTCACCATACATATGTAAGTTGAGACAAAAAGATCTACTGCGAAGAGCATGCCACATATTAGCTTGTAAGGAGCAGTATGCACACTCTGCACACAGAACATAGGGTATTTTTTGTGAGAAATAACATCACTGTATGAATCCTTTGCTCCATGCATATATAATATGTATAAAAGGCCATATCATTTCACAATTACCTAAAGATCTCACAGTCGCTAAGAATTGATCAATCTGAGTTCTTTTGTGTTTCACTTTCCCCTTAAACATTCAGCAGGTTGTTTCAGATTTGCACCGCATAAAGAGCAAGAATTCTAAAGTCAACTTGATGCTGCTGCATTTCAGAAGTTGCCCGAATATGAATTCCTAAAGACAGATAAGGTATATAGCAAACCGCTATTTTAATCCAACTACTGGTATCAGGCTGCCGCATCGAAAGCACTCGAACAGCAGCTGGTTCCTCCATGTCCACAAACCCTTGTGAGTTTCAACCTAATCAAAAGCACCGATCCGGAAATGAAACCCAGCACCCACTAACTCATCCAAAACCGCCCCGCCAATCACTCCTGCCCCATCGATTCGCCGGCACGAACCCTGACGAATCGACCAATTCGATCCCAAAGCAAAGCACAAATGCCGCCTAAAGCGCTAGGAGAAATTTCAAGGGTTTGCTGCTCTGAGGGGCCTTACGGGGGAGCCGTGGAGGCTGCGGGCGTCCAGGAAATCGGTGACGCTGCCGTCCGAGAAGGGCCACCGCAGCTTCTCCGCCGCGTCCATCTCCAGCTACCCTCGTCGCCTCTCCCTCTCCCGCGTCGCCAGCCGCCAGCTTCCGCGCAATCGCCGCGGACCGGGTTGGGGGATGCTTCTGGACACTCTGCGTCCTTCGGGGCTCGAGGGTCGGGGAGGAAGGGTTGAGAGAGGTCTGGGTTCCAGGAACAGGAAGGGTTCCAGAGAGAGAGGGCGCCCCCGGGTCGAAGTGGGGAAGTGGGACCAGCCGGCCAGAGACGCGTGGAGCCACCGCTGAAAGAGGCGTGGCCTGCCAGGTGGGGCCTACCACCGCCTTTTCTTTTTTTTCCTTTTATTTTATACTAGGTAGCATGCCCGTGCGTTGCTACGGGACAACAAAACTTTTATACTAAAAACACACAGATCGCACGATAAATAACGGTACTGTTTAATAAAGGTACTTTTGATTATCATGAAAAATGTATTAACAGGTAATATTAACTTGTCCATAGAGCTAGAACCTCTTTATCGATGATATTCATTGGGAATATTATCATTTAACAGTTTCTTCCCCTTGTTCATATTCTTCTCAACAATTAACATTGTCAAGATCCTGATATTAGATCTCGCTATGGATATAGATAGCGCTACGTACAATTGGCTATGTAACAACATTGGTAAGATGAAGAAACAATTTGAAGCGTTGGGGTAGTGAGCATATACAAATACAATAGTTATGTTCTAAAAGTATATAATCGAGTGTATGGGTCATGATTCATAGGTCACTGGCAATTGAGCTTTAACTTTTGTATCAATTGTAAGATGAAACAGCGTTACCTATATGCCTTTTTTATCCAGGGACTGAAGCATTGTATGATGATCTATGTTAGAAAATGATCAACCAATTATTGTTCTCCTTTAATCTATAACTTTTCACTTTTGTTTTTGATCAAATTGCTCCCCTTCACTTTTCTTCTCCTCTAATCTGCGAAATAGAGTTACTGTAATATATGTATTGGCCCGTGCATTGCTACAAGCACAAAAAGTCGTATTTTTAAACAAAAAAAATCATAAGCATGGATTGAAGAACACCACTGAGTGGTCCTAAGATACCTGCAATAGTACAAATGATACAACTGTCACACATCTCTTTTTATATATTAGAGGATCACATGGTTCTATATTGTTTAAGATCTATCTTATTTTGAGTTGAATACTCTGACTCTTTTTAGATAAGCCAAAAAAATCAGCATATCAGTTAGCACTGATTTCTCTTTTTGTACTGAACAAAATCACTATTTCGGTAAGATAAATTTATTCCGTAGTAAAATGAAGAAGTAAAATCATCGATTTTGTTTAATTTCCATGGAGCAGTTAAAAAATATTTTGGATACCACCCCAACCACCCATATGGCATCCAAAAACTGATTATAAATGAAACAGGGTCTCAATTGCCTATTGTTCAATGCTTATCTGAAATAAGAGACAACTACACATTAATAATATTTGGAGTCACATAGCACATGAAAACACTCTCTGTGGTAATAGCTTACAGGCTTTTCAACAATCTGTTATTTAAAAAAGATAACAAAGCATTAGGAAGTCACCTTTACAAAGCATTAGGAAGACAACGAGGATCCCATACCATGCACTGTTTTACCTCCTGCAGAGTAGAAAATTGATTCACACTGTATTGTGGGCACACCAAAAAATACACATCACAATTAACACAACTTTTTTCATCATTTTTGACCATATAGTAAGAGAAACCGACCTTGCTAAAACAACAACTGCAATTTGAGGACACCATTTTCTAAGAATTTTTTTATCTACATAACTTTAACAAGTAGATAAGAGCATACAGTTTGACACACTTTAGAAGCTCTACTAAGGCATGACATATTGGCATGAGCATGCCAGGAAAGCAGGAAAGCATTGCGATATCCTACTTTTCAGTGACCACCACTGTAAATTATTCATATGCATCTTGCTTTTCTAATGTCTTTTCAAAAACACATGACCACTACTGAAAATAGAGAGAATTCATCCATGCATCTGCAAAGTTCCCATTTAATATATATAGGTAGGATTCATCCACTAATTATGTGCAGAGAATAGCTCTTTTATCTATTGCAAGGAAAGCCTGGCAACCGGTAGCAGGGCAAAGCATATCAAGCAATTCATCCAAAAAGATGTGACATATAAAAAGGCCTTCTTGATTTGGAAGGGCAAGTTAACTCCCATACTGGTTGGCTGCTATAGATGGATCGGAAGATGCAAGCACTGGCCTAGGCATGTGGGGTTGTTAGATTTGCTAAAGTAACGCAAGGCTCGGGTGGATTCGTGGAGGAGGCGGTCCACGTACCTGAACATGCCTTTCTTGCCCAGCGCTGAATGCTCTTGTCCTATTTTTTGCCATTCCGATCACTGTCGCTGCCACTTCTAGCCGACGTGTCCATGAAGCTCGACAACAAATGGTTCTCGGAACAACACAAACAAATCACCATCAAAACCACAATCAACACGGGTCAAAACCAAAAACCAATGAGAATGGGGAAGAGACGGTCAAATCGAATCGTACCTAGAGTCGAGAGTCGCAACTGCTGGATCAATGTGGGCCCTTCCAAATCTCAGACTCTAGGCAGCGACGGTGCCAGCCATCGTCCGTCACGCATTGAGGCCATGGCGGCACTAACCCCTGCGTCGAGTCCCGTGCATCGAGGTGGGAGTGGGACTGCAACTTCCCCTCCGATGCAGATCCGAAGGAGGAAGGCAGGGCAGGCTACAGGTGGAACGCTCAGTCCACGATGGCGGAGGCCAGCGAGTCTACGGGCTCCTCGTCCTCCATGGACATACCGCCGTCGTGAGCTCCTCCAGCGTGAGGCCGCGCAGGCCGGGCGATAGCGGCCGTGTCCTCCCCCATGGGCGGAGATGCGGTCAGCAGGTAGAGCGACGTATTAGGAATTCATGTTATCATTTTCCATTTCACAAAGGGAATAGCCTGAAAAGACAATGAAATTTAGAAATTCATGTTATCAGTTTCCATTTCACAAAGGGGACAGCCTCAAAGACAATGAAATTCATCTTTATAGAGAAATGGAAACCAAGCATTGGCAGTAAAGACAACAAAAACAAAGCCATTTAGTCCCCAGAAAGTTGGGGCAGGCTAGAGTTGAAACCCAACAAGGGCATTAATGATGATACTAACAGTAACTATACTAATCACAAGAGGAGATGGTAGCCTATGTCATCTTTCCAGCGGTGCAGTGCTGGTTTCTGCGCACTTATGTCCAAAGACAGAAACACATATATTCAAGTGCAGCACAAAGCTGACTCGAAATCCAAGACTTGTATCGTGGTTGATTTGCATTTACAATAGAACTATCTTATTCAAATAAACTGCACGAGAAAGACTCTAGAATCAAGAGAATTGTCAGGAAGTAGAGTAATATAAATCATACTATAATACTGATACACTACACAAGTGGATTTGCAATTCCTATATTTGTGCACCTCCAAACTAACAACACAATAAGCACTGTGCGGAACAGAACAATACAACTATACTTAGATCTCCTAGCCAGTTGTACTCACGGACATTGCAATTTACAAGTTAGGGCTTTACTTAATCAAGATAATATGAAACAGACAGCAAACACTAGGTTACCAAATTTGCTAGCGTGCAGTAAAGTAAACACGGAAGAAAAGATACTTTGAATGCTAGTGGCTGAGTTAAGACAAGCACCGGAGACGAAGCACTGTACACTGTATGCAGAGATAAGACGGCCTCAATCCTTGACATCTGCAACACCTTAAGAAGCTATCTGAAACCTCGCTTCAGCTTCAGCCAGGCAGGGAGAGCTTATTACTTTACAAATCCGCTCCTCCCCTCTTCCCTTGCGAAGAGCGAGCCCGATGGAGAGTTGGAGGCAGTATCAACATTTTAATAAATGATATGGATAGGAACAGAACAGAACCTGGGTCTTGGAGATAACCAGTTAGTTCGTGATAACTGGTATAATGTACAGTACCTTGTTGTGGAAGCATGAGCCATGATGTTACCACCAATGGGCTTGATCTGTGGTCCGGCAAACATAGTTGAGCCATCCACTTGTGCTACTACTTGATTGGTGATAACCACAGCAACTCCAAACTGCCATGATCAATCAAATCAAATTAAGAAAAGCAAAAAATCATGAAGGGATATCCAGTGGCAACAGCATTTTCATTTGACTGAAAGCTAAGACAAAACCCATAAAGAGAAGACTTGGTGTTCTTGAAGACAAAAAAAATAATAACAATTTTATACCAACCTCATCTGCTAACTTCTGAAGCCATATGCATTTGCCTAGCTGATAGCTCTCCTCTTCGTGAGAAATCAGTTCTGTACAGAGCTGTGGCACTGTCAACAACCATTAGAGCAAACCTGCAAATGTAGATATTCAGATTAGAAATTCTGACCAAGCTACCTCCATAATCTAGATGGATAAAATTTGTCATATTTGTATCTCTTGTTAATCTAGATGGATAAAATTTGTCATATTTATATCAAAAGAAAGATAAACAGGTGCTAGAGGGGGGGAGCATCTCACCTAGGAGTTATTTAGCTATTCCTGAAGTTCAGTTCAGCGCATCAGCATGTTGTGGTGATCTATGGCCTTGATGTGAAGCACACCTCCCTGATTATGACAAGGACAAGGAACACTTGCTGCAAATGTACAAACTAAATTAGAAGGGTGCAAAAAAGATGGACATGAATGGCCAGCATGCATGGTATCCACACATGTCACTTCTTCCTTTAGTCCTTCCATCCTTTGTAACAATGAGCAAGTCCAACACAAAAGTATACCTGAAGGGACTCCACATTAGTTGAAATCAAATTGGTAATCCTCCCAGAAGCAAGCTTCCTACGACTATCATTAGTTAATCGCAACGAGGTGTGGAAAACAATTGCAATCTGTATAACAACAAAAGTTCAGACCACGTGTTATTACAAATCAGGAATGATTCCCAAGCCAACCTAAGTAGAAGAGTGATCTCAAGAAAGTGGAACAAGTGATTCCAAGGATGCCTACCCACATGCATGACATTCTGAGAGTACTGTGCCTCAGCAAGAACCCCCCGTGACTGAAAAATAGAAGAGTCATAAGTACCATAATTGTTGGTTGGAAGTTCAAATACACCTGAAGGAAATGAAAATGATCCATACCACTCCTGCAAAAATTGAGAAGGCATAGATGTACCCGTTCCGAGATGGATCACCTTTTTTCGTAGACTGTCAAAAAAAGAAAAAAAATGGTTCAAAGCAAATAATTAAGGCATGCTAAGATATACATAATCACACTGTCTATTCCAGAATCAATGGACTTCAGTAGCACTATTAATGATGGGGGCGAGTGATTGATGAAAAGAAATCTCTACCAATTTATACAAAATTTTGTGCATAGATACATAAATAAGCACTTCCATGTTATTGGCTTCAAATGTCATGGAATGAGAAACAAACCTCTAACAACAGGTTAATACGAGTGGACCAATAAATTGAGAAGCATCATTATCAATCTACAAAGTTGTGAGAAAAAAAGAGAATTGCTGAGAATGTCAGTGTGTTTATAACAGAAAAAAATACTGGAAAGGAAACCACAGGGCAAATCATCTAAAGAAAACGTACCTTGAAAAATCCTCCCAGCCAGAACCTGGAACTGCTGATTGCATCCTACCTGCAGGGATGAGGAAAAAATGCATAACAAAACTGAACAAAGGGCTCACCTGAGGATGAGGAAAAAATGCAAGAGAGTGGAGAGGAGAAGGAAGGGAGGGACGCTCACCTGAGGTGAGCGCACGGGCAGCACGTGTGGTCAATCTACGACCAACATAGCCGCGGCGAGAGTAACCACCGGCTGCGGCGGCTTAGGCCCCCCGCCGCAACAATGACCGGCTGGCCTGGCGTCTCCTCGTCGCGCACGAACACGAGCGCGGCGACTCGGCCACCGTGCGTCCAGGCCCTGGCGTCATCGATGTCATAGCGGAGAGGAGGTGGGAGAGGGAGGCACGGCCGGTAGGGGAGCCTGCTCTAGACGCGACCGCCGCCAGCCGAAACCCTAGCCGTCCGCCGACTGGTAGAAGGAGACGAAGGCCCTCGCTGAGGACAGAGAGAGGGGCGCGGTGCTGGCCGGAGTGGAAGAGGTGCTGGCTGGAGAGGGATGCTGTGGGCGGAGAGGGAGGCACCGCCGCCGGCCTAGTCGCGAGTCGCAGCTCCTGAGAGGGCGTACCCAACCCGCGACCATCAGTCGGACTGATCTGTGGCCGCCCGTCGTTGCCCTCCCTTCACCGTTGACCCTAGGCAATGGCGATCTACGCCGCCGCGCCTAGTGTCGTGCCCCTCATGGCCCTACGTGCATGTCTGCGTACTGCGTACCCCGGGCAATCGCACAAAATGAGCGAGGTATCGCACGATCGTAGGCAGACGGGCAAGGGCACGGCGAGGATGACGGCACGGCCGCACGGCGGGATCTCGCGAGGGGGAGCGCACGCACGGGAGAGCGAGTGGGGTTTCATGAGGGGGAGCGCACGCTCGGGGGAGGGGGAGCGAGCGGGATCTCGCGATGAGAAGCAGAGCTGGATCTCGGGATCTCGGGACTCGGGCGAGGGCGACGGCGCGGGCGCGATGAGTGCAAGGGCAGAGCGAGGGCAGGGGGATCGAGACCTGGGGCCGCGGGAGGAAAGGGCGACGGTGCGGGGGATAGGTATCGCACGGGGCAGATGGACAGGGCGAAGCTGGAATGTCGCACCAAAAAATATGCATACTTTGTTTTTTAGTTATAGGAGATATGCCCTTGGATTAGGATGGTGGATGGTTTTAGGGGCGATCTCAGAATCATGGCGTCCAATCAAAAGCCAACTACTCGTAGAATTGACTGAGGAAGTTCTTATGAAAAAGCATGTCTAAAATAAGTTTTAAGGTCTATTTAAAACGTAGAAATTTTATGAAAATCGCACTGGAATTTTACAGAAATCGATGATTTTACAGAAACGTACGAATTGGGGGGGAATCGGCATTCCAAACATGCTCTTATCGTGTGTTGGCTCTTGCAGCAGCGTAGCTAGCAAACAAACTAAGGGTGTTTAAATCAGGGGAATAAAGTTTATGGTGTCACATCAAATGTCGTATGGGGTGTCACATCGAGTGTTCGGATAGTAATAATAAAACAAATTACAGAAATCAGTGAGACAAATTTATTAAGCCTAAGTAATCTGTAGTTTTTACACATGCTTACTATAGCACCACATTGTCAAATCATGGACTAATTAGGCTTAAAAAATTCGTCTCACAAATTAGTCGCAATATGTGCAATTAGTTATTTTTAGTCTATATTTAATACTCCATGTATGTGTCAAACATCCGATGTGATAGAGACTAAATTTTAAGGAGAGAAACTAAACAAGCTCTAATACAGTAGTTTTGTAGTTTTGGCTTTTCAGAATCTTGAGTGTAATACATGTTAGAACTTCTAGGCGTCATCTGGGTTTAGGCAACCGCCGATCATCATGTCCAATGAGAGTTTAAATGGGACGGCATGTCAGAAATTTTATATAGAATCATCAATTCCTTGGACTTCTTTTAAGGCGATGGAAACGTCAAATTCCAAGATGACCATGAATGATTATGTTGCTACTTTTATCCTAACTAGGTAGCGTGCCCGCGCGTTGCTGCGAGACAATTAAACTTTTGTACTAAAAACACACGGATCGTATGATAAGATAACAATAATGTAAGACATTAAACTGACATTTAATCCAAAAAGCAAAGTTTGTGAAATTAATAGTCACTAAGAGCACGTCACCGCAGGCTCACAAACTCTACTATATAGACATTTCCGTGATACGACAAAAATAATATTTTATATCGGCAAGAAGTCTCCGATATTACAAACTAAATGAAGCAATCAAATATGTCAGACAAACATTGCTCAATCTACATATTTTGAACATGTTTGACCAATAAAAATGCACAAAATGACTATTATATTAAACTAAATTCATGTCCATCATCTATTCAAAGTGCATATCACAAGTGTGTAAATAATTTCAATATTATTTAGTTCACTAAATCTATGAGACGCGACACGGTGTCCTTAGGAAATTCTTGAACTCGGCGACGTCTGGCTTCATCAACAAGCAGACGATTGCGTAGGCCTATAAACAAATAAAAAACTTTTGGGTCAGTGTTGTAGTCAATAAATTAAATCAATGAATTACCCCCAAAGAACCTCACTTTGAAAATCATACGTCTGATTACAAATAGGACTGCATACCAATTCGCTGAAATCATCAGTAGTGGTCACTCCGCCTATCATGCACGAGCAAAAAAAAATGTAATAACTTATACTTTATTTAGTCAATACATATGAGAACATCAGTGATACAATACCTCTCTTTCTATTCATTTGTACATGAAGACTAGCTAAAATGCGCAACTCTGATGTTGCTCGCCGCCATTCCGATAAATGATGGCGTATGTGTGTATACTTGACGGTTATTATGATGCAGTGGTACCTACGAGTTACAAAAATGATTAGCATCAAACAATAAAAAATGATAGCATGGAGCAATGATAAAATTTTTAATCTAAGTACCTTTCATTCATCAGCACCACATATCTGTACGGTCGCATCTGCACGTCATCCCTTCCTCGAATATTAGACACATGCACAACTATACCAATGACATCTACAAACACAAATGATAGTTATTGATGGAATAGGAGCATGAACAGTTAACTATGTATTTTTAAATATAGGCGTATGAGGTATACCTACAAAAAAATACTTAGCTTGAGCGTATACATCCTCAAATTACATAAAGGTACGAGAACACTGACAAATCCATAGCTCTCTCGGTGGTGCATTAGCCATACTTTGTGGAGATAAAACCACAAAGTAGTCGGCACATAAACAGAAGATGTAGCCCAAAGGACCAACATGAGTAGGCGCGAAGCCAACTCTCATGAAGTCATAACATTCTCCTACACGAAGCAAACAGTCGAACCTCATGGTTTGGTCGCCGTACGCAACCGCTTCCATTTTGGTTCCCTGTAAGAATATTAGATCCAACAGATCGATAACAATGGTCTGTAGAAAAAAAATTAGACATGGTCCAAAAAGATGAGCTCAAAATGCACCTGCTCATCCTTCAAAATTACACGCAAATATGTATCACCATGGTGATGTTGTACGTTGCCTTTTAAAAAACCATGGCACTCACATCCCATATGGAAGATATGTGTTCCATTCCCACTTCATGTAATTCAACCCATCTACAATCTCATCCGTGTCAATCAAAATAATAAAACACACGAGTAAACCTGTGTTGACAGAAAATGATTGCCTCAACCAATTATAAGATAAATGTAACATAGTTACCTGTAGATGTGTGTATCGGTGATTGCAGGCGACGGGTCAACGTACATCCTCTTTCTTTTGAGCGACCGACAACCAAAACCCATATCAGCAACTAAGAAACCAAAATCATGAAAAATATACAGGATGACATTAGTCAGTCTGAACATAATATACTATTATTCTATGGAGACCGACAAGCAATTAAAGATTTAAAGTTGTCCGCGTACTCTGTGCCTTTGTCCTGTTATCTTGATGCGTCATGTGTGAAGTGACCCCGATTTCCGCGAAGGGAAATCCACAGTGTCGAAGTGTAATAAGACCGTTGTAGATCATATTACCCAAATTCCAGTCGAATATCACATCCATACAATGATAATATCAGAGTACAAATAGTGCGGAATTATATAAATTATTATATCGCCGCATTGGTGGAATCAAAAGTAGCATTCATTCAGAACAGCTTGAAGATAAGATCGCCAAACTCGAGCGTAGGAACGAACCCCTCAACCGTCAAACTTCTCGGAGCTATACTCCTCAGCAGAACCTATGTGCCAAAATTTATCAGTACGATTTATACTGGTCACTCTCAACCCTATGAGCATTGCTTTGTGGAAATTGGATGCAAGTTGGATATAATCAAAAGGAACCTATAAGGCTGGGGTTTCCTATGTATTAGCATATCAAGTATTTAATAACAGTTGGTTAAGTTTTAACACCATTCACACACTCATTCCACCCCATTCCCATTCCAGAGCTAGGTTTCGATCCTGGGGTCGATATACCACCATCTCCACACCATCTCCTTACCACACCCATACCATCGCTCAGTCGACAGGCCAACTCCCTCTCGGCACTGTCTCAAGGCCCGTAGCCCCTGGCTACGTCCGAATACTCACTCCTAGAGGGAGAAAAGAAGGACTCATCTCACTATCTAGTTTAAGCGAAACCGAGGAAAGGTCCATAGCCGACAAGTCGGCATATGTATCGATCGATCAACCATACACTCTGTAGAGGTTTTACATAACCACAAGATCCGCCTTCCTCGCTGACCGTCGTCAACTGGGCTGATTCCGGCTGCTTGCTAGCCTAGGATAATGCCACTCTACCATTCAGCCCTGGTACACCCCAAGTCCGGTCTAGGGTGGCTGAAATTGTGAGTCATGAACCGGGTCCACAAGGTCTCCATGAGGTCTCGGAAGGGTGTGGGGGGAATCCTCCGCACCCCTTACCTCCCTCACACTGTCCGCTATCAACCTAGCAGTAGTGGCAATATCCTACCAAGTAGTCCGGCCGTCCCGCACCATATAAGGCGAGTGGTACATAAGGCTTCCTGTTAAATCTGAGTACTAGTAAGTCCTTAGGGATGACCAAGCCAGAATGTCTTTATCAGGGTTTCCATTTACCGTGCCACCACAGCACCTCCACCCTGGGCTCCTCCCATCACAGGTTCACACCCAGGGCCACCTCATATACCATTTACCCACCACAGGTATCCATTCCAGGGGTGCCCAGGTAGCACCCCATGGTAAGACTTGCCCCAGGCTCATCGTATACTCTAACTTGGTCGACACAACCCTCACCCTCTACGCACCTAAGTCACACACGCAGCACTCTCCCCATAATCCAGATAACACCAGTTTTCTACCACGCACCAATGTAGTGCAAGTGTAGTAGAAGTAATAAGCAATGAAATATAGTAGCAAGCGTGTGACTAGCCTAACAGCTGGGTGAGCAGGGGCAAGGCTGCGTCAAGGTAAAGGCCATCAAGAAAGCATACTATCATGCAAGTCCTATCATGGTGTGATCATAACAATAAGGTAAATCACTAGCATTTCTATTTTAGTCATGCGTAATAGGTGCTACGAGATTGGGTGGGATGTGGCACCTTCAGTGTAGTCGTCTCTGTACTCCTCACGGTACTCACGATCCTCGTCCGTCCGGTTCTCCTCCGAGTCTGCAAATGATCGCATTATAGTCACGTTAGCGACGTCTATAGAATAGCACAAAGAAGCAATGAAAATTCAAAAGAGCCAAATGCACTCAAACATGGGTTCATTGCGTAGAGCTCGATTTTAGATGAATTTTGGTCCTGGTTTCATATTTTTCTGAGGTCATATGAATTAGTTATGAATTTCCGAAGTTTAAATTATTTCTGAAAATGAAAAAGGCTGAATTAATCCTGGGCTGACACGTGTCACGCTGTGACTGGTCCACGTGGCTTGCTGACGTCAGCATGACGTCATTGCCTCGGTTCCGAACTGACAGGTAGGGTCCAGCTGACGTCAGCATGGCGTCATCAACATCATCCAGTCCGACAGGTGGGTCCAGGGCTTTCGGGTCACAGACAGGTGGGTCCGGTCAAAGTCAACGTCAGTCAACAGCGAGTCAACGATCTACGGTCAATGGTCAGGGTCACTGACGTGTGGGGCTAGGGCTGCTGACGTCAGCAGCTGACATCACCGTGACGTCAGCATGGCGTCACTTCAGCTGTGCTGCTACTGGCAGGTGGGTCCCGCGTGACGTCATCATGATGTCAGCGTCTGACGTGTGGGTCCAGAGTGTCTGTGCCACTGCCATGTGGGGCCAGGTCAACAGTCAACGTTGACCGGTCAACGGTCAATACGGGTCAGGTTCAAACTGGGCCAGTTGGGCCTAGATATGGGCTGGATTTGGGTCGGGCTTGGCCCGCCATGTGGCGTGCTGTGGCGCTGCCATGTCGCAGCCATGGGCCTTTACTGGGCTCCGATTCCAGGCCGTGGGCGTGAGCGTGGCTCACGGTGGACCAAGAGGCGCTGGTCTATGGACCTAAGACAGGGTCCACGGTGGACCAAGTCCACTACTCTCTCCTCGGGCATGGTCTATGAGCTCCGGGTTCATGCACAGGTGGCCGGTGAGGGGAGTTTCCCCTGTTTCCTCCCCGACGACTTACATGCCGGCGGCGAGCGCCCGGTGAGCCTCGCTAGTGACGCTAGTGCGCAATCGATGCGGGTGGAAGCTCCGCCGAGCCTCGGCGTCTTCATTGGTGGGGTTCACGTGGCGTGAGGGGTCCCGTGGTGTGCCGGCCATGGCGGCGGTCTTCCGGGCACGATGGCGGAGTCGGTGAGGTGGCTACGGCCTCGGAGAGGCATCTCGGTGGTGTGTGTGAGCTTCATGAGGTTTCTGCGGGCACAGCGGTGTTCTAGCGCTGCCCTGGCGGCCTTCGGTGATGGCTGGCCGCGTGCACGGAGGCATCAGCAAGGTTTCAAACGGCGGCGAGCTCGTTGGTGACCCTCCGTGGCGGCGCTAGCGTCTGGTTAAGGCAGGTAAAGGCTTCTGCGGATCCGTGGGGGCACGACGAGGGCGTCCAGAGCTCAAGGCAGGGCTTCGGGTTTCCAGGTGGCCGGTAGAGACTCCCCGACGGCCACGACGACCTGGTGACAATGGCGAGGCACGCGGGTGCGCTACGGGGCTCCGGTGGGGTGGTCACGGTGTGGTCACGGGTGTGCGCGTGGGTGCGTGTGTTCCTAGAGGCCGGAGACGGCACTGGCCTACGCACTCCCGGTGTGGAGCGCCATGGCCGACACGGTAAGGTCCGGCGGTGAGCAGGGAGAGACCGAGAGGGGGCTCACCGTTGGTGTCGAAGGCGCTAGGGTGGCGATGCAGTGGTGGTCCGAGGCCATGTAGCTCTGGAAGCCGTGCAGTGTCGACCCGCGACCGCGATGATGACGACGGCGTCGCCCTCGGCTCCGACGACTTCGGCAGCACGCGGGTGGTTCCGATCCTCCTCTCCCAAACTCCTTCTCGGCCCTCTACTCTCGGTGCGGTGTGGCTGCTGGTCCACCAAGCGGCGGCGAGGCGATGGGAACGCGCTAGGGCTCTCGGGGCCAGGGCTTTTATAGCCGAGCTCGGCCATGGAGCTCGGTGATTGGCGGCTGGAGATTGAGGGGGAAATCAGAGGCGTGGGCTTGCATCCGACGGCCGCGAGTGGTTGCGTGGGCGCGGCGCCAAGGAGACAGGGCCATGCCCCAGGCGTGACCCCCCTGGCCCGCCCCTGCCATGGCTGTCGGCCTCCGGTCGCACGGCGGTTGAGGCGTAGGGGAAGACGACACTGTGGCAGGTGTGCAGCTGACATGCGGGGCCAAGTGGCAGCGGCAGCAAGGGAAAGCGGGGAGGCGCGCGGGCGTGGGCGAGGCGCGCTGGGCCGCAAGCTGGGCCGCGCGCGTGCGCTGGGTGAAGGCGGGCGCGGTTGGGCTGGCTGGGCCGCGAAGCCAGGCAGGCCTGGGCTGTGAGGCCTTCCCTCTTCTCTTTTCTTTTCTGTTTTTCTTTTCCTTTTTCCATTTTTGCTTTATGCTTCACACATGTGTATATAAATCATGTAGCATGTTGCACCCATGGTATATGTTTGGGATATTGGTTCCATTTTAATATAATCATTTATTGTAGAATTAATTATTTGGTGGCTTTTATTAATCAATACATAATCCATTAAAATCCAAATCACCATGTTGAATATAATGCAACTTGATGTATGCTATGTGGTAAAATAAGTTCAGGGTGATGAGGTGAGATACTTGTGCAAGTTATGTAGGTTGAGTTAGTGCAAGGCTAGGGGTTTTCCTACATGCCACATCATCACTCAAGGGTTTCTAGAAAAAAGGAAGAAATTTTTTTGCGGTTGGTATTTTTGGTGTGTGGATTTTTGGGTTGTTACAATGTGAGGCCTATGAAATAACTACAGCACCTACATTGTTAATTTGTTAGCATACATGACCGCAAATTTGATGCCCGTGCGTCATATGTATGAGCGTGTTATACTGTTATATAAAAAGGATACTGCAATTGTGATGTTTGGAACATCAATATTACACAAATCTTTAAGAAATATAGATAATTATAATATAACTCCAAATTTTGATAAGAAACTGAAACATCAAGTTCATATTGTAAGAACCCATTGTATTACTTTATGTCTACTGCACTTCTTTAGGAATTAAATTTTTTCTAGAATTTCCTTTGTATACTAATAGTTGGATCATGAAGTCATTTCGTATTCTTGATGCGAACCAAGAATAGAGAAGGATGATGAACTCACCTGTAGTTCAAGGCACGAGATGGAAAGAGCGGCCTTGAATTGATGATGGTGCAGTGACAAACTTGAAGGCGGGGTGGAACAACGATCCTGTGATGCAACAGAGAAACTTCTAGACTAAAACATAAGTTAACAGTAATAACACAGCAACTCCAAACTGCAGCAGAGAAACTTCCAAACAGTGAAACCACCTAATAAGCGGGACTGAACTGACTGAAAAATCACTAATCTGCATGAAACAAGGAAGAAAATGTGCACAGGATGACGTAAACAGCCGAATGGTGATCAATTTTGAAATTAATGCATTTTCCCCCACGATCTCTCTGGATTACACTAACACACAGAGCCTTCCGTCAAGACATAGGTAGCGACGACAAGTTCAAAAAAGCAGGGTTAAGTTCTCATCCCATTCGATCTTCGGTTGCTTTTGGTGACATCACAGTCAATCGGGGCATAGATAGAGATGAGATCATGGTAGACAGGACGAGGTGTTCTGGCCAATTGGGCTATTAGGAAAATGATGCGCCCCTGGCCATAGAGAGAGAGCCAAGCATGATAATGTCACTTAGGCTATTTGGCATGCTGGCCGGCGGCACTCCCCGTGCAGCAGGACCCAAGCCAGTAAGGCGTTGCTGATCATGAACAGTAGAGAGGGAGGGTGGCACTAAGGCACGTGGTAACTTGTTCTCCTGACCCTCTATCTATGTACAACTAAAAAATATACCAGCTCAGGGATCAAAGAAAATAAATTGTAGCATTAGCATAGCAAGTTAGCAACTCATATTCAATGAAAAAAACAGTCGCAACAATTTTTCGGTAATCACTATCAAAGAGCTGGATGATGAAACACTATCAGGCACTTGCATGAATATTTGACAGGATCCTAAGCAGCTCATTCCTAAAAGTTATCGAACCTGAAGGTGAAGCTCAAGCATCTCTGCCATCTAGCTACAGTGCCTTAGGTCACAGATTACTGTAACAGAACCAACTACGAGCAGAGCAGCTGGTTCTCAAGATCTAAGCATTCAGCAGCAGTGGCGTAGCCAGGATTTATAAGTAGGGTGGTTCATTGTTTAATTTTTTAAACCTCTATAAATAAAATACGTTGGTACACAACTCCATGCACGAATAGATTAAGGTAAATATGACATATAAACATCATAATATAAAATAGACAAGCCTAGCTTGTTTAATGTAAAATTAAAAGATTATATACCATACCAATAATACAATGCTGCAAAAAAATACTACACTTAAAATAAAATATTCCAGCGTTGCACAATTTTTTTTCCAATAACCCAATATCGTTCTAGATGTCTAGAACCTAAATTAGTTCAATTTACATACCCTGTGACTTGTGCACTTTTGATGTATGTTTCTATTGGCGATCACCGGCCGCTAGCAGCGTCTAATCTATTGCCTATGCTTGAATCTAATTTGCTTAATGAGAAACAGATTAAGATCACAGCGAAGAAGCTGAAGAAAGGAACCGTGATTAAGGGCAGCGGGTTGATTGAGTGATTGCTTGATTTTGATTAGCTTATTATTTTACTAACTGTAGTTGGAGACGATGAAATAAACGTACCTGCCCGCTAGTCTATTCCGCTGCTGCTCGGTGGCTCAGTGCTCGGCCACTCACAAGTAGCAAACACTGGTCGCTGGTGGCAGCTCACAAGTCGCAGACGCCGGTGGCTGTGCCCGTCGCCGCAACGCTCCTGCCGTCGCGGCGTCGTCCAAGTTCCGATCGCACGTGCGAGATGACGAATGGGCACGGCAGCGCGGCACCACACGGAAGACCGATGCTTTGTTACTGCCCTTATTTGTGGACTGCGGACGTGATCTGTGACAAGCCGGCCACAAATGATGCACTACACAGGCACTGCCTTCTGATAACAACAGTAATGAGGGGTAATCAACTAATCATGGATACATAGTTTCCTTCTTGCTCTTGCATGCAAGATTGGCTCACACGCATGCAAGGTACGTAATCACGTTTAGTTCTTTTGCATAAAATGGAAGGGAAAAAAAGAAAATCTCAACCAATGTGGTAGATAATCATGTTCAGTTCTTTTACATGCAAGGACAATCACAACTGCTTGATGAAAACAATTTTGCTTTTTATAATATTTGATTGATTGATAGAGTAGTTTCCTTGCTCTTGTATGCATTCTGGCGCGGTGGAGGGCGCGCAGTGATTGTCGCGCGGGCCAGGTCCACCGCACGCGCGTGCGAGTGAGGGAAACGCCGACCGAGCGATGCGCGAACGAGCGTGTGAAACCGCCGTGTTGACGATTCCTCTCCGTATGTTTTAGGGCGTCCGTTCATATACACAAAATAAGTCATGAACACCACTATTAACTTTAGCATGTGGAATAACCGGATGTCATCCTAGGAACTGGCGGATAAGCAAGAAAATGATATAGTTGGGTGATTGTAGATGTCCCTCACAAGCTCATTCTACAGACAATTTTACTTGGAAACAATCAATATCGACTCAACTCCGCTTCCTATGAAGCTTCCTATAAGTGTTCATTCTAGAGTGGTCCACTTACTTCAGCCTCCCAATCAGCTTTTCCAAATGACCATGAGCAAACTTAGTGTCTTAAGGCGCAGCCCCACATAGCAAGCCTGCCTATACAACAGTGTCAAAAAAATATAAGTAAATCTTGTTATGACACTTCATCAAATAGTTCTTAGAACTCCTAAATCTTCAACCAATTGATGAAGATATAAGCAGGAAACAACCAAATGAAGAAGTATCAATGCTTTGCCTTTCGCTAAGACATATCTTCCAAATTACAACCATGAGTATATGATGGCCACAAGTTTTCTACAATATAACTAAGAAATTATACATGCATCTTTGGTTAATGGTTATTTGCTCCTGTCCAAACATTTCATTAATCACATGTTCTGCAAATAAACATATGAATCAGCAAAACAGGCTTCAATAATATTTTATTTGCAATCCTTAAAAGTCCAGTAATAATGTAAAAATGTCACATCAAATAGAATGGCCATCATATGTTCTATTTTACCTCCATGTGTTGTATTTGTAAGGTCCCCCAAAGGTACCCGATCACCGGTTGGCCTTGGCGTGTCCATAACACTACCTGTCACTTTTAGCAATGTTGTGCCTGTGAAATAATATGCCCAATAAATCTCATTATTGCCAAAAAAAGTTAAATAGGTCGATAATATGCAACCTAAACGAACTGAATAACACTACGAATAAAGTTGGAGTATGCACAATGGAAAAGATGGTCATGAACGGATCACCAAGACCAATAGGCCACATAGATTGCCATCAATGTATTCAAAGTGCACATATAAAAAATGAATCTTGATTTCAACCTGCATTCACAATTATCCTTGCAAGATAGCATGTTCACATTTTCATAGTACATGTCATGTATAAATTCAAAAAATGTGGAATGGCACATTGCTAAGAAAAGCATACTATCAGCCTGTGCATCCACCAATTTATTTACAATATATGCCAAGCACTCAAGAAGAATAGTAAAGTGCCTGCAACTGCAGGGCCAAGCTACTAAAAAATCATCAGAACCTACCAAGTGACTACTGAAAGTTTCACTATGTTTCAGAGTTTCTGCCCTACTCTCTCATTCAGGTAACATCAATTATCAGAACAGTTACTTTAGTAAAAAACCTCGATACGGTTGATCCAAATGATTTGAACTGAAAGCATGCACAATTAAACCTTTTTTAAGTTCACAATTGCTTACTCGATTTACTGAAAATCAAAATCTTTTGTCTACAAAATTTATTTTGGTTGTACTCTGAAACATTCTCCTAACAGCATGATCAATCAAATCAATAAAATAAAACCATGAGGCAGTATCGCAAATACCTCCCTGATCTCATCTACAGTGTGACAAATAAAAAAACTGCACAGGTAAAATCATTACTAATGAATCAACTATGAAACAAATGTGTGACGAATAAAAAAGAACTTACTATTTCTGTTGCAAGCCACCTAAAAGGATGGCAATAACATAAAATTTAAAAATTAGAAAGTAGAAGGATGATAATCAGACACATAAGTACATAAGTATATGAGCAATTCCATCTGACAAACCTGTGAGTGTTGAGCACCAACTCCAGCAGCAGCTCCATTTGGTCCTCTAAAAACAATAGGAACAGATATCTGACCAGCTGACATATAGTTTGACTTGGCAGCTGAATTGATAATATGATCAATAGCCTGAAGATGCAGTATAGATTACTAAGGTTTTTTCACAAAATATGGAATGTTGAATTTGGTGGATGACAATAATGGGAAAAAAATCAGTACAGAAACTACTTGTCTCAGTCACATGAATTAAGCATGCACAAACGATTGCCTTTTGACAGTAATTCAAGGAAAATAAACATAAGGAATTGATGAAAGCAGCAATTGATAATTTTTTTCGTTCATTATGGATCAATCTCATTTTAATTATAAATTTTTAATCAATCTCATTTACCCAGACCTTACAGATAGACCACAAAAGCAGTAAGTAGCAGCAATAAATCATCAACTAACAACATATTAACAATGACTCAGTATTACAAAATTCAGTTCCAAATATTTACAAAGTTGACAATGGGCTGCTGATGCTCTGATCTGAAACGTTAGACAGGGCTTAAAAACTGAAGCAGGCATTCAGACAAGACAGGGAAGCTGTTGTTACAGCGTAGAACTGAATTGGAGAAAAGAAATGGTGCTCCTGTTATGCCGTAGTTTCTGAAATGATACAGGACACAGGCGGCACATCTAGTTTTTCAAAATTTATCACTGGCAAGTCAAATTGAAACTGGTTAGTGCTTTCCAACAAGATCCGTATAAAAGAGAAGTAAAGGGAAGAGAAGGGGTGGACATACTGGCTAGGTGCCCTTACGAAGATCTGACGAAGGAACCGATGAAGTACCAGGCGGGCATGCGAGTGAGCGAGTGTGCGATGCCAGGTCGACGATTCCCTTACGAATGTTTTAGTTGTAAGAGAGATTGCCTTGTTCAAAGATATGGCCTGCCTCGAGTCAGGTTGAATCTACAGGAAAGAAATCATGTAAGTTAGATATTGGAATATCAAGGCAACAATATCCATGAGAATTTGGGAATTTTAAATCTTAAAGATTCAGTGGTCCTATCACATAAGCCAGAATGAACTTCTGACAAGAATCATAAACAATTTCAGATATGCTAGCTTCCGGTACATAACACATACCCAGTGCACATGTAGGTTAGGAAATTCCACAAACTTAAATATTCACAATTTTCATAAGTGTTGTGTGCACGTAATCAATTATAGCAGATTTAAATATTGCACATGTGCTGACACTGTGAACTTCATCATCAGTACAAAATTTTAGAAGAAACAGCATGGCAAGTGGAACCAGTGATATAACTCATTATATTGCAAATATATTGATCTGACATCATGGATAAAAAACAGTGGGCCATACATGCTCAAATGGTGAGCGACCACATGTTTCAAGCATATGCATGAGAATTTTACAAAAATGCCCATCCAAATTGCTCATGCAAATCGGATAGATCGTCATATTCAGTATCACATGTCAACTTTTGCTTATAGCTGACCAGGGACAAGACAATGCAAAAGGAGTGACAGGAGGCAAACAAACTAAATCAATGCCTACACATCTATTCCTTACTGTGAAGCATGAGCAGAAATAATAGAAACATTCCGACATCCATGAACACCAGTTCTATGGTGATGTGCATACAGTAGCTCCATGCCATCCTAACCATAACAATGGTAATATGGCAAAAACAGAGATGCTACCAGATCAAACAAGAAACGATGTGAGAAGAGAAGAGAGGGAGAAACCTTAGCTAGAGCAGCGGGTAAAGATGGTGGTGTCGTGTCACCGGCAGCATCGATGTTGCTCGCGGCAGGACAAGGGTAGCGGTATCAGCGTCCAAGCTTACGGATCGGTAGCTCCAAGATCTACAAGGAACAATGGAGATGCGGGTGAAACCCTAGCGGATCAACAAACGGGAAAGGGAAAGGAGATGTGTTTGGAGTAGATCAACAAACCGCTTCATCTCCTTCCCCACCCATCACCAGTCACAAAGTGATAATTCAGATTCACTGATTGACCAAAAAAGTCAAAATCCCTAGAAAAAAAGGAAAAAGAAAACCCCCACAACAGGGGTAGGCTAGTAGCCGACCGCTGGCGGCAGGGGCTAGGGGCACCGCACGCGGCTGCTGCCGTCCACCACTCAGGTTCCGCCTGATGCCCTAAGCGCCTGACCAGCCGTGCACGTGGGCCCATGGCCAAGCGCAGGCACACAGCGCAACGCAGCCACTCGTCGATGGCCACTCGCCGCCCGCTAGCTGCCGGGATCTAGGAGGAGTGGAGGAGAGCCGCTGCCTACCGCAGCTCGCACGCCGGCCACAGCGCCCGCGCACGCCGCTGAACGCCCGAAGCCGTGCCCACACGCTGTCGCCTCCGAGCAAATATGTGCCCTACGCCCCTTCCTCCTGGCGAGCACAAGCGCGAGGGTGAGGATAGGTGCGAGAGGAGGCGGCTGCGTGGGCATGCGCGTGAGGGAGCATGATTGAGCGGGATCGCGGGAGGGGATGGAGCGTGATCGGAGGGAATGGATGGCGGATTGGATGAGAGCCAAATTCCTTGCGGTGATTGTGTTGCCTTTCCTTTCCCTTGTTTCCTCGCTTGCGTGTCGGTGGACTCACGGTCGCGGGCGAGCGGCAGGGTATCGCAAGGGGAGGGGCGGACCGACGGAGCGACGATTGTCGCACGAAACGGTGGTTTTACTTTCTTTCTTTTTAGTTGTAGGACAAAAGAATACGGTTCTGCACCTACCTTTAATCAAATTATCCAAAGTTAACAAAATTTATAAAAAAATAATATTACTCCCTCCGTCCCAAATTATAAGACGTTTTAGTTTCCTAGATACATAGTTTTTATTATGCACTTAGAATCTAGAAAAGCCAAAATGACTTATAAATTAGAACAAATGGAGTAACATTTATGACATAAAATATATAAAAGGTATATTTCATAATAAATCTGATCTCACTAATTTGGTATCATAGATATTGATATATTTTTTGTATATAAAGTTGATCAAATTCATAATGGTTCAATTTAGTGCTACGCTGGATCCACGTTCCTTTTAGAATGGAGGGAGTCCGTCGACATCTTAATCCCATGGAAAAACAAGAAGATCACATGGAGTATACTCTGTCTACACAAAAAACTTGAATAGGATGTCAGAGCAACTCATGTGATCTCTATGTATTCTCTCTTATTTATAGAACAATTTTGGGCCACGAATCCCTCCAACGGAATCTTCAATCCTATCTTCAAAATTAGTATTCTCTGTCTTGGCTTTCTCACTTACCAAAGGAGAACGGGTGCGCTAGCCATCTGCCTCGCGAAGGCCTTTTCTAGGCGTGGCCCAAAATTGTTCTATCAATAAGAGAGGATACACAGAGATCACATGAGTTGATCTGACATCCTATTCAAGTTTCTTTTGTAGACAGAGTATACTCCATGGGATCATCTTGTTTTTCCATGGGATTAAGATGATCCAATGCGTTGCTGCGAGAATAGTAGATGATTTGAAATAAAATTATATTACCTCCCTTCCTAAAAGAATGCAATTCTAGCACAGTGTCATGTTTTACTACCTTAAGTATGACTAATTATAGATAAAAAAGTTTCCATGTTTATGATACGAAATAAATATCATCAGATTAATTAAGAAATGTATTTTTATAATAAAATAATTGAAAGCTATAAATGTGAATATTATTCACTAAAAGCTTGGTCAAATGTGAATTACTTTTCGTGGCATATAACTCATAATTGCATTCTTTTCAGGACGGAGATAGTACTACTTATATTTACTTGTATAAATGGATAATATCATAGTTCATGTTAGCGGATGGTGTACCACGCTAACGTGGACAACTAAATGCATGTTAGTGGATGATGTAGCTTGTAACACCCTCGGTGTTACACCGTAAATCATTTCCTAAAATATGTCATGAGCATCATGTTTATGTGTTAATGCATGGAATAAAGTGTGTAGATCAATTTCCGTAACTAAAACGTTCAACAAAAATGCGAAACGAAAGTTGATTCAATAGTCATGTTATATCACTTAGGGTTTAAAACCAATTTTTATTAAGTAAAAATGCTATAGAACATGTATGTGGTACTTAAATAAAGTTTGAAGTACAAACTTTGTAGATGATAATGAAACACTTGCGGTCGAAAAATGATATTACTAGCTAATATTTCCACTAGCTTAGAAATCGCAAATGGAAACCAAATTCAACTCAAAAACTTAGAAATTTTTAAGTTTGTCAACAATTAGACACTGCTATGTTTAGCAATTTATTGTGAGAGATTGGGTTAAGAAGTGGTGTAGTGTAATAGCTCGATTTGGTAGTCTCATGTGCCATCTTGAGCACGGTGAAAACGGTTTAAGTTTAGGAGCAACTGTTTGGTCGTGTTGAGCGCTTTAAAATTCATGCGTGTTACCGGTTTCAGGCTGGTTGGTCGCATGGCCGCGATCACCGCGCTCGGGCACTCAGCGTCGCCACGTTGGTCGTGCGTTCGCATGCGCGTGTGCGCGCTGCCACGAGCAGCCGGCCATGGGCGCCTCTGGCCTGGCCATGGCTCGGCTGTCGCTGGCCCTCCGCGTGGAGCCGCTGCTGCTGCCACCTGCCTTGTCCCGCGCTGCGCTGCCGTCGCATCAGCACTGCTCCTCGCATCACGATGATGTCGCTGCCGTCGCATCATCATCGCCTCCGCGCTGGTCCGCTGCATCTCTACGCTGTTGTTGACCCTGTGCGTGTCGCCTCTGCCGCGTGCACGTGGGCGAGCCGCCGTCGCCTTGTCATTTAAGACGCAGCAGCCACGTGGGCCATGCCAGTCGGGCACACGCACCTGTCAGGCTAGCGCCGGCGCGTGGGCGTCCTGGTCCTGCCGCTTGCGTCCCGCCAAGGCGTGGACGAGTCGAGCCCACCTGCCGCGCCGTCTCTCTCTTTCCTTCTTTCTCCCTCTATTTCTGCCGCTATCGTGTCGCATCACGGCGAGTCAGAGAGCGAGCACCTCTCATCAATTCCTCATGCTCGCATCTCCGCCTTCACGCTCCCTCTCCAGCTGACCCCACCCCGCCTTGATTGCGGCTCGGTCGAGCTCCAATTTTGGAGCTTTGCCCGCCACCGTGCCATTAAGGCTCATCACCGCCCGCATCGTGGCCAGCCTCCACAACTTCACCCGTGCCAATTCCTCTGCACCACTTGCTCGCCTTGGCTCCCTCTTCGTCGTGCGCACGCTAGTCACAGCTCTAGTGCCACCTCCTCATCACTGACGAGGTCGTGCCTTTGTGGTCCGCCATTCACCTCACAACGCGCACGTGGACAACCTCGCTCAGGTCGTCTCTGGTCGAGCCGGCTTTTCGGTAAGGTCACTGGTGAGTTATCGTTGCTCATTCGCTACCCCTAAGGCCTTGTTGTTACTGTGACTCACCAGAACACCGTCGCCATTGCCGCAGGGTGTTCACCATCGTGGAGAGGTCCTTCTACGGCGTCCTGGCTCTTGCAACCGCTGTCCATCGTCCTGCGTCGAACCCTAGGTGAGCTTCGGCCTTGTAGATAGGTCAGCGTGGGTCCCGTATGGTCGACGTAAGCACCAGTGCCACGGCTCGCCGCTCCGGCGCACACGGGGATGGTCGAGGACCTTGCCATTGTAAAGAGGAGAAAGTTTCGAGGGTTTCGTTGTAAAGTCGTTATCTATAGAAATAGTAATGTGGACTGTGGGATGTTTTGCTCATAGTCCATGGGCATTTTTGCTAATGTACCAGCACGCATAGGCTTCCTCACCGCGGGCCGCCTTGCGTGCGTGGGCTGGTGCCGCGTGGGCCGCCATAAGCTCGTGCGCGCGCATGCTGTGTCGCGTGTGGGCTGCGTTGGGCCAAAATCAGTTTAGCTTTTTCGTGGAGAATAGAACTAGCTTTTCATTTGTATTTTTAGCTGATCTTTGGTAAATCATATAAAATCATGTAGGTATCCAAAAATTATGAAACCAATTATTAAGTTCCTAAAATTATGCTCTATCTGTTAGTGTATTTAGTTCATATATATTTGTTGATATCAGGATCTATTAAATTATTTGAGAGTGCTTAATATTATTAGGTTAATTATTGTAGGAATTTTTGTGATAAAATGGTGATAGCTTTAGCTTTGAAAATTTTACAGTAGCTTCATGGTATTATTATGTGCTCACTGTAATTTTTGTAGCTTTAGAATAGACTTAACATAAGGATAGTTAAACGCTCTTTGTTTCAAATATACATTAAATTAATAGTAGAAATAGAGATATATCCTTCATTTGTAACGTTATGTGTTTGTAAGTTGAACCCAACACTTTACTTGATGAAGATGATAGTTAGCTTAATATCTTAGTCATTAGAGCTAGCTTAGTAGTTTACCATGTGTATTCTTATTTTAAGAGTTGCTGTTGCCGAAATGCTAAGTGTTACATCATCATCGCATGCATGTAGAGAACGAGTTGGCGGAGATCGTGACCATCGGAGATCACGAGTTTGAGGAGGTGATCGAGGAGTACGAGGAGGAGATCCTCGTGCAGGAGGAGGTCCCAGAGCCGCCACTGACTAACTGAGCTGACACCGCGCCTGCCCAAGACAAGCCCCGGTGCATAACCCTTATTTTAAATAATCATTGGATATATATATGTGATGTGCATTTATGTTACAGGCTTATTGTTGAAACTACATGCATAGATATACCTACTTATGAGTCCTACTAGCTTAGGTCGAGTAGATGTTATGCTTAGGTTTATCGGTAGCGTGAGTAACCTGCCGTTACTCATAATAGGTGATTATTATTATCACTCTCATAATAAAATGATGAAAGGAAAATGGAGACTAGGTAGGGATATAGTACGGGTATTGGTGGGTGTAATAGGTTGTGTTCCGCAGCCAACGGGGCATAGCTTGGTTACACTGTTTTTCCTATCCGTGTCGGTTAAGGACCATCCGTTACATTGGATTCTAGTCAGGTCACAGACTTATTATCATGAGCACATACTTTGCTTATGGGAGCGGGAAGGCTCATTGCTCTCTTGCTGTGGGTTCCGGCTCTTTTCGGACCGACTGATTGGAGGCGGTGATGGTGGAGGTCTAAGCACTACACTGAGTCTGGGACTCAGGTGTGGGGGCTTGGAGTCCAAGTTTCGACGGGGACCTAGACCCCTTGATAGGAGAGTGGTGGTTTGGTCCTGTTTGTGCCTGGGGTACAAGCAGGGCGTGTGTTTCGGGGTACCCAGCTGGGCTACATTGGTTTGCGAATCGCCGTGCAATACGGTACGACTTGTCTACGATCTAGCACTGTAGTAAGAACTAGAAGATAAAATGAAATGAATGGATCGGATTGTTCAACTCTTGCTTGAAAGTAGAACAGGTGCTTACACAGAATATTTAGCTAACGAACTAATTATAACTGCTAATAAAATACATACATAATGATTCACTACTAGTAATATTTTTTTTGCAAAAAGAAGACCCAGCAAACCATAAAGCTTATCATATCCTTTGGAATCGGGAAGTTATTCCCAATAATCGGGTAAGTCTTGCGAGTACATTATGTACTCAGGGTTTATTTACCTCTATTGCAGGTGTAGCTTGAGGAGTAGCTATTGTGTGGAGGATTCTTCTGGTGGGCACAGATGAATCCTTGTATCTTATCATTAGATGTTTATTTTAATTCCGCTGTTTAAATTCCGCACTCTGAACTTGATGTTGTAATAATGTATTTCTGAGAACTCTTGTTGTATGATATGGACTAAGTATTGTAAACTCGTTCTCATTATTGGATCCTGGAGGAAAACGTGAATTATTCGAGTTCTCCCTTAGGGTGTGCTCGACGGAACCGTCTGATGTAGCTTATTTTCGGGGTGTTTAGTGTCTGGTGAAAGACGAGCGCCTCCGGAAGCATGCTATTTCGGACGGTTCTGCCACATAGCTTGCTGACTTGAATAGCTGCTTGAATGAAGACATAATAACTGTGTGTTAGTGGGTTGTCATAATCTAGTCCTAGGTGGATGTTAATATGGACAGCTTACATGACGAGATAGAATGCTAATAGGGATTCAAAATATATAAGACTAGAAGATGCTCTAGGCGTTGCTGTGAGGAATGCAAAAAAAATTGAAATGAAATTGAGTGGAAATGATACATGTGGATATTTGCAACTAAGAGGTTGAAATTTAGTTGGATGATATAGCTATTAGTATAAGATGACGTGGATGCTTAGTGAAGAATTATGGGGATGGCTTACATATTAAGATAGACTTCTAATGAGGGTTAGTTTTATAAGTGATAAAGATTGAGTACTACGTTACCGCCGCATCATCAACGTCTTCGTCACCAAGTTCCGCATAGCATCAGGGAGAGACTGTCGTTCCTTATTCAATTCCAGCTATGCGTACTTTTCTCTTGTCGATCTAAAATAAAATACTTAGAGATCTTCAAAACTAAGGTTAAATTTTGGGTAGATGTTATAAGTTAGTTGTGATCCATTTTTCTTTGATCTAGCATTATATCGCTTGTGGTTTTGTAATTAAAATTTCTTCCCAAAAGGCTATATTTGACTGTTTGGCCCCAACCGGTTTTCAAAAACATGAAAAAAATCATCTAAAATCAAGATTCAAAAAGAAATATTTTATCATGCGATTTCCCAGCATAAGTATTATGGTGAAAACAAAAGTTCCTTGACAAAGCATATACCAAAAATAAGGTTTTCAATTTGAAAATAAATTCGAAAGCATTCAAAACATGCTTAATTTTTTCATAAATGCAAGGATGATGCACATGTATACGCTTCATAACTTGCTTAGAATTATTTGGGCTGTTACAATTATGCATTGGCCTATGTTTTTGCATGTACAAATATAAGAATTTGTAAAAAATAACGAAGGCCATGATTCCCCGTGAAAATTTAAAAAACTAGAGATCATTTTTATATAAAAAATAGAGAGCGTGAATTAGAGGATCTGCTGAGGACTGTACCTATTTTGAGGATCTAAATAGTTTTAGAGAGCCAGTTTAAAGATCCAAATTTCCATACGGTATGGAATTGTTCTTCAGGCTTGGTCGAATGTACAGTAGAGCATATTTCAGAAACTAAACTGCAACATCGAGGAATTGATGTATGCGATAAAAAAAATGGCCAAGATTTTCTCTCCCTCCTTCAAAACTTATCTATCGGCTCTACAGATATGTACACAGCTAGCAATTTACTTCAGTTTGACATGGATCACACTAATACAAAGTGATGTACAATGCCAGGAGAGGAGATCTCGCCCTTCACAGGGGGTAAAAAAATACAGAACATCTACAAAGAGAACCGCCCGGTCACAGTGCCAAACTAGCTGCAAAACTGCTGAAGGCCTCCTCGCTTCCTTAGACATCACCTCTCCCCTGAGTGATGAATCATTTCTTCGGCTGTCTCCCCCATGCAGTGGTGTCCAGCATCGTCATTGATATTTGAACTGTCCTTGCCTCCACTTCACCGTGACTACTACCAAATTCAGCACGGTGATCCCGAGAATCAGGGTCTCTCAGATTTCCTGTGATATGCGCCTTTGACTGAATCTTTCCAAGCCACGCAAACTTCTACAAAGGCAAAGCATAATGCTGATGCCAAGACATTATCAGCCTTGACAATGAGTGACAGTCTCCGAATCGCAATTGCAAATGACCTACATAGTTGCCACAGATCAATAACGCAGTTCATCATCAGACCTCAGTTGGCTGGTGTTCCGTAGTGCTTCAGGGAAACGATCAGTTAAAACTTAACTCACATGTCATGAGTGTAAAGCAGCTACTCATTTGAATAGGCCTCTGTAAAATCTTTAATCCTTTGCTTAATAATCTGGGGTAACAAAAATAAGGAAATTAGAAAGCAGATAACTAGAATGGTAGCCGAAGTAGAATTTGGTATAATCAGTTGCATAGTAAACTATTACTCATGATGATATCACACACCTGCAGTTCCTCATGAAGCAAAACGAAGACCTTCTTCATCAATTTATGCCTCTGCAGGAGATAACATTCACAATCACACTTTAGGGCTTCAGTAATTAATCAAGAGTTAAATAAATAGCGGAGTTGTTTAATAGTATCCCTTAATAACCCCAATAGCGGAGTTGTTTAATAGTTATTTGTTGGATAAGGATGCATGCAGATAGAAAACTTTTAAGACAACACAGAATGAGGACCATTTGGTCCCCCCTTCAGGCCATGAAAAAGCAGGGATTCATGTTTTTTTTTAGCCTAGCAGGGATTCATGTTAAGTATATTGGTAGGGAAGGCAGAAAACATACTGCTCCTGACTCACGATACATGTTTCTGAGTCTTTCCACGGTGTTATAATACTGTTCCTTGTCTCTTTCTTTCGCAACATTGAGATCATCCTGAACCTTTAAAAATTCCGACCTGCATTTCAAGAAAGAAAACAGTTCCAGGAGATTGTTATGTTATGGACTAACGGAAAGAAAAATGAAGTGCAGAAAGATCTTCAAACCACATACTTAGTTTTGTCTATCTGACTGTTCAAGTAAGAATAAACCCCATACTTCTCATTGTACTCCTGCACATAATCTTTGTATCTGGAAAAGAATATAATCGATGGGTTGTATGCATCAAAAACAAAAGTTATTTAGTTTAAAAAAAACAACAAAAGTTATTTGGAATTAGAAAACTGACAGCTAAGAGCTTCAACAATTTGCATTTAAAGAACAATTAAATTATACAGACACCTTACTGAAATGTAGGAATGATCGTACCACCTATAGTATTTTAGACAACACAGGCAAATTAAAAGAGCCTATAGAAAATACCTCAAGCATTGGGACACTGGTCAAAGTGTAAACAGTTTTAAGAGGCATTATAAATTTATATATTGCTGGTCCAGGCCTGCTGATATAATTCAATCATTCTCAGATTTGTACCAGTAGAAATGTAGAAGGTAAGCTGGACTGCGAGGGAACCCAAAAGAAAACAGAAGCATATTCTAGTCTGATAAATACCACACAACTTACTAATTGAAAGATCTGTAGGAATATCCAAGATCATATCAAATAGTTCGAGAGCAGGATAAGTCAGTCTATCAGCATACTTATAGCAATAGCAACAAAAGTAGAGGAACAGTCAAAATGTACTAAACAAAATACTTCAAGGAGATATAAAACTGACATTGTGGAGGATATTGGAACTTACTGTGAGAAATCTTTTATTGGACCTTTAAGTTCAGGTGCATCTTTATCATACTTGGAGAAAAATAAATTATCATCATCTGAAGAACTGTCCCTCCTCTTCCTACCTGTCTCTGTCTCAATCAAAGAGTTGTTCCTACTTCTTTCCTCATTATCTGATGGGGATATTGATTTATGCATTCGAGACACTATGACATTATTAGTACCATTCTGTGGAAGCCTTGAGGTTGATATCTTCTTCTGCATATCAGCATACTCTAGCATTCCACCATGTGCCATCCTAGTTTCCCTTTTGCTTGTTTTTTCTCCTGACCTATCTGGATATATTACGTTCTCAGAATCTGAATTATCAATCCTTGGCAAATGCTGGCTGTCTGGAAAATTTTCTCTTTGCTGAGGCCTATTATCATCAAACTCATACCCCGCTGCCTTCCTGGGAAACCCTTCCTGGTTTATATGGCCTCCAATTCCATATTCTTGAGGTGAAGGTTTCCTCTTGTCATGAAAGACGGTTGCTGGAGCCTTCCTGTCATTCATACTGGGGTAGGAGTTATTTACACCAGTTAATTTAGCATCAAGCGACTTGGAGGAACTATTTCTCTCAAATTGCTTCCTTATCCTTCCATCGTCATTTTCCAAAGAAGTCTCGCGAAGTTCACCCAACTCAAGATCAGAAAGCTCTCTTTGGAGCTTTTTTTTACCATAAGGTGATCTCTCAACATTATCTCTTTGTGAATTTGATGGATCACCATTACTTTCATTAGATTCAGGAAAAGCAGTTATCTCATCAGGCACAACAATTTCTCTATAACTTTTGGTTAAATTCATGGAATTTACATTGACATTAGCATCCTTCCAACGCTTAAGCATTTTATCATCAATAAGAGGATTCCCATGTCTACTCCTTTTTCTTGTGGAAGAATCATCAGAGCCATCAAAATTGGCATGGTGATCTACACCATGTGAATAACCTGGCCCAAAGTCGCCATCCATACCATGCCATGATTTCTGCATCTTATCTGATTTTTTCTTCGAACTTGATTTCATAGTATTTTCTTTTGTTCTCTCAGAGTGCATTGTTGGGACAGGTAAATTTGGGCTCTGATCTATCCTCTGTAAATTCCCAGGAGCCGAAGGTCTTCCTTTCATGGCAGGACTGCTATCTCGTGAAGCATTGTGGCTAACATTCCCTGTTTCCTTGTTCAACCTATCATTGGTATGTTTTTCAGGGGGTAAACTTCTTTTGTACTCTGATAAAGAACCTATTGGAGATGCTATGTCAGCTTTGACCTTTTTGGCACTCTCAGGCTTTGCTGTGGAGTTCTCACTACCAGAAGACCTTCTTAATTTGGGTTTGGCAATACTCACTGGGCCGAGTTTTGATTCATCCTTTGATGTTGATTTTCTCTTGTTGCCATGCTGTGCTGTCAATTGACCAGCCTCCCCCTTGGGTGAGTTTTCACTGGCTGTTCTCATGGAGTCATCAAAAAGGTTGTCCAGAAAAGACATTTCATTATACTTGTTATCGCCTCTGATAGAATCCATTCTGGTGCTCGTCATGTTCTTGCTTCCCGGCATTTCAGATGGCTTGTTCAGGTTGCCAGCACTAAAGCCCTCTGCTGCTGCATCATCATTGCCGGTATTAAAATTATTCAGATCAATATGGGGTGATGTACTCCTGTAGTCCAGATTTGTTCCAATGTCAATTTGTTCATCATCAACATCGAGTCTTGTCAAATCTCTTGGTGATGAAGACAAATTAAGGTCATCTACTACTTTTGTATGTGCTGTATTTGCTTTGTCATCATCACTTGTAATATCAACAATTGCATCAGATCCTTCCTTGCTGCTTGATGAGGCATCACTGTCACTATCGCTGCTGCTCCCACTACCAGTTTCCGCAGCACTTCTGCTTTGGCTCCCACTATCACTTCCACTGTCACTGCTGTCACTATCACTATCACTATCACTTCCACTGTCACTGGAAGTTCCGGCCTTACCTTCACTGTCATTATTGAGTTTTCCATCTGTTGCAGCAAGTGGGGAGCCCACAATGTCAATCCTCTCACATATATCAGGATCATCAATCTTTAGGCTTGGAGCAGATTCCTCAATGTTCTCACTAATGGATCTGCTGGACACAGCAATAGATGTATGTTAAAGCGCTATGATAAAATTACAGACATGTAGGGATATAATTGTCCAAAGCTGCAGAAGGAACATAATGAAAACCATGTTCTGAGAGATCAGAGAGAGAGGGGGAGAGGGAGAGAGAGAAGAAAAGGACCAGAGCTTAGACTTAAACGAGAAAACGATAATACCTTACTCCTTCAGATGCATGCCTTTTAGAGCTTTCTACCTCCAGCCCTGGTTTAAGAACATACCTCTCAGGTCCTTGGTAATTTGCAATCTGAAAGATTATCCAAATGTCAAGTGAGTTTACTCCTTATTCCTTAAAATTTTCCTAATTGGGAAAGGACATGGTAAAAAAATGTTTGATTACTCACATTCTTGACGATGCTCTCTATTTTCTTTGATGCATTTGGAAATGCATCTGCAGCAGCTTTCTCCAAGGCCTGCATATGATTCATAGCATGTGAGCACAAAATCAGACAAATCTTTGTGGAATACTAAGTGAAATATGCAATTTAAAAATCAGGGGAAAGAATAATGGAATATGACATCCATAAGCATCTACAAGGTATGATAAAACAAAAAAAAAAGTTGTTACTGTACATAACAAACAAAAAACATTTGTCATGTATGACTGAACAAACAAATGTTACTGTGCACTATGTTCAAAAGGTAAAAGAAAAATAATCAAACCACAAGATTGAGATACAATGCCACTTGATGAAAGCACCAAGATACAAATGGGTTTGACAGCCAAAGGAAAAGGCAACAAACTCTGCAGAACTGTGAGTTCCAACACCTTCAACATTAATAAAGTAGTCTTTACAAAGTGCAGGAAGTTTCTGAGTACTTCTCCCATTTGCACATGAACTTGATTAGTATCATGTGACCCATGCTCAGAGAGATAAAGAGAGATTCATTACCTTTAGGCCCATTCCTTTTGGATTTTT
Organism: Miscanthus lutarioriparius; assembly: GCA_904845875.1. NCBI lineage: Eukaryota > Viridiplantae > Streptophyta > Magnoliopsida > Poales > Poaceae > Miscanthus > Miscanthus lutarioriparius. Next base: position 11,863,440 of record CAJGYO010000001.1, on the reverse strand, counting down.
TGAGAGCACAGATATCAAGTAGCTTTGCACTTCATTTGTATTATCATCCACATTTGCAGCATGAGAACTTGCTCGGCGATTTATACCTTTGTTAGACATCTTACTTGCAGCTGATTTCTCATATTTACTGTTTTCCCCTTTGTTCAAATCAAAAGGTGTTATAACTTCATTATTTGCATCTGATCCAACAGGAAATGAAGGATTGCTTGCTCCAGGTTGTTCAGGAGAAGGTGCAGGTGAACTTGAGATATTCCCTTTGGGAATATTGTTAGATAACTTCACCTTGGAAACTGATTTGGTTGGGGTGATAACAGCAGCTGAAGCAGGCGAATAAACGATACACATAGTTAAACATAAACAAAGAAAACAAAGAAAAATATGACCCAGCAGGATTAGAACCTTTATTCTTCCTTAAAAATTCATTCTTCTGCTTCCAGTGCATCCTCCTTGGATTACCTGGAAGAATAACAGAAGTAAATTGTAATTACAGCAACTAACATTAGCCAATTGAGAATTGGTATTTACTACTGCACATAGAAAATTCTGACATAGAATAATCACGCAGCAATGTGCATTTCTATTATGAATGCAGAATCCAGGGAGAGGTCATAAACTCATAATATAATGTTGAGAAAGGAAACATGAGGCATAGTTGAAAGGAAAGACCTTCTACAGCTGCAGCAGCCATCGACTTGGCCTGACTCTTGACAGATGGATTGGCAGGGTCCAGCACAATTGATCTACAGCCGGAAAAGTTAAGAGGATATATAAGCGGTTGAGAAGAAAACTACAATATCATAAAACAGATTTTTTTTGAAATCCTACATATCAGGTTATCATAAATCAATAGAAACCAAGAGGATTATAGAACAGGGAAAGCAGACAAACTTTCGAGATTTTGAGAGACGTTCAGCCTCCTCTGAGCGCATTTTCACAAGGTTCTTTGTTGATTCATCCAAAATGCGTTGCACATTCACCTTGCGCCAAGCAGAGCCACACTCCAGAAGCAACCCATTTCCATCCTCTCCACTCTGACGTTCTTCATAAATATCACACAATTCGTCACGTTCAGATGCCCAGGTGAATTTGAATTCTTTACCACTAACATCTATAACCTGGCGCAGGAAAAGAGATTTGAGTACTCCAATTGAAACACTAAATGTACAAGCGCAATCATCATGTTGAAAAAAGTTCTCATGTCAAACAAATCTAGTTTGGACCCAGTAGGGCAATTTAACTAAGCACTGTAACCTTGAAATTCTTTAAAGCATCCTTCACTCAGCCTCCAAAATTTCAGTGTGGGCTGGACGTTCAAGACAAAATGAATAGGCGTATTCTTTGTTGTTTCAGCAGTACTGGTCATACTTGTTGGTGATTCCATATATATATAGAAAATAGGCAACTCATAAAACACAAGAAAAAATCTGCTAGGAGAGAGGGGGGCCCATCCAATCTATGCAGGCCAGATGGGTCTGCTTATACTTCAGAGCTGAGATTTCAACTCCTGATCCACAGTACAAAGCTAATTGAAATATGACATTATTGTGCTAGATTAGGTCTGGATCACCATTAAGGGAAGATTTTCAGCAGTTCTTATACCAGATTAGAAGTCCAAAGTCATCCAAAAGTAACAACACCAAATCAAATACCATGTAAGAACTAATTGTACAACGATAAACAATGAAAATGTGGACACGGAACAAGAAAATGAACTGAACCGAAAGAATCATCAAATAAGCAATATGTTAATATGGAACAAGAAATTTAGCTGAACTGAAAGAATCATCAAATGATAAATGTCCTTGTTCCAATCTGCCTAAAATAAATAAGAATAGCCAGAAGTCTAGGACCATAACACATGGGAAAACGCAAGATTCCTGAGGAAAATCGCTAAGCAAAGTCCCAACCAAACAATACAAACGTCCAAGGAGAACGTAATAAACATTCAACTTTGCTCCGACAAATCAAAGTAAGTGCAAAGTAAGCAACGGTGTGCCTTGAAATGGGAGCATAAGACACAGCAATGATATAAAGGCTTGAATTGCAAATTACTAAACCAAATGCCGTTTGACCCATCTAAATCATATACACTGAGACAGGAGCAATGCAAGCTTGCTGTACGAATCAAAATTCCTCAAGACCATCACACGAGATGAAGATAATCATTACTAGAAGGACACCTAACAGATCATCGTGCCCTGACAATCCAAACTATATCTCGCCAGTACCATGCTTTATTTGATTGGCGTGAATGCAAATTACAGAACTCGCTCAAACCCAGTAAAAGTGCCAAAAGAAGGAAAACAACTTACCATGATATACTGTATATTGATAAAAACTAAAAAAATATCTAAATTTGTTAGGTTAAAACTTAAGAGGAACTCAAAAGGGACACACAGAGCTGAAAGCCAGAGGGTAAGGGAAAGCTCACGTTTTCCGACGAGTTGTACATGTTAGGGTTGAACTTGATGCGTGCGCCTCCACCGGCCTCCTCCGCCCGCCGGATCTCGTCGACGAGGTCGGGCGTCAGCCGTATTATAGCCGCGAAGGCGGGCGGCCCGCTGGACTCGAGGCGGAACGCCTCGTCGCGCCCCGCCGGCTGCGTCGCGGCGGCGGCGGCGGCGCGACCGCGGGGAGGCCCGGACATCCCACCGATAGAGGAGGCGCCGCCCCGGCCGCGGCCGTGGGGGGGCGGCGGGCGCTTTGCCGCGCCGCTGCCGCCGCGCCCACCGCCACGGCCGCCGAGCTTGTACATGGCCCGCGGCGAGCGGCGGCGCCGGCGGGAGGGTTGGTCGTACCGGGGCTCGCTGGGGTAGAGTAGCGAAAACGCCGAAGAAGAGGGCGCAGAAATCGTATGAAATTCCCCCTTTTTTTTTTCTTTTTTGGTTGGTTTCTCTTCTGTATTTCCTGCCAGACTATTTTTTTTCCCTCCTTCCTTCTCAACTTCTGCACCCTGTTTCTGACCAGGATACAAATACTAAGCATACATGTACATATAAGAGTTTTATTTCAATCTGAAAAAAAGACACGGTAGATAGGTCTAAATGGGACGTTATGAACTATGTTTTCTTAAACGCTAAACTGTAAACATATGATCATTTTCTGTTTATCTATTATTCAAACTAAAAGGGTTTAAACAGATTGAACGACCAATTGGACTAGATAAATATAGCTGATTAAATGAAAACAATGTACCGCTATATAGTGTTTACACGGTATTTAAATACACTAAACAAATAGTGCATGTGTTTTATTGTGAACATATCCAAGTCGTGTAACAAAAGTTCGCTTCACATGAGAAAAACATAAAATAAAATAAAAACAAAATATGTTGCAAACAACATGCGTTTGCCAATACAGGTGACTTCAATTGAGTTCATATGAAGCGGAAAACTACACACACGTGCTTAAGAAATCTAGTTCGAGGCGTGAATATTCTCTCTCAAAGGTTTTGTATGCTGTTATAAAAAAAGGTTTTGTATGTAAAATCATGAGACATCTCTTTTCTATGCATATTTATGTAGCCTTGTTTTATGCTACATCCCAACCCACACATCTTCATTAGAAAAAAAAAGTTTACGTACAACACTAGAGCAACCCGCGTCCTACACGGATTGGCAAAGTGGGGGACCAGGTAGAGGTAGGAAGCCCTAGGCAGGTGCAAGAACTACGGCAACCGAAACAAGACGAGCTTATAAAAGATTACATTGTTGAAGTATTAGAGACGACGCGACGCGAGTGACTCTCATTTTTAAGTTATTTTGTTTTTTAATCGATAGTTTTTTTTTCTATATATCTATAATAAATAAAAAATTTATATATAACTTAGAAAGATCAAAACGATTTATAATCTGAAATGAAGGGAAGGTGGTGTTATATAAATGCTACGCGTACATTTGTTTCTTTTTAAAATTTGGCACGGGCATTGCGCATTGTATTGTGTTGAACAACTGACCATATGGCACTGGCTAGTGGATATCTTACTGTGAGTATGTTATCAAGTCCTCGTCAAGCTAGCAAACTTGTCAGTATATAAACACAGGGAACATATCACGTGGGGCCACAACACGCGAGTTGTTATGACCCGTCATCAAATCAAATATGAAAAAAAGGAGAAAATAATCAGCACTTGCAAAAAGAGGAGGAAAGCAACTTCGTATCTCCGTGCAACTAGCCAACTACTACTGCACCTTGGGAAAACCACAGCGATTTGCGAAGTGAGCAGCCTTGCTTGTTGTACATTGTCACGCGTCCGAGACCGCAGCTACGGACCGCGACTTGTCACCCAGCCACCCGGACCGGGCTCGACGACGGTGATAGCAATCTCGACGGAGAAAGGCCAAACAAGTCGGTGAAACTTATCCGTTCCCCAGGCCACCATCCCGTTGCGTTGCGTTGCGTCCTTAGCCAGCCCGCACATCGCCGTTCCGGCTTGCGACGTCACGACATGGGTCCTTTGGCTCCCTGAAAAAGCTCGGATCCTACTGGTGGACGTGGACCCCTTCCGAAAGCGGGAATGCTTGCTTGCGCTGACTTGCGAGGCGTGTGCTGATACCTCCTGAAGTCCTGAAGTCCTGAACTCCTGATAGTCCCGAACCGTCGAAAGGTCCCGCCGGCGGTGTGCAGTGTGCTGGTGCTACGGCTACGGCCACGCACGTACGTTTCGATCGCGGCTCCAGTTTTTTTTTTTCAGTTCAGAAGAAGAAACAGGCACCGACCCAACGAGACGTATGTATATGTATCTGACCGCTAGTCTGGTACCTTGAAAAATCAACGATGCATTGAGGGTGCTTTCAGGAGGCTGTTAATGGCAAATGCCAGTCCCAATCGCAAGCGTAGAAGCCTAGCGCGTGGTGGCTGATGACGAGCAAGCACGCAACAAGCAGGTGCTGCAGGCCGATAACGTAACCGGATAATGGATCGCCGCAAGTGGCAAAAGCATCTGCCTGCCTTTCGCTCCCACTTTCCAGAGAAGGTGGCCTTTTGGTCCCAAGTACGGATGCCAAGCGCTGAAGATGCCTGTGCAAGTGGGATCACCGGATGGGAACATGAACAGCTGAGCTTGGTTTCCAGCCGACGGCGACCGGCCCCGTTGTACAAGCGGCGAGACCTGTACCCAGCAGATCAGGATCGCGTTCATGTACGCGTACTTGCTTCCCGTACAGTACAGGACTACATGGGCATGTGCCAAGATCGCGAGAACAACCGATTTCGTGTCGGATGTTCCTTTCCTTCGTTCCTGGGACTAGCAAGTACAGCGGGCGACCAATTTGTTCTAGACCGACTGTTCATGTGCTGCTCACCTCGCAGAGAACCTGAGGAGCATGTTGGTTCGGTGGTTCCTCAAGGCGGAGTTCGGCTGGAATCACCATCAGTCATCACATCCCACGCGTGTTCGAGTGCTCCTTGGCGTTAGGCCACACAGTGCTCTTTTATTTAAAAAAAAAGAAAAACAAAGAAAGAAGCGTTAGCCAAGCCAACACAGGCACACAGCCAGCCTGCAGTGTTTTGTTCACTGCTCGTTCGCACCAAGACAATCGACAACCGTGTTTTGTCCCAGCACAGTTAAAACACGCGCTGTTTTATACTCAATATAATTCCTTCTTAACACGGTGGTCTCCACGATCGACTCCGCTGTCGGAGGCCACCACGTTCACCTTCAGATCCGGCACCACGCCGGCCGGTGGGAAACAAGATCACACCAAATCAAGAAGAAAATAAGGGCGGGTGGAATGGCACAAATTAACAACAGCACGCGGCAAGCACTCGGGCGTGGATCATATCCCAGTTGCAAGGTACACAAGTCGGCATCGGTCTTTAGGACAGTCACATAATAAATGCCTTCGTTTCCACGACCACCCCAGTATTATTAACCGGGCAAAATTGCAGGGCCTGTTAAGATCCTACCCTCCCCTCCTGCCCCGGCCGCGCCCACCGCGCCAGCCGCCACGGCCACCTCCCCCGCGTCCTCCTCCTCCTCCCCGCCCCCCACCGCCGCCACCCTTGTGGTGGCCACCAGACTTCTTGCCATTGCCGATCTTCATGTCCTCAGGGAGAGGCAGTATGTTGTCGACGCATTTGCGGAAGCTGAAGTCATCTGCGGATCCATCAATCCTGCGGACAAAGAAGCAGCGGCTTTGCCACACCGGGTGGTTGCGTATCTCAAATGCTTCGACTCCTGCCCCAATCTTCTTAGCAGGTTCAGCATGGCCTTTCTTCAGCAAATCTTCCAACACCATTTGTTCATACTGCAAAAGTTGAGATGAAAATAAGAAACCCATGTGCCATGAGCAGATATTAATGATGGCTATGGGCTTGTCTATGGAGGTACACCGGGGTTTGACCTATGGAGATCAATGACGCGACCTTTGTGGCGCATATAGGGTCAGTTATCTAGTGGGCACTACATAGATAGCAATCATTTTCAACAGCACAACAGCCAACTACCAGATGTTTCCATCATCCAACTTATAATGTTGCTGGCTTCAGGAAACTAGACTGCAGTCATGTTAAAAAGTCATCTACTTGACTTTCAAGTGCTACCACAGCCGTGGTTTACTTAATTTTTGCTTTAAGCACCACAAATATAGTAAAAGAGGTGAAAATCACAACTCAAAACACTAGTTATAAAGAATACAGACTTAAAACAAACATGAAAAATTAAGTTTAAAAAAAAGATCACCAGCACTATACCAGAAAAATTAGTATAACTCTTTCCATCTACGATATATATAACACGGAAGTAATGAGATCCAAAGTATCTCAATTGTCTAAGATCATCGACTGGAGATCTTGTTAAGGTTAACAATGCATAACCAAGAAAAAGGGAACAAACCATCCTTCTAGTATCACATATGTTCCAAAGTTGGAAGGAATAAGTAAACAACAATGCTAGGACAGTGATTCATGATTTCGTGGATAGCTCAAAGCTATCAACAGCAGAGTTTTCTTACTCAAACACCAGAAAAGCACTTGGAACTCCAGACTGAAACTGCAAGCCCCACTAAGCATGTTATAAGCGAATCAAATAGCAAATGATGATTAAGATCTCAAAGCTGCGCTGCTTGCAACTGTGATAGCGATGTTAAACATGAATGAAGATTAAACATATTACATATACATAGATCTGAACACCATGGAAAAGGAAAATTAATACATGCACCCAAAAACATTATAATTATCAGAGCTGATCAAACATAACATGGAGACTCACATGAAACTCTAACGAATCAAGCCAAATAAGCATATAGGTCCTCATTTGGCAAGAAGTTTAATCCAAAACTTGATCTAACAAAACATAATAATCACAGGAAACTCAAACAAAGCTAAGAAAAAATGAACCATCCAAGCAAACAGAATGAAAATTATAAGACTTCCCTAGCAATAACAGAACTTGAAAACCAAACCACATCATGGCACAAATAAGCAAACCACTAAAAGTAAGATCTTTTCTAGTGCATTCATTTCCATAGCTATGACTGATGAAGACAGTGGAGCTGGAAGGCACAGGACACAATGCAGGATCCAACTTAGAACCCTTCAGAACAAACTAATCAAGTAATTGCGAACTCACAGCCTTAAAGAATGGATTTGTCAATTCAAATAAATATGATGCCTCCAGTGAACTGATGTTTGAGAGCAACCTTTGTCTAGGAGTACAAGTAAATGCACTCCCCGAACTCACTGAAGCTTATGAAATTTACCTAGTACTACCAGCTTGTTACTGCCACAGCCCACAGCATGCAAGCAATTCATCAGACCGAACTAGACTCCACCACGTATATCAGATCAAAGCTAAAGGAACAATCTTCTTCGCAACCAAGATAATCAAACGCCCTCACCTTATTGAACTCAAGCTGCGGCGTCCAGGAGTGGAGCAGAGCGAAGAAGTAGTCGAACATCTCGACGGCCGAGGCGAACTCTTTCGGCCCCAGCTTCACAGGTTTGCCATCCGCCTCCACTGCCTTCTCCTCATTCGCCTCCTCTGTCTTCCCCTCCTCCGCCTCCTCTGCCTTCCCCTCCTCCGTCTCCTCTGCCTTCCCCTCCCCCGCTTCCTCTGCTTCCTTGGCCTCCTCCTCTACCTTCGGCTTCTTAGCCGCCGCCGCTTCCTCCGTCGCCGCCTCGCCGCCATCACCAGCAGGATCACTTCCTTCCTCCCGCTCCCTCTTCTGACCGGCTGCTGCAGGCGCCTCGGTTTCCATCGCTGTGGCTGCGGCCGCCTCCACCTCGGGTTCAGCCATGACCGGAGAAGCGCGGAAGGTCGAAGCGGAGCTCCAACTGTCGGCGCTGGCAGTGGAGGCTGCTCTGGTTTTCGAGTAGGGTTTGGGGCTCGGGAGTCCCATCCGAGGAGACGGGTTAAGATGACGCGAGTTGCGGCGTTGGGCCGAATGGCCTGCCGAAAACCCAATAGCGGGCCCATTCAAGCCCACCAGAGGACAAGAGAGGAATCGGGTTCGTGAGCCACCAAGGCAAGGAAGGGATGCGCTTTCCCGACGGCAAGGCGTACATAAGCGGCTACCGAAGCTGCCGGAGATGCCACTCCGTGCGCCGTTCCGGGTCTTCTCGCCACCCTCCTCCGCTGCCGCCAGCCCCGCCGGAGCGCAGCGCGCGTTGCTTTACGGGCGCCGCTCGCCGCTCGCGGGAGCGCTCCTGTTCTTCAGCATCGGCGCTGTCAGCGCTGCGGTCGCCTGCAGGACGGGGTGCGTCATCTCCCACCGACGCCTCCCCTTCCTCGGGTAACTTCCCCGTCCCTCTGTCTCTCTTGAACATCTTTGGCTGATGCGAGGAAGGCACTCGCATTCCCATGGGCCATCGGTTCGCGAAGTTTGGTGCTGCCGCAGTTTACTGAGTGGGTTGATTTTGTGGAATCACAGACCTGTACCCCAGTACTCTCTGATTCCAAAAGCGGGTGCTATGCTGAGCTTGCCTAGAACCTTGGCGTTTTCACACCAAAGGTGGCTTAGAACATGATCTATGTATGAAAGTGAGACAAATTAGAGACGGATGAAGATGAATCATGGTCACAGAACTCATGGATGCATTAATGTTAAATTCTTTGTTGTAATTTTGGAAACATTGCTTTAGAGTAACTATGTGCGATTTGTTATTTGTGAGGATTTGTAAGATCATATGTAGTACCATTGCATGATTTAGATGGCGCAATGCCTGTTTTCAGTTCCGACGCCCATTGCTGCAATTGACAATTGAACTAGTGAATTGCTAATGAGAGTGTATGTTATGAGAAACCGTTGTTCATGTGGTAGCATGATGCTATGAAAACCTTGGAGGGTAGAAATGCTGGGTCTTATGTCTTTCATAGTATCTACAAGCACATGTAGTGACTCCAAGGTTGAGAAACTTCAATGATGTAAAATTTTGCAGGGCAAGAGGTCTCAGTTCTACTCGAATGGAGTCTGCTTCCACCACAGTGCCCTCCATTGTCGTGTATGTGACAGTTCCAAACAGAGAAGCAGGTAACCAGTGCCTAATTTTCTGTGCTGTTAATGCTTCTTTACCACTTTGAGTCCTTGCAAGTCAATCTGTGCAATTCTCTCCAATGAGAAAGCAGGCAGTTTAGTACTCCCACCGTTCCAAATTGTAAGTTGTTTTGACTTTTCTAGACACATAACTTTTACTACGTATCTTGACATAATGTATATCTAAGTGTATAACAGAAGTTATATACCTAGAAAAGTCAGAATGACTTACAGTTTAGAATGGAGGGAGTACCTTTTATCTTGTGGGCATGCAATATTTGTCCACTTGATTAGTGTTGTTCTTCTAAGTTTTTGCCTTTTTGTTGTGTTATTGTTGCATATTTTTTTGGGTTTATTTCTGGCTTTTGCTTTACTTGTCCTAAATAACTTGTCCCACATCTATTGCAGGCAAGAAGCTGTCACACAGCATCATTAGCGAGAAGCTTGCTGCTTGTGTCAATATAGTACCTGGTTCGATTTCAGTTTTCTCATTGCTTATTTTTTGACAAAATTCTGACATTATGAACGCAGTGCACAACAAAATGTGATTGCTCATTTTTCGGTAATTTATTTTCCTAAAATGGAAGATTTTATTCTGTGTAAATAATGGTAGCAGCACCGGGAAGATCTAGATCTACTTATGCTATAGTTCCTGAATTAGTTGGGCTCTTGATCTCCCAAAAAAAATCTGAATTTTACTGAATATTAAACAGTAGACACTAAATATTCCCATTTCTGAATTAGTTGGTAGGTTTCTCTTTTAAGTTGTGCAAGGTGAAGTAAGGCTACGGTACAACTGTAAAAGAGATGAGCTTGATAACTCTGCATTGTCAGTATAGCCTGTAAGAACTAAACTGTGGCATATGCACATAGCTTACTGAAACGATTAGTTACTTACACGTTAAATATAACTACGCATATCTAGCTTCAGGAAACCAAGAATCAAGACAGCCATAAACTGAAATGAACAGTGTAATTTTTTTTTTTTAAAATTACGAGGCCTCCTGCCCAAACAAGAATGATCAGTAGAATTGATATAGTTTGTTCCTTGCTGTTCATTTGAGTGGTTATTACGAATATCTTACTCTGTGTTGTTTATACAAATTTTGGAATAGAATGTGCTCTTTCCTTTGAAGTGGTGAAATAAACTGAAGTCCCCTATATCTTTTTCAGGCATTGAATCCGTTTACTGGTGGGAGGGAAAGGTATAGTGCTAAGATTTGCTTGCAGACTAAATTTGTAGACCTTCACTTGTACTTATTTGTTATCCCAAACTTTCTAAAATTCCTCTTGAAAGGGGGGGCTTGAGGCCTCCTGCCATACAAGAGTGGTCAGTAGAATTGCATATAATTTGTTCCTTGCTGTTCATTTGAGTGGTTACTATGAATACCTTACTCTCTGTTGTTTATACACGTGTTGGAATAGAATGTCCTTTCTTTATCTTTGAAGCGGTGAAATAAACTGAAGTCCTCCATACCTTTTTCAGGCATTGAACCGTTTACTGGTGGATGGGAAAGGTGTGGTAGGGCATCTCTAAGAGATTAGCCAAATTTACTGATTTAGCTACTTATACTAGAGTACTCCAACAGGCTCTATAAAACTAAGAGGCTGGATGGCTAGTGAGGTAGGCTATCCAAAAGTAGAGAGCGAATGAGGTGGGATGGAGAGCTACTAAATTTGGAGAGTCATTTACAAAGTGTTGGAGACATTTTTCTTTTAATAATAGTCAAATTTACCTTTAGAAAATGATTTGGCTAATCTCTTGGATATGCTCTAAGATTTCCATTCAGACTAAATAAAGTTTGTTATTTTCGTAGTACTTATTTGTTATCCCAAACTTTCTAAAATTCTTCTTGAAAATCCCTCCCTGCTTATCAAACTAAGCATATCTGATCAAGAAGCTGCCCTCTTTCAGGTGCAATCTGATGCTGAAGAATTGCTCATCATCAAGACCAGGGAATCACTTCTGGATGCCTTGACTGCACATGTCAAAGCCAACCATGAATATGAGTAAGCTTCGTTTAGCTTACTGATGCTGTGTGTGTTGAACGAAGTACATATGGTATGCTATCTTGTTCTGGGATTTACGTGTTACTCGTCCATGCAGTGTTCCTGAAGTTATTGCTCTACCCATAACTGGGGGTAACACCAAGTATTTGGAATGGCTCAAGAACAGCACTAGGGACAACTGATCTCTTTTAGTGCTCGAAATAATGCAAAGATCAAAGTGCCCAAGAATATGAAGTGACTCCTCTGTTCTTCCTGTGACTTGCACAAGGGAGTTTCCTCTCTTGACCTGTATATCAGTTACATCGCTGTACCAAATCCATGTTTACCATCTTCTGGTGACAAATGATTTGGTGTCTTGTGTGGGTACCCAAATGCATGAGTATTGGCAGATTGACCCGTGTGAGTCCAAGCCAGATCATATCGAAACGTGCATATTGTTTGCTCTTGATCGATATTTGTGCTTAGTTTTCTGCTGATGTGCCTGAACCTGACGTTGCGCCACCGGCTGTTGAAGTATTGCTGTTTTCACGTGCACGCTTTTTACGTGATGATTTTATCCCCAAAATGGCTTCTTGATATTTTCAGATACTGTATGGGCAAGTCCTAATATATCCCCAAAATAGCTCGTTAGGATGTTCGATGCTCAGCATGACACGACTACCCTATGCCAGGCCGTTGATGCACGGAACGAGACGTGGCCTGCCGTGCCGTGCGCCCGTGCCGCTGCTAATCAAGCGGTTTTCACTCAGTCCACGTGAAAATCACACGGGCTGCATGGCAGTGTTCTACATCCGGCCATGTGTTTCCGTTGTATAGAGCCTCTAGTCTTCTAGACTGGGTTTACTGTGATGGACATATTTTACATATAATGTTTCCGTTGTATAGAGCCTCTAGTCCTCTATACTGGGTTTACTGTGATGGACATATAACATTACGTTAAAAAAACATATATTACATATAACCAGAAGACAGCTACGCACGGCCTCGACCGGAATGTGTACACGTTCAGATACGGTCGAGTGACAGCTTGTGGATCGCCTCGCAATCCTCTCGCGTGTTCAAGATGAGGCAACCTTTGTACTGAACTGTACATGCTCGCGACACTGTCGACGTGCGAGTTTGATGCAAGTCTTCACCATCTCCAAATTAACCTCTTGAAACAGGCCAACAGCATGACCTCATAATATGATCCTTTTGCCTCCCCAAATCAACTAACCGGTCTTGAGCACCATCCATTTCTGTGGTTCTAATTATTGTGCACTGCACGTGATTATAAATGCAAATAAAATGTCAGCAAAGAAATAAAGCGCTGAAAACATAAGAACAAAATCACTAGAAAGCTTCACAGTAACAGTATTACAAGGTTGTCATTTCATGTTGTTAACAAATTTTATACACTATGCATGAAGCATGATCCTTTGAATAGCACGACCACAATGTTTGCTATCTTTCTTCATGACATATAGGTGACAGTGCTGCACCTGATTCCTAAGCTCCAAAATCCGCTGCTCCTTTTCGGAATATTTACATATTTACCATCATTACGATGTGAGTGGTATAAGAAATACCGTGTCACTGACTCATGTGTCAGTAACACAGTGTAAGATGTCATCCGTAACAGTGGTAAATATGTAAAGGCCCCCCATCATTACGATATGAGTGGTATAAGAAATACCATGTCAGTGACACAGTGTAAGATGTCATCCGTAACAGTGGTAAATATGTAAATGCCCCCTCCTTTTCTAAACTTTCCCCTGTAGTTTACAACACCAAAGAGATAAAGAATATATGTTACATATATCTTATTTTGAGTTCTGTAAATCAAAGGGTACTTTTGAAGCACCATTATTTTTTTGAAACCAATTCAAACACCACTATTTAAATAAACAGAATGTATAACTCACTTGCAAGTTGCAATGTCTCCTTTCTAAGCTCATCACGCACCTGAACATTAAGAAAGAGGGTCCAGTCAGCAAATACACAAGACTTCAGTAATTTCCTATATGGGCATGCCAGAGATGAGGCATTGAACAAAAATATATAAGCTTTCAAGGATTTCGTACACTATAGGAGAGACTGTAAAGAAGAAACAATGAACAAAAATAGTAGCAACAGAACTCTGATATCATTAACTAATCAATAAGGTTTCAAAACTGTTTTCCATAACGAGTGTAGCGAGGATTGCCAATACAGCTGATGAGACACTCTTGGAACCTCAATAATAATTGGAACCTGTTGTGGACTCCTTCATTGGGCAGCAGTATAATAGGAAGAAGAAGAAGAAATGGTCGACTACCTCTAGTGGCTAGAATTAGTCCTAGCTAGTTAATAATAGAACATGCAGGAATAATAGGAATACCACGACCGCTCATGTGGGTCAGTGGGTGTTATAACCACATGTGCGGCTGGGGATTAGGATCAAGCAGAAGAAGAGTTGTCACGTTCAGAGCCTCCCAGGAAGGATGAACGAGCTCTTCTGCTGCTGCCATTGCTAGGATCAGCTACTGTAATTTCCCCTCCAGTTCATCAATCAAGTGCCCAATTCTCTGTTCCTATCATCTGGTATCGGAGCCTTTGATCTAGCGACCACATCTGCTTCCGCCGCCGCAAATTCCCACCCTCAGATCACATCTGCTCATCCACCATTTCCAGCCATGGACGATCTCCTCACCATCTCTGAGGGCATCTCTGCGAGGTGTGATCGCATCTCTGCAGGGATCGATTGGATCTATAAGACGGTCCTCCAACTTAGCGATCGGATGAAGGCTCGGGACTCGTCACCATCTCCTCCAATCCAGTCGTCCCCGTCCTTAGGCACAACGGCATCACCGCCTTCTTCCCCGCCAGCGACGACCCAGTCTGCTATACCAGCAGCCATCACATCTTCCCCGCTGGCAGCATCACCAATACCAACAGCTTCACCTCCACCGACAACTTCCCCACTGCCTCCCTCGATGGCTGTCGCCCCACTGACAACGTCGCCACCGCCTCCACCATCAGCGGCATCCCTACCTGTGATTACTCCTCTGGTCACATTTGCACCAGCCATGGTGAAGGAGAAGCACCAGGTGATTGCATGTCCAGCATTGATGTCCGCTCCACCGATGCGTGTGCCCTGCTCGGTCCTGGCCACTTCATCGGTAAGGCCTGCAACATTTGGAGCCCTCACAACGCCATCACTAGGGATGCCGTCATAGGACCGCTCGACGCGCGAGGGGACCCGTGGCGACGCCGGACAGATCTAGGGTTTAGGGCGAGCCCGCCGCAGCGCGTGTGGTGGTTTAGGGCACCGTCGCCCAATCCGCTTGACGGTGGCGCGCTCAGCCTAGGGGTCTAGGGCGAGCCCGCCGCGCCAGCGAGGGGATTGGCAGCGGCGCTGCTCCACACTCCTCTTCTTCGGCGGCGCTGTGGGCGGCTATCAGAGCTGCTGCGCTGAGCGTTGCGGCGAAGAGAGAGAGAGAGAGAGAGCGTAGGAGAGAATGAAATTAGGGTTAGGGCGCTCGGCCGCGGCGAGGCTTTTTATTCCACCGAAGAGCGCGGATGGCCGTCGGATAATTACGAACGACTGCGATTCGCTGGACCTAGTTTCGGCCCAGGCGGGATTCGGAAATCCCGGCCCAAGCCCAAGTTGCGGCCTGGGACGCGGGGGAGCGCAGCGCGAGCGGCCGCCGCAGGCTGATTTCGCCTGCTGGGCCGCGGGAAAGCGGTGCGGCGCGTTGGGACGAGTGCGGGCGCGATTTCATCAATGGGCCGCGACTGTTTCACCAGGGCGGGCCAAATGAACGGTAAACGTAGACTTTTTGTTTTACTATTTTCAGAAGCAAATTTTGATATTTTTGGCCTAGATTAAATCTCTGTCAAAATTTAAACCAACGGGATAATTTTTCCAGAGAGTAGATGAGTACAGTAAAATACTTCTGAAAAGTAGATAAATAATTTTTCATGTTTCCACTGCAATGTTAAAGTTTATTATCTTATAATTAAATTCGAACCAATGGGAGAATTTAATTTGAACATCAGCTAGATTTTATTCAGTAAATTATGCTATTGTTATTTTTCTTACCAACGTTGATAATAACAATATTATAATGTTTATTCATAAGTTTTTCCATGCATTAATTCTATTTCTGCCCAACGGTGATGTAGAATTAGTGTAGTAGTATGTTGTATGTTTTAATTTTGACCAACGTTAAATTAAGGCATGCAATTATTATGTCAATTTTCTCACTCTCTCTGACGGTGTTTTTCAGGACTCAACACAATGACTTTTATCTCGCACATACCGCCTTTTGAAGGGGGCAACTATAGGGTATGGTGAGATAAGTATGAACTAGCATTTGCACTGTCTGAAAATGACCTAGCGCTTATCGCCCCGTGTCCTACTGAGCCAGTGGACCCGGTGAGGGGAGAAAATGAAACTGATGCTGATTTCACTGCTCGGCAGCAAGATCATGCAGAAGTGCGGATGAAATATGATCTCAAACGCAAGAAATGAGACATTTCAACCCGCAAATGCTTGATGGTGGCTAAGTCTACTATTTTAGATGCGACAAGAGGGTCTATCCCATATTATGATACCGCCACAGAGTATCTTAAAAATGTGAAGAGTCAGTTCACTGGCTCTTCAAAGGCTTATGCTAGTACTTTGATCAAGAAATTGTTCAGTGAGAAATACATTGGTGGAGGTATCAGAGAACACATACTGAAGATGAGCAACACGGCTTCGAAGCTGGAGCCAATGAATTTGGAGCTCAATGATAAGTTCCTGATTCATTTGGTTTCGAATCAAAAGGTTATCGCTTCTATTGTTCTGACAGACAAACGATTCGTTTGTAGAAATAAGACATGCTGTGTTCTTAGAGAATGATATGATCAAGGGAAGTATGGTAGCACGAGGAATTAATTTTGAAAAGAAATAGGTATACGTGCCCACTCCGATGATTCAAAAGCCATACTTTACACTACGTATTGTTGCTGTACTAATCATACAAGATACTAAGATACTATAGTAACAGCATCTGGTTAGTTCTCGTATGACTAGGGATGAAAACGGTACGGATATTTTCCGACCGTATTCGAGATCGAATCCGTTTAAAGGGGTTCAAATCTGTTCGTATCCGAGTCCGGATATTCAACATCCGATACCGTATCCGTATCCGAATACTCAAATCGCATATCTATGATGTCGATATCCAATCGTATCCTATCCGATATGGTTGACACTATCCGTATTCGAATCCGAATCCGGACAGAAATATGAAAACAAATATAATATTAATGATATCCGTTCGTATCCGATCCGTTTTCGTCCCTACGTATGACAACCATGAATGATCATAAGGAATCTGTCTTTTAGCATCCATAGAACCCGTTGTTACACGTGAAGAGGAGCAACATCAGCCTCGTATAGACCACGTTTTTTTTTCTCAAACGAACTGCGGAAAGGGGAAAAAAGGGGAAAGACCAAAACAGGCGATAGAAATGGCGACGGAGAAGCGCCGGCGGCGGCACTCACCGTCGGCTGCCACGCCCAACGCCACGCCGACGTCCTTCTCAAATCCAGAAGCCGCTATATTGCACTCGCCTTCCCCTCCGCTGGACCTCATCCCCGACATCACCTCCCGCCTGACTTCCCTCGAGGACTTCTTCGCCCTGCGCGCCTCCTACCGCGCCGTCCTCCCGCCGTCCCGCGGGGCCCTCGCCTGCCAGTCCCCGCTCCTCCTCGTCGCCATTTTCCCCTCCTTCTCCGAGGCGTTATTCCACCTCTCGCTCCGCCGCCTCCACCGCTTCCGCCTCCCCTGGGGCCATCACCTGCCCCCATCCCGCCGCACCCTCCACTACGCGCACGGGTACCTCGTCACCTCCACCACCGCGTCCTCCCACTACCCCCCGGGCTCCTGCTCCTCCACCTCTTCTCCGGCGAGCAGCTCCGCCTCCCCAAGGTCCCCGCGCCGTTCACCCGCATCATCATCTCCGACGACTTAGCCGCCGTCCTCTTCCTGCCCGGCAGGCCCAACGTCCAGCACTGCCACCCTGGGGACGCGCTCTGGCGCGTGGCCACCGCTGATGCGCCCCACGTTGTTGACGATATGCTCTTCGTCGATGACACCCTCTACGCCCTGGTAAATGGCCTCCGTCTTGCCACAGTCGAACTGTCTGATAGTTTGCTGGAACTGTCGTTTCTAGGAGAGGAGGTGGATGACGAAAGCAAGCCGGCGGGAGGACAGTTCACGCTCGGAGAGTGCGGGGCTGATGTGTTGTTCATCAGTCAGGATCACACGGAGATGATGGTGTACCATGTTTATCGGTGGGTGTTTGAGGTGGGGAAGTGGGTTTCAATCACGAGCTTAGGCGGGCGGACACTGTTTCTTGGTTTCTTCGGATTTGCAGCCTGTATTGGTCCAGATTACCCAGGAATCCGAGGGGATTGCTTATATGCAGCTGGGCCGCGCTTGGGTGAATGGCATGAATACTCCTTGGCTGATGGAACTTGCGATGTTCGCTATGCTGATTATCCAGGTGCACCACCCCTGAACAACAATTCACCTATCAGACCTCCAGTCTGGGTCTTCCCCAGCCTGTGTTGATGCTGGTTGTGAATTCTTTCCAATCATGTAGAACATCCGAGTCTACAACAACAACAACGAGACATAGCCTTTCAGTCCCAAGCAAGTTGGGGTAGGCTAGAGTTGAAACCCACCAAGAGCCCCAAGTCACGGTTCAGGCACTTCAATAGCTGCTTTCCAAGTACTCCTATTCAAACATAGATCTCTAGGTATATCCCAAGCTTTCAAATCTCTTTTTATTGCCTCCCCCATGTCAATTTCAGTCTTCCTCTACCTCTCCTTATATTATTAGCTTGACTTAGGACTCCACAATGCACTGGTGCCTCTGGAGGTCTCCTTTGGACATGGCCAAACCACCTCAAGAACATCCGAGTCTGACTTGAAATAAGTCATGGTATGCTTGATTTCTGAGGGTGCTATTTCTTAATTCTTAATTTCGTTTCTGTAAACAATATGTTGTTCAACAACGAGTATTGAAACACAGTATATTACCAGTTATTTTTTATGTTGATTGGGGTATAGAATACACTTGTTAAGTGTTGCTATAAAAATAGATAGTGCCCATCCTGCCCGTAAGGGATTATGGATGGTTTGTCTATGCGCTATGCTCCTTTCTAGACCTTGGTTGATCTAATTTTGCTTCTTTCTTGTTATATGAATATTACTATGACATCGCAACAATAATGAGGACATCTATGTGTATGGAATTACAAATTTAGTTTATCTCTGGTGAGCTTGTCTTCAACCAACAAGCTATTCATAAAGTTGCTCATTGGTATCGATGTATCATGGTGTGTGAAACCAACTTCAAACTACTTAGGTCTTATTGTGCTATTGTCTTAACATGTTGGATCTCTTTTCATAAGTTCAGTACTTCAGTCACATTGTTAATTCATCTTATTATAGCACCTGCTTTTGTTAGAAGTAGATAGTTCAGGAGGTGTTGAGAGAAATGATTATTAGTTAGTTCAGGAGGTTACTTCGAATAGTTAGTTCAGGAGATATATTTTTCCCTCTCTTGAATAAAATTAGTTCAGGGGAAGTTGTCAGGATATCCATATAACAAAAAACCTTACAGGTTACCACCACTCTTCTACCGTAACAATTTACTTACAACGAGGCGTGTTTGAGAAAAAAATTACTTACAACGACACGATAGTAGAACCAAATCTGAGGAATAGCTGAAGATTTAACTCAACACCTGATATTCTTGAGGATGTTTACATTACGTAAGCCTATTTGCTGAATGATCTATGTGGATACACTTACTTCTTTTCCCACTTAGGCTTTACACCCTTGATTGTTATGTAGTCCTGGCCAAACAATGTGACTGGCTGACTGCTATGCTCAACTCAGCGAAGGACACAGTTTATCTATAGATCAAAGAGCATGCGCCCTTGAAGAAATATGAAAATACTAGTTACACGTTTTAAATAACCTGGAAGGCCAGACTGCCCGAGTAAATGGTTACACCAATTGTCTGATGGTTTGTGGTTAAAAATCTCTGCCATGTTTTCCACAGAAGAATTATGTACCCTCCATTTCTGGAGATTTTGAGAATCTGGAATTTTGCATCTTGTAGTTGATAATGAAAGAAAGCAGTATCATCTTACAAGATATTGGTTAGGATTACTTGTTCATTCTCATATTAGATGGCTCCCTGTTGATTTCTTGTCATGAACATTGAACAATACTTCAGTAGGAGATCCTGCAAGTTACTGCAGTCATTCAGATGTACTCTCTCAGTATCAAAATAAGTGCACATCTCGCTTCTTGAGGAGTCAAACATGTAATCCGACTGGAGAGTAAAAATTTTGTTCTTATTATGTCTGACATGCGCACATGTGCATGGTATTTTCTGGTCTCTGGTCTGTGTTGCCCTTATAGGAGTACTGAGAATTCAGAAACTGGAATTCAATGCACTTATGCTCTGTTCCCCTGTCATGTAACATTGGTTTTGCGAATTCAGTTACTTGTCATCCTTGATCAATTCATGCATTTTTTAGTCTCCTCAAGTCCTGATATTAATGCAAATTAGGTAAACTTCGGATGCAAATCTTCTTAACTTGTTATAGCAATATACATCTCATAAACCCAACCCTAGCTTGCACCATCGATTTCCAGGCATTTTGTTCTTAGAACTTTTTTACTATGGTTGGGGAGGCGTCAGGAAGCGTTAGATGTGTCTATGATTGGTGGGCCCATACGAGGGAAGGCGTTGAGAGGCGTCAATGAGGGAGGCGTTAGATGTGTCTATGGTCGGTGGGCCCATATGCGCCGTAACGCCTCCCAACGCCTGAGGATTAGGACATCAAATAAAAGAGTGGCAATTCCTTTTTTGTAGTTAATTTTTTTAATCAAGGGTAAAACGGTAAATCCACAATTGTAAAAATAATGTTTTGAGTAGTATAGTTGGGATGTATGATTTAAGTACTATAGTTAGATGAATATTTGCTTTTAAAAAAGATGAATATTTTCGTCTTGTTAGGGTTCATTCGCCGCCGTCTCTGTATTCTCCGTCTCTGTGCCGCCGTCGTCTACCGCCGTTGATCCATCCACAGGAGGTCCTCGACGCGCTGCGCCGCTCCTACATCGTCTCTGTCGAGATTCGGGTCCGACCCCTTCTCACCAGCCCTCAGCTCCCCAATCGAGCACGTGGAGGCCGCGGCGACGACTACGCTCCCGGTCGCGACGGCGGCGGTCGTCCCCGCTGCCCCGGGGGTGAGGGTGGCAAGGTGCGCACGGACGCGGTGGTCCGTGGTGGCAAAGCTGGAGGACGGGCTCGGCAAGCCGGTGCCCACCACCAACCGCCACGCCTGCTATGAGTACGAGCGCCGCGAGGGCTGCTCACGTGTGGCGGGCGACGAGGAGGAGGACGGCGTCGATGACCTGGAGGGTGAGTTCGACCTGTAGGACGGCGGCGCAAGGCAAGTTGGAGGGACTAGGGGCGCACGCACATTCGCTCAATCGCTCGCATAGCAGCTCAGGAGCTCGGCGACGGCGCTCCAATCCAACTCGCGGCGGCGCTCCACTACTCCAGGCCGGCAGGCCATGCTCCTTGGCTCCCCTCTCCGGCTCCTCATCCCTAGCCCCTAGCCCCCTACGTCGGCGGCTAGCGAGCGGCGGCGGGCGGCCCTGCGCGCGGCTGTGCCGGGCGGCCGAGGAGCGAGGACGCCATCACCCAACAGGCAGTAGAAGATGGATGGGAGAGGAGATGAAGCGATTGGGGGAAGAGATGAAGCTAGAGCCAGCGATGCGTCTAGCACGGCGAGGAAGTCGGCAACTCCAACTCCATTGAGCCAGAAGCGGTATAAGAAAATAGGTGCTGCCCTTAATCCATTATCCATTGCAAATTATTAGTCAAATAAATAGATAAAGATTGATCTCTAACTAGTGAAAGCTTTTTTCCTAGTACAATTCCGCAAGTGATTGGTTAGAACAGTATGATTGGTTGGAATATAGTGTGGCTAAGGATGCAACATTTTTCTTCTATTGCTTTCTTTTTAAGCAAAACCCCTTAGAAACACATTTTGGTCATGATGCATTCAGTAAAGAGGGGTATAGTAATTGGATTATAATATAGATAGGGTATACATACATAGTTAGACTGGTATATCGGTCAAGTTTTCTATCTGTACGTAGCGATCCGCCCTAGCTCATATTTTCGGCTGGGTCCGCCACTGCTCAGGGCGCAGATGAGCTACGGCCACGGCGGGGACGCGCATCCCGGCTTCATCCCCGTCCCCAATGTGCCGCTCCTCACCAATGACCAGATGGTACACACCTACTGCTCTCCTCTTCCTCTGCAACAACTTGCCATCCACCTTGCTTCCTCTTTATCAGACCATGTGCTGCTTTTCTGTTTTCTTGACAATTTTCAGTTACAGTATGTATTTCCCTTTTGATTTGCCGGTTGGGCCTAACCAAGGCAAATAGTCGCTGTAAGCAAGGCAATATCTGATGTTGTTCCTGGTCCTATCTAATTCTCAATTGTGGCTAGCATCAGGGCAGCAGTAACCTGATGCTTGTGTGTACTTCTAATTTTCAGAGCTTCCACAAGGTGGATGGCAAGTTGCTGCATATATTCTGTACTAGTTTTCAGATGACTCAAGAAGCAAAGGATGGTCGAGACAAAGCATTGGCTTTGATGGACAAGAAGCTGTTTGGGAACCCGCAAGAAGCATAAGGTGAGACAAAGCATTTATTGGTCATGAGTCATCTTTAGTTAATCTCTGTTATCTGTAATTAATCCTAGTTATGGCCCTTATCTAAAAATTGTTAATCATTGGTCATGTGTCAACCTGAGACTATTGTATGTGCATCACTGTTATCTGCTATTTTAGTGATGGTTGCTGCTGCTCTGTAGGTCATATGCTCAGCTCTGTTGCTCATATTTCGAATCTGAGACTATCTGTTTTTCCCCTGTCAATATTAAAACATGCTTAGCTCTGTAGCTCATATGGTTAACTGCTATTTCAGTGATGGATGCTGTTGTTGGACTGATGCCTATAAAGCCAGTAAATTGGTAGAGTAACCAAGTCAAGTCAGGATGCGAAGTTGGAGAAAATCATCATTGTCATGATTAAGTAGTGAACTGAGAGAGAGGCTATCTGATTTTTTTTCTGAAATGAAAATCTATCTGAATGCTATCTGCATTGGCTTGAATGTTATCTGAATGAAAATCTATGAGAATGTTTTCTGCATTTGCCTAAATGTGCTCCTATCCCTGAATGTTATCTGAAATGAAAAGGCATGTGACACCAGTATGAAAGTAACACAATAGTCTGAATTCTTCCAGTGTGAAATCTGTCCATTCTTGTGTGAATTTATACATGGAGTCGTGAATATATATATATACACACACAACACCAAGTGCAGCCATGTTCAATTTAGTTACATTTGATCATAACACATGTGGAAATTAAATGCTACAGATTGCCTATGAAACCGTGCAATGAAACTGCCAGTCTTAAAAAGCTGGGAAATAAAACCCCAATTGAGACTGGCCTTACCTAAATCCTATTATCTCCATGCTGTGTGTTATTGCGATTGTTCATGATGCTTGTGGTGAAGTGCCGTTTGGCTTTATTGTAATGTTGGGTAACTGGGTTCTCGAGATATGGATGCTCTGGACTGAAAGAAATGGTGACAATGCAGGGGAACAGTCTGAACTCTGAAGGCACATTTCTTAATCCCCAGAGTTCTTTCACAAAGCACAACTACATCATGTAGGCCTCTCAGGAGTTAGGACAGAGATGGCAAAGAGTAACACAGAAGGTTCCTTCCATGAGCAGCAATGTAATAAAGGAGGGTGGGTATCTCTCGCTAGTAAATTGTGATCACCTTTCTTTGGTGAAGCTATGGCATCAAGAGCTGGCTATATTCAGCTTCAACATGCTAGTTGCCACGCTACTCAAAATATAACAAAGCAGTGCACAGATGCTATAATGGCAAGAGTTAACTTGCTTGTTAGCCTTTTCTGACAGTGGACAGACCATGAGTTGTCGGCAACTATTCCCTTTTTGGTAGGCTTTCATTGGCTTGCTTTAAGCTATAACTGACTGTAGGTGAGGCTAAGCTTATCAGTTGCCTCCGCAGGTTTGATATAATTGCAAAGCAGCATTGTATAGTCGATTAATTAACTTTGTTGGCGACACATTTCTTCTCTCATCTGTGTTGGAGTGCTTGCAACATATATGTTGGGGTGCTGTGTAAATTCATACAGTGATTGGATAGTGAACAGCAGCAGCAACCGAGATGGAGCAGCAGCAGCACAACAGCATTAGTGACCCATACATGTGCACAGAAACACAGCAGCAGCAGCAGCACCACCACCATACAAAAGACTCATCAAGAAGTTCAATAAATTGATTTAATTTAAAACTAGGCATGGCTTCTAAGGCTTCTAAATCTTGGCAATGTTGGCATCGACCTCCTTTTTGAGGTCCGCGATCTGCCTAGACATGGCGACCACCTTCTTTTGGAGGTCCTCGGTCTGCCTAGCCATGGCTTCGCCATTCTCTTTGAGCTCCTGGATCAATAGTTCTTGAATGAGTGGGCATGGTGGTAACTGTGGAAGATAAAGTTCATTAATTAGATAAAGTTCATAAATGAGGAACACTATATTTTCAATCCTGTTAATTTAATTTTCAAGGCTCTATGTTTATAGCAACATCAATATAATGAATGTCAAGGTTTAGTCTCAAATGAATTTTTTGTGCGATTGTCGTAACTAAAAGTGTAGTACGTAGGACACTCTTACTACAGATCAGCAATATAGACAAACAGACCATGCTTGACAGAAACAAAATCACAAGAGATCAGCGAATCAGGTGATCTAAAATAGCAATTTCTCAAAAATTTCATTTGTCCAGCCAATTACCAAACCAATAAGGCCTTGTTTGTTTCATCCCTAAACCATGGGGATTGAGGAGGATTGGAGGGGATTGAAGAGGCGCGCACAGCCGCCAATTCCAAAAGAGCATTACAGAAAATAACAAAACACAGATTCTTGAGCCACTGCATGAACTTGTGCCAAACCTCAGGGGATTAGAGATTAGATCCTGCTTCTTATTAAGTAACGAGTAACGAGACATGCGAAAAGAACTTGGAGTACTCGTGCCTAATCCTACAGCCTTCGCTACAAAAGACGGCGCAGCCATCGGCCCATCCTTCCGGCACACCGCAGCCACTGCCCTTGCAACCTTGTCCGTCCTCCGCCGACGGCACTGACACCGGCACCAGGCCCATCGTTCCGGCCACATTCCATGTCACGTCACCGACCGCCTGGACGGCGTGCGCGCAACACCTCATGCACTCCCGGTTGGTCATGTCGCTGGTCTGCTTGCACCCGTGGGCGACGCCGCCCTCGCCCTCGACCTGCCTAATGTACCGCTTGGCCTCCTGCTTCTCCCTGTAGCTGTAGTGGAGGACACCGAGCACGTAAGCCACCACCTTGTGCCCGGCGGCTGCCGCCCGTGTAAGGCACTGGGTGCCGAGCTGCAGGCACCGCTTCGCGAAGACGAGCGTGAGCCCGAGGACGAAGCAGGCCTCCGGGTTGCCGGTGGCGGCCAGGTTGTCGACGAGCGCGAGGTAGCTGTTGTTGTGTAACCACCTTATGGATTCCTCCCGCTCCAGCTCCATGCGCCTCCCGACGGCGCCCTCCTTGCATGCCCTGCGCATGTCCTGGCAACTGCAAGATACGCATGCACGGTACATCAGCAATCTGAACGCGGTGGCTGTACTGCGGACAAGCACGCACTGCTAAAATAGTGGAATTCTCCTAGCGTTGTTAAGTATATCATTAATCATAGTACATGAGAATTTTATTAGAAGACATTTAATAGAAAAAGTTGTACTAAATTTTGAATGCCAAAACACTAGGAGAAGCCCATGTCACTAAGAGAAATCTAAAATTCTGATTGTGACGTACGTGGCTCGTAGGCTGCAGATGTCCTTCATCGGGTGCGGCGACGTCGCGGCGATGTGCCCGGCGATCTCGACCAGCATGTCGTGCGGGAGAGCCAGCGGCTTACGCCTCGCCGCCATGCTCCGTGTCAGCACCATGCCGCTTGGTGCGCAGCAGAATGATGATGGTGCCGCTGGTGGCTAGGTTTGGAGAAGGCACCGATCTATAGCGGCAGTGCTAGAGCTCCGGAAGGAAATAAATAAGAGATTGGGACGAAATCCCGGTGGCGGCGGCGGTTGAAATTCCGCAGAAATCGTGAAGGAAACCGTGCGTTGGATGCGTTGGACCAAACGCAAGGATGCTCGGCCTATGTCGGCCCATGTCTCCCTGGAAAATGTGAAAACGGGATCTCAGGAGTGGTTGTTTTGCAGCGTTTCCATGAATTGCTCGAACGTACTTTTGTGACGTGGTTATAGAGTATTTAGAAAGACCAAGATTTCTGACAATTCTCGAAAAAGTTTGCTGTATATTGGCACATGTATTTTATAGGACGTGGGTGACCAATTTGAATCAAGTAACATACGTACAGTTCGCTCATTCATACATATAGACCAAGTGAAGATTTCAAACATATGTACATGTTTCTTAGTGCATCATTCAAACAGAGGACTAAAGAATATTAAAGGGTTCCATCTGATATACGGCATAAATAAAAATGAAACACATAGACCACCTCTCCCTGAATCTTCTAGCTTCTTTCAGTCAACTCTAACAGGAAACTAAAAAAAAGAACAGCTGCCCCTACTTCCTACATCTTCTGCATTTTCTCAAAGAGAATATTGTTCTAATGAAATCAACTACTGCAAGCTACTGAATAAACGATCAAAATTTTGCTAAAATGCAGAAAGGCGATGTCCACTGCTATCTGGTTGTTTTCTGACTTATGCGGCATACTTCAGCAAGACTAAAGTTATCATCTCTGCAATTAATCTAGTTCCATGCCTATCAACTTTTGCATCAGATTATCACCCAAAGGTTTCTGGTGACAATACTCTGTTTTTCCCTTGCCCATACTGCTCTGAACAAGGAAAAAACACTAATGAATCTGAGACATTATTTATGCTGACCAAGGAAAAAAAGAATTGGATTGGCTGAAAATGTCAGATTAGAACTTGACTAATCTATGAATGCATGTGCCAAGTATATCTGTAATCTGTTTCGCTCTGCACTGGAAATGTCAGATTAGTCACCACCTGAAGTTGTCTAATACATCTTTCAGATAGATAATAGTGTTTGTAGGACTGAATTAGTGAAAAAGACGTACCAAGTACCAATCATCATAAAATATAACCACAAACACAGAAATCAAGGTTACAAGTAGCATAACAGCCATGGTGGCTTTGGAATTACTTAGCACTAAAAGCCTAAAGCAACCAGTACCAGCTCCAACTCAAAGCAATCCTACATGTCAAGCCATATCCAGCCCAAGGCAAGGGTAAGCTCATCTTGTAATGGGTAAGCTTCGTGCCTCTAATTCAATAGCCCAAAAAAAATATGCAATCACTTTATTTTGACTGATGATCTACTAAATCATTATCAGTAACGTTGGACATAACTAAAAGTACGCAAGCTGATAATGCAGTATGGGTAAGTTCACTGTAAATATGTTAAGACAGTTCCATTATTAGTAAAATTTGGTGGTGGTAACTGGTAAGCAATATGAGATGTAGAGAAATAAATAATAGATTAAGAATCACTGAAACTAACAGCTGACCCATGGTGCACCAAACTTCAGTTACTTCACCACAGAAAAAACCATTACTAATTTGGCTATTTGATAATCGACAAGACTAATTAGAAAACCAGACATGATAGCAGAATGACAGTGCTTATCAGACATATACAGTAGCCCAGTGAGAGGGTTCAAAGTACTAAGTGGGCTCGACTGGTCACAGGCTCACATCACTTCGAGATGACCAAGCCAATCAAGCTCATATCAATAAGAAATTGCAGGTTCATATCAATATGAAATTGCAAGTTCAATACATGATAACAAAATCATATAGGTTGCAAAACTCAAGGCATATATAACAGAAACAATGTTGGGTCTTGTGCTGTCCTCATCCCAAGACTACAATACAATTACCAGATGAAACAAACAATAAAGAAAATCACACCACAAATCTCTTTACACAGTGTCAAACAGGTCCATCGTTAAGTGCAAAACAAGTGCCTGGATCATACACCGGAAACAAATGCATTGCCCAATTCATGCTATATGAGATAAATCAAATGCAAAACAAGTGCAGAGGACGGGAACCTTGGCCTTCTGCAATTGGAGCTCAATCGGATACGGATCAAAGAGTTCTCCACGGCAAGCGCCGTCGACGGAGGGCACGGGGCGACCGGCGGGGGCCAAGCATGTCTCCTCGGCAGCTGCGATGACGGCGCCAGCGGGGGCACGGGTCGCAAAGCGCTAGGCGCTGGCGTAGGTGTCGCTTGCGTCAAGCGGCGGCGCCGGGGAGGAGGGAGGAGCGACGATGCTAGGCACGGGCGAGGGTAGGCCGGCGACGATGACGCCACGCGAGGGTGAAGGCAGGCCGGCGACAGCTAGGGCTAGCGCGAGGGATGGGTGCCGGTGTTGCGGGGAGGCGGATGTCGGGCAGGTCGGTGACGTTTTCCCTTCGCGTAGGAGCTCGGGTGCATGGGCGGGCCGGGAGGTGGGCTGGCGGGTGGGCCGGCGGGGGTGGTGAGTTGGCTTTGCGAAATGACCATAATGCCCTTGGACGAATAAAATCAACAAAAATACCTATTTTGGGTAGGTATCAGGAAGCGTTAGCAAGCGTTTCCAACCATTGTAAAAGGGCTCTTGTTCTTAACCCTAAACCTAACTCTGCTCCTTCCCCCCTTCCCCAACATGACACACTATGATGGCGGTGACATGCGTCTAGATCACATATTCGCACTTGAGCTTGCATGTCGCACCGCATTTGGGAGGCCGAGACCATGACCGGTTGATATATGTATGCATTAATATATAAACTATGGTGGTTGACTGTTGATGAAATATGTTTTCTCATTTATGTTATTTTGTATTGCATTATGCAGTGACTATATGACAGTTGTGAATATGTACTACACTACTTGTTAGAAGTGCTCTACACATACCTAAGCTGCCAGAAGATTCATTAATCATACTCAAAAAGAAGATTCATTAATCCCTGAGCCAAAATCTGAGGCCGACCAAACCAAAGAAATCTAGGGTGGTCTATGCCGTGATTGACCTCACAAGACATGTGACCGGCCGGCCAACCGACCAAAAGTAATCGAGCTCTATCTTTACGACACCGGTGATTATTTGTATTCTTAATCGTACAGCGCGAGTGCAGTTTGGTTGGTCTTCAGTCCTCTTCTCATGGATAGACTTCGCTTCACTCTAATTTGGTTCGTCTCATCCTGATGTTTTGTCTGCATATATGCATCACTCATGAATCAAGACAACTATGATAGATTTCTAGGACAATCTAGGTGTAGATCTAGTGGGTAAAACATAACTTAGATAAGGACTTGGTGATGTACCTCGCTGCATGCAGTGGCGGCAATGGCGCCGCCACGACGTGGCCACTGATGTCGGAGTAGAAGTAGCATCGTAATGGGGCGCGGTCCAGTAGCAACACCGATGGAGCTTCTTGTCGCTCACAGCACTCCCCTCTTGATCGAACTAGGGTTAGACTTGGTGGAGAACTAGCGGCAGCAGTGAACCTTGTACCTTGCGCCTCGGCCCCAACCTTTCTCTTTATAGTGCTGCATGACGGGGGTCCATCAGCCAGGAGAACGGCTGGGCGCCCCGATTGTGGCGCGGATCAAGGGCTCAATTGGTCGTTGGGCCAACTTGGTGGAAATCAACCTAACATTCTCCCCCTTGATCTCACCTTATGACTTAAACTTAACTTACTTTATCTTTTTCTCATTCCATCACAGATCAGTGCATAGAGCGTGCTTCATCGTCACGGTCATTTGCCATTAGATTAAATACCTACAATGCACCTCTCTGTTTTGAAATAGATTCTCAATTAGGCCTTTAGTATCAAAAAATTATAGGCTTTCCTGTAAACCCATGTCGACTGTGTGTTCTCTGAACGCACGGGGTGGTTAGCCTTTGGTAAGCGGATCCATAAGTACTTGCTTGGTACTTATATGCTCAATGCTTTCAAAATGATTTTGGATTTTCTCCTTTACAACATATAACTTAATGTCAATGTGTTTGGCAGCACACTTGACATGTTGTCTTAGGAGTTAACTACTTTAAATGGTTATTGCTGTTAACTGCCATTGTTAAATCCGGGTATATATTCCCTTAACCACTTTTGCCTGTCCCTGAGGCCTAATGACAAGCTATACTATGGTATGCATCGATGACACCACAACTGTTTCATTAGAGCTTTTCCACAATAATACTCCAACTGCGAGTGTTAGCAACTACTGTGGATTTCATTGCACATCTCGCCAAAACTTAACATTTGTACCCATAACTATTTGAGAGTACTTGTTCTTTCTTACTCAGCATGAGGCCTATGATACTTTGCAAAAATTGCAAAACATTCTTAACTCCATTCCAGTGATCTATATCTAGACTGGACTTCTACCAAAATATCCCGGATACATAAGCTACGTCAGGGTAAGTTCTTACTTATACATTCATTAAACTTCCATCAGCTGAGGCATATGGAACCATGTTCATTTGATCGATCTCATATCGGTTCCTAGAACATTGAAAGTTTCCAAATCTATTACCTTTGACTATAGGAGCAGGCATAGGTTTACTCGCATGCATAATTTATTTCTTTAGAATCTTTTCTGAGTATGCCTTTGCGATAGTCCTAATACCCCTTTTCATCTATCTCAGTGAATTTCAATTCCTAGAACCAAAGAGGCTTCACCAAGATCATTCACATTGAAATTTGAGGACAAAGACTTCTTCTCCAATGGCAGATTAGCATTACTACTAGTGAGTAGGATGTCATCTATACACAGGATGTGGAAAAATAATTTTCCATTCTAGAACTTCGCATAAACACTATTGTCCTTCTTATTTTCTTTAAACCCAAACTTTCTTATCGTTTCATCAACTTCAAGTACTACTGTCTAGAGACTTGTTTTAACCCATAAATAGATTTCTATAGGCGGCATCTCATACGTTCTTTTTCTTCCACGACAAAACCTTTGGGTTGTGCTATGTAAACGTTTTCATACAAATCCCCGTTGAGGAATGTCGTCTTTACATCCATCTGATGTAACTCTAAATCGTAATGTGCCAATAACACCATTATGATTCTAAAAGAATCCTTGTACGAGACTGGAGAGAAAACTCTCATCGTAATCTATTCATTCTCTTTATGTAAAGCCTTTTGCTACAAGTCATGCTTTATATCTTTCCACATTCTCTTTGGAGTCACATTTTATCTTGTAGACCCTTTCACAGCCTACTGTTTTGGCACCATTAGGAATTTTTTCTAAGTCCCAAACATCGTTGGTATTCATCGAATTCATTTCATCTTCCATAGCTTCTTGCCATTCAAACGAGTAAACGCTTCTCATGGCTTCCTCAAATGAGGTGGGATCACCCTCTATTTGAATTTCTTCACTAACATAGACTTCATAGTCATCAGAAAACTGGTTTACTAATTCTTTGAGACCTTCTGAAGCCTCAGCTATTGGCACTTTCATGTGGGACTATTGTTGCTCTTTATTGCTAAGAGACAATTGATTCTACAAGCTCCTGTATCACAAGATCCTTGTTTACATTATTTATCTTCTTCGAAGAGCCAACAACAAATGTTGTATAAGTCATACAATATCAACAAGTATCGAGAAATTCATTGTTTTGAATCACTAAAGTGGGCACACAGTCTTGCTTCTCTTCAAGCCATAGGTCTCTACATACCGTGCTCCCCCAGATCGTCCCATCTTTTATAAAGATAGTGTATGTTCCAATTTCTTATTTGGGTTTAATCTGTTAAAACCTTATATGACGCTTTAAGCACCGTTTTAATATCTTTGATGGTGGCTATGCTATCTTTCTCTTGGAACTTTAAAAAATCTAGGAATTTAGCTGTTTCTCTGCTTAGGGGTATCATTGTTATGACTGACGATCACATTCATCAAAATCTTTATCTCACTCAATATCTTATAAAATATGTATATCACTCTTAATGAAGAGTACACATTCATCAACATCTTTATCTCACTCTTAATGAAGAGTAGTTTCTTAATTGATCTTAATTCTTACTCTTAATTCATCTCATAATTCTCCCCCTCGAAATATGGCATGAACTATACTGCCATAATTTCAAGAACTATTTAGAAAACTATGAACGAGGAGACACTTATAACTTACTTAATTCACTTGATTATGCCATGTAAATAAAATTATTTCTTAATCCGTATAGGAGTATATTTTCCTCATTTCACCTTAAGAACTCAACGAGGTCTTTTATTAACTGTACTTTTGCAAGTCACACTTGCATCTTTTTCTTGTCCTTTGATTAGTATTGACCATGACGGTGCATTCCTATTATGCCATGGTCAATACTAGGATAGCATAAGAGCTACCCAAACTTCTCTCGCTATGCGGGATAAAAAAACATGTCATCACAAAACTTCTCCCGTCATGCAGGATTGACTAGCATAAGTACTATGTCAAACTTCTTCCCATACGGGATAAATCTATATACAAATTACCGTAACGAAAAATTTAGTCATGATAACTAAAACATTCACTTATACTTTATTTTTCAATTAAATCTTCCCGTTGGTTCCAATTTAATCAAAAAATTAGTAAACTAACAAAAAACTGTCCTGAACTGGCTTGACTCAAGCCTTTTCATTCACATACCTCCAGTATTACAGCCCGTTGGCATACAGCCGAGTGATCTCGTTAGTTAAAAAATAAAACTTATAAGATGCTTCTGCATCAATTCTACATCACCGTTGGGCATAAAATATAATTCATGCATAAAACTCATAAATTAACTTGAAAGACATATAACTACTCTTCAAAATTAAATTCTTTCGTTGGTTCGAATTTAATTAGAAGATAATCAACATCATTGCAGCAGAAACTTGATAATAAAATACATTCTATTAGTTCAGGAGCATTTCTTGGTCTTTATCTACTCTCTAAAAAATTGACCACATTGATGTAAAATTTATCAGAGATTTAGACCTCAAACTTAAACTCATTATAATATTGTCATCATCAATGTTGGTCAGAAAATGACAATACCATAATCTACTTAAATAAAATTGAACTACTCCAATTTAAATTAGAAGATAAACTTAATCATAATTTACTGAACCAAAGTCAACTGCTCTTCAAATTAAATTCTTCCGCTGGTTCAAATTTAATTAGAAGATAATAACCATTAAACTTTACAGCGAAAACATAAAAAATTATTTATCTACTTTTCAGAAGTATTTTACTGTACTCATCTATTTTCTGAAAAAAATATCCCGTTGCTTTAAATTTTGACAGAGATTTAAATTAAAAAAATTGCTTCTAAAAATAATAAAATAAAACTCAGTGTGTACTGTTCATTTGGCCCAGTCTGGTGAAACAGTCCGCGGCCCATCCATTATGCGTTCGCGTGCTCGCAGCCCGGCGGCGACAAAACCGGCCCACGGCGGCCGCTCGCGCCACGCTCCCCCGCGCCCAGGCCTCAACCTGGGCCTGGGCTAGGAATTCCCATTCCCGCCTGGGCCGCTTTCGGTCCAAGCTCTGCCGACCGTCGGATGTCATCGGACGATTCGCCGCGTGTTTTGTCCGATCAAAATCGCGCCGTGGTAGCTTGCGCCCTAACCCTAACTTCATTTGCGTTCTCTCCCGTCTCCTCTCTTCTCCTCGCCGTCGTGGAAAAAAAGAGGGACAACAGAGTGGCGCCGCCGCCGGTCCCCTCGCCGGTTAGCGCGCTCGCCCGAGGCTGAGCACGCCGCCGTCGAGCAGTCTGGACGTCGGTGCCCTTGACCCCGCACGGCTCCACTCACCGAACCCTAACTACATTTCTTTTCTTCCCCTTCTCCCTCTACGCCGCCCACTGTAGCTGCCGCAACCGCTCGCACCTGGGAAAACTCCGACGGCGCGGAAGGTGACAGCGCCGCCGTGGTACACCTCGCCGTCGCACGCGTACGGCCAGAGCTGCGCGCAGCGCCGTCGAGCTGCTCCGCGGTGGCGCCCTATGGCCCGAGGCGGAAAACGAACGGCAACGAGACCTTGCTCTTCCCGCGCGGTGTGCAGACGATGACCGGCGGTGGCGACGGGACGGCCGGGCCCTAGGTAGGAACCCCTTCTATCCGTTCCCTTCTTATTTCTTAGCTTTTCTCAACGGCCGGCGGTGGCGACGGGATGGCCGGGCCCTAGGTGGGAACCCCCTCTCCGTCCTTGCTTCTCTCTCTAGGGTTAGGATTAGGGTCAGTGTTAGTGTTAGGGTTGGGGTTTCTGATCCGATTTGAATCACTTCTTTCTTGATTTCTTTCCTATTTTCTACCACAAATTGGATCTACTCATTAGAACCTGGCTCTGATACCAATGATAGATTTCTAGGACCATCTAGGCGTAGATCTAGTAGGTAAAACATAACTTAGATAAGGACTTGGTGATGTACCTCACCGCATGCAGTGGCGGTCATGGTGCCGCCGCGATGTGGCCACTGATGTCGGAGTAGAAGTAGCATCGTAGTGGGGCGCGGTCCAGTAGCGACACCGTTGGAGCTTCCCGTCGCTCACAGCACTCCCCTCTTGATCGGACTAGGGTTAGACTCGGTGGGGAACTGGCGGCAGTAGTGAACCTCGTACCTTGCGCTCCGGCCCCCACCTTCCTCTTTATTGTGCTGCGCGACGGGGGTCCATCAGACACGAGAACGGCTGGGCGCTCCTGATCAGGGCGCGGATCAAGAGGCTAATTGGCCGTTAGGCCAACTTGATAGAGATAAACCTAACATACACTAGTAATATATATAGCTAGCTCGTGTTCACACATATCTGCGATGAAAATGCTTCTTTCAAAGAAAATAATCTCCATGATCGGTGCTCTATATCGACGGATTTGTTTTATTTGCTCCATGCCGGTTCCGATGGATAAATCAGAGTCTGGGAAGCAGAAAGAGAAAAAGGGCAGATGCCGCGTGAACATCCGTGAAATTCACTTGCAAGCAAGACGCTTGCACCTGGCATTAATATTGCTGCGACGTACCAATAAAATATTGTCGCAGCGTATATATATATATATACCAATCAAAGTCATGAACATGACTACACTGTCCACCTCTGATGAGGCCGGAACTAAACCTATCCTTAGGCGACAATAGCAACTCAAAACCACTCGGATGTTCACGCATGGCCTGCACTGCAAAAGTGGCCATCACGGTCGTCGCAGCACGGGTGTGTATCCCTCGCCGTCACCGACAGTCGGTCAGTCGATCTGCATCTGCTCAGCTCACGCCTCACAGGCCACAGCAGGAGAGACACGGGTGTAGTATATGACATTGTCACCGACGGTCGGTCGGTCCATTTGATTAGCTCAGGAACAAAGTTGTGTTTGTGCAACCTGATCCATCTCTAATGGATATGCGATAAAGACCATTAACTTGATTTACTTTGTGGAATCACAGAGGTGTCAGAAAGCGGGTGCTATGCGTAGTTACCTAGAACCTCGGCCTTTTCACGCCAAGGGTGGTTTAGAACTTGATCTATGTATGAAAGTGAAACAAATTAGAGACAGATGAAGATGAATCATGGTCATGGAACTCATGGATGCATTAATGTTAAATTCTTTGTTGTGATTTTGAAAACATTTCTTTAGAGTAACTAGGCGCGATTTGTGAGGATTTGTGAGATCATATGGAGTACCATTGTGCAATATAGTTGGCGCAATGCCTATTTTGAGTTCCAACGCCCATTGCTACAATTGAACTAGTGAACTGCTAATGAGTGTGTACCTTATGAGAAACGGTTGTTCATGTGGTAGCATTTTTTTTTTCTCGAACACGCAGGAGAGCTACGTATCATTATTATTAAGAAGAAAAAACGGGATAAGAACCCATACAAGGCACACCCACTCACACCACTATGTCCAAAATAAACAGACTAGGTGTTGACATACAAAGAAGGCGACCTCGACCAAAAATTTAACTCTCATTCAGCCCTTGGGCAAGCAGGTTATTGATACCTCATGCCCCTGCCAAGGTCCAATAGAGAAGTTCCTCACCAGCGAGTGACAGAGCTCTAGCTAGGTTTGGAGATTCAACATCAAACACACACCGATTATGAATATTCCACAAAGTCCATGCTCCTAGAATAATGATGGAGTTGAGGCCCTTTCTTAAGGGAGCAACCACTGCATTTGAACTTCTGTCCCACCAATCATCAAAGGAGGTCTCATCAGACTGGGAGGGATAAGCACCAATAAGCCCACTCTTCGCAGGATTAAGAACCAGAATTCACGAGCAAAGACGCAGGTTGATAGCAGGTGATTGATGTCTTCTTCGTCTTGATCGCAAAGTGGGCAACAGCCTGGGTGTGGGAGGCCTCTTCTTGCAAGACGGTCGGCTGTCCAGCATCAATCTCGAACAACTAACCACATGAAAAATCGACATTTATCTGGTGCCCAAGATTTCCAAATCCTCTTGGTAGGGATTGAAAACCACCATTCCCCGCAATAGATTTTCATAAGCAGATTTTGCTGAATATTGCTCATCACTTGAGAATCTCCACACATGGGAGTCTTCTACTTCTGGCTGCAGCACAACCTCAGAGATGAGGTCCCAAAACGCTAGATAATCTGAAAAGAAGGCAGCCGACATGGCACCTTGTATGTCTCGAACCCATGAATGATCAGTAAGAGCCTCTAAAACAGTTCTCATCTTTCTTTTCTGCTGGGAAAGCCAAGACATAAGGAGCCAGATCAGCAATACTTTGGCCATGAATCCATCTGTCTGTTGAGAACAAAGTCGCTGCACCATTGCCCACTACTGAGATGACAGCAACAGAGAAGAAAGCTTGGACACAATTGTGGACCGGGATGTGAAACATATGCCAAGGACGGTTAGGGTCTGTTTTTTTCAACCATAGCCATCTCATGCGAAGAGCCCAACTAAGATTTTGGAGATTAGAAATTCACAGACCACCAAGCTCTTTGGGGAGGCACACTTTAGGCCACGCCACCAGACAATGACCACCTTTGGTCACGATGCTATGAAAACATTGGAGGGTAGAAATGCTGGTCTTATGTCTGTCATAGTATCTCTAAGCACATGCAGTGATTCCAAGATTGAGAAACTTCAATGATGCAAAATTTTGTAGGGCAAGAAGTCTTAGTTCTGCTCGAATGGAATCCGCTTCCACCACAATGCCCTCCATTGTCGTGTATGTGACTGTTCCAAACAGGGAAGCAGGTAACTGGTCCATAATAGCTTTCTGTGCTATTAATTCTTCCTTCAGCACTTTGAGTCCTTGCTAATCACGTTGGCAGTTTTCTCCGATGAGAAAACAGACAGATTAGTACCTTTTCAGCTTGTGGGCATCCAATATTTGTCCACTTGATTAGTGTTCTTCTTCTAAGGTTTTGCTTATTACTGTTGCATATTTTCTGTGTATATTTCTGGCTTTTGCTTTAGTTGTCAAAAGATAACTTGTCTCACATCTATCATAGGCAAGAAGCTGTTACAGAGCATCATTAGCGAGACGCTTGCTGCTTGTGTCAATATAGTACCTGGTTTGATTTCAATTTTCTCATCACTTATTTTCTTGAAAATTTTTTACATTACGAATGCAGTGCACAAGAACATGTGATTGCGTTTTTTTCAATTATTTATTTTCCTAAATGGAAAATTTTGTTCTGTTTAAATAATATAATAACATCACTGGGAAGATCTAGATATACTTGTATTAATTTTTGCTGGATGTTGAACACTAAATATTCTCATTTCTGAATTAGTTGGTAGGTTTCTCTTAAGTTGTGCCAGGTGAAGTAAGGCTAGATACATCTATAAATGAGATGAGCTTGATAACTCTGTATTGTCAGTATATAGCCTGTAAGAACTAACTGTGGCATAGGCGCATAGCTTACTGAAATGATTAGTTAAACTTACATGTTAAATATAATTTGCATATCTGGCTTCAGGCAACCAAGAGTCAAGACAGCGATAAACTGAAATGAAGTGTTTTTTTTTTGGGGGGGGGGGGGCGGGAGGAGGGGGAATGAGGCCTCCTGCCATACAAGAGTGGTCAGTAGAATTGCATATAATTTGTTCCTTGCTGTTCATTTGAGTGGTTACTATGAATACCTTACTCTCTGTTGTTTATACACGTGTTGGAATAGAATGTCCTTTCTTTATCTTTGAAGCGGTGAAATAAACTGAAGTCCTCCATACCTTTTTCAGGCATTGAACCGTTTACTGGTGGGAGGGAAAGGTGTGGTAGGGCATCTCTAAGAGATTAGCAAAAAAGATTAGCCAAATTTACTGATTTAGCTACTCTCTAAAATAGATTTGACAAAAATATACTAGAGTACTCCAACAGACTCTATAAAACTAAGAGGCTAGATGGCTAGTGAGATAGGCTATCCAAAAATAGAGAGCGAATGAGGTGGGATGGAGAGCTACTAAATTTGGAGAGTCATTTACAAAGTGTTGGAGACGTTTTTCTTTTAATAATAGTCAAATTTACCTTTAGAAAATGATTTGGCTAATCTCTTGGATATGCTCTAAGATTTCCATTCAGACTAAATAAAGTTTGTTATTTTCGTAGTACTTATTTGTTATCCCAAACTTTCTAAAATTCTTCTTGAAAATCCCTCCCTGCTTATCAAACTAAGCATATCTGACCAA
Organism: Miscanthus lutarioriparius; assembly: GCA_904845875.1. Classification (NCBI taxonomy): domain Eukaryota; kingdom Viridiplantae; phylum Streptophyta; class Magnoliopsida; order Poales; family Poaceae; genus Miscanthus; species Miscanthus lutarioriparius. The sequence goes on along the minus strand of CAJGYO010000001.1, from coordinate 11,825,099 downwards.
GAATCTGCCCTTTTTCAGGTGCAATCTGATGCTTAAGAATTGCTCATCATCAAGACCAGGGAATCACTTCTGGGTCCCTTGACTGCACGTGTCAAAGGCTCTTAAAGCCAACCATGAATATGAGTAAGCTCCATTAAGTTTACTGATGCTGTGTTTGTTGATTGAAACAGCTATGGTATGCTACTCTTGTTCTGGGATTTACGTGTTACTCGCCCATAACTGGTGGTAACACCAAGTGTTTGGAATGGATCAAGAACAGCACTAGGGACAACTGATCTCTTTCAGTGCTCGAAATAATGCGAATATCAAAGTGCCCAAGAACATGAAGTGACTCAGCTCTCTTCCAGTGGCTTGCACAAGGGAGTTTCCTCTCTTGACCTGTATATATCAGTGCTCTACCAAATATTTTACCATCTTCTGGTGACAAAATGCTTTGGTGTCTCGTGTGGGTACCCAAATGCATGCGTTGCTCTGAGCATTGACTGATTGATCCGTGTAAGTCCAAACCAGATCATATCCAAACATGCGTATTGTTGCTCTTGATCGATTTTTGGGCTTACTTTTCTGCTGATATGCCTGAACCTGACGTTGCGTCACCGGCTGTTGAAGTATTGCTCTTATCACGTGCACGACGCTTGTTACATGATGATTTTACCCAATGGTTTGTTGATATTTTCAGATATTGTAATTGTATGGGACAAGTCCTGATATACCTTCTATATATACTAGGTACAAATCTGGGCTGTGGAATGTTGTAAGAGCAGAGAATTATACTCCCTCTATTCCAGATTATAAGTCATTTCAAAAATTTTAGAAAGTTAAAGCATCTCGAGTTTAACCAAAATTATAGAGAAAATTTAAAAAGATTTATAACATCAAATAGTTATATCATAAAAATATAATTAATGAAGAATCTAATGATATGGTTCTGTTTGGATCTCTTACTCTAAACTTTAAAGCTCTAAAAACTTTAGAGTATTTTAGCTTACTTTTGAGGTCTAAAATTCTAACGTGAGGTTGACTAAAGTTTAGAGCTAATTTTAGACCACTTATTTGAAGACTTTAGCTCTAAAGTTTAAAACAGTGGATCCAAACATGCCCTTAGTTGGTACCATAAATATTATTATTTTATCATGTAAATTTAGTATAGTTTTAAATCTCCCGCTATAGCTGTCGCTATAGCCCGCTATAGCCATTTGAGGCAAGGTGCCGCTATTTGAGTTCATGTACAATTTAGCCGATATATCCGCTATAGCCCGATATAGAATCACTATTAGTTGTTTTAAAGATATACCGCTAAACACCTTAGCCCGTTATTTAAACTATTGAAATTTAGTCAAACTTAAGATTCTTTGACTCTCTGAAATTTTTGGAATGACTTGTAATTTGGAACGGATGGAGTAAAAGTTTATGCTGAAGGCAATAGCCCGCCACGCAATCTGGGCATCCTTTTGAGGCGCTGCTCCTGTTGCAACACGTCTCGTCAGGACGCTCGATGGACATCACGGCTGCCCTGATGAGGCCGTTGATGCACGGGACGGGGCGAGACGTGTCCTGCCGGCGTGCGCCCGTACCGCAGCTAATCAGGCGGTTTTCACCCATACCACGTGAAAATCACACGGACTGCATGGCGTGCGCCCAGCGGATCAGACTGCCAGGTGTTTCCGTTTTAGAGCCTCCTCTAGTAGTCCTATACTGGGTTACTGAACATCAGTGGCCAGTTGCTGGTGCCAGATGCAGCAATCACGGAGTCCATCGACATGTTTGGAGATAGGACCTCCCGGAGCAGGTGATCAAGGCAATAAGTGCTACGACGAAGACGTGCAACAAGGAGCTCTCCAAGGCCCTAGCTGCAATGACATCGGAGTCGGGGCGGCCAAGATGGAGGTCGTGCTCATGCATTGTATGATTATTCGGTGTCACACTAGGAAGTCGCCCAATTGAGCAGATTTGGTGTGTTTGAGATCGGGATCATGCTGTTGTTCTAATGTGTTGCACATGTGTTAGTTGGAGGTCAGTGAGTTGCCACCTCCAGTTTGTTAGTGTTGGGGAGTGCAAGACAGTGGCTAAGGAATTGTCTTGGAGGATTAGATGGAGCTTCTTGCATACAAGTTTTAGACAGAGGTGTTCCGGTTGTCGGAAGAAAATGGTCGAAAGTCGGCTTGGTGAGTTAGAAGATGTATTGGTTGCTTTTGGAGGCCAAATTATTATGGCCTCTTGTACCCCTAGAATGGGTAGCCCGTTTATTTCTTTTCGTCTAATCTGTCCAATCTGAGAAGCTATTTACCCTGCTTGCTTGCATATGTAATTCTCTCTTCTCCTTGTTAATATATGCTGGCTATGTCGTGGATCTTTAAAAAAAAACAAATAACCAGAAGACAACTACGCACGGGCTGGACCAGATTGGTACACGTTCAGATAATCAGATACGGCCAAGTGACAGCTTGTGAATCGCACCGCAATCCTCTCGCGTATCCAAGATGAGCGATGAGGCAGCTTTTGTACTGTACTCTACATGCTCGTGAGTCGTGACACTGCCGACGTACGAAATTCAAGAGTTCACTGTTCACCACCGCCTCCAAATTAACCTCTTGAAACAGGCCAACAGCCATACAGAACATAAACGAAAGCAGTACACTGATTCTCTAGCTACCCGTGACGAAACAATTTTTTCACGTGTCACGTCCGTTAGTGGGGTCTTCTTTTATAATTTGTACTTTTTAGCTTATTTTTTTAATTAAAATATTATTTTTCTCTTATAATAAATTAGTCGGAACAATATTTTAGCTTGATTTTTCAACCGTTAACATTGGAAAGGAGCATAAGCTAACAGCAGGACAACCAACTGCACACCGACCGATGTGGCAGCCGCAGCGCTTTGCCGTCATCCCGTCGTGCATGGGCACGGACGGACTCGGGGGCTCAGTTGCAGGGCTCCCTCGCGAATCCGACGCGCGAGCCGGCGACGTCGACGACGACCCTGACGTTCTGCTGCTGCAGGTTGGCCACCACGTTGACGACGGCGTTCACGTTCTGCGGCGCCTCGGCCATGGCCAGGCACGCCAGCGGCGTGGCGCTGCTGTGGATCAGCGTGTTCTCCATCGGCAGCGTCAGGTCCACGCCGCCATCCATGTGCAGCGTCACGGCCGGCGCGCCGCCCGCCGCCACCTCGTCCGTGTTGAAGCAGGTGTCGAAGGCACCCAGCGACGTGTACCCGCTCGGCGCCGCCACCTGCCGCCGGAACTCCTCGCTCAGCGCCGCGTACACGGGCGCCGTCCACCGCGTGATCACCGTCCCCGAGTCGATCACCGTGCCGGCGCCGGTGGCTGGGTCGAACGCGAACGACCCCGCGGGGACCTTCACCAGGGTCCGCCCCACGCTGAGCCCCGTCACGTTCACGTAGTACAGCGACGGCCGGTGCGGGTTGGTCAGCAGCGGCGTGTACCGGACGTTCCTGGGCTGCCCGGCGGCGCCCAGCCGGAGGGAGCCGGAGAAGTAGTACGACCTGTAGCTCGGCAGGCAGTAGGAGAAGACGCCGTTGTACCTGCTCCCGGTCTGTGACAGCAGCGACATGGGGCCCCGGCCGAGGCCGAGGAGCCCCTGCTTCGGCAGGTTCGTCGTCGGCCCGGTCACCGCGCCCACGCACCCGAACGCGTAGCTGGCGATGGCGTCCTTGCCCAGCCGCAGCGTGTCGCTGCCCAGCGACGCCTGGAACGCGGTGTCCGCGAACGGCTTGGAGAAGGCGCACGTAGGCAGCGGCGCCGACGCGTCCTGGCTCGCTGGGCACGGCTGGCCGTCGAAGAGCGGGCACCAGTCGGAGGCGCACGGGAGAGAGGCGTACGAGGAGGAGCTTGCCGGGATGAAGCGGCTGCCGGCAGGGCACGTGTCGCACGGGGCGCAGTGCGACCAGGTGGCGTCGGCGCTGGTGTCGAGCGCCAGGAGGAGCTGCTGCACTGGGGTACCGAGCCCCGCGCGGACGACGTACGAGGGCGGAGTCTGCCCGGAGGCGACGGGAGCGGAGGTGACGCCGCCGGACGAGGCCGCCTTGGACGAGAGGAAGAGGAGCCGCGCGTCGTCGGTGCGGGCGAGCGCGATGATGGACTCGAGCGGGGACGGGGACGGCGGGTGCACGTTGTGGTACACGGAGAGGTCGGCCGCCGAGGCGGCGGTGGCGGCGACGAGGAGGAGAAGGATGGTAGTAGTGGTGGCCGCCATGTCGAGGGAGCTAAATAAGCTAGGGAGTGTGGGTGTGGAGTGAGGAGTGTGCGAGGTGGGTTTATATAGCTGGGGCGCTGGGTTCTTGGAGTACGTACTGCGGTGTTTTAGCTAGGATTTTGGTTATTTGAGCTCATTTTTTATTATTTTAATAAGGGAGCTCATTTTTTAATTACAGATAAGTTTGTACATCTGGCAAATCTTGTTCTTGGCGTGGCCATATCCTTGGGGAGGGATTTGACTATCTAGTTTATCTTGGTTTTTTTTATCAGGTTTATCTTGGTTGGTTAGAACCACTAGAAAGAGCGCAACAACCAACGGCCAGTTCGTTTCGTCGTAAACGATCGTGGATTATTTACTGCTGGCTGGTTTGGTGTGAAAGAAAAATACTGTTTTAGCTTATAATCACGATCGTATATGAGCGAGCGAACATGTTGTGACCAATTTTCCGTCGCCCTACCCTAGTACACTGTGACCAATTGTCCTCTCACAGTCACAGACTATCCATGATTCCATGGTGAGGCATTCTGGGTTTGAGCTGCCTTCGAGAACCTTACGCCGCTCTTTTGGTGAAGAGGGCTCCTTTGATTTCTTAGCCCTTCATTTTCCATTTTTTCCCCCGGATTTTTGTATTCTTTTTTCCTGCTAGGCTGTCTGATATCTTTCAGTAAAATACGTGCATCGCATGTTCTCAAATAACCATGCATAGTTTCATGGATTTTTCATTCTGAATTTCCAAGGACGGCCGATCAGAGTTTTTTTTAAACCGTATATATATACTGTATGTCATCGTGAGTTCATGCCCGTGTGGGGAGATCACAGTCACACGGACCATCCATGGTGCGGCATTTTGGGTTTGAGCTGCCTTCAAGAACCTCACGCCGCTCTTTTGGTGAAGAGAACTCCTTTGATTTCTTAGCCCTTCGTTTCCTTTTTTTCCCCCGGATTTTCTTCTTCTTTTTGCTTGCCACGCTGCCTGATCTCTTTCCCACATTTTTTTTACTTCTTTTGTATTGTGGTCGTTCTCAAGAATAGTTTCTTCCTTTGAATAAAATACGTGCCCATGCATAGTTTCATGGAATTTTCGGTCTGAATTTCCAAGGACGACGGATTATATATACTGTATGTCATCGTGAGTTCATGACCGTGTGGGGGCGAATGCAGATGGACATATGCCAATCAGAAAAGCACGGTGAACTGAACTGGAATCCAAAGACAAGGCAGAGTACTTGTGGGGAAGTAATTAAGCCTCTACTAAGCTAGTCGTACCCTTGTGTGAAATCTTGCCGGCCTGCTGCATGCATTGCAGCCGTATACCCTGAAAAAAAAGGTATTACGGGGACGAGACAGCTTCTTCACGGGTCAACAAGGACAAACATCATCTTATCTTGTCGACTCGCCATCGCCAGCAGGTATTCATTCATGCATGTCGCCAGCACTCAGCAGCCGCCAAGCAAATTCCTACGCGTCTCTGAATTACTACACGAGTCTGACGGACGCCCAACGCTTCGCAGTCGCTCGCAGCATTGCTGTGGACTGTGCGTGCGACTGTGGTTAACTGACGAGTGACGACCACACACCCACCACGGCATATATACATTCGCTGGCCGGGCCACCGGACCGTTACGTTGGCGTGGCGATCGATCGAATTGCTGGTGCACGCGCGGGCGCGGCCACACGTGAGGACCACTACTTACACTAAGCGAATAGGCGATCGGGTCGATGGATATGCATGGATCGGCACACTGGCGTGTCTGCGCAATGGTACAGGAGGTAAGCTACAAAGATGATAATGATAATGATAATGCATGCATGCGCTAGCTGATGCGCATCGTATTCGTATGTACAGACACGGAGAGCGGATCTCAGTCTCACCATTTTAGGCCTTGTTTAGATGCAGTGGATTGAGATGAATCCGATAACATCAAACAAACCTTAGCTGGTCACGCCTGCCGCCTATAGTATTTACTAATTACAGGCTCAATGGTGATAATCCATCCATCTCCGTCCACTGTTGTTTGGTGCTGGAATGGGCGAAGCATGCAAGCAGCCAAGCCAACGAGTAGCTGCGGCCTACACTGTTCCACACCCACCGAAAGCTCCTATCTCCCTGCATGCATGAACAGTGCGCGGCGCTGCAAATTTTGTTGGCGTTCAGTTCACGAGCGGCACCCTGCAGCTCGGCGTGCACGATACGGCCACGCCGCACGTACTTGGGGGGCCAGGCACTCAGGCAGGCCTAGCTGAGTAGCTGTGGCTTTTTTCTTCTTATTACGTTTTGCTTTCAATTTAGGAGGTCTCGAGCGCACAACATTGTTGATCATGTTTCTAGTACTACTACATGGCAGGAAGATGTTACGGACCCAATCGTACGTAGTTCCTTTTTTTTCATCTCATCTCATGCAAGGCACTAATTACACCCAAATGGACACCTGAACCTGTCGCGTCTGAGCATCCAACACCGCAAACACGCCAGCAGTCAACAACACTTGACCAAAATTGCGGAGGCATTGCTCAAGAACGAACTCGTCGCCTATCCGACGCAAAAGCATATGTCCATGGCTAGGGACAAAAGGCATCGCGTATATAGCATAGGAGATTAGGGGTAACTCTTTGTCACCGAGTAATCCTCTGTCTGAGTTAACACGCCACGCCAGCAGTCAGGAAGCGCACGAGATGACCGACGAGCTCGATCAGCAACCCCGGCGAGTGTAGGCCGCCGGACCGCCGGAGCATGCATGCCAATGCCAACAAAACCTCCCCTGTTCTCCTACGTGCGCGTCCAACCAAACAAATCAGCTCCCGATTACCAAGACTAGACTACTGATGACTGGAGTAATAAAAATACTCTCTGCAGCCTGCCTGACGAATACGATTCCTCCATGGAATTCCTGCACGGCCTAGGGCCAGGCCAGGGGGCAGGGGGTGTCCCGTCCACGCGCTCCCTACGCCTGCATGATCCAAAGGCAGCCAGGTCACGGGTCCCTGGATCCGCAGCGATGCGGACAAGGCTCGCCAGTCGCCACCCTCTCATCACTCTCAGCCTAGCTAGCATTTTCCCTGGATCATTGCATTGTACTCCCTCCGTCCCTCAACAGAGGACGTTTTGGGATTGAACGCAGAGCCCAAAGTAAGAGCTAAAAGACCACAACACCCCTATAATGTAATCATTGCTCTCAGGACCACAGCACTCCTATAATGTAGTCATTGCTCATAGTGTCAGATTGAAAAACATGCATGAAATGGATTTTGTATTAGGGGAGACGAACCCGTGACCACTGGCTCTTCGCACCAGCGAACATCGCCATAGTGTCAGATTGAAAGACATGCACCACTTTTGCATTAGGGGGAGCATGTCCCGTGACCACGGCACGCTTTCGGCTAACATCCTGGCCGCCGCTCCCTAGCTTGGGGGAGCATGTCCCATCGCCACCACCGCCCCCTAGCTTCAGGGCATGCTTGGAGGCCACATCGCCGTCGCGGACCGCCGGCTTAACAACGGGCTCGGGGTTCCCATCGCTTTCGCTGCTGCTGCCTCTCAGCTTTTGCCCATTTTGCGCTGCCGAGTGCACGGCGATGGATCGAGCCAGCGGTCGGGTTTAGGGAGGCGCCGCCCAGCGCCAGCCATGCCCGATGGGGAGGAGATGGAAGACGGGGATGCGGCACTGGGATGCAGAGGAGATGGGGAGGCAGAGGAGATGGGAATGCGGCACTGGGATGTGGAGGAGATGGAAGACGGGGAGATGGGGAGGCGGAGATGGGGATGCGGCACTGGGATGTGGAGGAGATGGAAGACGGGGAGATGGGGAGGCGGAGGAGATGGGGATGCGGCACTGGGATGCGGAGGAGACGGGGATGGGAGCCGACGGAGATGGAGAGGTGGATGCGGATGGGTGTGCTTTCTCCGTCCGTGACCGAGAGGATATGCCACTGGAGATATTTTTTCCTTCCACCGGCTGTTTTTTTTTTTACTTTTTTATTCGTGAGAGTGGGAGACAGGAACGTGATGGATGGTCGGTTGCAGTACTCAGTATAGGTAGTAGCTAAGAGACATCTATTTTGATACTCATTTTGAATGTTTGGACGTCCTCTGTCGAGGGACGGAGGGAGTAGGAGTAGTAGCTCTAGCTCTCTGTCGCACTCGCACACGCAGCTACCGAGCCAGCAAATGGGGTGCGCCGGCGTACGAATCGTGTGCTCTTCCCCAAGCCTCAAGGAATTCAGCTGCGCAGCCGCGGCACTAGGACGGAGATGCCTGCGTCTGCGTTTACTCCTAGCACATCTGGGTGGGAAACTGCTCGGGCGCCCGGGCGGTATGCCTCTTGCCGTACCAAAGTACGAACGAGCTCCGCGATCGTGTTTCAGGTGGGATTTAATAAAGTTTAGAGTATCACGCCAGATGTCACGTTGAGGTGTTATATATGAGTGTTTAAATAGTAATAATAAAATAAATTATAAAAATTCTTATGAATCCGCTAGACGAATTTATTAAGCTTAATTAATTCGTTATTAGCATATGGTTACCGTATCTTTACTGTAGTACCACATTGTCAAATCATAGAATTAGGTTTAAAAAATTCATCTCACAAGGTAGTCGCAATCTGTGCAATTAATTATTTTTTAGTATATATTTAATACTTCGTGCATATGTCAAACATTCAATATGATAAGGACTAAATTTTAGGGGAGGAACTAAACAAGCCTTAGAGTCAGATCAACAGGAGCGTATGCGTGCTCCCTCACTGACAGCTGCTGATTGTATCCTCGTCGTGTGCGCAAGCACGGTCGTTTTCGCGTCTCAGTATATACTCCTGCCTTGCAAAAATCAAACGGAGCACTGACCACATATTGCCAGCTTGCATTTCTAACCCAGCTGAACGGAGCTAGGAATTAGCAGGTTTGATTGTACTGCAAGTGTGGAGCATAGAGTAAGGGAACTTATAACTCTGTTTCAATAATATATATATATATACATACTCTATTTGGATTTGTTCTGCTCTTAACACACTGCGTGTCACGGGAACCACAATACAGAAGCATTCGATGGAATTGGATTTGTTTCAGTGTGCTTCGGTTAAAACACTGAACGGACGTGTATCCACGAACCATCAAGCATACCAAAGCTTTATTATCATTGAACAAATCAGGCGAAGTGTCTAGTTACCGCAAATAAATAAATCCAACTTGGTCACTCGACAGGTAAACACCACTATACCAGGGCAGAGTAGGCAAGGCGTTTTGCAAGGCATTGTATAACTATACATGCAATCTCTGCTGATGTTAGGCAAAGCCCTACAAGAAGCTGCACTCATAAAACAGGGCCAAGCAGAGTGTAGAACAAGAACAGGCGAGCAGGAATACAACAAAGTTTGACACGATGCCTGGCCGGATGTCAGCGGAGTGATGTCTGCCCGGCGAGATGGAGCAACGCCTGCTTGTGGTAAGCCGTGCGGAGCTTCTTGTACTTCTGCACAAAGGTTGCAAGGTCGATGTCTTTCTCCAGGAACTTCTGGTGCAGCTCCTCAGACTCCTCGTCCAGCTTTGCCATCGATGCTGAGGAAACAACAGTAATGATTAGTTTGTGTGACAAACATCTTACAAATTCAAATACTTGGAATTATATATTCCTTTTTTTTGTTGTTGTTTCGAACTGGTAATGAAACACTTCAGAAGATTCTAGCATATAACGTACACAGGAACTGAAGATGTTATTGTTCAGAGTACTTACTTTGGAGCTTGTCGAGCAGTGCGGCAGGGGAATACGACCTCATAATATCATCCTTTTGCCTCTCCAAATCAGTAAGCTGGTCTTGAGCAGCAGCCAGTTCTGAGGTTCTAATTATTGTGCACTACACAAAATTATAAATGCAAATGAAATCTCAGCAAAGAAATGAAGCGCTGAAAACATAAGAACAAAATCAGTACAAAGCTTCACAGTAACAGTATTACAAGGTTCTCGTTTCATGGTATTAACAAATTTTATAAACTATGCTGATCCTTTGATTTAATAATGAATAGCACGACCACAATGTTTGCTATCTTTCTTCATGAAATATATAGGTGACAGTGCTGCACCTGATTCCTAAGCTCCAAAATCCGCTGCTCCTTTTCTAAATTTTCCCCTGTAGTTTACAACACCAAAGAGATAAAGAAAATGTTACATATATATCTTATTTGAAGTTCTGTAAAATGTAAATCAAAGGGTACTTTTGAAGCACCATAATTTTTTTTGAAACAATTCAAACACGACTATTTAAACAAACAGAATGTATAACTCACTTGCAAGTTGCAATGTCTCCTTTCTAAGCTCATCACGTACCTGAACATTAAGAAAGAGGGCCCAGTCAGCAAATACACAAGACTTCAGTAATTTCCTATATGGGTATGCCAGAGATGAGGCATTGAGGAAATAAACACTAAACCAGATAAGAAGCAGTCACATCACAAAATAAATACTTGCAAAACAACCACCAACACATGGACGAGGCACCAGAGGAAAGATGAAACATGTGTTAAAAACTAAAAACTTAGCCCACAAGAGGATTGGCAATACTAAGCTTTCAAGGATTTTGTACACTAGGAGATAGATTGTAAAGAAATAATGAACAAAAATAGTAGCATTGGAACTCTGACATCATTAACTAATCAAGAAGGTTTCAAAACTGTTTCCATAGCCAGTGTGGTGAGGATATCCAATATAGACGAGGAGACACTCTTAGGAACCTCAAGAATATTGGAACCACCGAACCAAAGAAAGCTGATTTCAAAGTTCAAAATTCAAAGGAACCTGAATAACAATATTAGGTGAGGAGACATTCTTAGGCACCGTTTGGATTGTAGGAATTTCAAAGAATTTCAAAATCCAGAGGAACGCAATTCCTATGTTTTGCTGACGCCAGGTGCCGTTTGGATTGGAGCAATGAATCTCACTGTTCCTCTGGAAAAGCACGCTTCCCTTTGCAAAACGCAGAAACAAAAACATCCGCTCCGACCCAAAAGTTTTCGCGGATGGCCAAGGTGAACGCGCGTGTGAAAGAGAAAACAGAGGTAAAGGAAGCTCGAAAAAGCAATTGTGTCATGGCCACCAGGATCGAAGCAACATTTGCACCACTGCAATGACACCTCACAGCCTATCTCAACCTCTCCTCTCTTTCCAGCTTCCACGCGGATCAAGCGCCTAGGCGAGTGCAAAATGGACCTTCTTGAATGGAACGACGTTTAAGGACCTGCCCTTGCCAGTTGGGAGAAGTCAGTGGTGGATGCGTGTGGGATGAGAGAGGTGCTGGCCAGTGATGGAGAGAGACCAGATGAGGCTTGGGGAAGAGATAAGATCGAGCTTGGGAAGGAACGAGCAGCAGAAAGTAGATAGATGAAGTACTAAATCTTCACTGCTGTGGGGTAGCAATTTGAATGGTTCATATATCAGTGGCTAGGAAAAAAACTCTCATGCCTATAGAGATGAGTTAATCCATCCGTTGATGACTATAAATAAATAAATAAAGGCTGTGCACATCCAGTTCAGGCAAATTGGATTCCTATTTATCTCCAATTTTTCTTATGCTCCTATTCCTGAATTCCAAACTCCAACTCATAAAAAAATTGAGTGTTTCAATCATCTGTTTTGCCACTACACTTCTTTCCTATTCCTATAGCTTTTCCTTTCCTGTGTTTTTCATTCCTTCGTTCCAAACAAGCCATTAAAATGTGGGTTATGATGCAGAAAGGATTTCAGCATCCTCTGGTGAACCCAGCATCACAAATATAAAGAAGTGGTTGTGCAACAGAGCTTACATTGTTTTGGGTTTTCACTTGATCAAGTGAGTTAAAGAATGCATTATATGCCTCTTTGTCTTTCAAAAGCCTCTGTAATTCCTCAATACTGCACAGAAAATTTTGATTAAAAAAATAGCACGATATAACAAGGTTGTCAACTCCAGCCAAATGATGCATCATCAGGAAAATTAATATTGTGCAAATACATATGCTGTCAACATATAGAATTCACAAATACAGCACAGCAATGCATAAACGGTCAATCCAAAATTAGCCAGCACTTATCAATTAGTTCTCCAACCTACACCAAATGCCATGTTCTAGACAACCAGTTCATCTCTACTTTTATTACCCTTACAATCACCCTACAAGCTGCCTCGTTCTGGTTGTTCACGCTTGCCTTAACATATGTACAAGTACAACACAGATATGAGATGCCAATCCATAACACAATGGTATATGCTGAAGGACCATGCCCTACTATAGTGTTAAGGTATCAAAATTAGAGCAGTCATATGTTATAGATCTGGACATAGTTTTGTTAAATGACCCAGTTTAGTGATAACCCTAAAAGCATGTGATTGAAAGGCAAATATGCCTCTAACAGGATACCCAGGAGCTCACACTGTAACAAACAACAACACACACGAACACAAGTGGTTTTCGTGGCTAGAATGACTTAGCCTTTTTCTGGTTTTTCTCTTCTACTAATATAGCCAACGTAAGCTACAAATCAGGCTGTGATAGCCTCCTAATAAATGCAGAAAATTACCCAACTAATCAGCCTATTACTTCCTATTACTCCATGCTGAAATTTAGCTAAAGTAAATGATATGAACCTAGACACTAGCATGCACCTACACACACAGGATTATTTCCTTCAGTGATTTGTAGTAAAGGATGACAAAGTACTTCGATGCAACATAATAAATATGAGACAGGAGACAATCTTGTATGCAAGAAAGCTAGACATAAATCCTTAAAAGGAAATAAGACTATGTGCTAACCTCTTATCCTTCAAACGGGCAATTATCCCAGCAGCCTCAGCAGGAGATGGTTGCCCACGGGATGAAGACTGCGGATTACCTGAAGCTCTTTGGTGTGGACTAGCACTAGAAGAGGTAGGGGTGGATGGACGTGAAGACGAACCTACAACTGAGGGAGGGTACCAAGACTGCGTGGGGATGTCCTGGAAATTTGGATCTGTTTGCTGCTGCTGAGAGTTGCTATGAGCACATTCAGCAGAGCCAATGACAGCAACCAAGAGAAGCAAAATTTTCAGAACTTGTAAGGCATAATTTCTTATATGGCATCCTTAAACATTCAGGAAATGGCACATATAGCAAAAAAGGGCAGACCCAGTGCCGGAGGCTCCCACATGAGTGGGGTCCGGGGAAGGGAAAAACCGAGGCAAGCCTTCCCCCCGCAAAATCTACGGAGAGGCTGCTTCGAACCCACGACCTGGTGACTCAGTGAGACAGCTCTCACCACTGCACCAGGCCTGCCCCGCAAAATGGCACATATAGCAATCAGGTAAAATTCTCTTTGGTTAACTAAAGAAGGGTTGTACAGGGAGAGAAAAACTAAAACTAGACACCACAGTGTTGTGATTGCACAACTTATTTGAACTAACAGGTTCCAAAGAAAACATGTACCAAATGCATATAGGAAATTAGGAATATTTAAAACCTAACTAATTAGACAGATTACGCCAGGGCTCATAGAACATAGATAATGGCCACACCATGGATTTATTTCAATAAGATCAACATACCCGAAGAGAGGAAATCTCCAGCTCATCGTATAGAGTAATCTGCATTGAAAGAAAGTTACGGATGTTAATTGATAAACCGATTGGTGACGTAATATGAGATGTTTGAACCCTTCTTATTTGTCAAGATCAAATTGACATCCAAGTAAATTTTGATACGAATTGCATAATAGTGGTAATTAGTGCTTGCGAAGATAACACTAGTCAGTTTTTTCCACAACGGTCGAAAGCAAATTTCACTACGCACCTAACCAAATTACAAAGTTCAACAGATAAAGGTACCAACAAAACAAAATGCAAGCTACCAACGCATCCACGATTCTGATTGCCAAGGGATCAGCCATCAAGGACAAACACCTTACAATCCAACTAGAAACGCCAAAGTATGGCCAACTGACACATAACACTAGCCAGTTGCATCATCATAAAACAATCATTTCACTAAGTTGCCTATATGTGCGTGAGGCAGCAGTAACTTGCTATTACCATGCATTCTAGAGTTAAAATGGGCCAGTAACTATGCAGACAAATCGTCGGAAGCGGGCATGATCCTGAGCACACAACTTCCAGTAGGGGCAGGGGCGGACTTAAGGAAGGGGCACAGGATTCAGTTGAACACGGGGACGGGCCCAGATGGATCACCAGATAAATTTCGGGGGGGAAATCGAAATTCTTAAGTACAATACATACATACAGTTTTAATTTGATCAGATCCGAAAATAGATAACTTATAAGGTAGGGTTTGGGTGCTCGGTTTCACACAGCGGGAAGGGAAGAGAAGGGGTGGGCGTACCTGCTCGTCGCCGGCAAAGGTCCCCAAGAAGACCTTGAAGGCGCCGATGGAGACCTGGGCACCCGGCGTAGGGCAACGGCGGCGGTTGCCCAGTCGTCGCCGTGCGGGAGAGAGAACACACGCGGGGGAACGAGAGAAAGGAATTTGGTTTCCTTACACGCGTTTCTTTCTGTCTTGTGCCCCACCTCTCCGTGGGCAGATCGGCCCAGTATGCACGCAAAGATTTTGGAGGACACGTGTCGGTATCGATATTAGATACCCAAAATAGTAAAGTTAGCGTTCACGCTGACTTTTTCGGATGACTCAAGACATATTAAAAGGTTTCGTCCGATTTTAAGACCGTGGACTCCGTCTCGTCCGACCTCAAGGTCGCGGGCACCGTTTCGGCCCTTGGGCGCGGGCTTCGTCTCGTCCGACCCTAAGGACGCGGGTTCCATCTCGCCCGACCTCGAGGACGCGGGCTCCGTCTCGCCCGACTTCGAGGACGCGGGCTCCGTCTCGCCCGACCTCGAGGCTGCGGGCTCCGTCTCGCCCGACCCCTTGGATACGGGCTCCGTCTCGCTCGACCTCGAGGCTGCGTGCGCCGTCTCGCCCGATCCTAAGGACGCGGGTTCCGTCTCGCCCCACCCATTGGGTGCGGGCTCCGTCTTACTCGACCCCTTGGGTGCGGGCTCCGTCTCGCCCAAGGACGCGGTTTTCGCCTCGCCCGACCTCGACGACGCGGGCTCCGTCTCGCCCGACCTCGAGGACGCGGGTTTCTGTCTCGTCCGACGGGGACCCATACCGCCGCCAACCACTCCGGGTCCAAGCGTAGGGGCCTAGGTCAAAACTCTGACGTCAGGGAAGAGGCTAGCACACCTCGATGTAACACGTGGCCATGACGGACCATACATAGGGATTCACATCAAGAACATTGTCGAGACGTGCCGGTGTTGTTCTGTCTCATCCTCATACGGACGCTGACAGACACGTCAGTTCACCACGACGTCCACTAGGACAGAGTGGAACGCCATGACCGGCAGATGACGCCTGCGCATGGTGCCAGTGATGAACAGGGCCGTGACATGGAGCCGTTCCTATTAACATCTATAGGATCAGCGGAACCCGCATAAAGGAGAAGAAGGACCCAGCAACTCTGGAAGCCTTCTTCTCTCTCGTTCTTCTACTTTTTCTCCTCTGTAACCCGTGCTTTCTCTTCGCCTATAAAAGAGAAAGCAGGGTGCCCCACGCCGAGGGAGAGCGAAAACACAAGAGCACAACATGAGCACACGGCTGAGCGACAATCGAGCTCTCAACACCCGCTCACTCTTTCCACCAGAGACTTGGGATCCTAGCCCTCTCTCGCATGTTTGTAACCCCTACTGCAAACTAAGTGCCGGTAACACGAGCAGCAGCGAACTGGACGTATGAACGTTTTGCCTGAACCAGTATAAACCCTTGTGTCCTCCGAGCACACCATTCGAGCCAGACGCGCAAATATAAATTTACTCATTGGTGGTCCAAAAACACCGACAGTTGGCGCGCCGAGTAGGGGCTTTTTGCGCGTCTCGACATCCACATCAGGCCTCAGATAGCTAGTCACGACATCAGCTAGGTCCCGGGCACGCACGTGCGCTTCAGCAACCTGGACTTCATCATTACAACGGAGAGAGAGTTGGCGCAGGCTCCTACCGCCGTCCTGCCTCTCCACTCCGCCGGCCTCGACGCGATCGCCGAGACGCTTGAGGTGCTGCAGCTGCATGCACCGGAGGCCCACGCCCCCGGGAGTGACCAGCTCATCGGCTTCGATTACGGGAGGCTAGAGCGCCAGTTCGGCGCCTTCCTGGGACCCCAACCGTCCTAGAAGGACCTACGCCGCCTCACCTTCTCGTTCGCCAACGTCATGACATAGCTTGCCGGAGGAGAGCCGCTCTCCTTGAAATACCTCATCCGAAGCGCCCCGACAGCACTCCTGTTTGGTCTACGCCACGCCGCAGAGACCGTTGGCCACCTTGTGGCGCAGCGCACACCCCATCCCCTATGAATGACGAGTTTGTGGGGATGGCCAAATATCGTCGCAGAATCTTTCCACGACCTCCTCGTGGGAGAATCGGAGTCGCCCTCCGACTTTGACTCCAGCAGGAGGGGCCATCACCCCTCGTGTGAATGTTTCATGGCAGGTTCACCCGAGGGATACATAAAAAGTATCCAGGAGGGAGGGGCTACCCCAATAGACGACCTCGATGATGAGGTCGAGGGGGATGCAGGGGGCCCACCTCGCTTGTGGGTAGAGCAGCTGAGGGCATGGCACCAAGAGCTCGAAGAAGTATGACTCCAACTTGAGTAGGAACGCGCGGAGCTCGAGCACCAAGGAGACGGTGGGCGTGCGTGCACCGTGGCCCGCGACATGAACCAAAGGATCATCGAGGACGACGAGGCCCTCCCACACTTCACCCGGGCAAGCCAGAACATCACTGCCATGGCGGCCTTGCTTCGGGGGCTTTTGGGACCGCGACGCCCGAGGATCGTCGGGCCCATCACGAAATTCACACGCTACTCGAGCGTGCGGCGACGCAGCAGGCCGAGAGCTCACTATCTCGACGACATGAGCTCGACGCCAGCCAGTGTGAGCCCTTAGAGTGACCCAACAGGGATGTGTCAGTCCACCAGGCATAGCGAGTCGGCAGGCCGAGCGCCGAGGTCCCGGTGTATGAGCGTCTCAGCCTCCACCGTAACGCGCACGACACCCTGGATGCCCGCAGGCGTGCCCGCGGCAATGAGAGCGAGGAGGCTAGCCACGGCTACCACCCTCATCGGGGCGGACGCTACAACAATGGCGAGCATCAAAGCCTGAGCCCCGACTTGCCGGGACCTCAGGCCTTTGGCTGACACATCCTCAACGTTGTCTTTCCACTGTGGTACCGACCGCCAACCAACATCATGGAATACTCTAGGGAAACAAACTCTGGACTGTGGCTTAAGGATTATCAGCTTGCTTGCCAAGCCGGTGGAGCGGATAGTGACAATTTCATTATCCGCAACCTTCCATTGTTCCTGGCCGATTTGGCGCGAACGTCGTTGAAACACCTTCGCCCAACTGAATTCGAAGTTGGGCGAACCTAAAAGAGATCTTCGTGGGAAACTTCAGTGCACATACTCGTGTCCTGGGAACCCATAGGATCTCAAAAACTACCGACAGAAGTTTAAGGAAACTCTTCATGGGTACATCCGGTGCTTCTCCCGATAGTGCAAAAGGCTACCCGATGTCGCCGACGCCGACGTCATAGGAGATTTCCTGTCCGAGACCACCAAGCACGGCATCGAAGCCAACCCAGAGAAAATCTCAGCCATCATGAGGATGGGCCTGATTCAGAATATAAAGGGGGTACAGCGGGTTATAGGGTTCCTCACCACGCTCAGCCGCTTTATCTCACGCCTCAGCGAGCGAGGTCTCCCCCTCTATCGGCTTCTAAAGAAGGCCGACCGCTTGAATGGACGCTCGAGGCCCAGGAGGCACTTGATGAAAGGTCCTTGTGTAATTTTGGTAATTGAGTGACAACCTAGATGGAGTAATTGTGTTTATGTGAGATACACGGATGATTAGTCCATAGGTATATGTGTGTGAGCAACATATGCCATGAAGGTGGAAATGGCTTAGAGATGTTGCAAAGCTTACGCATGATGATGAAGGAGCTCATTGCACATGAGACATGACATTGAGTCATGTGATCAAGGTGGAGAAGATCAAGACAAGACTTGGCACCAATGGACGAAGGCAACGGTGAAAAGCAAGTGAAGTCAAGATCGATGAAGCAATATGATCACGTGATGATATGAAGTGGATCATATCATTATTGATCGTGTTGGTGCATGTGTTGCATCAACATTGGAGGAGATGGAATGGAATGTGCAAGGCAAAGGTATAACCTAGGGCATTTTATTTCACCGATCATAGGTGTGTAGAGAAGTTGATGACCGAATTTAGGATAGATGGCCGTACTATCAAGAGGGGCAAACTTATTTGCATATTGGTCATCTAGTGCCACTCGAGTGATCAAACTTTGCATCATCGCTAGGATCGAGTGGCGTGGCAAGTTGAGTGGCTAATCCTTTGGAAAATGTTTGTAAAAAGCTAACACATATACACATGGTGGTGTACACTTGGTAGTGTTGGCATATTTGCAAAGGAGAAGAAGTTGGTAAAGAAAATGAGTTGAATGCGCTGGTCACGGGGTGACCGGATGCGTCCGACATGTATACCGGACGTGTCTGGTATCTGTCTCAGCGGCAGTGTTCCCGATGTGATCGGACGTGTCCGATATCCATACCAGACGCGTTCGGTATTCTGGCTAGGCGTGGGCAGTGTTGCCGAGGTGACCAAACTTTGGGTAGTCAGACAGAAGTGACCGAACACATCCGATATGGCTACTAGATGCGTCTGATATCTAGACCCGAGGTGAGCGACTAAGTGAAAGTGCCCGGACTTTGGCTTGTAGTAGTGACCGGACGCTGAACAATCACTGTTTAGCGTCAGGTCATGGTGACATGGGGCGCATGTGTTGGTCCAGAGAGGACCGAACGCAGGGGTGCGTCTGGTTGGCCACACCGGACGCGTTCGGTCGGAGTTGAACAGCTCTGGGAGCTCTCTGGACTCGACCGGACGCTACCCCTCTTGTGTCCGATCGGCACATCAGACGTGTCCGATCGAAGTTGGATGGCAATGGCTATTTCATTTGAACAGGACATGTGGCGATTGAGCAATGACCGGATGCAGCGACCGAACACATCCGGTGCACAAGACCTGCGCGTCTGGTCGTCCTGAGTTTTGCCCAGTGAAGGGGTAACGGCTATTTTAGCCTGTAGGGCTATAAATAGAAGGTGGTCTCGGCCATGGCTGAGGTAGAGCACCTTAGGGGACTTTGTGTCCATGCTTGAGAGTGCTTAGGAGCCCTCTATCTCACATATGCTTGATAGTGATCATCCGATTGTGTGAGAGAGCGATTCTAGTACGATTGCAGCATGAGGTTGCTTTGAGTGGCACTAGGTGGTCGTCTTGCAAGCCGGTGGTGCTTGTTACTCTTGGAGGTTGCCACCTCCTAGATGGTTTGGTGGTGGTCTTCATTGAAGCCTGCAAGAAGATTATGCGGTGCTCCAGAGAAGAGCTTTGTGAGGGGCATTGTGCTCACCCCGCGGGAGCTGCGAAGAGTAACTCTAGTAGAGCGAGACATGAAGGGCGACAAGTGGTCCGACCGGGTCAAGTGCTAGAGTTTGTGGTAAGCACTCCACATGGGAGAGTGTGACTTATGGGTCACCACTAGCAAGAGGACTGGCGGCAACCTTGGAGCTTGTCTCAATGGGAACATAGCATGTTGGCAAGCATGTGAACCTCAGGAGAAAATCACCGTGTCAACATTGTTCTTCCTATTGGTTTGCAATCCCCTTATACAAGCTTGTAATTACTTTCATATACATTATGCTTGTGTAGTTGCTCTTGTAATTAGTTAGCTTGAGTAGCTCACTAGTTACCTTCTTGCTTGTGTAGCATAGAAGTAGCTCCCTTGCGTGGCTAATTTGGTTTGTGTAACCTTATTAGTCACATTGCTTAGTTTATGTTCCTAAGTATTTGTGATCTCTAATTTGGCATTGGTTGCCTTGTTATTGAGCATTGCTAGTGAGCTTAGGTGGCTTTGTGCTTTTGCTTACTAGCATGTGTAGGAACTACCTTGTTGCTTGAAATACTAGTGGTATAGGTTTGTGTGACCTTGCTTCTAGAATTGGATAGGTGAGCTCTAGCTAGCCCGACACCTTTATTGCCTAATTAGGATCTTTATAAGGTGCTTGCGAACTTTGATAGAGGGGTGTAGTCTTGGCTAGACCGATTATTTTAATTCCGCATTTATTTCGGTAAGCCAGCGTGATTAAATTTAGAAAAGGACTATTCACCCCCCTCTAGTCCGCCATCTTGACCTTACAAGTGGTATCAGAGCTAGGTCTCTTATTTGTGGTCTTCACCGACCTAAGAGGATGGCAAACTTTAGGCTAGATGTTGATTGTCCACACATTTTTTATAGCACACACTTTGCACGATGGAAAAATTGGATGATGTGTAATTTTAAGTTTATTTGCCCTCAAATGTGATGGATGGTAGATGTAGGCTTTTCTCATGTGTTGGATGAAGATAATCTAACTCAAGCACAAGAGAAATGCCTAGATCTCAACATCCAAGCTACTAACATCATGTATAGATCTGTGCATGATAACATCTTTGGAGAGATCATAAACATGAAGACCACCCATGAGATTTGGAATTATCTCAATAAGAAATATGGGACGGTTTCTGACGGTGAGGATGAGCCCAAGAAGGAGGCACATGAGGATGTTGAGCATAGCCACAATTCGGTAATTGTGGAAGATTGCTCCACCTCATGGTCAAGTGATGATGATGATGATCATACCACAAGATCACTTGACAAAATTGATGATGATGCCACAAGTGATGCTAATGATGATGCTACTTCATGCACACTTGATGGTGATAATGATGGATCATGCTCGGGCTATGAGAGTGATGTTTCTTCAAGCTCTCCAACTACATCACATTGCTTCATGTCACATGGTGACACTAAGGTATCTAATGCAAATGTGATTGATCTTGATTCATATGAGGAGCTTCTAGATAGATATGGTTGCATGATCAAAGCTTTAGAAAAAGAGATGGCTAAAACCAAGAAATTGAAAAATGAAAACTCTTTTCTAAAGAACACATATGAACAACAAAAGCATCTACTTTATGTTACTACTTGTTCACATGAGGAGCTAAAATTGGCTCATGAGAAACTTAGTGTTGCTCATGATAACTTGGTACAAGACCATGCTTTTCTCACTAAGAAGCTTTCCAATGGAAAAACTAAAACTAGTGAAAGCTCATCACATGGATCATTTGATCAATCACATATTGTTGTTAACCCTTGTGATGTAGGCAAGAAGCATGTATCCACATCTTGTGATGATTTATTAGAAATACCATGTTCTTCACATATAGATGCTTGTTCTACTTTTATGTCTTGTGAGACTAACCTTTTGAAGGAGAACAATGAGCTTAAAAATAAAGTGAAGAATTTGAGCAATAAGTTAGAGAAGTGCTACAACTCAAAAGTCACCTTTGAGCACATGTTGATGACTCAAAGAAACTATGGTGACCAGTGTGGCCTTGGCTTCAAGAAGGAGATGACAAAGGGCGAAAGAAAGAGAGAAAGAAAGATGAAGAAGCTACAACAAAGAAAGCTATCTCATACCATGTGCTACCGGTATCATGAAGCAAGACACCTTGCAAATGGTTGCCCTAATATTGAGAAGCTCAAGAAGATAAAAGAAGAAGAGAGGCTAAGGCATGTGAAGTGCTTCAAGAGCCGCACTTGGGGGCATCTTACCTCAATGTGTCCAACCAAGCAATTGGTGAAGCAACTAAAAGAGCCTCAACCAAAGCCACAAGTTGAGCAAGAGAAAACACCCCAAGAGCAAGTCAAGATCTATCATGAAGATAGTGGTGACTTGATGATGAAGAAGAAGAAAATAAGAAGGGGTGGAAAGGCAAGGCATCAAATGCAAACTCAAGATGCCAAGATGATAAACAAGACACAAGATGAGAAGAAAGTCTATGCTCACATCTAGTGCTTTAAGTGTGGAAATACGGGACACTTTGCCTCTAAGTGTCCTACCAAGCTAGAGAAGAAGGCTCAAGCAATCCATGAGAGGCAAGGCAATGGGAAGCACCACATGCGTAAGGAAGAGAAGGCTTAATCAAAGAGAAAGTGCTACTCATACCGGAAAAGGGGACACATGGCATATTCATGTCCCCTATGTAACACTCCTAAGCCTATTTTAATTGATGATGATTCTATGCTTAGGAAGGATGGTAATGGTACCTCTATGGTTGCTATTACAAAATATTATGCTACTCATACTAAGGCTATGTCTAAGTATGTTGCTCCTAACTTGAGAGGACCCAAACTTGTTTGGGTACCATCAAAAAGTGGATGATTGATTGTAGGTACCATCATCATTGGAGACTTGATTCAATTGATTTCATATTAATCATCATATGTTGAGTCAAGATATGAAGCTTAGTGCACATCCAAACCCAATGTCATGATAATTGAGTGAAGTCCAAATGTGCTACATCATACAAGTGCTATTATTTAAGTTGTTGGTGACTTATTGGATTATTTAATGGATTGCAAAATTATTTGAGTTGAAGCTTGCTAATTGATTGATCATGAGCTAACCAAGCTATATTTCTTGTTGATCATTTCATTTGGGTGCATATGGGTTGATTGAAATAGATAAATATGCAATGTTGCTTGCTATAAGATAATTGAATGGATAATTGCTTAGTAACCAAATTTGATTTGATTTGTGATGGATATGTTCATAAGATGACATTTAGTTAGTGGATTGAATGGATTTATGTCTTATGAAAGTATTCAAACAAGTTGATTTCAAATTTAATTCACATTTGATGAAGTATAGCTCAATAGTTGAAATCTGTCCTATATTGAAAATCTGAGTGAGCTGTGATCTTAGCCATGTTTGAGTGATAAAAATTTATTGGATTAGCATAAAAATTGGTATACATGCTCTAGACATATGATATAAGATGCTGTACAAATTTCATGAGAATTGGATAAGAGATGCTTCAGTTTTGGAGTGAATCTTGTCAGCTATAGTGCAACAGTTTTCAACATGTAATAGTGGTGGAAAAAATAAAATCTAGTATCAATCTAGAAGTTAAATGAAGCTTAAATTTTTACAGCTGCTAGATAACTTAGTTAAGCACATCTCCACCAAATTTTGTGGTATTTGGATTTGTACTTTAGGAGATATGCATTTTTTTTGAAGAATACAAAATCTGCCAGAAAAGTGAAAATGTTGGATTGATCTAGAGTCACTTTGATTGAAAGGTCCTCAAGTTGAAAACATGTTTATAAGTAATTAAGACACCTAAGTTTGGCTTTGAGATGATCTAGAAGCATGAAAAGAAAAGAGTACTAGGCACATATTTGGTACTCAAATTGGAAGTTCAAGATCAAACTCAAGATAGAGATGAAGTTTAAGTTCTAAGTGATGGTTGAAGATCATTTGGAAGAAAGAAAAAGACTTAAACAATTAGAAAGAAAAGGACTTGAAGAAAGATTCAAAGTTATTCATCAAGTTAAGTCCATCACGTGGATAAATCAATCAAGTCATTTCAAGTGAGTATCATAATTGATTCTTGGAGAGAGATCACTTCTCCCTAGTGTAGGAGCTTGCCGCCTATGAGTAGGTAAACCAAGTGTGGTACTTGGAAGGCTAATATGAAAGTGGTGATCCGAGGGACATTTGAGATGCTTAGTTAAAGCAATCAAAAGGGTTGATGAAGAAAAGCAAGCAATACCCAAAAGAGAGCTAATCATGATATTTCAAGTGGTACTCTCACATTGATGCTCTCATGCAAGCAGTGATCAAAAGATGAAGCAAGCCAACCACAATAAGAAAGTACACTTGATCATAAGTGGTATTCATTTCATATGGGTGAAGAATGGAATTTAAAATGGTATCTATTGGTCTTCACGAAGCTTATAATTGGACTTCACATCGCTATTGGAGTAATGAATTGGAATCTATGTGACTATCCTCTACTCCAACATAGCAAAGATATCATTGTAATGTGCATGATCATTTCATCCCTTACTAGTATACGATTAGTGCATATAGTACATGCTTCATAGGATCATGTATAACAAATGAAATGTTTAAATTGATAGCCTACCACTATTGGTTGAATGATTAGTTGATCTAGTGGTTAGTATATGAATTTGTTCATGAGCTAGTGAACCCAAGTACTTGATTTAATTTGGATTGCCAACAAGTGACAAGTATAACATTGGTAAGATAACCCTTGTAAGAGGTGTGAAGAAGCCTGTCATTGGTTCAAACCGAACTTGAAAGCTTAGGTAAATCAATTTAGTTCAAGTCAACCATAGAAGCTCATGATAGTGATAAGAGTATAAGCATAAGACAACAATGCAAATGGATATCTAGTTTGTTTGTTTCAAGTGGTATCTAAACTCAAGTATTTCATCAAGAATTCACAAGTGATATCTAGATTAACTCATAAGTGATATCCTATAAGTGGTACTAATGAAGATAGCAAATGTTCAAGAAATGGTCAAAATTGACAAATCCAACAAGTGGTTCCATACTAGAAAATTCTTTCAAGTGGTATCATATCTACATATGGTATCAATCATGGAAGACGATAGTTCCACAAGTGATCCTCAACTTTAAGTGATCATCAAATGAAGAATGCATCCCTCACCTACAAGAGCTCAAGTTTATCAAATGGATGACCCATGCTATGGCATAGGGGGAGGTGTCCCACCATTTTCACACGGTAAAATTGCTTGGGCAAGCAACATGAATCCAAAAGAGCTTAATTTCCATATCTTTGTAGAGTTGTCATCAATTACTAAAAAGGGGAGATTGAAAGGTCCTTGTGTGATTTTGGTAATTGAGTGACAACCTAGGTGGACTAATTGTGTTTATGTGAGATACACAGGTGATTAGTCCACAGGTACATGTGTGTAAGCAACATATGCCATGAAGGTGGAAATGGCTCGGAGATGTTGCAAAGCTGACGCATGTGATGATGAAGGAGCTCATTGCACATGAGACATGACATTGAGTCATGTGATCAAGGTGGAGAAGATCAAGACAAGACTTGGCACCGATGGAGGAAGGCAACGGTGAAAAGCAAGTGAAGTCAAGATCGATGAAGCAATATGATCACGTGATGAT
The DNA here is from genome assembly GCA_904845875.1 of Miscanthus lutarioriparius. Taxonomy (NCBI): domain Eukaryota; kingdom Viridiplantae; phylum Streptophyta; class Magnoliopsida; order Poales; family Poaceae; genus Miscanthus; species Miscanthus lutarioriparius. The sequence continues at coordinate 11,799,732 of CAJGYO010000001.1, read as the reverse complement.
ATGAAGTGGATCATATCATTATTGATCGTGTTGGTGCATGTGTTGCATCAACATTGGAGGAGATGGAATGGAATGTGCAAGGCAAAGGTATAACCTAGGGCATTTTATTTCACCGGTCATAGGTGTGTAGAGTAGTTGATGACCGGGTTTAGGATAGATGGGCGTACTATCAAGAGGGGCAAACTTGTTTGCATATCGGTCATCTAGTGCCACTCGAGTGATCTAACTTTGCATTGTCGCTAGGATCGAGTGGCATGGCAAATTGAGTGGCTAATCCTTTGGAAAATGTTTGTGAAAAGCTAACACGCATACACATGGTGGTGTACACTTGGTAGTGTTGGCATCTTTGCAAAGGAGAAGAAGTTGGTGAAGAAAAGGAGTTGAATGCGCTGGTCACGGGGTGACCGGACGCGTCCGACATGTATACCGGACACGTCCGATATCTATCTCAGCGGCTACGTTACCGACGTGACCGGACGTGTTCAGTATTCTGGCTAGGTGCGGGTAGTGTTGCCGAGGTGACCGGACTTTGGGTAGTTAGACAGAAGTGACCGGACACGTCCAGTATGGCTACCGATCGCATCCGATATCTGAACTCGAGGTGAGCGACTAAGTGAAAGTGATCGGACTCTGGCTTGTAGCTGTGACCGAACGGTGAGCAATCACTGTTTAGTGTCAGGTTGTGGTGGTGTGGGGCATAGGTGTTGGTCTAGAGAGGACCGGACGTAGGGGCGCGTCCGGTCGGAGTTGAGCAGCTTTGGGAGCTCTCTAGACTCAACCGGACGCTACCCTCCTACGTTCGGTCGGCACACCGGACGCATCCGATCGAAGTTGGGTGGAAACAACTATTTTGTTTGAACAGGACACGTGGAGGTCGAGCAGTGACCGGACGCAGGTCATCCCCAAGTTGCCTAGTGAAGGGGTAATGGCTATTTTAGCCCGTGGGGCTATAAATAGAAGGTGGTCTCGGCCATGGCTGAGGTAGAGCACCTTGGGGGACTTTGTGTCCATGCTTGAGAGTGCTTAGGAGCCCTCTATCTCACATATGCTTGATAGTGATCATCATATTGTGTGAGAGAGCGATTCTAGTGCGATTGCATCATGAGGTTGCATCGAGTGACACTAGGTGGTTGTCTTGCAAGCCGGTGGTGCTTGTTACTCTTGGAGGTTGCCACCTCCTAGATGGTTTGGTGGTGGTCTCCATCGAAGCCCACAAGAAGCTTGTGTGGTGCTCTGGAGAAGAGCTTTGTGAGGGCCATTGTGCTCGCCCTGCAGGAGTCGCCACGAAGAGCAACTCTAGTAGAACAAGATGCGAAAGGGCCACAAGTGGTCTAGGTGGGTCAAGTGCTAGAGCTTGTGGTAAGCACTCCACTTGGAAGAGTGTGACTTGTGGGTCACCACTAGCAAGAGGACCGGCAGCAACCTTGGGCTTGTCTCAACGGGGATGTAGCGTGTTGGTAAGCACATGAACCTCAGGAGAAAATCACCGTGTCAACATTGTTCTTCTGATTGGTTTGCAATCCCCTTACATAAGTTTGTAATTACTTTCATATACATTGTGCTTGTATAGTTGCTCTTGTAATTAGTTAGCTTGAGTAGCTCACTAGTTACCTTCTTGGTTGTGTAGCATAGAAGTAGCTCCCTTGCATGGCTAATTTGGTTTGTGTAACCTTGTTAGTCACATTGCTTAGTTTGTGTAGCTAAGTATTTATGCTACTAAGTATTTGTGCTCTCTAATTTGACATTGGTTGCCTTATTATTGAGCATTGCTAGTGAGCTTAGGTGGCTTTGTGCTTTTGCTTATTAGCATGTGTAGGAGCTCCCTTGTTGCTTGAAATACTAGTGGCATAGGTTTGTGTGACCTTGCTCCTAAAATTGGATAGGTGAGCTCTAGCTAGCTCGGCACCTTTGTTGCCTAATTAGGATCTTTATATGGTGCTTGCGAATTTCGATAGAGGGGTGTAGTCTTGGCTAGACCGATTGTTTTAATTCCGCATTTGTTTCGGTAAGCTGACACGATTAAATTTAGAAACGGACTATTCACCCCCCTCTAGCCCGCCATCTAGAGCCTACACTTGATAAGGTGAAGCAGCTTCTGATGAAGGCCCCGATCCTGGTCCCCCCAACCGATGGGGAACCGCTTCTGCTCTACGTTGCGGCCACCACACAAGTGGTCAGCGCCGCCCTGGTGGTAGAGCGAGAATAAGAGGGACACACCCTCAAAGTGCAGCGTCCCATGTACTTCGTTAGCGAGGTCTTGTCCGATTCCAAGACTTGCTACCCCTAAATCCAGAAACTCATGTACACCGTCCTTATCGCTAAAAGGAAGTTGCGTCACTACTTCGAGTCGCATCCGGTGATGGTCGTGATGTCATTCCCTCTCGGCGAGGTCGTCCAAAACTAGGATGCCACAGGAAGAATCGCAAAGTGGGCACTCGAGCTGATGAGTCAAGGCATTTCATATGCCCCTCGGACGGCTAGCAAATCCCAAGTGCTGGCTAATTTTGTTGTAGAGTGGACCAAGATCCAAATGCCGCCAGTAGTCGTTGACCAAGAGTACTAGACGATGTACTTCGATGGATCGTTGATGAAGAAAAGCACCAGTGCGGGGTTGGTCTTCGTTTCACCCCTTGGGGTACGCATGAGGTACATGGTTTGCATCCATTTCCCCTCCTCCAACAACGTGGCCAAGTATGAGGCACTCATCAATGGCCTACGCATCGCCATCGAGTTGTGTATCTGATGGCTTGACGTCTGGGGCGACTCCCAGCTGGTCATCGACCAAGTCATAAAGGAATCAAGCTGCCATAGCACCAAGATGGCTGCGTATTGCCAAGAAGTCCGCCGGCTAGAGGACAAGTTCGATGGTCTCAAGCTCAATCACATCCCTAGGTGGCTGACACGCTGGCAAAAACGGCGTTTGGCCGAGAGCCAGTGTGGATGGGCATCTTCGCCAGCGATCAATACAAGCCCTTGGTCTGCTACAAGGAACCAAAACGGACCAGTGATGGGCCGCCTACCCTTGGCTCAGGAGCTAACCAGCCGGTGTCTCCATCCAACCCTAAAGTCATGGAGCTTGACGAGGATCCAATGACAGAGCCCGACCCTCTGGCCGATGGGAGGACGCCTTACCTCAACTACCTCCTCCGTGAGGCAGTGCCGACGGACAAAATGGAGACTCGGCGGCTCACGCGTCGTGCCAAGTCCTTTATCGCTATTGAGGATGAGCTCTACAGGCAAAGCCACACCAAGATCCTACAGCGCTGCATCCCCATTGAACATGAGAAGTAGTTGCTAAGTCATATCCACAGTGGGGTCTGCGGGCACCATGCCGCGCCTAGGACCCTGGTCGAAAATGCGTTTCGATAAGGCTTCTACTGGCCGATCATAGTAGCCGATGTTGAATAGATTGTGCGCACCTGTGAAGGGTGTCAATACTATGCTTGGTAGACCCACCTGCTGGCCCAAGCACTCCAAACGATCCCCATCACGTGGCCGTTCGTGGTCTGAGGACTCGATCTGGTCGGACCTTTCAAGAGGGTGCTCGAGGGCTATATGCACTTGCTTGTCGCCATAGATAAGTTTACAAAATGGATAGAGGCTCGATCAATCTCCGCAATCAAGTCCGAGCAAGTCGTGCTGTTCTTCCTTGACATCGTCCATCGCTTTGGAGTCCTGAACTCCATTATCACGGACAACGACACGTAGTACACTAGGATCTTCAACCGGTTGAACAAGTTTGGCAGACGATGGGTCGCGTAGCTTCCCACGGTGCTTTGGAGCCTAAGGATGACCCCTAGCCAGGCCACTGGCTACACGCCATTCTTCATGGTCTACGTTTCCGAGGCTATCCTCTCGACCGACCTCGATTATGGAGCGCTGAGGGTCATGGCGTATGATGAACAGGGAGCCAAGGCATCCCTCGAGGACACCATGGACCAACTAGATGAAGCACGCAACATTGCCCTCCTTCGCTTGGCCAAATACCAACAAGCGTTGCGCCGGTACCACAGCCGTCGAGTTCGGGGTCGGACCTTCAATGTCGAGGACTTGGTGCTCCGCCTCATCCAAAGCAACAAGAACCGCCACAAGCTCTCTCCACCATGGGAGGGACCGTACGTCGTCATGGAGGTGCTCCGACCGGCACATATAAGCTCAAGACCATCGACGGTGAAGTCTTCGTCAACGCCTAGAACATCGAACAGCTACATCGCTTTTACCCTTAATTTACGCACGCTTTCTCTTATTGGTTTCTCTATCGACTCCTTGATCTTTAGTGACATCCGACCCCAGCAACGGCAAGGGGCTCAGGACCATCGACGGTGAAGTCTTTGTCAACACCTGGAACATCGAACAACTATGTCGCTTTTACCCTTAATTTACGCACACTTTCTCTTATCGGTTTCGCTATCGACTCCTCAATCTTTAGTGACACCCAACCCCAGCAACGGTGAGGGGTCGAGCCTCACTCGGGGGTTGATAAGAGCATATCTATCTAGTAGACATTCTCTATGTCCGACCCTTTCTCACATTAAGATCTTAGAAGCAAGGGTTGCGGAAACAAATGCTCGAGTAAAACTGGTCGGACCGCAAGAAACCTACACCCCAGCGGCTATAGCGTTTTTGCTCACCAGCATGATCAGGGTTTTTTGCTCGCATCCCGAGCTTTTTAGCCTTAACTACGGAAAGAGTCTGAATGCATTAAAGACTGTATCTACCCGGCCAACATTCTCTATGCCCGACCCTTTCTCACATTAAGATCTAGAAGCAAGGGTTGCGGAAATGAACGTTGAGTAAAACTGGTCGGACTGCAAGAAACCTACGCCCCAGTGGCTATGGCATTTTTGCTCACCAGCGTGATTAGAGTTTTTTCACCCACACCCCGAGCTTTATAGCCTTAATGACGGAAAGGGTCAGAACACATTAACCTTTTTATACAAAAAGGAGAAAAGAGCTAAAAATCTGTTTGGCCATAACGAAATTTAAGAGCTTGTCCACTTATTTCAAGTTCGTCGCCTGGCTTATCCACCTAACTAATCTCTTGAGTGGATGATCTCATCCTCTATCTCCATAGGTAAGTCCTATGCTAGAGGGGCCACCTCCTTCTTGTTGTCGTCTGGCTTGGCGTTAGTATAGACGAGGCGTGAGCCAGACACGAGAACTGTCACAGATAAGGTGGGATACAGAGCTGAAAACGCTTCTATGGCCCATTCAGGCCTAGGAGTTTGAAGTCTGGCCCTCCGATGGGTTCACAGCCACTCTGGGGCGCCCTTAGAGTGAGGGGTGGAAAGGGATGTGCCCACTAGCGGCCAGTACCCGGGCGCACAAGCGTCGTGGGCATCCCGGCCCACGTTTGAGTCTTGGTCGGTTCCCAATCCATGTTTTTCCTTCGAAGAAAGGCAACGGGCCCTTGGGACCAGTCGAATGGACCCGAGAACTATATGGATTGGCCACTGAGAATCTGGAGTCGGTCACCAGTTGACCCATGCCGGACCCCCACGAACGGGAAGCCTGGGCCCCACTCGGACTAGCCCGTTAATAGCTCACCGAGCACCATGTTTCGTCCATCGAGGAAAAATGTGGCACGGCTCAGCCCCTCTGTTTTATCGAAAAAACGCTTGAGAGATGATGATCACAAAGATGAGCTGACCCCTCGACGGACCCCTGCAACATGTGGGGGCTCGAGGGAAGTTAGACTCGCAAGGAGACCGAACGCGCGGTTGCAGTACGATGACGGACCAATCAGATCCTAGGAGACCAGAATCAAGAACAATCTTTCCGACCTCTCAAATCCTATGGTTACATGCCCCCTAGAAGACCGATCGTGACAAAAGGGAATCGCCATCCTACCAGGACATGCCGTGGGCTACAAAAAGGAGGCCAAGGCCCTCAGAGTCCTCCCGTTTCAAAAAAGCCTCCAAAGGAGTATTCTACTCCTCCACAGGCTCGAGGGTTACTGTCGGGTATCGATATTAGGGATACCCAAAGCAAGGAAGTTAGCGCCCATGCTGACTTCCTCGGATGGTTCGAGACATATTAAAAGATCTTGCTCGACCTAAGGTCGCGGGCTCCGTCTCGCCCGACCTCAAGGTCGCGGGCACCGTCTCGCCCGACCTCAAGGCCGCGGGCACCGTCTCGCCCCTTGGGTGTGGGCTCCGTCTCGCCTGACCCCAAGGACGTGGGTTTTGTCTCGCCCAACCTCGAGGACACGAGCTCCGTCTCACCCGACCTCAAGGTTGCGGGCGCTGTCTCGGTCGACCCCTTGAGTGCTGGCTCTGTCTCGTCCGACCTCGAGGCCACGGGCGCTGTCTCGCTCGACCCCTTGGGTGCGGGCTTCGTCTCGCCCGACCCCAAGGACACGGGTTCCGTCTCGCCCAACCCCTTGGGTGCGGGCTCCATCTCTCCCAAGGATGCGGTTTCCGTCTCGCCCCACCTCGAGGACGCGGGCTTCGTCTCGCCCGACCTTGAGGACGTGGGCTCCGTCTCGCTTGACCTCGAGGACGCGGATTTCCGTCTCATCCAATGTGACCCATACCGCCGCCAACTACTCTGGGTCCAAGTGTATGGGCCTGGGTCAAAACTCTGACGCCAGGGAAAAGGCTAGCATGCCTCGATGTAACCTATGGCCATGACGGGCCATACCTGGGGGATTCACATCAAGAACAGTGTCGAACGTGCTGGTGCTGTTCTGCCTAATCCTCGTACGGGCGCTGACAGGCGTGTCAGTTCACCACGATGTCTGTAAGGACGGAGTGGAACGCCACGACCGGTAGATGACACCTGCGCATGGCGCCAATGATGAACAGGGCCGTGACATGGAGCCATCCCTGTTGGCATCTACAGGATCAGCGGGACCCGCATGAAGGAGAAAAAGGACCCGACGACCCTGAAAACCTTCTCTCTCTCGTTCTTCTACTTTTCCTCCTCTGTAACCCGTGCTTTCTCTTCGCCTATAAAAGGGGAAGCAGGGCGCCCCACGCTGAGGGAGAGCGAAAACACAAGAGCACGACACGAGCACATGGCTGAGCGACAATCGAGCTCTCCGCACCCGTTCACTTCTTCCACCAGAAACTTGAGATCCTGTCCCTCTTTCGCCTATTTATAACCCCTACTGCAAACCAAGTGCCGGTAACACGAGCAACAACGAACTAGACGTAGGGACGTTCCGCCCGAACCAGTATAAACCCTTGTGTCCTCTGAGCACACCATCCGAGTCAGACGCGCAAATACAAATTTACTCGTCGGTAGTCCGAAAACACCGACAACACGGATTCAAGTCACGCCGTGACTTTATCCCTGCCATCCAGCCTCCAATCAAGATCCAAGGGCCGAGATCGATTCGGAACCTAAGTCACGCAGGACATGGCCGCCTCCCGCCGCCACGCTCCCGCGCGACCATGGACAAGCCTGCCTCCGACCGTCCGATGTCGCCACCGAGAAGGCCGCGGCGTTGGCGGCATCCGCAGTCCTTTTTTTTTACTGCGACATCCGCAGTCGTGTACTACTCGTGTTCCGCGCCTCGGCCCAGCTCTGGGGCTCCTAGGGTCCACGGCCCAAGATTTGTACCAATAGAGTGCTGGACAGCAGGCTAATACCTGGATTCTTTTGGTATTCGGTCGTGCAAACTATGCAACGGACATGGCGGCCCCTAGCTGCCGACCTGGGTGGCACCTATGCGGCTGCTGACCCCCTCTAGAATTTAATTTTCTGTACGTGCTAAACTGGGCCGAATTGAGCCTTCAGTGACTCTCTGACGTGCACACAGTCATGTACTAGAGCCAAAATAGCTCACGTCAGCGCATCCCATACTTTTTTAAATATAAAAAAGTCATTTTTCCTAAACAAAGTATCATAATTAAAATCCGTAGATATATTTCAATAAAAATTTTTAACGAACATTTATCTAACGATGAATGTGTATTTAAAGATAATTATTAAACATTACATTAACACTACACGACGATCATAAAAATAGCACGTAACATCGTATGTATAATATGTGAAATCACGTGTTTGAGGCTAAATTGCCTAGTACAAACACTAGAAGCAAAAGCTGCAAAAATGACGCTCTCTCCTCCCAGCCCTCTCCCCTGCCGCCGCCTCCCTCTCCGTTGCCGGTGGATGCCATGGAGACCTCTTCGCTAGGTGCGCTATGGTGCCTCTCCCCCTGCTCGCTGAAGTCTGCTCCCCTGGTGACCCCACTTGCTCCACTCTTCTTCTTGCTGGCCGTTTTGGAGTTGCTCTGTTGCTGGTTTTCTTGGTTTTTGGTTTTGTCTGGTGTCTTCGCCGCTCTTGGTTCAGTCCTGCTGATCTCATGGAAGGGGCAAGATTTATTGCCCCCCTTCTGGATTTTGAAATTGGAAACAGTTTTGAAACTGATTTAGTAAGAGCTTTGGGTCGGAGTATTCATGAACATCATGGCCATGCTCGTGGTCAGTTTTATTTGCTGGCTACCGTCAGGCGGTATCTATTTCAGCTCAATGAAGATTCAGTTGCTCTCGCTCTCCAGTCCTCTTTAGGGGGTTTTTCTTCTGATTTCCGAGTGTCCTATCAAAGTCATAACCACTTCAGATTCTCGGTGTCCAGCAAGGATGTTGGTTTTGAAATTTACAAGCGTCGTCGCTTTGTTGGCCGCTCCTTTGATGTCTACTTCCATTTGTGGAGCAATGGTGCTCCTCACTGGGAACGTGAGAAGAGACTCTGGGAGGCAGAAGAAGAGAAGAAATGGTCCAAAGTCCTATCCAAAAGGCAAAAGCAAGCTGTCAAGAAATCTTCTTCTTCAAAGGTTGTTCGATTTGACAAGAATTTGATTCAACAGTCTCCTAAGGTCAAGTCTAGGCCTAGAGAGCTGGTTTCTTCTATCAAGGTTGGCTCTATTAGTATTGATCTTTTGGATGAATTCTGTAGTTCAGATGGTTCAAATGTTCGGCCTGGCATTCTTAAATCGACCGCCCATGAGATTGATGATTTTCTACATAAAGATTCTTACCGTTCTGACCAGAGTTCTCAGGATTCTTTGAATTATGAATTAAGTGATCCTCCTCATGTTCAAGGCCAGTTCTCGGATGATCTGGTTATTTCAAATTCAAATTCAAATCCTGTTGATTGGCATTTCAAGCTCCCGGCGGCTGTGGTTAGAGCGCGGCGCCTTGGAGACTGTACCTGGTGCTTTGGAACTGATCACAGCAGGTTTAATTGCAAATCAGAGGGGGGTGAATAGTCTTTTTAAAATTAATGGGCGGCAAGATATAAATCAGAATAAAACAATTGGTCTAGTCAAGACTACACCAATATATGCTGGAGCACCTTGCCAAGATACTAATTATGCAACTAAGGTGTGACTAGCTAGAGATCGCTAAACAATTCTAGGAGAAAGGTCACACAGAGACGTATGCCACTAGTACTTTAAGCAACAAGGAGCTGCACACATGCTAGAGATAGCAAAAGCACAAAGCTAACAAAAGCTCACTCAAATGCTCAATAACAAGGCAACCAACGCCTAATTACCACTGTTCAAATTCATCGCTACCTCCTCGGCAAACTAAGCAATGTGACTAACAGTGAAGTTACTGATAAACCAAATTAGCTGTCAATCTGGCGCCGTTTGTATGTTGGACTCGAGATTGAAGAAGGTAATCTAGCCGGCATGTGGAAGCTATCTAATTAGCGGTAACCCTCACAAGCTTAAGAATATATATAAGTAATTGCAAGCTTTGTAATCCCCAGCAACACCAACTGGAAGATACAATGGATGAGGTCGATGATTTTTTTGAGGAGGAACATCGTGTTTGCCAACACGCTAGTCTAGTTGTCTGTCACCACTCACTTTGTGGTGATTCAGTTCCACTCCCATCACCGAGGCTAAACGCACGGTGAATCTAAGTCCTACCCCAGTTGGATGCTCAATGACACGTTAGAAAATTGTGGAAGAGACATGATAGGGTCTAAATTTGAGTACCCCTGTCAAGTTCTCTAGAACCTGTTAGATTAAGCTTCTTGCTTTTCCATGGAACTTTCAAAGCCATCTAGAGGTGGCAACCTCCAAGAGTGGGGCACTTTGGCACGATCATCACTAGTGGACTCGATGCAACCTCACGATGCAAGTCCAGGATTAGAATCGCGCACTCACAGTCACTCGGATGATCGAATATCAAGTAGCTTTGTGATGGATCTAATCCCAAGCACCTAACAAGCATGGACACTAAGACCATTGAGGTGACACCCCGATCCATGGTCGAGGGCCACCACTTTATTTATAGCCCCAAGGGCGGACTAGCCGTTACCCCTTCACTCAGGCAATGGTCGGGCTCGGCGCTCCGCCGCGCCTCCGGTCGTGATGGCCGGACGCCACCGGACCTCGCATCCGGTCGCCGCATTGCAGAGACCGCCACGTGTCCTGTTTCCAATGGTCACTTGACCTGACGGACGCAAAGATGGGCGGGACCGACGCTTTAGACCATTCCACACATGATCGGACACGAATAGTGTTGTGGGCGCCGCGCATCATCGTCGGACCGACCGAACGAGCCTGCTATAGTCCAGTGCGACAGACCACGTCGGTCCAAGAAGAGACTGACGCGCCAAAGATCTTCGTGACTAACGCTCGTTTTCACTTCTAACTTCATCAGGGCCCTTGCTCCAACACCTAACCACAAGAACTTGCATCCGGAGGCGCAATAGAAAATAGGCATTCTATTTTTCCGGTAAGGGAATCCCGTCGAAGCTTGTCGGGGGGGGGGAGAGAGGACCCAAACCCATCTCACCCCCGCAAACACCACCTCCTTTATAAATGTGCCAACACCACCAAGTGTACACCACCATGTGTATGTGTGTTAGCATTTTCACAATCAACCCCCTTTCTCTTGGCTCTCGATTTCCCCAAAGGATGTTAGCCACTCAACTTGCCACGCCCACTCGATCCTAGCGACAATGCAAAGTTAGATCACTCGAGTGGCACTAGATGACTCTGATATGCAAAGAAGTTTGCCCCCTCTTGATAGTACGGCCATCTATCCTAAAACGGTCATAAACTGACCAAGCTCACACGATCTATGACCGGTGAAATGAAATGCCCTAGGTTATACCTTTCTCGACCGCGATTCCATTCCATCTCCTTCAATGTCGAACAACACATGCACTAACACGATCAACAATGATATGATCCACTAGGGACATCATCACATGATCATATTGGTAAATCGATCTTGACTCTACTTGCTCTTCACCATTGCTATCGCACATCAATTATAAGTCTTGCTCAAGCGGTGTTTGTTGGTCCATCACTCCAAAGCCTTTGACTTGCCCTTCATGCTTTACGCATTCCATCAATCAAGTCTTGTCTTGATCTTCTCCACCTTGATCACATGACTCAATGTCATGTCTCATTTTGCTGCAATAAGCTCCTTCATCATCACATGTGTGAGCTTTGCAACATCTCCAAGCCATTTTCACCTCCATGGCATATGTTGCTGGCCCATGGACTATTCAATCTCCCCCATGTATCTCACGGAAACTTGATTAGTCCACCTAGGTTGTCACTCAATTACCAAAACCAACAAGGACCTTTCAGCTGCCTCACCCTCTCTCTAGAACGCTCTACACGAAGCACCTCGACGGTGTTTCCGTTTGGTCTCCGCAACGCCGCGGCAACCGCAAGCCACCTTGTGGCCCAGCACGCGATCTCATCCCCCGCGAACAACGAGTTCGTGGGGATGATCAAAAGTGTCATAGAATCCCTCCATGGCCTCCTCGCGGAGGGTCCAGGGTCGGACTCTGGTTTTGACTCCGGTAGGGGATCCATCATCCCTCCTAGGAATGCTTCATGGCGGAAACCTCCGAGGGACACGTCGAAAGCGCCTCCGAGAAGGAGGTCACCCCGATGGGCAACCTCGACGACGGAACCAAAGGAAGAATGGCGGCCCCGTCCCACATAGGGGTGGAGCCGCTAAAAGCCCGAAAATAGGAGATCAACGAGGCCGGACAACAGCTTGTTCGGGAATACGTATTGGTGGATCGGGAGATCAAACGCCACGGAGACGGTGGGAACGCACGCGCCATAGCCCGCAACGTGAACCGAAGGATCATCGCCGACGATGAAACCCTTCCTCGCTTCGCTCGGGCGAGCTAGAACATCGCCGCCGCCACTACCTTGCTCCATGGCCTTCTAGAGGCCGCAACGCCCGAGGATTGCCGGGCTCACCATGAAATCCGCATGCTGCTCGAGCGTGCGGCGGCACAGTAGGCGGAAAGCTCGCTGTCTCGACAACGCGAGCTCGACACCAGCCAGCATATGCCCTCAGTACGTCCTACCAGGGACACCTTAGTCCACCAAGCACCACAAGGTGGCGGGCAGCGTTGCGACCTAGATACATCAGCGTCTCTGCCGCGACCGTGACGCACGCAGCACCATCGACGCCCGCAGGCGCACCTACGGCGACCCAAGGGAAGGAGCCCACCGCGGCTATCATCCTCGATGCGGCAGACGCTACGACAGTGGCGAGGACCAGAGCCCGAGCCCTGGCCTGCTAAGCCCTCAGGCCTTCGACCGGCACATCCTCAACGCTGCGTTCCCACCAAGGTATCGACCACCTACCAACATCCCTAAGTACTCCGGGGAGATAAACCCCGGGCTTTGGCTTGAAGACTATCGACTTTCCTATCAAGCCGGTGGTGCGGATAATGATGACTTCATTATCCGCAACCTTCCACTGTTCCTCACCGATTCGGCATGAGCGTGGTTGGAGCACCTTCTGTCCGACGCCATCCAAGGTTGGGTGGACCTAAGGGAGATCTTTGTGGGGAACTTCCAGGGCACGTACAAGCGTCCTAGGAACCCCTAGGACCTCAAGAACTATCGCCAGAAGGCCGGTGAAACCCTTCGTGGGTACATCCGGCGACTTCTCCCGATGGTGCAACGGGCTCCCTAACATCGCCGACACCGACGTGATAGGGGCCTTCCTGTCTAGGACTACATGTGAGTCTTTGGTTCACAAGCTAGGACACAAGGGCCCACGGACCACCAAGGAGCCCCTAGACATCGCCACCAGCCACGCCTCAGGAGAAGAGGCGGTCGGAGCAATCTTCGACCATTCCGATGACAAGGCAAGGCGGGACGAGGGCGCCAGCAAAGGTGCCTCCAACCGTTCCGCCAAAAGAAAGAATAAGAAGCAACGGCGTGACCACTCGCTCATGGCCACTGCCGACCGCAAGGGTGGTCGGAAGCCTGCGGAGGGCACTCCGAATCACTTCGAAAAAAAATGCTCGGAGGGCTATGCTCGAACCACGCCTTTCCCATAAAATATCTGCTCAAGGACTACGGCCTCATGCGGAAGTTCTTGGCGGAAGCGCCAACAAAGGGAGTAGGGGAAGGAACCTGCCCCCACTGCCAACGACGCTGAGGAGAAGGACGACGGCTTTCCAATGCCGAATGGCTGCCTTATGATCTTCGGAGGGTCGGCGGCCTACGACTCCAAACGCCGTCAGAAGGTCGCGCGCCGTGAGGTCTACATGGCCCAATCGGCCACACCTTCCTTCCTTCGGTGGTCAGAGTCCGCCATAACCTTCTACCGGACCGACCATCCATATATCGTCCCACACCCAGGGAGGTATCCACTTGTCGTCGACTGATCGTCGGCCCAAAGTGGCTCACCAGAGTACTAATGGACGGAGGCAGCAGCCTCAACATCATGTACGCCAAGACGCTAGACGAGATGGACGTCGACCGGACGAACGTTCGCCCAACCCGAGCACCCTTTCACGGCATTGTGCCCGAGAAACAGGCCATGCCACTCGGACACATCGATCTACCCATCACCTTCGGGGATCAGTTCAATTACAGGACCGAGACCCTCACCTTTGAGGTGGTTGGGTTCCCTAGAACCTTCCACGCCATCTTGGGATGACCATGCTACGCGAAGTTCATGACCGTCCCCAACTACACATACCTCAAGCTGAAGATGCCGGCCCCCCACGGGGTCATCACCGTCGGCACCTCCTTCCAGCGGGCCTACGAGTGCGAGGTCGAGTGCTGCGGCCACGCTACAGCAATCGTCGCCTCCGGGGAACTCACCGCCCTCAAGGAGGTCACCGAAGAAGCGCCCGACGCGAAGAAATCAACCGGGTCGTTCGAATTGGCATAGGGCTCCAAGGAGGTCCTCATAGACCTTAGTAGCTCTGAGGGTAAAACGGTACGCATTGGTACCGCGCTCTCATCCGAATAGAAAAGTGTGCTCGTCGACTTCCTCCGTGACAACAAAGACATCTTTGTGTGGAAACCCTCGGATATGCCAGGCATCCCGAGGGAGGTCGTCGAGCATACCTTGAAAATCCACCCAGGCTCCAAACCGGTGAAGCAACGCCTGCGCCGCTTCGACGAGGAAAAGCGCAGGGCCATCGGTGAAGAGATAACAAAACTGTTGGCCGCCGGATTCATCAGGGAAGTACACCACCCAGAGTGGTTAGCAAATCCCATTCTTGTACAAAAGAAGAGCGGGAAATGGAGGATGTGTGTCGACTACACGGGTCTCAACAAGGCGTGCCCAAAGGACCCATTTCCTTTGCCGCGCATAGACCAAATAGTCGATTCTACCTTAGGGTGCGAAACCCTCTGCTTCCTTGATGCGTATTCCGGCTACCACCAGATCGCGATGAGAGAGTCCGACCAGCTCACGACGTGTTTTGTCACCCCCTTCGGATCGTTCTGCTACATCTTAATGCCGTTCGGTCTGAAGAATGCTGGGGCTACTTACCAGCGCTGTATGCTCAACTGCTTCGGGGACCTCATCAGGCGGACCGTTGAGGCCTACGTCGACGACATCGTAGTTAAGTCCAAATGGGCTGGCCACCTTGTCACCGATCTTGAGCAAACCTTTGTGAAACTCTGGGCAAATGGCATCAAACTCAATCTCGAGAAGTGTATTTTTGGGGTCTCAAGGGGCATGTTGCTCGGCTTCATCATCTCCGAGCGTGGCATCGAAGCCAACCCGGAGAATATCTCAGCCATCACAAGGATGGGCCCGATCCAGAACATAAAGGGCGTTCAGCGGATCGCAGGGTGCCTCACCACCCTTAGCCGATTCATCTCACGCCTCGGTGAACGAGGACTCCCCCTTTATCGACTCCTGAAGAAAGCCGACCGCTTTGAGTGGATAGCCGAGGCCCAGAGGTGCTTGACATATTCAAACTACTTCTGACAAAACCCTCGGTCCTAGTTCCTCCAAGCGACGGAGAATCCCTCCTGCTATACATAGCGGCCACCACGTAAGTGGTCAGCGCCGCCCTGGTGGTAGAGCGGAAGAAGAGGGGAGCGCCCTCAAGGTGCAGTGCCCTATGTACTTCATCAGCGAGGTACTATCCGACTCCAAAACCCGCTACTCCCAAATCCAGAAGCTCCTATACGCCGTCCTCATCACCAAGAGGAAGCTACGCCATTACTTTGAGTCACACCCTGTGACTGTTGTAACATCATTCCCCCTTGGCAAGGTCGTCCATAGCCAGGACGCCACGGGAAGAACCGCAAAGTGGGCACTCGAGTTGATGGATCAAGGCATCGCGTATGCCCCCCAAACAATGATCAAGTCCTAGGTGTTGGCTGACTTCATCGCGGAGTGGACCGAGGTCCAGATGCCACCGGCGGTCATCGATCAAGAGTACTAGACGATGTACTTCGACGGGTCGCTGATGAAGAAGGGCGCTTGAGGTACATGGTTTGGCTCCATTTTCCCTCATCAAATAATGTGGCTGAATATGAGGCACTCGTCAACGGCCTACGCATCGCCATTGAAGCTGGGCATCCGATGCCTTGACATTCGGGGTGTCTCTCAGCTGGTCGTTAACCAAGTCATGAAGGAGTCAAGCTACCACGACGCCAAGATGGTTATGTACTGCCAAGAAGTCCGATGGCTGGAGGACAAGTTTGACGGCCTCGAACTTAATCACATCCCAAGGCGCCTCAACGAGGCGGCCGACGCACTCACGGTGGCGCCATCCGGTCGAGAGTCGGTGCCAACAGGCGTCTTCACCAGTGACCAACACAAACCCTCGGTGCGCTACGAAGGGTCAGAGCGGGCCGATGATGGCCCATCTAATCTAGCCCCGAGGGCTGACCAACCGATGGCTCCGCCCGGTCCCGATGTCATGGAACTTGAAGAGGATCTAGCAACAGAGCCTGACCCTTTGGACGACTGGAGAACGCTCTATCTCGATGACCTCCTCCGCGACACACTATCGACGGACAAGATGGAAGCTCGACGGCTCGCACGTCACGCTAAGTCTTTCATTCTTGTAGAGGGCGAACTCTACAGATGGAGCCACACTAGGATCCTGCAGCTCTGCATCCCCAGCGAATAGGGAAGACTTCTACTAAGTGACATCCACGGTGGGGTCTGCGGTCACCATGCCGTGCCGAGGACCTTGGTTGGAAACGCATTCCGACAGGGCTTCTACTAGCCCACTATAGTAGCCGACGCTGAGCAAATCATACGCACCTGTGAAGGGTGTCAGTACTACACTCGGTAGACTCACCTCCCAGCCCAGGCACTCTAGATGATCCCCATCACATGGACCTTCGTGGTCTGGGGGCTCGACCTGGTTGGGCCACTCAAAAAGGTGCTCGAGGGCTTCACCCACCTACTTGTCACCGTAGACAAGTTTACAAAATGGATCGAAGCTCGACCAATCTCCATGATCAAATCCGAGCAAGCTGTGTTCTTCTTCCTCGACATCATCCATCGCTTTGGAGTACCAAACTCCATCATCACAGACAACGACACGCAGTTCACCGGTAAGAAATTCATTCGATTCTGCAATGAACAACACATCCAGATTGATTGGGCGGCCGTCGCGCACCCCCTGATGAACAGGCAGGTCAAGCACGCAAACGGCATGCTCCTATAGGGCTTCAAGCCTAGGATGTTCAACCGGTTGAACAAGTGTGGCGCACGCTGGGTCGTCGAGCTCCCGACGGTGCTCTGGAGCCTAATGACAACTCCTAGCCGGGCCACCAGCTACACACCTTTCTTCATGGTCTACGGTTCCGAGGCCGTTCTCCCGACGGACCTCGACTATGGAGCGCCAAGAATTAGATCATACGACAAACAGAGAGCCGAGGCATCCCACCAAGACGCCATGGACCAACTAGAGGAAGCCCGCAACATCGCCTCCTCCGTTCGGCCAAGTACCAGCAGGCGTTATGATGGTACCATGGCCGACGGGTGCGAGGACCGAGCCTTCAACATCGAGGACCTTGTCCTCCGCCTCATGCAGAGCAACAAGGACCGCCACAAGCTCTCCCCACCCTGGGAGGGGCCATACGTTATCGCGGAAGTACTCCAGCCAGGCACCTACAAGCTGAAAACCATCAACGGCGAGGTCTTCACCAACGCCTAGAACATTGAGCAGCTACGCCATTTTTACCCTAAAATAAATACATACTTTTCCTTATCAGTTTTTGTCTTTAGAAATCCCTGATCTTTAGTGACATCCGACCCTTGCAAACTGCCAGGGGTCGGACCTCACTCGGGGGCTGATATAAGTGATATAAGTACGTTTATCTTGTGAACACTTCCTGTGTTACCTTTGCAAATATTCTCTAAGTTTTCCATTCTTCTCATAACAATGTCCTAAGAGCTAGGATTTTGGGAACGAATTCCAAGTACAACTGGTAGGACTGTGGAAACCCATGCCCCAGCGGCTATGACATCCTTGCTCACCAGCTTGATCAGAATCGATTCGCCCGCACTCCTAGTTTTTGCGACCTGGACCATGGGAAGGGTCGGAAGGCACAAAACCTCTTTTACAAAAAGAGGAAGCTGAGAAGCTGTTTGCCGTAACAAAAGATGAAAATTTGTTCATTTTTTGCACAAATTCACTGCTTACAAAGTGATTTCATCATGAAAAGGACTAATGTACTCTTAAATTCAAAGGATTGTTCACTCGGGGGCTCCCCCACAAACTTATTCAATTACAGTTTCTGACCAGCCCTACTACGGGTACTGCTGCGGTCGCCGCGCCACGCTCTCTATTGGCGACATCCTACCGCTCCATGAAATCCTCGAAGGCGTTGTCATCTGCAACGTCGAACACCACGCTGGCGACTGTGGTGCCCTCCATTGGGGCATCCAAGATCTGCGCCATCGCGATCAGCCACAACCCTAACAACGGCGCCTCCGCCGGGCATCCAGGGACTACGTCCATCGTCACCAGCCGCAACCCTGACAACGGCGCCTCCGCCGAGGCATCCAGGGACTACGCCATCGTCATCATCACCGCAACCTCGACAATGACGCCCGCCGGGCATCCTGGACTATGCCATCCATCGCGCCCCAACCCTGACAACGGCGCCTCTACCGGGGTGTCCAGGGACTACGCCATCATCATCAACCGCAACCCTGACAACGGCGCCTCCGCCGGGGCGTCCAGGGACTACGCCATCGTCATCAGCCGCAACCCTGACAACGGCGTCTGGGCGGGGGGCGCCTCCCACCGAAGGAAGGCCACAACGCACGATGGCAAAGCTGACGACGTTCGGCACCCTCTAGTGCCCCTCCTCCTTCGGCCGCAGCAGGCCCCTCCTCAGCACAGGCGGCCTGCACCATCTTATCTACGTTGGATAACCTCGGCTTGACATCACGCTCCTAGACTCACGAGCGGATCTGTGAGTTCTCTCCCTGGCATTACCCTCTCTTACTTAGGAACCGTTGCATTCGGTGGAAAGGAAGGAGAAGAGGTGGCGGTCCAGAGGCTGGCGAGGAAGTGGGACGAGAAGTCCCCCCCCAATTTAAAGAAGGGGCTCAGCAGCTGTGGAAAGGTGAAAGGTTGGGATGAAAAACTCTCTGCCTTCCCCTATTTGATGCAAATGCGAAATCAATGCTGACAGAAATCCGAGGGGACGCGTCGGAACCAACGGGACGTGCTCTGGTCGACAAGACATCGCCTGGTCAAACAGGACGTTGCCTGGGTGTGGCCCGCCACTAATGCGCCCCGGGCGCGAGAACCAGGGCACACTCGCATGCATGCGACTCTCGCTTCCCCAGGCAGGACCGTGGAACGACCCAACGATGGAACCCCCGTCCAGGGGGAGCCCAACGGGCCTCCTAGGTCGATCGGGCGGCCCAGGTAAAACAACGAACGAACGACCACTGAAAGATAAGCACCTCTGTTTACTTACTTTGAGTGTTAATTTCTTTACCGAGCCTCTAACCCCAGCAACAGCAAAGACATGGACATTGCTTGGGGGCTGCCAAGGGTGTCTATTTGTTTAGACACCCTCTTCGCCCGACCCCTCCTTATGTTTAAAACCGGAAGCGCGGTGTGTGGGTATAAAACTTTGAATACAACTGGACGAACCGCCAGACCCTACGCCTCGATGGCTATGATGTTTTTGTTCACAAGCATAATCGAACTCACAGTTCCACGCACCACAAACCTCAGCTCCCGCCTTCCCAAGATTGGTTCGGAAGGGTCCCCCTGCAGAGCCTCCTTCGAGGAGAAGCTGTCAGGTCGACTAAATCAATCGAGCGGCTCGAATCACCGCCGAGAGACACAAACAAAAAATGGCGACGCTTATGCAGGTTGCGCCGACCTCGTCACAAACGTCGGAACCAAACCCGGCATGGACATATCTGGTAGGAGTTTCCCATAGCTCGTACCACCAAGGTAATGTTACCAACCCCCATGTTGCATATGCAGATCCCTGCATCTCAATGCTTCATGTCGCGTCACGAAGCGGTAGCCGCCTCATTCAATATGAACGGCGACTGATCGAGGTTCGAAGGCTAGCCCGTGAAGGGCTCGAGGCCGCCTCGGGTCAAACAGAGCCAGGGGAGAAAAATAGAGATGAGCCCCAGCGGCCTTGCCTGACCCCGCTCAGAAGCGGACATGGACATCTCGACCTTTCTCATTCGATTCTAACCCCGAGCCAAACCCACAGAATCTCCGTCGAGGAGAGGCCAACGGGCCACCTGAGCCCAACGAATGGTCGGGCATCTGCCGGGAGCCGGGTTAAGAAGTAGTGGAATGCCACATAAGGGCTCTGTCGACCCCATCAGCGAATGATGGATCCATATTCCACACGAGTATACCCGTTAGCGAGCTCATTGAGCGCGACACTCGAGCCATCGAGGCAAGTATCGTCAACTCAGCCCCTCCGGTTGTGGAAACCGAGGACGGGGTAACACGCGAAAACACGGCCGACCCCTATCAGACCCTAAGGGGCTCGGGGGCTCGAGCTGCTCGATCCAAGATCGAGAGACCGAGGTTTGAAGGCTGACCCACGAGGGGTCCGGGACCACCTCGCGTTGAACAAATGTTAGGGGAGAAAACACAGATGAACCTCGGCGGCCTTTACCCAACCCGCATTGAGGCGGATAGGGTCATCTCAACCTTCTAGTTCAATCTAGCCTCTAGCTGAGCCCATAGAAACCCCATTGAGGGGAATCTGTTGGAAGGCGGGGCAAGGAGCAACGGAATTCCACCCGAGGGCTTTGCCG
This sequence comes from Miscanthus lutarioriparius, assembly GCA_904845875.1. Lineage (NCBI taxonomy): Eukaryota > Viridiplantae > Streptophyta > Magnoliopsida > Poales > Poaceae > Miscanthus > Miscanthus lutarioriparius. The sequence continues at coordinate 11,779,246 of CAJGYO010000001.1, read as the reverse complement.
ACTCTGTCGCAAAGCAACGGGATCGGATTCTGCCCGAACATCCCCGTTAGCGAGCTCATTAAGCACATTACTCGAGCCATCGAGGCAAGTGACATCACCTTAACCCCTCTAGTTGTGAAAAACTGCAGACGGGGCGACAATCACAAAAAAAAAAAACCCTTGACCGAATCCCCACCACGCGGGGGCTCGGGGAAGGCCGGGCCAGCGATAAGACCAAACGCACGGTCACGTAGTGATCGCCAAAATCCTATGTAAGGGGTACATATGAACACAAGCGTAAGTTCACTACCCTCACTCGGCCTCCAGTAACATTCGACCCCGGCAACCGCAAGGGGTCGGATCTCACTCGGGGGCTGATAAAGGTACGGGTACCTCCTTTCTTTTTTTAAAACAGTTATTACATCAGACCTCTTCCTCGCATCAAGACTGACAGCAAGGTTCGAGGGAACATGTTGGTAAGACCGCAAAAAAGCCCACGCCCAGACGGCTATGGTAATTTTGCTCACCAGCACAATCAAAATTTCCCCTAAAAACCTCGGGCCCTACGGTCTTGACAAACAGAAGGGTCGGTCGCGTAAATATTTTTTCATTGCAAAAAGGGAAGAAGGTAAGATCAAACAAACAAAACAAAAGTGTGAAACAAAGTCATGAATCCGCTTTCGGACACAAAAGTACCAACACTTGTTCACATAATACAGATAAGTGTTTATCAAACTTATTCAACTAACTACTTCCGCGGAGGGAGAGCCGTTTCCTTCAGCCTGTTTGCCAGATTCCACGCAAGGGGAGTCACCACCTTCTCAATCTCGTCCAGTTCAGAGTCTTCATAGATAGGCGCGAAGCCTTGGCTCATTACCTCCAAGTTGATCTCCTGATCATAATGAGAACGGGCAACAATGAAGGCTTGGGTGATCCCGGCATGAAAGGCGTCATCCTCAAGCTGGCGAACCCATGCCGTGATGCTAGCGGCACGAGTGATAAGGGAACTGGTCCCCTCCTCTTGCGCCACCTGTAGGTCATCGCAGGCCCCCATGACGGCAGAGCATAGGAGATCGTGCTGATCGCTTTCGACCTGAAGAAGCCCCCGCACCTCGGCGAGTTCCGTCCCTAGCCCGGTAGAAATTTCCTCGGCCTCCAGCCTTTGGGCCACCGCGTCTCCAAGATCCGCCTAGAGGGCCCTGACCTCCCAACGAGCCTCGTCATCGTGCTCTCGGATGGCCCGATCATGATCCTCGTGGACTGTGCTATGCTCGAGTGAAGCCTTTCTTTGGTCCGGCGTAGCTCGTCCCGCTCCCAGCACAACAGGGTGTTCACCTCGGCGTCCCGATCCGCCCTCTGCTGCAGGGATGTGGACCTACCCTCGGCCTTCTGCCTAAGATCCTGCTCCATCTCTAGCTCAGTTTGGACCTCGACGGCCCGCTGACTGGCCACGACATCCTTCTAGAGCAGCTCGTCCCGCTACTTTTGGATCCTGGCGGCCGCCTCCTTGTCCAGCTTTACCCTCGCCGACAAGTCCTCGAACATCCCATGGATCTCCTCAGCGTCCCGACGTGCCTCGACCTCCCGCTGCTGGGCCTCCTCGGTAAGGCGGTCCCATTCTGCCTTTTGCTCATGGAGGAACCAGGATTTGTTCCGGCTACGAGCGACAATACACTGAAAAGAAGACCGGTATCAAAAATACGAAAACACAAAAATACGTGAAGAAAGAAGAAAATGAGGGAGAAGATTAAGCGGATACCCGGCCAGTAGGTACAAGGATTTCGCGCAGGGCACCACTAGCCTAGCTCAAGGCATCCATCATAGCCGAGAACCCGATGTCAAGATTCTCCCGCTCTGTGCTCTCGGCAGCATCGTCAAGCGAGAAAAGAGCCGACGTTGGGTCCTCAGTGGCCATCCACTGGAGCGGCGGCTCCCCCCGTGTGAGGAGCGGCTGCCCCCCGACAACAAGGCCAAGGGCGACCTCCTGCTGGTCCTCTCCACCACCGCCACGATGTCCAGAGACCCTCCAGCCGTGTCCACCTCCATCCGCCCGCCTCGGGTGCCACAGCTTGGACCGCCGGGCTTGTCGCGATCGCGGTCACCTCCGCCTGGGCCTTCGGTGGCACGGACTACGCTGCTCCCTCGGATGCCACCGTGGCTACATCGACTGCCCCTGGCTCATCAGGGTTGGGGACCCTTCGGCCGCGTCCTCCTCCGTCCGGCCCGCGTTGGGCGCCGTCGCTTGGGCCGCCGGAGGCACAGGTTGCGCTACCCCATCGGACACCACCATGGCTGCGTCTGGCTGCTCCTGGCTTGGTGCAGTCACGGCCTCCTCCACCGGTGACATCGGACCCTGGCTGGCAGTGCTGCACCAGCCATAGAAGACGCCGCCAGCTCGGCAACCACTGAGGACGCGGGCGCCACCGCGGGTACCGCCGGATCGGCCAACGAGGCCATAGCATCAGCGCCACTCCTGCCCAAAACAGGGGCGATGTTGGGCAGCGCCGCCGGTCCCGCCTAAAGGGCAAGGCGCTTCTTGGGCGCCAACCCCAAAGAGTGGTCCCGTCGCAAGAATCTGCAAAAGGGAAAAACACATAAGGTCAAAACAGAAAAATAAAAAGGCAGAAAAATAAGGGAATCAGTGGCCTACTCTGGCGCCTTTTGGCGGTGGGAACATTTTGTGGACAAACCCCTAGACCCCTGCCCCAACTCGTCTGGGCGGGACCGCTTCGAGCCTGCCCCCTGCTCCCGGGCAGGGGGGCTCGTCTCCCTTATCACCGAGGGCGCGGCAATGGAGCCACCCCTCTCCGTCAATGCCTTGGGCGTGGCGGCGGACCCGTCCACCCCTGTCAGCTTATGGGGCGCGGCAACAGAGCCGCCCCCTCCATCAGCACTTCGGGGGTGGCAGCCGATCCGTTTCCTCCCATCCACCGATCCTCCGGCGGCACCCCGGATGGGTTGGTAGATTCTCCGGCTCCCACCGGCCCCGAGGACTCGCTTCGCTCCATGTGGAAGGGGTAGGGTCCCTGCATGGGTCGGTGGGCGTCTGTCAGCATATCCTCGTCCTCCAGGACGTCCCAATCCATGTCGGTGGCTACCTCCTTGTCGTCGTCGTCACTGCCTGTCTCCTCTCCTCGATCACGGGCTTGCTGCTTCCGTAGCCGCTTCTTCTTTAACTCCCTCATCCTTTTGTCCTAGTCAGCCGCAATATGATTCGTGGCCACCAGGATCCGGTCCTTCGGCAGCGGAGCCGGGCTATCCACGAGGACAAGACTCCTCGGCTGGTCTCGCTATCCTGAGGTCAGCGTCAAGGGGTCGGAAGTTCAAGTAAAGAAAAAGACACGGGAAAGAAGAACTTACGAAATCGATGAACCCTGGTTCCGGCCGCATCGAAGGATGTCCCGGCACCGGATAGACAAAGTCAAGGGCAACGTCGGCGGTGTCCTTCGAAGGCTCCATCACCTCCTTGATCCGCTATGCCACTTCGGTGGGAGGGAGCACTCCATCGGCGAGCGTCGTCCCTTCAAGCGACGTCCTAGGCGCCATCAGGTACAGGGGGAGCGCGTGGTTCATCAGCGGTGCCACCCTCCACATGTGGTAGGCGCCGATGATCCCCGACCCCTTCACACCCCTATCCTTCAAAATTTGGAGGGCGGCGAGGTGGTCATTGATCCTCTTCTTGTCTTTGTTTGGGACATCCCACCTCCACGACCCCGGAGCCTGTTCGATGAGGCGCCCGGTGTACACCGGCAAGGGGGCGGTCACGTCATCCTTGATGTAGAACCACTATGAGTGCCACCCCTTGTTGGAGGTCGACAAGCGCATCAACGGGTAGTCGTTCACCCGGGTATTGCACAAATGAATGCTGGCACAACCTATCGGCGTGCTCAGCTCCTGCTTCCCGACCCGCATCTTTGATAGACTGACGACGAAGAAGTGCCGCCACAGATTGAAGTGGGGACTAATCCCCAGGAACCCCTCACATAGGGCGATGAACACCACAATATGCTGTATCCCATTGGGATTAAGATGCTGCAACTCCACCTGGTAGTAATCCAACAGCCCCCGAAGAAACTTATGGGCAGGAACGGTGAATCCCTGCTCATGGAAGAGAGCAAAGGACATGACATATCCCTCGGGTGGCGATGGCTTGTCCTCATCACCAGGCAGCAGCCACTCCGTGAAGGCAGACAATGGGTGAAGGAGGCCACAACGGATGAGGCCCTCTAGGCACTAAGAGGTAATGTTGGATCTACACCACGGCTCCATTGAAACAACGGGAAAGGGGGGGTGGATGCAAGCTCGACGATGGCTATGATGCGGATGCAAGCTTGATGGTGGCAGCAGTATTGGTGCGGGAGGCTCTGGCGATTGGCTGCAGAGGTAGGCGATGCGAAGGCGAAAAGGCGGAGTACGGAACCCTGGGGGCGAACCCCGTGGTTTTATAGGGGTGACGGATGCAAGAAGTGCAACCATCCGCCTCGATCTCTGAGCCCGCCACGACATGCCACCACATCACGTCGCGGGATATGCGCCCGTGATCCCTATCCTTTCCCACCAAAATCACCCCGAACGGTTCGCCTTCCCAAGCGGATCGGACTCTTTCCCCGCGGAGGGGATACGGGCCAGAAAATCTCTTCTCCGGCCCGTGTGGGCCCAGAAAGCCCAAGGGTCGGCCCGACAGTCTCGATGGCCATCCCAACGAGGGACAGGCCCACGGACAACTAACACCCAGGTACGCGAACATCAGTAGGGCCTCGATCCACGGTTGAGTCCCAGCCAGGCTAACCTAGGACGAAATCCCCGTGAACGGGATACCAGGGTCCCCTTAAAGCTATCCAGTTGATAGAAATCAAGTCTCATAGCCTTACCCACGAAGGGTCCGAAACACCCTCGGGCGATTCTGCCCGAATCACCCGGGAGCCCAAGGGCTACACCCATCGGGTGCACTCACGCGCACCCTCTGGCGATCCGAAACACCCACCGGGCGATTCTGTCCGAATCACCCGGGGGCTCGGGGGCTACACCCATTGGGTGTGCTTGCGCTCACCCTCTGGCGAACCGAAACACCCCACGGGTGATTCTGCCCGAATCACCCGGGGGCTCTTTTGATTTCCCCCAAAAGATCCAGACGGCATACTCTTTTTCTTCTTAAGCTCCTTATGCTGCCAATACTTTGCCTGTGAAGCAATTGCAATATTCACTACCTCATGATAAGTGACATTGGTATAAGTTGTCATCATAGTCTGCAGTTTGGTATTCAGACCTCTCATGAACCATTTCTTTTTCTTGGCATCTGTGTTGACATGTTCAGATGCATACTACGACAAATGATTGAATCTTCCCACATACTGCATAATCGTCTGATCCCCTTGCTTCAAAGCAAGGAATTCATCTAGCTTCATAGCCATAACTCCCTCCGGGATATAATGGGCTCTGAAAGCAGTACGAAACTCTGTCCAAGCTAACGAAACACCTGCGGGTTGCATGGTCATAAGATTCGCATACCAAGCACTGGCTGCACCTTTAAGTTGCTAGGCAGCAAAGACTAGTTTTTGAAACTCCATGCATGGAATGAGATCAAATTTTGGCTCCATGGTTCGAAGCCAATCGTCAGCCTCTAGTGGTTCATCTGCCTTGGTGAACACCGGTGGCCTTGTGTTTGTAAAATCAACATATGTAGCCTCCTGCCTGTTATGATGGCGACCACGGTTTCCTTGCATCTGATTCTGATTACTTTGAGCCATCTCATGAAGCAAACGAGAATTTTCAACCGTTACATTGACAAGTGCGGCTATAGCATCAGCCAGATTTGTTGGAACTGGTGGCGGATCTAGAATACGGTTCTCATCTTGTGAAGTACCAGGAATATACGAACCCCACGTACGACACATCTGCTCATAACAAACCAAACTTTACTCAAAAGTCTTTATTGAATTGCAACAAAAGCTCACTCCAGACACATTACCTAGGGTTTACTAATATAAACACAAACCCGCATGTACCTAAACAAGACTGCTTAACTTAACTAGAACTAACTATTATACAACTCTACTCCTTTTCTCGGTCACTTCAAACTTCAGGCTCGGTATCCATTCCAGAAATATTACCGCCTTCATTATCACTTTCATCGATCATTACTAATTCTTCCGGATCTTCTTCTTCCTCTTCCGATTTGCTATCATCGGCAAGGATGACACCGGGGTCCATTGCATTAGCTTGAGGTTCATGATTTGGATCTAGGAGATTGCTTAGCCTATGAACTTCCTCATGCAGATAAGTATTATGTTCTTCTAAATCTTCTACATAGAATTCTAGCTCATGAGTTCTAGCTCTAGCTACATTTTCTCTATGCCAAGCTTTATTTCTTTCTTCCACCGTACGAACTAACATACGTTCGCAGTTCCTGTGAGAGGTGGTGAGACGCCTCAATTGACCCTGTAGTTCTCCTACCTGGATGACATCCACGGCCATATCTCTAGTAGCTTGTGCTAACTCTGGAGAAATCCCCTGTATCTCTGCCTAGGGATCAAGCCTAGAGCTGCTACTGCTAGCACCGTTATTCCTAGGGGCAAGTTGGTGATGAGGGACTCCTTTGGGTCCAGTGGACTTATGGGGTGTCTTCTTGGTACGAGCCATACTATAGGAAGCAAGATTAATCTCAGTAAGACAATCTGACAACCGTCTCAAGAGCAGCAAGGGTGGACTACACAACTCAACCCATACGCACTACCCAACCCAGACTCAGAGGTGAAGGAAGTAACGAGTGAATTAATCATGATGCATGAATCGTTCTTACGAACAAAAATCATCAAAGCTTATAATGAACATAAACAACAGTTGTTTTATATAGGGCATAATAAGATTACTACTCCACTACACAAAACCTTTTTAATCAAATAAGGAATGGTGAGAAAGAAATTAGATAAGTCAAAAGCAATTTGGACCAAATTAACAAGTTAAATTTAGTCATCCCAATTCATTTTGAAGTTTTTGTAAACCAATTCGACAAAGACTTTGTAACGATCGCTCTGATACCATTATGTGGCAGAACCTCCTAAATTATAGGGCCCACATGCACCTGTCACTGTCCGACGACCTCTAACAACTATGCATATGTTCCTGGTAACTTAAGAAGACTGTCGGGTGTCCTCGGGGAACCCCGAATCATCCACGATTTCCGAGCAGGATCACATTACAGAGTCATTGCAGAATACAACATTTATTCAAATATCTACACCAGAGTAAAACATAGCAGAAGTCTTACAATAACATAGTTTACAAACCATTTGTTTCAAATCATACAACTAAGTTCGGTTAATAATACAAAACGTAGGAGTGGAGTGGTATTATAACATATTACAGAACACACAAATAAGTTGCCCTGCCCAAGAGCCACACATTTACTTATCGTCATCGCACTGAACAACAGTCATGCAGCACGATCCAAAACAGATCTGCTCATGAGCCTCACCTGCAACAAGGGTCAATGAACCCTGAGTACAAAAGTACTCAACAAGACTTAACCAAAAAATACAAACTGATATAACTTAAGAATGTAGGCTCAGGGATTCAAGGTATGACTTTAGCAATAATCAAAGTTCTTTTGCGTAAAAGCTTTTTAATAAAATTCTTTATATCAACATTTAAAACTTCATAAGATCATATACAAAGCTGACACGATCCGTATTGAGATCATGAAACTTCATATCCAACACTTTCTCAAACCAGCCTCAAGTTCCAGTTATTTATCTACGATGATGAACAGAGAAGTGAGTCTCCATAACCGAGGAGCAATGACGATTCGAACCGATTAAAAACCCAGCTGGGAATTCCAGACCACACGATATATGTAGGTCCCCGACTTACATATATCAACCTACCCTCGGATTCTCTAAAACAAGAATGGGTCCGCGCCACCCGAGAATACAGTACTCCACAAATCCAGCCCATTGTCATGTGGGTACACGCTATTCCTGCCATCTCTCCACTCCTAGTGCGCGAGTAGCCATTCTCGTAATAGAATAGCCAAGTTAAGGCTTACCGGAGTATGTGGTTAGTACTACAAAGTCTCACCGCACATAGTTCAACAACGGTACGGGCATTAATCGACACAGGCAGAAAGAACCCGCTCACAAGACCTCCATGTCTTGTGGCTCACACACACCGAGTCCGCCCGGTCTAGATTTCTTACTCCACATGCCCATATCACATGATAACATAAGTAACCAAAGTTCCATTTAAAACTTGCAGATGACAGGTAATCACCCGACTTTCATCGTTCTAAGTATAGCTAAGCATAACTAGGCATATACGAATTAAAACTGGTAACAAGGTAGATATGGAAAAACAAGGTTAATAATGCACCAATTAGGTTTTCACTTAACTCCTAATCACTTAATGCAGTAAAGAAAAGCAAAAGCGAAATCAATTTGTAAAACACAAGGTAGGTTTAAATGCATCCGGGGCTTGCCTTCGTTGACGGAAAAGTCTGGTTCCATAGTCGCACCACAAATGTCCAACACGACCTCCACAGACGGATCAACCTCCTCAACTACTTGATTAACTACCACGTGCTCACCTTCGTTCACTACACGTAGTAACAATGCCATGTTTAACATGATGCGAAATATAAAACATGATGCTCGATGATGGATGCAAAAATTAACAACTTGAATACAACTTTCCTTCGCGGTACAGTTATAAGTCAAACTAACTAAACCTTTTTCATAACACATACATCAATTGCCAAGGATCATTACCAACTAATGACCCAAGGACATTACTCAATCAAAAATTCAATCAAAACCTAAATCATGAAATGTTACTATTTGCTTTTATGAATTAATTATTTAATTAAGAATTATGAAATAAATCAACTTGTTCCAATTGACCTCAAAATTTTTGTAAATGTTCATCACATGGTAAGTAAGTGGAAAACAATTTTCATAATTTTTGGATAAATAAATAAGCCTAGAAAAATCATGGAAACTTATTTATTAATTAATTGAGCAATTTTATCACATTCAAAAAGTACTAAAAACAATATTTCATATTTTCCTAAATAATATACATCACAGAGAGGTCACACAAAAATTTTATAATTTTGGAGCTCTAAATAAATCTACACAAAAATAACAAAACAGACACTATTCATTCATTTCTAAAAAGGAAAAATCATTTTTCAAATCACCCGCCAATCGACAAGGTGATTCCCACTGTCATCCCCGACCTCAGCGTGTTGACCACGGCGGCGACGGCTCTGACCAGCGATAACTCGCCGCCGGTGAGACCTCCGGCCACGGCGACGGTACCAACACATTCCCCACAACCCAACGCATCGATTGGAGTCACTAGCTTGAGCAAATACAGCGAGGTTCGAGCTTGACACCGGCCATGGCGGATGCGATGGCTCGGCGACGCTACGCCGGCGATAGGAGTCCAGTAGCGATTAAACAAACGGCATAGGAAGACTCAGGAGCTCACCACGATCATGCTGGAGCAAAGAACAGGGCCGAAGGAGCAGCGGAGAGATGGGTCGATGATCACAGCAGCTGCGGCGGCACGAGCAATGTCGACGGCGAAGTCCCGGTGGCTGTGGTGGACAAATTGATCAAGCAATAAGGGATTAAGCACCACGGCATCCAAGTGAAGCTTTAACAACACCGAGCAAGGACAGAGGCTCACCATAGTGCGCTGGCCACGACGGCGCTCGCTCGACGGAGATGCTGCCGGCCACGAGGAAGAAAGCGACGCACAGCGAGTTCCCGGCGAAGACAAGCGACCAGAGTTGGTTGGATGGGTGTGCAAGGACTAGGCGATGCTGTGGCAAGCTTTGCCGAAGACGGGAAGGCGCTACGGCGACGGGGAAGCTCAATGGAGTTATGGCAATGGCGTCGGGAGAAAACAGAGGAGGAAGAAAAACAACGATGACGGTGTCTCGGCCTTTATAACGCGGCTTAGAAGCAAGAAGAAGCCACGCCACGGTCTTCACCACGCCAGCGCGACGCCAAAGATGGCCACGACCGCGACTGGAAGCCAAAGGAAGCTCGCCGGCGGTGATAGCTGCCCGACGGTACTGTTCAACTTATTTACCAAATTGCCATTCGTTTTAAAATCCAAATTACTCCCAAATTTATGTAACAACTCAAAAATCTCCAAAAATAAAAGTTGTTCAAAATTCAAAGCTCTACAACTTTTCTTTTATACCCATACCCAAATTCGGTCTACATTTTGAAATGCAAATTTGAATTCAAAAGGGGACACTTTAAGTACATTTCGCCTTTTCAAATTACTTCAAATTTTTCTAAACAACTTTGAAAACTCCAAAAACAAACTTTGTACAACTCAACAAGCTCTACATTTTTGCTTTAAGGCTCAACCCCAAAATGTGCTTTGATTTTGAAATGGGTTTTCCAGGTCAAAACTTAAAGGTCGAAATTAGGGTTTTCGAAAATCCCAATCCAAACAAAACTTGGAACATGATTCAAACACTACAAGGCAACACTTATAACACAAATGTAAACTTTTTTTAGTGAATGCATATCAAAGTTCTCAATATGACCACATGCTTTGCAATGCATATGATGACATGTCATGTTTTAGTATTTAAAACACCCGAGGTGTTACAGCTGGCTCCGCCTCGCCCGACCCCCGAGGGCTAGGCTCCGCCTCGCCCGACCCCTGGGGGCTGGCTTCGCCACGCCCGACGTCCGAGGGCAGTTTGCGCCTCGCCCGATGACCGAGGACAGGCTCCGCCTTGCCCGACGGCCGAGGGCAGACTCCGCTTCACCCGACGAGTGCACCCTGCGCCTTCATAATGATGAGCACAGGGTACGACATGACATTCGAGTGAAACGCAGCACCAAGGACCATGCCCTGTACCACGACAGGAAAGTATCGCTAGGGTACGATGGGATGGGCGCTTTAGACCATTTCGGGCATGACAGAGTCTGAATAGTGTTGTGGGCACCGCCTTCAGCCCTCAGACACAGAACCTGACATAGACAAACGACAACCACTATGGTCCAAGAAGAGACTCGCGCCCTCTATAGTGACGAGCGTACAGTCACCGCGTCGTCCGCTCCCCACAGGTCTATAGGTCAACACCCTTGTTCGACACGCCGCCCGGAGGGGTGGGATGGGACGTGACCACTTGCTGATCCGGCAAGGGCATGGCTTCGTCAGCACACAAGCATTCGGCAAACGTGCCAATCCCTGACATCGTCTGGCCGTGTCAGCGAGGCTGGCTCAGTGGAAAAGGAGGGCCCAACACCTTCAGAGGGGCTTCTTGGCCTCTGGTTTTTCTCTTTTCTCCGATCTGTAACCCTTGCTCCCCCTTGGGCTATAAAAGGGAGGGCAGGGCCCCCCACTAAGGGGATCGACTCTGGACGAAAAAACTCACATTGAGATCGATTGACATGATTCGACAGCACACATCACACACAGCTGAGCAGCGACCAAGCTCTCGGTGACCTTTCGACCAATCCATCAAAGACTTGGGACTTGTCCCTCTCTCGACCGTTTGTACCCCCTACTACGAACCTTTTTCGGTGCTAATAACATGAGCAGCAACGGACTGGACGTAGGGACATTCAGCCCGAACCAGTATAAACCTTGTGTCTTTTAGCGCACCATTTGGGCCTAACGCGCATCAATTATAAATTTACTAGCCGGTGTTTGTTCGAAACACTGACAAGCTTGTTAGTCTGTGAAGGAAATGTGGGTGGAAACAATGGATCATCTTGGGCTGTCCCAGTTTTTGTTCTAAGCAGCCAGCACAATGATGAGTTTGCTGCTGACAAAGATCAGATACCCTCGAATGGTAACCCGCATCCTGAGAATGCTCACTTCCTAAATGTGATGAATGCAGGAAACTAGGGCTTCTTCAAAGATATGGGAGATTTGGTAGAGGTGCAGCAAGACAATTTTGATCAAGGTTGGGAAATCCCCCCTCCACCTACTCAGAACAACAACAATGGCTGGGGTCCATGGTTACAATAGGATGGTGTTGTTGTTGATGAGAATGAACTTGTTCAGGTCAATAATCTGGCTGACATAGCTATAGCCAATGCAATCATGCATCATCCTAACCAATGGCTGGTGTACTTTGTCTGTGAGGTCCTATCTGACTCAAAGGCCCGTTACCCAAGAGTCTAGAAGCTCCTCTATGCCGTGCTCATCGCCAAGCGCAAGCTCCGGCACTACTTCGACGGCCACCCTATGGTGATCGTGTCCTACAGTGGCTTAGGGGACATCATCAACAACCGGGAGTCCACCGGACACATCGCCATGTGGGGGCTCAAGCTCATGGGCCTCGACATCACCTACACCCCCTGCACCACGATTAAGTCCCAAGTCCTCGCCGACTTCGTGGCAGAATGGATTGAGGAGCAGGCCTCCACCGCCCCCATCAAGGCAGAGTACCGGACCATGCACTTTGATAGCTCGCTCACACTCGAGGGGGTAGACACGGGGTCCTCCTCATATCCCCCAGTGGCGACAAACTAAGGTACGCCCTTCAGCTTCATTTCTGAGCCACTAACAACGTTGCAGAGTACAAGGCGCTCCTCCACGACATCTGAGCGGCCGTCAAGCTCGACGCTCGGTGCCTCTTCATACAGGGAGACTCTGAACTGGTTATCAACCAGATCGTGAAGGAGTCAACTTGCCATGATGTGAGGATGGAGGCCTACTGCACGGAGGTCGAAAGTTGGAGGACAGGTTCGACGACATCGAGCTCCATCATGTCCTCCGACGGGACAACGAGGAAGCTGACTTTCTGGCAAGGCTGGCGTCTTCTCATAGGCCCTTGCTGCACAGAGACTTCCTCAACATCCACAATGTCCCCTCGACCTGCCTCGAGGGGGACAAGATGCCAGCCCCGGCTGGCACCGATTCTACCTTGACCCGTGTCACCAAAGACGCGTCGTGCCCCCATGAGTGTGTGCTCGTGGTCACCACGCATATTCGATGGTGTATTGAGCTGCTAACCGACGCCCTCCCTGACCCATCAGCGTGCCCCGTGAAGCGTAGGAGACAAGAGTCAGCCATCCCCGATGGAACCACCGATGGCCGGCCTACTAAGGCCCCCAAGGCGACCCCGGGGACAACGACTAACACCCTAGAGCGATGAGGCGTCCTCCCTTCAAGTTCGAAGTCAGCCCACCAAGACATCGGGAGCACGCCGAGCGAGGCCTTCGCCTGGTCGTCTAAGGCATTGGAAGACTGGCGAGCACCCTTCCTCGACTTCCTTAAGCGAGGGATCCTTCCCATCGATGTCGTCGACGCCCATAGGCTAGTCTAGCATGCCAAGAGCTACTAAGTCCACCGTGGGCAGCTCTATCGCTAGAGCGTCTCCTAAGTGCTCCTACGGTGCATCGCCCAGAAGACGGGAGGAAGCTGCTCCTCGACATCCACGGCGGCATCTGCAGGCACCACGCGGCGCTGCGCGCCCTCGTGGGGAAAGCCTTTTGACATGGCTTCTACTGGCCGACCACCCTCGCCGACACCCGAGACCTCATCAAGACATGCAAGGGATGCTAGTACTACGCCAAGCAGAGTCACCTACCGGCCTAGGCGCTCTAGACGATCCCCATCACCTGGCCATTCATGGTCTAGTTCCTTGACATGGTCGGGGACCCGAGGGCTTCGATCACCTCCTAGTCGCCATCGATAAGTTCACCAAGTGGATCGAGGTCTAGCCCATCGCCAACCTCAAGTTCGAGCGGGTGGCCGAATTCATCCAAGACATTATCCACAGGTTTAGAGTTCCCAATCGCATTATTATTGATAATGGCACCTAGTTCATAGGTCGCAAGTTCCTGGACTTCTATGACGCCTGGCGAATCTGGGTGGATTGGGCCATGGTCTACCACCCCGAGTCCAACGGCTAAGTTGAGCACGCCAACAGGCTGATCCTATAGGGTATCAAAACCCGCATCTACAATGAGCTCAAGATTCATGCCGAACGATGGGTGGACAAACTCCCCTCATTGCTTTGGAGCCTACGGATGAGCGTGAACCACTCGACAGGGAACACCCCCTTCTTCCTCGTCTACAGGGATGAGGCAATCAACCCCTCTAACCTCGACTTTGACGCTCCACGCATCCACTTCTACGACGAGCAATGGGTTGGGGAACAACACCAAGCGGACATCGACATGCTCGTGGAGGTGCGAAACACCGCCGTGGTGTGATCTGCCAGCTACCAATAGGGGCTTCACCTCTATCACACCAGATGGGGTACATGAGCGTTCCTTTGATGTAGGTGATCTTGTCCTTCGGAGAGCCACCTCGTTGAAGAAGCCACAAGTTGTCTCCTCCCTAGGAAGGACCCTTCCACATCTCACGGTGATCTGATCGGGCGCCTACAAGATGGGCACCATGGCAGGACACGAGTACGACAATGGGTGGAACATCAAACAACTACGTGGCTTCTATCCATAGCTCGTTCCTTCCCATTTTTTGTTAATCATGCCTCTAACCTCCTAGCAGGAGCCTGCCCCATAGTGGGGCGGAAGCGATGTCCCCCAGAAAGGGGCGCCACCCGGGGTTCAAGGCTGGCTCCCTCGAGCTTCAAGGTCACCCTGGGAAGGATACCAAAGTGCGAGGGATGCTTAGGAGACGAGCCCATGCAGCTGTAGCTGGGACACCTAGAGCGTCCCGACTGTCTGAACGAGTGATGTTCGAGTATCGACCTCGAGCCGCTCTTGGTGACCCAACAAGGGAGGCAGCGAGCCTCTAAGCGTCGATAGACGGGCTTGGGAACTATATGAGTGGCTTAGTCAAGAAGCTGAGAATATCCCCCTAGGAGACATGACCAAGGCATGGAACGACCGTAAACTTGGGTTTCTCATGGACTTACCCGCTAGTAGCATGGGCGCGACAATCTTGGCCATCGAGGCTATTGTCGTGGTAGCCTAGCCCACCGAGGGAACATTAGCCCTGAGCTAAAGGCTCGACCGAGCCAATGAAGACTTTGAGGCCCTAGTGGTCTCAGGGGACTCACCGGCTCCCCAGACAGAGCAGCTCGACCCCCCCGATCGACGATCGCTCGGGTGACGAATCCCCAAAAACCAACCAACTCCCCAGAGTTGGGTCAGGAGCCGTTGAGCAGTGGGCCTAATGAGGGCCCCCATCCAAGGCTCTGCACACTCCCCACTCCCCGATCTATGGCCGCAGGTGGTCGGCCCCAAAAGGCTGGCTCAAGAGAATCGAGGCCTGCTACCGCAGCCCTAAGAAGGGCATGGTGCTTCGGATGAACAGATGGCCCCGAGCCAGATTCTAGCGCTCTTGATCACCCGGCCCACGGCAGGCTCCGATAAAAAAGGAAGGTGCCCTCGGGCCTAAAGTCGGCAACTCCTAGATGAGTTCACTGAGCCCTCGCTCGAGTCAAAGACCCATGCGACATAGACTCCCGAATGGATCGATACCATCTTCGCTCGGCCCCAACAGCCGAGCAACACCCATCACATTGAAGAAGAAGGCCCCAAGCAGGGCGCAACACTCTTGTCAGCAGAAGCTGTCCCCGCCAAGGAGGGTTTGGTCACCATAAGATTGAATTGAACCCTTCGTCGCTATGATGCCAGGTGAGGCCACAAAGGGCTTGGGGGCTCCTGACAAGATCGTAACATATAGGTATGTTAAGCCTTGGGTCTAATGGTTCTTGACCGAAGAAGACCCCCCAACCGACCCCTTCAGGATCACCCGAGGGCTCTGGGACTATGCCTATTGGGCATGCTGGCGCGCACCGTCTGGCAAAGGGACCCGGCCAAGCCTGACTTGGCCGCTGAAAGGTCCTAATGGCTAGAGGGGGGGGGGTGAATAGCCTAATACAATTCTACAGCAACACTTAACAAAATGTGTTAGACAATTTTGCGGCGAAGCGAGTGTTGCGCTAGCCTACTAAAATGCAAGCCACCTACCACAATTCTATTTCGAATAGTGTATGTCCACACAATAGCTATGACACTTAGCTAAATTAGTGTGCTCTCAAAGACTAACTAAAGAGCAACACTAGTCAAACAAACAAGCTCTCACAACTAGCTACACTAAAGAGCTTGATAACTAGTTTGCGGTAATGTAAGAGTGAGCAAGAGAGTTATACCGCCGTGTAGTGGTAGGAATCAATCAATCACAATAATGAATACCAATATAGACCAATCACCTCGGAATCAAATGATGAACACAATGATTTTTACCGAGGTTCACTTGCTTACCGGCAAGCTAGTCCTCGTTGTGGCGATTCACTCACTTGGAGGTTCACGCGCTGATTGGCATCACTCGCCAAACCCTCAATTGGGTGCCGCACAACCAACACAAGATGAGGATCACACAAGCCACAAGCAATTTACTAGAGTACCTTTTGGCGCTCCACCGGGGAAAGGTCAAGAACCCCTCACAATCACCACGATCAGAGTCTGAGACAATCACCTCCTCCACTCAACGATCCTTGTTGCTCCAAGCCGTCTAGGTGGCGGCAACCACCAAGAGTAACAAGCGAAATTCGCAGCGAAACACAATCTCCAAGTGCCTCTAGATGCAATCACTCAAGCAATGCACTTGGATTCACTCCCAATCTCACTGTGATGATGAATCAATGATGTAGATGAGTGGGAGGGCTTTTGCTAAGCTCACAAGTATGCTATGTCAGTAGAAATGGCCAAGAGGGTGAGCTTGAGCCGGCCATGGGGCTATAAATAGAGCCCCAGTCAAATAGAGCCGTTATACCCCTTCACTGGGCAAAACGCGCTCTGACCGGACGCTCCGGTCATACTGACCGGACGCTGGCCCTTAGCGTCCGGTCGCCCGATGGACGCCACGCGTCACCAGCTTCAAACGCTGTTCGTTAGATTTCAACGACTGCGAAGCTGACCGAACGCTCCGGTAAAACTGATCAGACGCTGAAGCCCCAGCGTCCAGTCGTTTCCAGTGAGCTCCCCGAGGCATGTTTTTTCGACCGGACGCGTCCGGTCCACCTTGACCGGACGCAGCCAGCGTCCGGTGCTCAACCCTAGCCACTGTGCCGTCTGACAGCTCGACCGGACGCAGCCTTTCAGCGTCCGGTCGCTGAGTGACCCAGCGTCCGGTCAGTAGACCGGCGCTAGCATCATTTCGATCAACTCCATTTCAACTCTTACTTCTTCACCCTTGCTCAAGTGTGCCAACCACCAAGAATTTTGCATCCAGCGCAATAGAAAATAGACATTTCATTTTCCCGAAAGCGCCGAATATTTACACAAACCCATCTCAACCCTACAAACACCTTGTGCACATGTGGTAGCATATTTACACAAATATTATCAAGGGTGTTAGCACTCCACTAGATCCTAAATGCATATGCAATGAGTTAGAGCATCTAGTGGCACGTTGATAACCGTATTCCGATACGAGTTTCACCCCTCTTAATAGTACGGCTATCAAACCTAAATGTGATCACACTCTCTAAGTGTCTTGATCACCAAAATAAAATAGCTCCTACAAGTTATACCTTTGCCTTGAGCTTTTTGTTTTTCTCTTTCTTCTCTTCAAGTTTAAGCCCTTGATCATCTCCATGCTATCACCATTGTCATGTTATGATCTTCATTTGCTTCTCTACTTGAAGTGTGCTACCTATCTCATGATCACTTGATGAACTAGGTTAGCACTTAGGGTTTCATCAATTTACCAAAACCAAACTAGAGCTTTTAGCCACGACCTTCGCTTGGGGCTCAGGGGCTCGCCCGAGTCCTAGGCTCCCGATCTACGGCACATCCAGGCCTGACCCTTGGCTCCTGCCCACCTAACGACGTCAGTCAAGGCCCGAGTGCAAGAAGACAAGCCCTAAGCTATCGATGTCCAGGGGCTCCCTAGCGCCGCTCCCTAGGCGTGGCCCAGCCAACTGCTGCCCCGATAGGGTCACGTTTGGGGCATGACACAAGAAGACAAAGCTTTTCCTTGGCCTCCAGGGGCTTTGGGGCTTCTAGGCCCACACGTCAGCCCCTGGAGCCGACCTCCTTCGCCACCAAGAAGACTCCATGAAAGTGCAATCAAGCCCTAATTATGGGTTTTGGTGATAATGACCACGCAATTAGAAGACTAATGAGATTTATCGAGATGACAAGCAGGGAATATATAATTGATGATGTTATATGAAACGGAGGTGCCTCCAATTACAAATATCGATGGTTTCAAACTCAAAGGAGGTTTAAATTATTTTATATTGTGAATTTGAGTATAGGAAAAGTGTGGCAGAACCACCCGAAATAACGCACTTATGGAGGTGCTCGTCTTCGACCTGACACTAAGCACCCCAAAAAACAAGCTACAGTGGGTGGATTCCATCGGGCACACCCCAAGGGAGAGCCTAAATAGTCCACATTTTCCTCCAAGGATCCAATAATGAGAACGAGTTACACAACTTAGTCCATTTCATACATCTAGAGTTCTTAGAAATGCATTATTACATTACCAAATTCAGAGTGCGGAATATTAAACAGCGGAATGAAAATAAACATCTATCGATAATGAACAAGGATCCGTCTGTGCCCACCAGAAAAATCCTTCACACAACGGCTACTCCTCAAGCAGTACTTGCAACAGGGGTAAATAAATCCTGAGTACACAATGTACTCGCAAGACTTATCTGACTAGTGAGAATAATTTTCCGACTCCAAGGGATATGATAAGCTTTATGGTTTGCTGGGTTTCTTTTTGCAGAAAGCAATTCTAATAGTGAGTCCTTATTTGTGTTCTTATTAGCAGTCATGATTAATTTATTATCTAGCCATTCTATGTAAGCACCTGTTCTATTTTCAAGCAAGAGTTGGGCAAATAGTTTTATTTCATCACCTTTCATCTTTTAGTTCTTACTACGGTGCTAGACTGTAGACAAGCCATACCGGATTGCCCCGGCGATTTGCGAATCAATGTGCCTAGCTGGGTACCCCAAAAACACATGCCCCGCTTGTACCCTAGGCACAAGCAGGACCAACCCATCACTCTCCTGTCATGGGGTCTAGGTCCCCGTTCAAACTTGGACTCCAAGCCCCCGCTCCTGAGTCCTAGACTCAGTTCGGTGCAAGGACATCCACCATCCCTGCCTCCAATCAGTCGGTCTGGAAAGAACCGGAACCCACGACAAGAGAGCAACAAGTCTTCCCTACGCCCATACCCAAGTATGTGCTCGGGATAATAAGTCTTTGACTTGCCTAGAACCCAATGCAACGGCTGGTCCTTAACCGACATAGACAGGGAAAAAGTGTAACCAAGCTATGCCCTGTTGGCCGTAGGACACAACCTCTTACACCAACCAATACCCAAACCATATCCCTTCCCGGTCTCCATTTTTCCTTTCCACCATTTTATCATGAGTGATCATAATTTTCACCTATTGTGAGTAACGACATGTTACTCACGCTACCGATACCCTGAGCATAGTAGCTACTCGACCTATACTAGTAGGACTCATAGGTAAGTATATCTATGCATGTAGTTTTCATAAAATGCCTATAATATAAATGCATATCACATATATATAATCTATGATCATTCAAAAATAGGGGTTATGCATCAGGGCTTGCCTTGGGCAGGTGGTGTGTCAACAGAGTCAGCAACGAACGGCTCTGGGGCTCCCTCCTGTACGAGAATCTCCTCCTCGTACTCCTCAATGATCTCCTTGTAGTCCTGTTCGTCCACAGGCACGAACTCTACCAACTCGTTATCTACATGCATGAAATGATGATGCAACACTTAGTAATACGGCAATAGTAACTCTTAAAATAAAATACATCTATCAAACTACTAAGCTAGTTCTACCGACTAAGGTGCTAAGTTACCTATTGTTACCACTAAGAAGTATGAAACATGGCATGTACTATCTTAGCAACTAAAGGCATTCTTACTCTTAATACCGATTTACTCTATATATGATAAAACAAGGAGTACTAGCTACTCTATTTATCAACCTACTCTAGGGCTATAAAAATTACAGTGAGCACATAATAATCTAATGAGCCTACTGTAAAAATTTCAGGACTAAAGCTATCACCAATTTGCCACAAAAATTCATACAAATATCAAGCTAAATAACACTAAGCTTTGTAAAGTGAATTTATGAATCTATCATTATCACAAGATAGAAACCCTATTTGAATCGCTACTACACCCAAACGCGCTAGCCACGGGAACGACATCAAACCCAGTTCGCCGGCGGCAGCGAACGCGTCCCGGCGATCCTAAACCTCAACCGGTTCAACCACCTACCCAGTTCACCAGAGACGTGTAGGACAGATTGGATGCGGTCGTGAGGCTCGGCAAGGTGGTTGACCACGTGCGTGGGAGTGCTCCGGTTCACGTCGACCATGACGAAGATGTTCCCGGCGACCTACTGCTCCATCAGCGAAACTGCTACACGTGCGAGACAACGAAGTCAAGAATACGCAAAAGCATTGCTCAATTGAGACAACGGAGCACGGAGCGACGCGCTGGCTGAGCACCCGCCTCGATGGCCATGGCGGACCGCCGCAAGGAAAATGCCACGCATTACCTCACCGGTGGACGATAGCTCCACGATTCGATCCTAACCACGAGCTAACCTCACAAGCTAGGCACGGTTGCAAGGAATTGGACAGAGGTGGTTAGATTACGACAAAGTTCGATAGAGGGGGAAGGGTAGTTGGCGCCAGTGGGGATGCCTTCGGCTTAAAACTGACTGATGGCCACGACGAGCAAAAGAGAGGGAGGGAGAGGCAAGTCTAGTCGGCAAGGGGGAGTAAATGCGGGCCAGAGAAGCGACGTCACCAGGCGATGGCAACTCCTCCTTGCCGAACACAGAGGTGGCATCGCGTTGGGTGGAAATGACAAGGAGCAGGGGAGGGGTTAGTCGGAGCTTGGCTTGTCCTTGCCTAGGTGGAAAGCGAACAACAGCAGCGGGACACGCGCGTGCGGCTTCGACGTCATAAAGGCGAAATGATGGCACGGCAGCGAGGGGAGCAACCGCACGTGCGACAAGGCGACGGTGCGGGTAGGGCCATGTGCCAGCCGTAGCCAGCCAAGTATGGCCACACGCGCAATAGTCCTGTGCAGGCGAGCATGAGGTGGCAGAGCCGCGTAGCTCAACGGCCGAAGCGGTAGCAGCAGCACAGTGATGAGACGGCGGTGCAGCGACGCAGGCGGATGCGATGTTGGCGGTGAGAGCACACGTGAGTGACCTAGCGAGGCAGATGGTAGCGGCGGAGCAGAGCGGTCGGGCCTCACCATCCCCAGCGTCCCGAGTGCGCGTGAGTGCGTGCTTGGGCACGACAGCAGGTGGCAGTGGCCAACAGCGTGGTGCCAGCGGCAGTCCCGGTCAGTGCGGTGGCATGCGTGTGGGCTTGCATGCGCGTCGACGTTCGGTGCGGCGACACCGAGTGCCGGGCATGGTGACCGCGCCCATGTAAAGACATCGGCCCAAAACGTGCCACGCACGCTTATTAAAGCGCCCCAAAAACCAAACTCGATGGTCCAATTGCTAAACCACCTCTTCTATACTCGAGATGACACGTTAGGCTACTAAAACAAGCCCTAAGACCATACCACTACTTAACCCGATTCTCCTACAAAAATTGCCAAACTTAGCTTCGTCAAAGCGTTCTCCGACTTAGGAAATTTGACTAAGTCTCGATCGGATTCACGTCGAATTCGATTTCCAAGCTATTGGATACGCTAGCTAGTGAATTCCTTTCGCGACCTCAAGTATTTCATCGTCACCTACAAAGCTTATACTACAAACTTTGTTAAAGTGCCGTATATGCATTCTATAGTATTTTTGTTCAATAAAAATTCATTTAAAACCCTAAGTGATATAATGTGACATTGAATGTAACTTTCGTTTCATATTTCCAATGATCGTTTCAAGTTACGTACATGATTTACACCCTATATTACACACATTTACACATAAACATGATGCTCATGTAGTGTTTTAGCAAAAGACTGTACAGTGTAACACCGAGGGTGTTACAAATCTACCCCCTAAAACAAAATTTTGACCTGAGATTTCATGTGTCTAGTGTGGAAAAAGAGATAAGAATTACATTTCAATGTAAACAACTACCTGTCTGAACCAGAGAGAAGGTGGGGGTAATACTTCAATATATAGCTCTCTTGTTCCCACGTAGCTTCGTCCTCTGAGTGGTTTTGCCACTACACCTTGTAGAACTTCACCACATTATTCCTTGTCACTCTTTCTGTCGCAGAACCGACCAATTTATAAGAATACAAGTACAATGGCAATCCGCAAGCGGTCGCACTGTCATACTTGAACCCATATAAACCCGGTAGTCCGTCGAGTACCACGACGGGTCTCGATAAACGATTTACAACAACCAAGATCGTACAGGATTCAACATACATGCCACATATTATATAAAGTTCACAGATACTTTTCATCATCAGAGTACGAATAAAAGTTATTACAAACCAAGTTTGATAAATAAAGCGGAAGCAAATAAGTTCGAAGATAAAGTTTCCAACATAGTTTGATACAGTGCCAAGCCAGATCACGGTCCACAAAAGCAAAGATAGGAATTAATAAAGAAGCCTGCCCAAGGCTTACTCCTCATCCACGGCGGGATAGAAGCAACTCTTGCAATACCCATGATACACAGTGCCATCTGCAACAATGGGAAAATAAATCCTGAGTACGAGAAGGTACTCAGCTAGACTTACCCGTCATGAACCAGAAATAAAATGACTCCAAGGATTATGCAAGACTGTATAAGTGGACGTAACTTGACAACATTTTTGCGTAAAAGCAATTAAATCATGGTACAGTTACAAATTTTGTACCAGGTTATTTATAACTATCCATTTCTAGGTTAGCAACTATCCTGTGCCAAACATATGGTATATCATTTAGAAGCATACAATAGTAACCATAGCATGTATTGTAATTCCATATTCATCCGAACCATCATGTTTCATAACACAGTTGCTACGATGTTGGGACTAGCCAAGTTTCTCACTATCCGGGAGAGACGGCTATTCGAATCGATTTCAACCAGCTGGGAATTTATTCCGAACACAAACCTAGGTCTACCAGCCATGATAGCCTTAGGTCACCTTTGGTACAACTCAGGTACATATTTCGCGGGTCCGTACTGCGCCGCACAATCTGGAACACCAGATGCCAGGATGCTCAGGCCGAGCCTGCCCTTGGGCTCAGTCTGATCGTTCCCCGGAAGGAGCGCACAACAGAACGGTTCCCGGCCTGAGTTGAATTACTCGGCTTCGTGGTCGGAACGAGTTATCCGGCCAGCTAAGTGAGAGGCATGCGTTCAATCTTGTCAGAAGTGCCAACAACGGTACGGTCCTTAATCGACACAGACGGGGATAAATCCACACCCAAGACCTCCATGTCTTGTTGCTTCTCTATCGACTTCCCGTCCGGTCTCGATTTACTTTTACCTCATGGTTCTGTTCCACGATAGCAGATATAGCCAACCGTGCTCCGGGATCCACCTACATCTCGCAGGTGACAGGACATCACCCGACTTCTACCGGTCTAAGCATGGCTAAGCATATATTCAATCCTAGACCTATACCGGTTAAAGGTGTAATATCTGGACAAGGAATGCACATGCATCAAGTGGTTTCATTCAACTCTTATAACCTAATGCATCAATCATAAGTACGTAGGTAAACATTTGTAAATTACTGGGAGACTTATAATGCTCCTGGGCTTGCCTCGCAGAAAGGAAGTAGGGCGGTGGTCAGGGCACTCCAGAAGCTCTTCAGGGTTCTGCTCCACGCCTTCGGGAGCTGCGGCTTGCGGATCCTCCTGCTGGTTCCCTTCCTCTGCTTCTTCGAATTTCAGCAGCGTGATCTCTTCCTCCGATCCTAGATGCATGAGTATGGCATAAGTATTACGAATGCATATATGTTTAACACGTGCATCATGTTTATTGAGTAGGTGCATATCTCTTCTCGATTATTAATTAACTACTTCTATAATGCATCGACTATGCCCCAAAATAGTAGCTACTTGTTTCACTCATAACTGGAGTTCTACTAATCCAAATACAGTGATCCTGGACTTTCTGGAAAGCTTATCAAATTCTCTACCATTTTGTTATTAACCATTTTTACAGTACACATCATTTTCAACATGCAACTCATCAAACTACAGAATCTGTCCGGAAACTATTCAACATGCAATGTAAAGTAACGCTACTTCTACTTCATGTAATCATTCCAAATTTGACAACTTAAAATCTACCAATAGTGTAAGCATACTAAAAACATTTTAGATAATATAATGGTGAAGCCCAAACTATTTATTTAAAAGCCTTTATTATTTTATTGAGATATCTAGGTTAAATAATAAACACATATCAGATGTACTTCATAAATTCTCAAAAATTTACAATGCCTTACTAATGCTATAAAAGGACTACTATAAAAATTTCATGTCATTTTACCAAGTAGAACATCCTATAAAAAAATAATAAGGCAGCAATGCTTGAAATAACATAAATGGAAAACCCTATTGAAAAGTGTCAAGCAACAGATTTCCTATTTTTCTTAGCATGCATATGGTACTAGGATTACCTCCAACAAATTTCATGAATTTAGGACTCATAATTAATTTATAAAAATTCATGTAAGGATTAACTATTCATAAAATAAAAATCTATAACTGTAAATCTACACATGCACTGGTCCTCAAATTTTTACCAGAGCTGATATATGCTAATACTAGCTTACCACAAAAATTTCATAAATTTTGGAGCACAGGAACTCTAGATATAAAATAAACAAATTTGAATGCATTCAAAAGCACATTTCAAATCCCTATTTAAATCTCCAAAAATTTCTACTGTAAATGTTAAAAACATATTTTTCCTAAATACTACACTTCCTAAGGAACACTCACAAATTTATTTCACAAATTTTGGAGCTACTAAACTGAAGATACAAAAATTACAAAACATACGAAATCTGCATTCAAAATGAACTGGATTTAAAACATGGAGTCGCTGACCGGTGGGACCCGCTGGTCAGTTGACCCCACCTGTCATTGTGACGGAAATAGAGTCGGCGGCGCTAACCTATGGACGCGGCCAGAGCTCACCGACGGCGAGGTTGCCGGCGGTGAGGTCTTCACGACGTGATCTACGTGACCTAGCGCATCTATTGAGCCACTTGGCCGGCCCTATCGTCGACGGTAAAGACGACGGCGGCGGCAATGGCGGAGCGGCGAGGCGGGACGACGGTGATACGCCGGTGACGACCTCGGTGGCTCAACCTAACGTGTGGACAAGCATCTATGAACGCTGGAGGACCTAGCACGCTAGCTAACGGAGCGGGAGGTGAACTGTGGCGGCGGGGCCACGACGACGGGGTTGGCGGCGGAGCTCCGGCGAGCACTTGCATGGTGTTGGAGCTTACCGAGCTCGGTTAGCGGACACTGGTGGATGCGGTGGGTTGTCGGGGTGGCGGTGGAGTGCTGCGGTGGTGATGGAGTGGCTAGGCGCGAGCTTGCGCATGGCTATGGCGACGGCGGAGCTGCGGGAGCTCGGCGGCTACTGCTGGCGCTGCGAGACGACGAAGGAGGAGCGGGGAAAACAAAATGAGGGCGCTGGGCGTTGCGGGTGGGTGCTGGTGTGTTGAAGGCGCGCTTCGGCCTGCCTTGGCCGCGCTGGGCAGAGCGCCGGCAACGCGCGGCCACGCTCCACGCCACGCGGTGACCACGGCCTGAACCGGTCGGCCACTGAAGGTTTTGATTCAGTTCGTTCAGTGAACCAAAACCGAGCCTGACGACGGTTTTTCACGTTGGACAAACTCTTAATCCGTGGACTTCTAGCCAAAACTTCCTAAACCGAATTTGTAGACCTATGTACCAGCTACAATATTTGTTCAAAGCACTTGTTCTAATTCGCAACAGAAACAGAGTAAAATCATGCTCAAGGTCGGCTTGTTAGGCTGTCAGGGATCCAGGACTTAGAAAAATTCGTTAAGTGTTGAAACCTGGATTTTGCTGATTTTTGTGGGACCTATTCAAGCATGTTAGAAGCTAAATCAGTCAATGACCCAAAAATAAAAGTTGTTCCTTATACCAAATACTACAACTTTGCTTTAGTGATCTCCTCCATGCAAGGTCTCTAACACCTAGTTCAACTTTGGTCAAACATGTCACTTTTAAATGATGATACATACTTGTTGACACAAAATGTGACGCACTGTGCCTCACACACACGACAGTTTAAAAGCGTAGCTTCAATCGGGTTCCCGGGTGCTTCGTTATCGGAAGCGTGCGGTCGGTTTGACTGAAAAAAACTAACAAGGACAAAACAATTAAATGTCAAACCGGAACATGTCGGGTAATACCAGACAGTTCCACATATCTGACCACTGAAGCCACTTACAACGACATACTGACTATAGAGAGCATGTCGCCAATGAGTTCATAAACCGTTTGACTAATAGTAAGATGAATGCACGTGGAGACCTGATTGCCGAATATCGTGCATGGGAAGACATGTTTGAACAAGTGAAATTAATTATGAGTTAATGCATAACCAAGCTCGGCGATTCAAGGTAATTGGGGTCCATGAAGAAGAGCGTGCAAATAAAAAAAACGATTAAACTAATCTAAAAACTGCATCGCATACGACGACACTGGTTTTGTTAAAGCTTAAACATGATTAACATGCATGAACCCGCGACATGTGACAATCTAGATTAAAATAATTCAGCCATTATATGCACACTATCCGGTTGCAAAGGTATTATGAAAAGCAATGATCGTTGAAGCACGAATAAAACCACAAAGAGAAAAAGGCCGAACAATATCAATCTAGATTGGGCGAAGTATGTTACAAATATATATAAAATGTTCCGTAACATGCAACCTTTGGATAACTTAATGAATCTATTTAGATTTGCCATATCTAAAAGAGCCGATAACTATCTTTCTTTCACTAAGCATATTGAGCAAGCGCTTTTGCGCTTACGGTATCTACTCATAAACAAAGCATAAGCAAAGACTTCTTGATTGTCAAACAAAGATCCGCCGCATACGACCATTGAAAACAAACAAGACTACTTGCATCACGTCTAAATCCACCGCATGATACTAAACATGATAACAAGGTTGTCGGAACTTACGGAGGTCGACGGATCGATGACTCCTCTCGAAGAACTCGGACGACACGACAAAAGGACTCAAAAGTTGGTACGGGGCGGTTGTATTGATTTGGTTGTGAACCCTATTACAATGGTCGAGGGTCAATATTTATACCCTAGACAAAAACACGAGTCCTAGAGGACTACGATTTACAAAGGAACCTTTAAATAAACTTTGAAACTCACAATTCCTTACCCTAAACTTTTAGAGTCCTTTACTATTACAACTTTCACCTTTTCGATCGGCCTTGCTCGCCATCTTGCTTTTTTTCCCGAATGGAATCACCATACGGAGTAACCGACCGCAATGCATTTAGCCGACCCGCTTGCTTTGTTTGCGAATACCCTTCTTCCCGCATGTGGGTCTACTGTCATCTTCAGAATCGACCAAAATCCGGTGTTAACACATGCCCCTCAATTTCGGGATAAAAGTTGTTTTATTCGAAATTGACCACAAGCTCTTTCATTCTCCTAGGTCATCACCGTTCAAAAACCGCACCGCTGCCCAAAAATTCAAGCTTTCGGTAGCAACCTCGGACCTCCTTCAAATCTTCAATGGCGACCGAGGATGAAATCCCGAGGTAAACTTTACTTATATTCGGCAATTTTCATTTTATCTCCCGCTCCTCTTTTGATTTACTCCCTTTGATTTCAATCATCTTCTAAAGGAATACAAGAGCTGATTTTGATCCCCTATCTTCGCCAACCCGACTCCTATTTCCTCGGCTCAATGGGAAATCGACCCTTACGAAATAATTGAGAAGAAACCCAAAGAATTCCTTTCAAGTGCTGGGATTACCTCGCCAAACCGATGGCCAAACACGTTCAAGAATTGGCCATTTCCCCAATCACCGGATGGCGAATGCGTCGGTAGTACGGAGAATCTTTGGAGAAAGCGGCAGACCATCGAGAAAGTCGGGACATCGGTCATTGTCTGGAATTATCTTTAGCGAAACACCGGGAATGATTCCTTTTGATAGCGACTTCTCATTTTGGTGCGACACTATCAATGCCTTTATCTTTGGTCATGGTATTATGACCATCACTCTAGCCGACGTATTCATGATGGTGGCTTGAATGTGTCATTGCCGGTATATCCCTATAAGTACAAGAGCAAAAGTAATCAAAGAGCCGTCGATTACGGATGTGGATGGGTCAAACATATTGAGAACTACATGAATGCATCCGCACCGTCTCGACAAAGAGTTGAAAGCCTTCATGAATATGTGGCTATCTTGATTCATCTTCGTGGAAAATCCAATGAACCAACCACGAATCACATGGTAATGGGTGAAGACTTAGCTGCGAGGCACTCAGATCCCCACTAGGCAAATATCTCTTAGGGTCTATTTATCATATGATGCATCAGATTACTCTTCAGATGCGCCAAGGTGGAGAAATCTCTTGTGTGAATGGTCCCTGGTGGCTAATTCAAATGTGGCTTCAGCTATATATGCATCAGATAACCTCTGTGAGCCTCTTCAATCTAAGTTTTCCTTCAGTCAACTATGCTGAAGGCAACACAGCAAAGGTCAAGGCATGTCAGACTTATGGGGAAGCAGCATCATCCATAAGCATTGACATAGACATCGGTCATTTCTTCAAGCTATTTTTCAAAGGATTCGGCAATGTGCTCTGGTTTCCTTACAGAGAAAATGAAAATTTGACTTTGCCCTGCAAGTTTAGCTATGAAATTGGTTGTTCAGGCCAAGAATCCACGGAGATTTTCAACTCCTTTATCAAGCCTTGCACTCTGCCAGCCGAATTTCATCATGGGAGACTAGTACAATCTACCTATGAATTTTATTATCCAAACATGGTGGCCAGACAATTAGGATGCGGCCAACTGCCTCCAAAATTCCTCTTCTCAACAATCATAAAGTCAAGGGAATTAATAACAGAAGGAATGGAAGCCAAAAAGGTCTTTGAATTAGGATGGGAATTGCCAATATACGAACCATCTCCATTTGGGCTAATAGATGTTGCTCATCCCTTCTTTGTTTCTTGGTGGCAAGAATGGCATGCTCATATCTTCAATATATTAGTTCATTCTCTATGCAAAAACTTGCAACCCGATTTTGCTTCTGACAGTGAGGTAATTTCATTATGCCCATCATTTCTTGTTCTTGAATCCACTTCTTACTTTAACATCTGGTCATGCACATGATCTTGAGTTTACTCCTCCAGCCAAAGCAATCCAGTACTATTCGGCTGGTCCCAAGCCTGCTCTGGGGTTTGATGCTCCAAACTTAAAGGAATTCATGAAAACTTCTGCAACTTTGGATTCGGCACCTCTAAAGGCACTCATGAGAACTCCTGCTACTTCAAATTTCTTTGCATCTTCGAGAGGAAAAAGCAAAAGGAAAACACCTAAAAGTTTTCTCTTACCCAAAAAACCAAGGACCAAGAAAGCCAGATTATCCCTTAAGGCATGAATCTTTTATTTTCTTATCGGTCAACAATCTCACTTAGCGATGCTTTGACCACCTCTATATTCATTACTTCCATTGGTCACAAGTCGAAACTCCCACCTTTGGGCAATACCTCGGCGCTGCAGAACCAACCTGAAGTTTCTCACTGAAGATGAAGAAATTCATGATAGCGAAATTTGAGGAGACTCATGAAAGTGAAGGTTCAAAGGCTCATAAAACTGATGAGACTATAGGTAACATTGTTCAACCAATTCTCTTTTCTTTCTTTTTTAATAACATCTATTCTCCTATGCTCATTATCATTTACTTCCTTTGAAAATAGATGAAATCTTAGATGAACCGGCAAGGGAAACCTCTCTGATCAAGCTCCAAACTTTGTCCCCTCTAAATCTTCAAATTAAGTTCCCAATGAGGCGGTGGTATAACCCATCCCGATGATCAACCCATTTCGTGAGGTAATTCCTTGTTTTACACTATATTTTATCAAAATTACCCAAGCTGGCTAACACTTTCTTTCTTCTCTTTTCTTTAGAAGAACATCACTAAACCGACCACCGTTACTCTTTCTCTATTGAGGATTACATCATTGAGAAAGGTGAAGAGATTACTTCCCATCAAACCTTATCGCTAGAAAATCAGGCCCGGCTAAAAGAGGTGATCATTCCGCTAAACAAGGATACCATCAATCTGGTTCAGGATGCAGACCAGATAAAAGACCTCCTTGAACTCATTGATCAAGATATCCCCTCTGCTCTCAAGGCTCCCCTAGAATCTGCAGCCCATCTTGATGACCATTTTGCTATGGTGAGAAGGGCAATCAAAAATACATCTTCGAGGACCGCCTGCGAGAAGGATAGATCTTTGAAAAATTTGGAGATTAAAGATCTTCACTCTCACATCGGACTACGAGAAATTCCTTGGCAACCTTGGAGCCTGAACTGAAAGCCATGGAGGATGAAAAAAGCAGACTAGAAGCTCAACTAGCCGAACTGAATGCCAAAATTCAGTCTCACAGGGCCCATATAATTAATTTGCCGAAGAACATAGAAGCAGCTTCACTAAAGATAGCTTCGATCATCAAAGAAGATCAGCAGATCAAAACTAAGTTATCCAGCATCCAGAGTTCTGAAGATGAAGATCAAAAAGTGCTAGATAATGTTAGCCGAATCAGGACTGAGGCTATAGAGGCAATCAATCATCTTCTGAACCAGTAGACATTGGATTTGTAATAAACTTAAGTGTGACATCTTCTTTCCCTTGGTTAACCAGCTTTATGTTTACTTATTTTTATTCATTCGAAAGCAATCGCCCTTTTCCTTAAATTACTCGATTAGAATGTAGCCGATTGTCTCCATTCTTCCGATGGTTTGAAGCGAATCCAATTCAAAATTATTGAGGGGTATAACCGAACAATGTTGGCTCCAACAAACCAAGGAGATATTGAGCGACGTTCGACTTAACCCATGCCTGGTCCAGCCCGATGCTTGGCCCAACCGAAAGAAAAAACCTACTCCGCCGTTGGATTCTCGCCCCACAACCCCGTGGAATTCGCCACGATCCTCGCTTGCTTATAAATAGACCCTTCCGTTAGCCTTCATCGCTATCTTCGCCTCAGCGTTCTCACATCCGTCTCCTCCACTTCCTTCGTTCGATTCATTCCAGAAGAAAACCCTAACCTCCATCAAAGCAAATGACGAGCAATGTGGCAGCCGTGTGGCAAGCGTCCTGCCGACGGAGAAAGGTGAAGGAAAGCGAGCATCATGCATTGCCCGGCGTCGTGGGTATGATTGGCTTTTGCCCCCTTTGCAATTTCCTTGTTCATCTCTTAATTTCGATTTTCCTTCCTCATTCATCGAGGATAAGGGTCATCGGCTCCAGTAATACCATCTCCTTCCTCCGATGTGGCGGCTCAGCAGGGAACTCCATCATCCGGCTCCTCCGGGTCTTCCGGCTCTTCAAGCTCTTACCATTCCAATCCTTGGGGTTGGCAGAGAACCAGCAGATGCACACCATCCATACTCTCACGAGGAGGCGCTCAAGTTTCGCCGGAGAGGGGCGAAGCTTGGGGAGGAGCTAGGCGGCGTCTCCAAGAAGTTCGACATCGATCAAGCGAATGGGAGGACCGGCGGAAGCAATTCTGCGACGCCATCACGGTTTGATATCTTCATTTAGTTTTATCATCTCGACTTCCTTTGCTTGCCGACCCATTTCTTCTTTTTACGCTTGACTCTTTCGGCGGAGAATGACCGCTTGAAGAGGCGGCGGAACAAGATTGCCGACAAGGTGAATGCTTCGGGGGAGACATCCGAGGCACGCCTTGATGCGTGTGGACGGCCGCATTGATCGGCCGTCATCCAAGGTGTGCACCTCGGCGCTCTCTCTCGGGAAATTTGGCGGCAATGACCTCCCAAACCAACGAGGACTACTCCTCCCGGCCAGTTGGCTTTGTTGGAGGGCCTTGGGACGAAGTCGAAGACATCGATGGCGTCACGGAGGCCTCGACGATCATCTTCTTTGCGCCTTGCCGAAATCACAAACCCCGGTCCGTCCTCAACAAGTTATTTGAGGAATAGTTTGTATTAGGATGGACTTTTTATAAATAATCTCGTCCTTTGGAAGAATACTTATTTCTTTGATTCTTTTTCGTAAAATTCCACTTGCATTGTCGGAAAAATGCTGAAAAAAACCCTTGATTTCGGATAAACATTCTTGTGCTAGAGGCGGATAAACATTTTTGTGCTAAAGGCGATATGAAGCGATATCGGCTATTCTTCTTGTATCTGATTTTTAGGCTAAAAGCGATATGAACAATATCGGCTATTCTCGATCTTGTATTCGATCTTTAGGCTAAAGGCGATTTTTTTCTTTGTCGGTTTTTCGATCTACATTCATGAACCAACCTCAACCTTTGGGTAGTATTTCTTAAGAAATCTTCCATTGATAGCTCTCAGTAAACTCCTCCCCAAATAAAGTCTTCAATATGTATGCATTGCGGTACACATTCTACTATTCGGAAAGGACCTTCCCAATTTGGAGACCATTTGCGAAACGCTCTATCCTTTGTTCCAGCGGCAATATAGTTTTCCAAACCAAATCTCATACGCAAATTGCTTGACC
Source organism: Miscanthus lutarioriparius (assembly GCA_904845875.1). NCBI lineage: Eukaryota > Viridiplantae > Streptophyta > Magnoliopsida > Poales > Poaceae > Miscanthus > Miscanthus lutarioriparius. Next base: position 11,746,571 of record CAJGYO010000001.1, on the reverse strand, counting down.
TAACCCTTTTGTTATAATACACGGCAGCGCGTATTTTATTTTTCTCAATATTTTCCAATGCCTTGAGAGCGAATCAAATGTAAATCTTCCAATTCATCCATCATTAGATTCTTATAATCTTCTTACGCCAATTCTTTACGTAACACAACTCGCCTTGAATCTAGCTTAGTAATTCCCATGGTAGTACGACATGATGCCCATAAACCAATTCATAGGGAGGCGTTTGAGTGGATCCATGACAAGCCATTCGGTAAGCCACGATTGCTTCATTAAGAACCAAGTGCCATTTCCTTGGTTTTCATCAATCTTCTTACGGATAATTTTAATCATAATCTTATTTGATGCTTACGCACGACCATTAGCTTGTGCATAATAAGGAGAAGAATTATACAACTTAATCCCCATACTTTTGGCAAAGTCACAGAATTCTGAAGAAGTAAATTGAGTTCCTTGATCGGTTGTTATATAGTCGAGGAATCCCAAATCTATGAACTATATGTTCCTTAACAAAACTGATCATATTCTCGGCGTTACCTTCTTCAAAGGGATAGCCTCAACCCACTTGGTGAAATAATCCGTGGCCAAGAGTACAAATTTGTGTCCCTTACTAGAAGGAGGATTGATCGACCAATTAAATCTATACCCCATCCTCACGAGCGGCCAAGGCTTGATTATAGGATTCATAACAAATATTTGGAACTTTTTGAATATTGCGAATTTTTGACAATTGTGACACCCTTTGTAATATTCATAACAATCTTCCAACATAGTTGGCCAAAAGTAACCAGTTCTCCTAATTATCCACTTCATCCGATAAAAGTGGTGATGTGCACCACACAATCCTTCGTGAACCTCATACATCACTTTCTTGGCCTCTTCTTGACTTAAGCATTTGAGCAATACTCCATCGATGGACTTGTAATATAAGCGATCATCAAGAAACACAAATTTGAGAGCTTTGTACACGAGTTTTGAAACCTTCTAAGATGGATTTTTAGGATAATTGGTAACCGTATCTCCAATCACCATCTCTTTGGATCGATATTTAAAACATCTTCCTCCATAGCAAAAACTTCCCGACTCTCTCGATATCCAGAGCCACTTGAGCTAACTTATTTGCTTCTTCATTGTACTCTCTAGGGATATGATGCAAGGTTACTATCAGAAAATTCTTCAAAAGTTCTCTACACTCCTCATAATATTCTCTTAACACATTGTTCTTGCATTCATACTGACCATTCAGTTGATTAATCACCAACTCAGAATCCCCAAAGATTTCAACAGCAACGGCCTTTACTTCTATAAGAAGCTGAAGCCCTCTAAGCAATGCTTCATACTCTGCCTGATTGTTAGTAACATGAAATTCAATAGGAACTGCGTACTCAAAAGCTTTTCCTTGTGGGGAAATCAAAAGAATACCAGCACCACCACCTTTGTTACAAGATGATCCATCGAAGAACAAGGCCCAAGGCACAATGCTTATCGCCTCAACAGAAAGATCCCGATGTTGGGTAATAAAGTCGGCAATAATTTGACCCTTTACCGCCTTTGCCGATTCATACCTTAAATTAAATTCTGACAATGCTAAAATCCATTTGCCAATTCTTCCATTCAAAATCGGCATTGATAACATATGTTTGATTACATCAAAACTAGAAACCACCACGCATTCGGAATTCAACAAATAGTGCCGTGATTTGGTACATGAGTAATATACACACAAGCAAAGTTTTTTTTACGTGGCGAATACCTTGTTTAGGGTCTAGCGACTTTCGGCTAAGATAAGCTATGACTCTTTCTTTTCCTTCAAACTCTTGCATAAGGGCCGATCCTATCGTTAGGCTATCGGCCGCCACATACAACAAAAGGCTTGTCAAGTTGTGGAGGTACCGGCTGCAAGTGGTGCCTTCATATATTGCTTGATCTCATCAAAAGCCTTTTGTTGTATGTCACCCCATCTAAATTTTGATCCTTCTTGAGCTTTAATAGAGGAGAAAAGGGTAAAACTCTTTACGATAGATTGGATATGAATCTTCTTACAAAGTTGATTTTGCCTAACAATGATTGTAATTCCGTGAGATTAGTTGGCGGCACAACTTTGTCTATTGCTTCCATGCTCTTTTCCCAACTTCAATTCCTCCTTTATGAACTAAAAATCTCAAAAACTCACCGGCCCGAAACTCCAAAGGCACATTTGTTTGGATTCATCTTCAAGCCATGCTTTCTTGTGCACTCAGTCTTTCTTAAATCAGCTAAATGTCTTTCATGATTTCTAGACTTGACTACTACATCATCGATGTAGATTTCTACAATCTTGCCGATCAACTCGTGAAAATATAATTCATAGCTCTTTGATAAGTTGCACGGCATTCTTTAACCCAAGCGTCATGACTATCCATTCGAACAAACCAATATGACCGGGACATCGAAAATTTGTTTTGAAATATCTTCTATTGCCATAAAAATTTGGTTATAGCCTTGACATTACCATCCATAAAACTAATGACTTCATAACTTTCTTCTTTGCATCTACCGACAAATCGACAAGCTGGCATTGGGTAACTATCCATGGGAGTAGCCTTATTAAGATTTCTGAAATCTATGCAAACTCTCATTTTCCATTTTTCTTGTATACAGGTACTATATTTGAAATCCACTCTGCATACTTGCATGGCCGAATGAAGTTTGCTTCTATTAATCTTTCAACCTCTTTCTTCACATCGGCCAATACTTCCTCTTTGTATATCTTCCTTGGAGGTTGTTTATAAGGACGAAATCCGGGTTTAATGGGTAATCGATGCTCAACAATGGAGCGATCCAATCCGGGCATTTCCGTGTAATCCCAAGCAAAACAATCTTTAAACTCTTTCAATAAATCTATCAACTTTGATTTATATTACGGATCTAACTTTGCACTAATATACATCGGCCTTGGCTTAGAACCATCACCAACATTAATTTCTTCCAATTTATCACCGACATAAAACCACGTCCCAACTTTCCTTTGTTGCCATCGACAGGATTTCCCATTAAAATTGCTATGAGAGCCCATTTGCTTGGATCAATTTGTTGGCCCTCGCTAAAAACATTTGAGGACCTTCTTTCCACACTTTTCCGGAGAAACAATCGATGCCCTCATATTCCCAATAGGTAGATTACGTGGCGACAACACTTACCGAATTATCGGCATGTACAACTTCAACATCATCTCAATCCATTGAATGAGAATTTGATGCATAGTTGAAGGAATGCAACAATTAGCATGGATCAATCTACGCCCAAGAGTAGACTATATGCCCCCCCTTACCGTCAATGACAAAAAGGTAGTAATCGAGTTTTCGATCCAATGGTCATTTCGACATGGATAGCACCTCGGGTATCGGAAGGATTGCCCGACCAAAGTCCCTAAGCACCATGTGGGTTTTCAACAATTCTTCATTAGTCATCCCAAGTTTCACGAAGGTAGTATAAGGCATGATATTGATAGCAGCCCCTCCATCAACAAACATCTTGGTCAAAGGCTTGCCATTGACATATCCTTTTAAATAGAGTGGTCTCAAGTGGCGATTCTTGATTGGTTTGTCAAAAAGCGACTGCTGCTGCGTTAATACTGGTGAGCCATCAAATCGACATTCACTTTCATCAAAATTAGAGTACACCTCTTCTTGGACATCTTGGCTTTCGGGAGCTATAAACTCGATGGGAGGAAGAAAGCCATGCAAGCATTAGTAGAAGGACCACATCCATCGGAGTTTCTTTTTAGGACGCCATATTTGCTTTGTTTTGGTAACTTCTTGTTCCAACTCCCTATTCCTCAACCGTTGCACTCTTCTTTTTCGACTTTTCCTCGGGCACGGAGGACACCTTGTCCTTTTTGCCATACGTATCTATAGAAGTCATCTTCTTCATCATGCATTCTATCATGAATCCAACCTTGACACTGCAACTCTTTTCCTTTGCTGATTCTCAAAACCATCTATTTTTAAGCGCCGATCATCTTCAGGAACCTTCGTTCCAAGTCTTTCATAGACGGGATGGCGGTTGATTCGAGATTGCCTATACTCGGAGTACTGAGCACTACACTCTGGATAATTATTTCTTGCGAGGCAACCTCAAGCCTTCATTCCAACAATGCCTAAAGAATGAACAACCCTAATGAGGGATTTGCTCTGATTACATCATGTATTCTTCTTGCTCCCTTGGTATACTTCTTCCTCATACCCTCAAGCATTCTTCCATAAACCATTGCTTCTTCTGAGTATTCCTTCTCTTGTTCCCTCTCGCCACTTGTTTAGCAAAATCGTGATGTAACTACGGGTTTGGAAGTTTGACCTTTCTCGGTTGGCTATTACGAAACCGAAACTCGTTCTTTCTGACTCTCTCTTGGTGACTTGCCGATCCGGGTCATGACACCACTCTCCTTTGCCCTATCGAAGTCAACACCTTCACCTTGCCCTTACCCTTGAGATCATTGGCAGAGACCATATTCACGAGAGAAAGAAATCATATTTTTTGTGGAAAAGGCTGATCATCAATTTTCATCTTACCATCAAACCTCAAATGTCCCTCTTGGATAGCTTTACGGATTAAGTGATACGAACACTCGGCAATCATTAATAGAATGAGAATTAGTGTTATGGAAACCACAATACTTTTGTCTTTCACTCCTTGAGGGACGTAGCATAGGATGTCCTTACGGCGACTTGATCGTCCTTCCTTTATCAACAATGCAAAAAATGCATGCGCCTTTAGTAACATCAAAATCATAGGTTCCCTTTTGTTGTTGTTTCAACCAGCGTTGACTAACTTGAGTGGGTTCCTTTGCCCAATTTAACTTTCAATTGCGACTATCTCATCTTCATCAATATACTCGATCGCTTCATCCGAAAGCCTTGATACACCTCATTAGTGGCATTGTTCTTACGAAAGCGATTATCTCTCACGAATCCTTGGGCTTGATTACTCATAGTTGCTAAGCGGCGTGCAAGTTGGCCAAGATCATCAAACTCTAAACCGAACAACTTCTCCACGATATTCGGCAACATTCACCGCTATAGCTATTCCGGGTAGTTGATCATACGGTAAATTTAGAGAATAACACATATTCTTGGTCTCCCTAAATCTGCGAAGATACTCCAATGGTGTCTCATTTGTTCTCATCCTCGGACTCATGAGATCAACCAACTTCTTCTCATTGGTACCCGTATAGAAATATGAATGAAACTTACGCTCTAGTTACTTGCGTACCAATGGAATGAATGAGTGGTAGAGAGCGTGAACCATGTGAAAGCTGGTCTGTAAGAGACAAAGGAAAATATCGAATCCTCCAAGCTTCATACAAGCGGCTTCTAGAAATTTGCATTAAGTACCGGTGGCGTGCTCTATGGTACTAGTATCATCTTGACCGAAAACTTGGTCAAATCTGTTGGAGGCTTCACCCTTGGAGGCAATGCCACTCTGTTGTACCATTACGGATAAGGAGACTTGTATGAATAGGATTGATTCTTTGGCTTCAAAGCGAACTGATTTTGCATCATATCGGCCATCTGTGCATCAAAACATCAATGCACGGATCACGATTTCCTTGTACTTGCACTCCAGAAGGCAATCTGAAACACTTCTATACCTGGATTTGGTACGGCATTGATAGTACTTGTAATCGATAAATTCTTGATATCCATCTCCATACATATTCTTACGCAATCTGTTTGATCTTTGGAGAAACTCTATAAGCTGAAGGTGGCACTTCTCTTGTGGTACCAAATGTCACACAGCCATAGGTGGGATGTGATTGCTTTTCGGTGTGAGTCAATCCACCTATATTTGAAGGCGACGCTACTTCTTTTCTAATGAGCTTCTCTTGATGCTTTGGAACATTGAAAAGCGTCGGCCATTTGAGTGGTCCAACATTTTCTTGAAGTATTTATCAACCATTGGGCCAAAAGTCTTGATCATGATTGCGAAAGGTATTATTGAGAAAAGCTGTGTGATGGTTTGTCATGGTCTCTCCCATGGCTTTATAAACCGGGGCTGCCATCTTACGAGCATCCTCCTCTTGATGTAATTAGTTTGATGCGGAAGAAGAACCCTTGGCATTGACTTGCTTTTGAAATACTTTATAGCTCTTGTTTTTGGAAAAAGACATCAAGCATTTCCGTTGGTATTGCTCACATGCTTGTAGCACTAAATCCTTGTAATTATCGCGCAATTACGCCATGCTTACATCGAACATGATCATTGTTGATCTCGGATGCCATCTTGAACTAGTGATTGTCCCACCGGCGTGCCAAAAGTGTGTTGACACAAAATGTGGCGCCTTTGTGCCTCACACACGACAAGCCGAAAAGCGTAGCTTCAATCGGGTTCCGGGTGCTTCGTTATCCGAAGAGCGTGCGGTCGGTTTGACACGAAAAAAACTAACAAGGGACAAAACAATTAAATGTCAAACCGGAACATGTCGGGTAATACAGGGCAGTTCCACATATCGACCTGAAGCCACTTACAGCGACATACTGACTATAGAGAGCATGCGCCAATGAGTTCATAAACCGTTTGACTAATAGTAAGATGAATGCACGTGGAGACTGATTGCGAATATACGTGCATGGGAAGACATGTTTGAACAAGTGAAATTAATTATGAGTTAATGCATAACCAAGCTCGGCGATTCGCCGAATTGGGGTCCATGAAGAAGAGCGTGCAAATAAAAAAAAGCGATTAAACTAATCTAAAACTGCATCCGCCGCACGACGACACTGGTTTTGTTAAAGCTTAAACATGATTAACATGCATGAACCGCGACATGTGACAATCTAGATTAAAATAATTCAGCCATTATATGCACACTATCTGGTTGCAAAGGTATTATGAAAAGCAATGATCGTTGAAGCACGAATAAAACCACAAGAGAGAAAAAGGCGAACAATATCAATCTAGATTGGGCGGAAGTATGTTACAAATATATATAAAATGTTCCGTAACATGCAACCTTTGGATAACAATGAATCTATTTAGATTTGCCATATCTAAAAGAGCCGATAACTATCTTTCTTTCACTAAGCATATTGAGCAAGCGCGCGCATACGGTATCTACTCATAAACAAAGCATAAGCAAAGACTTCTTGATTGTCAAACAAAGATCCGCCATACGACCATTGAAAACAAACAAGACTACTTGCATCACGTCTAAATCCACCGCATGATACTAAACATGATAACAAGGTTGCCGGAACTTACGGAGGTCGACGGATCGATGACTCCTCTCGAAGAACTTCGGCGACACGACAAAAGGACTCGAAAGTTGTACGGGGCGGTTGTATTGATTTGGTTGTGAACCCCTATTACAATGGTCGAGGGTCAATATTTATACCCTAGACAAAACACACGAGTCCTAGAGGACTACGATTTACAAAGGAACCTTTAAATAAACTTGGAAACTCACGATTCCTTACCCTAAACTTTTAGAGTCCTTTACTATTACAACTTTCACCTTTTCGATCGGCCTTGCCCGCCATCTTCTGTTTTTTCCCGAATGGAATCACCGCCTTCTGGAGTAACCGACCGCAATGCATTTAGCCGACCGCTTGCTTTGTTTGCCGAATACCCTTCTTCCCGCATGTGGGTCTACCTGTCATCTTCCAGAATCGACCAAAATCCAGTGTTAAACAATACTCAAATCATGACTAAATGACCAAATTAGCCCTAGCCCTAAATACCAAAGTTGTTCATGATGATATTCTAAACATGTTTAGGCAATTTGCAAGGTTATCGAATCATCTCATGTGGTAGTCACTCATTGAGCTAGTTAGGGTAATCACAAGAAAGCTTAAGTGTTGGTTTATGAAATGTAACCCTGAACAAGGTTCTATTTGCTACCCTAGGTGTGGCTACATGTTTGCGTGACTCACATTAACCAAGTACCTGTGTCCACTCATGATCATATGCATATACACATGGAGACATGAAATAACGAGAAAAGTTGCATATGTTAATGAAACATGCGATAACAAGCAAATGTTGCAAACGTTTCAATCAAATGTTTCAATTGTAAATGCTTGTTTATGAATGCGTGATGATCATGCTTATGTTATGCAAGTCAAGTTATGCAAGGCTAACACCCGAGGTGTTACAGCCCCTCCCCCTTATAAAAATCTCATCCCGAGATTTGCAAGACCTACCATTCTTGGAAAAAGGCGGGATAAACTTCTCGTAGATAATCTTCTCTTTCCCACGTAGCATCTTGTTACACCACCTTATAGAACTTGATAATCTTACTCCTTGTCACTCTCTCCATCTCCTCTAATACTCGAATTGACTTTTCTTCATAGGTCAAATCCGATTGAAGCTGCACGTTGGTGGGTGCAATCGCTTCTTTAGGTACTCGAAGATATTTCTTTAACTGAGAAACATGGAACACATCAAAGATTGCACTCATCTCTGGTGGTAGTTGTAACTTATACGCAACATTTCCTTTTCGTTCCAAAATTTTGTATGGCCCTACATATCTTGGTGAAAGCTTCTTTTTCATCCCAAATCTTTTCACACCTTTCATGGGTGATACTCTCAAGTATACATAGTCACCCACTTCAAAAGTCAGTGGTCTTCTTCTTTTGTTGGCATAACTCTTTTGTCTTGATTGAGCTGCCTTCATATGTTGTTGGATGATACGTACTTGCTCTTCGGCTTCATTGACAAAATTAATACCAAAGTATCTCCTTTCACCGGGCTCAATCCAGTTTAATGGAGTTCTGCACTTTCTGCCATACAAGGCTTCAAATGGAGCCATTTTGATACTCGCTTGATAACTGTTGTTATAGGAGAATTCAGCTAAAGGTAACCATTTCTCCCACGAACCTTTTGAAGATATAACACAAGCTCTAAGTAAATCTTCTAGGATTTGGTTCACTCTTTCCTCTGTCATCTGAAGTTTATGGATGGTATGTCGAAGCTTCGATTAGCTTGGTTCCCAAAGTTGGTGTAAGTGCTCCTAGAAACGAGCTATAAACTATGGTCCTCGATCCGAGACTATAGTCCAGGTACTCCATGCAGATCTCACGATCTGGGAAACATATATCTCAACAGATTTCCCAACTATATACCGTGTATTCACGGGTATAAAGTGTCTTTGACTTAGTGAGACGATCAACAATTACCCATATTGAATCGTGACCTTTGTGGCGTCATTGGAAGGCTGTGATAAAATCCATCTTTGATTTCCTCCCATTTCCATCTGGAATAGGCAATGGCTGAAGTAATCCAGCAGTTTTCATATGGACGACTTTTACTCTACTACAGTTATCACACCTAGCAACATAGGCTGCGATCTCTTTCTTCATCTTAGTCCACCAAAAACGGGTTCTTAAATCTTGATATATTTTACTACTACCCGGATGGATAGACACTTTGGATGAGTGAGCTTCATCTAAAATTTGATTCCTTAGCTCACGGTCTTTTGGTACCACTAACCGGTCCTCAAACCATAATACACCTCTTTCGTCCAATCTAAAATGTTTGGTTTCTTGCTCTTGCATTTTTCTCTTGATGTGACTTATTCCTACATCTGTCTGCTGTAGCTCTATGATTTTGCCCTCAAGCGAACAACTAATTGTGATATTGTGTAGTACAACAGGATGTAACAAGTTGAATCCATCTTCCAATAATGCTTCCATAGTGTTGCAATGAGACTTCCGACTAAGTGCATCGGCTACTACATTTGCTTTACCCAGATGGTAATGCATTTCTAAATTGTAGTCCTTAATCAATTCTAACCATCTTCGTTGTCTCATGTTCAGCTCTGGCTGGGTAAAGATATACTTGAGACTTTTGTGGTCAGTATAGATATGACATACATTGCCCAACAAGTAATGTCTCCATATCTTTAATGCATGGACAACGGCCGCAAGTTCCAAATCATGTGTAGGGTAGTTGACTTCATGTTTTCTCAATTCTTTGAGAAGCATATGCAATTACTCTCCTTCTTGCATAAGCACACATCCTAAACCTATTCCCGATGCATCACAAAATACATCAAAAGGCTTTTCAATGTGCGGTTGTGCTGCTACAAAAGTGCGGTAGTCAACAAAGTTACGAGGGTGTGAAAAGTTGTTTCACATTCGATGTCCATTTGTACTTCTCATCTTTCTAAAGTAGTGCCGTCGTAGGCTTAGCTATCTTTGAGAAATCTGGAATAAACCGAAGCGATAGTATCCTCGCTAATCCTAGAAAACTCCGAACTTCATGAACCGAAGTTGGGGCTTTCCAATCCATGACCTCTTGTACTTTTGATGGGTCTCTACTGAGATTCCATCTCTTAATAAAATGTGACCTAAGAAAGGTACTTTTGCTCAACCAAAATTCACATTTGCTAAACTTGGCATATAGCTTATGCTCCCTCGATCTGGATAGGACAATCCTCGGATGCTCTTCATGATCGACTCATTTTACGAATATATCAATATGTCATCGATAAACACGACCACGAACTTGTCAAGTTCGGGCATGAATCTGAGTTCATTAGGTACATGAAATAGGTGGAGCATTTGTTAGTCCAAAAGACATAACCAAATACTCGTATAAGCCGTACCTAGTAGAAAAAAGTTTTAGGTATATCCTCGAATTCCCGATCTTTGTCGATGGTAGCACGATCTTAAGTCAATTTTGGAGAATACCTTTGCCTTCGCTAGCTGATCGAACAAGATGTCGATGCAGGGTAATGGATATTTGTTCTTGATGGTCACAGCATTGAGTGGTCTGTAATCTACACACATTCTCAGTGACTTATCCTTCTTTTTCACAAACAAGGCTGGGCAACCCCACGGAGATGAGCTAGGTTGGATAAGACCCTTATCCAACAGATCTTGCAATTGAACCTTAAGTTCTGCTAACTCATTGGGTGGCATTCTATAGGGCCTTCTTGATATGGGTGCTGTACCTGGCACTAACTCAATCTTAAATTCCACCTCCCTATCAGGTGGTAAGCCTAATAATTCCTCTGGAAATACATCCGGAAACTCACAAACCACGGGGATATCACCTATTGTGGTGGTTTGGATAGCATAGGCTAAATGTTGGGGTTCGAAATCGCGGGAGAGTGGTACTAGAAAAGCATTCCCTCCCGTGGGTTCTCTCAACATGATAGTATGGGTGCTAGTGTCAATAAGAGCACCATGATACTTCATCCAATTCATGCCTAAGATTACACTTATCGATAACCCCGGCAATATTATCAAATTTGTTGTGTACTCCCTCCCTTGTATCGAGATGAGTACATTTTTTACTATCTTTTTGGTAGTAACAGTTCCCCCTGCTGAACTTATGTTAAAACCCCCTTTGCTTACTTCAATTATTTCTTGATCATGTCTAGATGCAAATGCTTGACTCATAAATGAATGAGAAGCTCCGGAATCAAATAAAACAACAGCGGGATGCTTGTTGACGAGAAACATACCAGCAGTGACAACTTCTCCGGCGGGCACTTCCTCCACAGCGGTATAATGCACTTGTCCCTGACGTGCCCTGGAATTCACCTGCCTCTGATTGTTCTGATTTGGGTTGCCATTCCTCTTGGGGTGGGGGCATTCCTTGGACCAATGACCCAGTTGGTTGCAGTTGAAACATGGTTGATTACTTCTGAATCCGGTGGAGCTATCCTGATTGCCATTTCCTTTTGGTAAGGCAATAGTGAACGCCTTACGGAATGGTTTCTATGGCCTATTATTCTGAGCCTTCGGTGGTGGAGGCCTAAACTTGTGTGCAGGTGGATGGAATTGTGGCCTAGATGTGATAGGCGCTTTTGATTGGAAGGATCCGGATGCACCGGCCTCATATGTCCTCTTGCGACCCTTAGCAACTGCATGCATGTTGTTGTGGTTTTCCTGGGTCAAGGCATCACTAATAAACTCATTGTACGTGGCACACCTAGAATTTGCCATAGTCTTCATTAGTTTAGTACCCAAACTTCGCTTGAAACTTTCTATCTTTTTCTCCTCAGTATCCACGAAACTTGGAGCATATCTTGACAAGTTGTTGAATGCGTGCATATATTCTGTGAGTGACTTTGTTCCTTGAGTGAGCCTCATAAATTCGGCGGCTTTCATGCGCATCAGGCCCGGGGGAATATGGTGTCCCCTAAAAGCCAGCTTGAACTGTTCCTAGGTAACTCGCGCATTAGCAGGCAAGGATGACAGGAAATGTGTCCACCAGATCCCTGCTGGTCCTTGCAATTGATGAGAAGCATACTCTGCTTTTAGATGCTCCGTGACCCTCAGCAGATAGAATTTCTGCTCAATGGTATTCAGCCACTCATCGGCCTGCAGTGGTTCCTCAGCCACCTTGAAGATTGGAGGCTTCGTATCCAGAAACTCCTTGAATGTACTGTGCTGATTTGGCTTGGCCCCTGGTTGATGTGGGTGGCCACGAGCAATGTTCTGCGCGATAAGGCGCAAAGCCTCTTCCATTGTCCTCTGGCTCCCCAGGAACTGGGTAATGAATTCCTGAGTAGACGGCGGCGGTGGGGGTGGCAAGTCATCATGGTTGCCATCCTGGCTGCCACCAGCTCCAGCACGGGTGCGCGTCATCTGCGATGTTGCAACAATAAGTGATTATTGGTTGATGTCAAGAGATTGCAGATGAATTAGGTACTCATGCCAAACTGAAATTACTGGAGAAAATTCTCAAAATCACAATAAAAACAGAGGCATAACAATTCATTCTCGCAACATGACATCCCCAATTTGACCACTCATCGCGCTCATAACGCATGCAAGTTTAAACCGTGATTACCGACAAAGGACTGGAATTGCATTGATGTTCATCCAAACGTGCGATTAATCAACATTACATGATAGTCGGTTTACTAATGCCAAATTCGAACTACAGGTCCATTACATTAATAAAGGTGATACATTAGACCTTCCACTAAGTACTAAGTGATCTAATCCTCATCATGATCACTATCGAGGTCAGACGTAGGATCATCTCCTTCCTCAGGTTCCACTTCTTCTTCAGGCTCCACTGCTTCTTCTTCTTCCTCGTACCCTTCTAGATCCATTTCTGCGGCTCCAGGTGGGACATAAGGGTGGAGCTAGTTGTTCAGTAGATGAACCTCTTCATGTAGATTATCGTTGTATTCTTCCGCATTGGCCACTGCGCCCTAGCGAGGCCGTCGAGCTCTCGAGAACATCTTCCTTGGACCAGTTGCATTTCATTTGGTGAGTTAACCGAGTCATCTCTTGGTGAGCCTCTCAATCTCGTGTCGTGCTCCTCCTGAAGGCGACGTCGGTCCTCATGGCATGACCAAGAGCACCGACATACGTCCCGAGGCTACCTTCTACTCCATCTAACACTCTCATCATGCGAACATGGCGCTCATGGAAGGGTTATCACATTACGCCTTTCGCCGCACCAATCTCCAAAGATCTTCCTCTTGCCTCTGCTTGCCATGAGTCGGTGGAGGGTTACCCCTCGGAAAGACTCCAACCAAAGCGGCTGCTAGCTCTCGAGGAAAAGCGATCCATGATATTCCTCAAGATCCCAAAGGCTGCCTCGCCATTTGCTTCTTCAAATTGATCCTACCAGTTGACTCATAACACCAACCGGTCCACTCGAGAATCGTCACCTCGGGGCGTAACAACGGCCTCCAAAGTAACTAAGAGACCTTCCCCAAGCGCTCATTCGCCCGTAAGTAGTGGGGCTCCATTCCATCGAGGATAGTGACATAGTCTGAGCACCCTCCACAATAGTGTAGGCATCACAAACTCTCCAAGAAAGCGTGTGGCGTTGGCCGGCACGTGGAGCAAGGCGATGGCGGGGAGCTCTCGCCTCCGGTGGACTTGCGAAGCGGTGCTCGCTTTGTGCGTGCCATCTCGCACCATTAACATGTACCACTTGGTGAGACAAGACCATGACGAATAAGAGTTACATAACTGAGTAAGAATTTTATAAGGGGAGGAACAATTTAATTATGTGAATGGTAATTATCATGATGCATGCTCGTTCCGTACGTCCTCACAAACTTAGGAAAAAAATACGTTCTCTCATAAATAGCGTAACTAGTCGAGCTACATGTTTCGTTGTTAGTGTACCTGCATAAAATTTCATCTCAGCCCTAAACCCATAATGAAATATGCGTAATGTAATTGTAAATACTTCCATATATGTATACCCATACATATACTTCCGTATCAATCTACCCGACAATAATTTAAACCCACAATTAAATACGTACCATATACACATGCAAGCATGCATACATAGCCGTACCAAAGCTAACTCTTCCCGGCCGCACTCTCACATCTTGTGGTCATACACTCATCATCTTACCTTGGCGTAGAGGCTTTTGATCCATACATTACCACTCAAGTGAATGGCATCCATACAATAGCACGCCGTATGGACGACGAAGTAAAAACCCCCATGTTAGTACTTAAATAGCCACCTAATAGTCCTTAATTTGGGCATAAGGAAAGTGATCATTGGCACACTTTAGATTTCAAATACCTATTATATAACTATTAGTTGCTAGAGAAGGGTTTTTGGAAAACAAAGACTTTTGTTTTAAATACACTTGTGACAATTAACGTTGAATCTTGCTTTGATACCAGCTGTCGCAGAACCGACCAATTTATAAGAATACAAGTACAATGGCAATCCGCAAGCGGTTGCACTGTCATACTTGAACCCATATAAACCCGGTAGTTCGTCGAGTACCACGACGGGTCTCGATAAACGATTTACAACAACCAAGATCGTACAGGATTCAACATACATGCCACATATTACATAAAGTTCACAGATACTTTTCATCATTAGAGTACGAATAAAAGTTATTACAAACCAAGTTTGATAAATAAAGCGGAAGCAAATAAGTTCGAAGATAAAGTTTCCAACATAGTTTGATACAGTGCCAAGCCAGATCACGGTCCACAAAAGCAAAGATAGGAATTAATAAAGAAGCCTGCCCAAGGCTTACTCCTCATCCACGGCGGGATAGAAGCAACTCTTGCAATACCCATGATACACAGTGTCATCTGCAACAATGGGAAAATAAACCCTGAGTACGAGAAGGTACTCAGCTAGACTTACCCATCATGAACCAGAAATAAAATGACTCCAAGGATTATGCAAGGCTGTATAAGTGGACGTAACTTGACAACATTTTTGCGTAAAAGCAATTAAATCATGGTACAGTTACAAATTTTGTACCAGGTTATTTATAACTATCCAATTCTAGGTTAGCAACTATCCTGTGCCAAACATGTGGTATATCATTTAGAAGCATACAATAGTAACCATAGCATGTATTGTAATTCCATATTCATCCGAACCATCATGTTTCATAACACAGTTGCTACGATGTTGGGACTAGCCAAGTTTCTCACTATCCGGGAGAGACGGCGATTCGAATCGATTTCAACCAGCTGGGAATTTATTCCTAACACAAACCTAGGTCTACCAGCCACGATAGCCTTAGGTCACCTTTGGTACAACTCAGGTACACATTTCGTGGGTCCGTACTGCACCACACAATCTGGAACACCAGATGCCAGGATGCTTAGGCCGAGCATGCCCTTGGGCTCAGTCTGATCGTTCCCCGGAAGGAGCGCACAACAGAACGGTTCCTGGCCTGAGTTGAATTACTCGGCTTCGCGGTCGGAACGAGTTATCCGGCCAGCTAAGTGAGAGGCATGCGGTCAATCTTGTCAGAAGCGCCAACAACGGTACGGTCCTTAATCGACACAGACGGGGATAAATCCACACCCAAGACCTCCATGTCTTGTTGCTTCTCTATCGACTTCCCGTCCGGTCTCGATTTATTTTTACCTCATGGTTCTGTTCCACGATAGCAGATATAGCCAACCATGCTCCGGTATCCACCTACATCTCGCAGGTGATAGGACATCACCCGACTTCTACCGGTCTAAGCATGGCTAAGCATATATTCGATCCTAGACCTATACCGGTTAAAGGTGTAATATCTGGACAAGGAATGTACATGCATCAAGTGGTTTCATTCAACTCTTATAACCTAAAGCATCAATCATAAGTACGTAGGTAAACATTTGTAAATTACTGGGAGACTTATAATGCTCTGGGGCTTGCCTCGTAGAAAGGAAGTAGGGCGGTGGTCAGGGCACTCCGGAAGCTCTTGAGGTTACGCTCACCACGCCCGAGGAGCTGCTTGACACGGATCCTCCTGCTGATTCCCTTCCTCTGCTTCTTTGAATTCCAGCAGCGTGATCTCTTCCTCCGATCCTAGATGCATGAGTATGGCATAAGTATTATGAATGCATATATGTTTAACACGTGCATCATGTTTATTGAGTAGGTGCATATCTCTTCTCGATTATTAATTAACTACTTCTACAATGCATCGACTATGCCCCAAAACAGTAGCTACTTGTTTCACTCATAACTGGAGTTATACTAATCCAAATACAGTGATCCTAGACTTTCTAGAAAGCTTATCAAATTCTCTACCATTTTGTTATTAACCATTTTTATAGTACACATCATTTTCAACATGCAACTCATCAAACTACAGAATCTGTCCGGAAACTATTCAACATGCAATGTAAAGTAACGCTACTTCTACTTCATGTGATCATTCCAAATTTGACAACTTAAAATCTACCAACAGTGTAAGCATACCAAAAACATTTTAGATAATATAATGGTGAAGCCCAAACTATTTATTTAAAAGCCTTTATTATTTTATTTAGATATCTAGGTTAAATAATAAACACATATCAGATGTACTTCATAAATTCTCAAAAATTTACAGTGCCTTACTAATGCTATAAAAGGACTACTATAAAAAATTCATGTCATTTTACCAAGTAGAACATCCTATACAAAAATGATAAGGCAGTAAGGCTTGAAATAGCATAAATGGAAAACCCTATTGAAAAGTGTCAAGCAACATATTTCCTATTTTTCTTAGCATCCATATGGTACTAGGATTATCTCCAACAAATTTCATGAATTTAGGACTCATAATTAATTTATAAAAATTCATGCAAGGATTAACTATTCATAAAAGAAAAATCTATAACTATAAATCTACACATGCACTGGTCCTCAAATTTTTACCAGAGCTCATATATGCTAAGACTAGCTTACCACAAAAATTTCATAAATTTTGGAGCACAGGAACTCTAGATATAAAATAAACAAATTTGAATGCATTCAAAAGCACATTTCAAATCCCTATTTAAATCTCCAAAAATTTCTACTATAAATGTTAAAAACATATTTTTTCCTAAATACTAAACTTCCTAAGGAACACTCACAAATTTATTTCACAAATTTTGGAGCTACTAAACTGAAGATACAAAAATTACAAAACATACGAAATCTGCATTCAAAATGAACTGGATTTAAAACATGGAGTCGCTGACCGGTGGGACCCGCTGGTCAGTTGACCCCACCTGTCATTGTGACGGAAATAGAGCCGGCGGCGCTAACCTACGGACGCGGCCAGAGCTCACCGACGGCGAGGTTGCCGGCGGTGAGGTCTTCACGACGTGATCTACGTGACCTAGCGCATCTATTGAGCCACTTGGCCGGCCCTATCGTCGACGGTAAAGACGACGGCGGCGGCAATTGCGGAGCGGCAAGGCGGGACGACGGCGATACGCCGGTGACGACCTCGGCGACTCAACCTAACGTGCGGACAAGCATCTATGAACGCTGGAGGACCTAGCGCGCTAGCTAACGGAGCGGGAGGTGAACTGTGGCGGCGGGGCCACGACGACGGGGTTGGCGGCGGAGCTCCGGCGAGCACTTGCATGGCGTTGGAGCTTACCGAGCTTGGTTAGCGGACACTGGTGGACGCGGTGGGTTGTCGGGGTGGCGGTGGAGTGCTGCGGTGGTGATGGAGTGGCTAGGCGCGAGCTTGCGCACGGCTATGGCGACGGCGGAGCTGTGGGAGCTCGGCGGCTGCTGCTGGCGCTGCGAGACGACGAAGGAGGAGCGGGGAAAACGAAATGAGGGCGCTGGGCGTTGCGGGCGGGTGCTGGTGTGTTGAAGGCGCGCTTCGGCCTGCCTTGGCCGCGCTGGGCAGAGCACCGGCGACGCGCGGCCACGCTCCGCGCCACAAGGGCGACCACGGCCTAAACTGGTCGGCCACTAAAGGTTTTGATTCAGTTCGTTCAGTGAACCAAAACCGAGCCTGACGACGGGTTTTCACGTTGGACAAACTCTTAATCCGTGGACTTCTAGCCAAAACTTCCTAAACCGAATTTGTAGACCTATGTACCAGCTACAATATTTGTTCAAAGCACTTGTTCTAATTCGCAACAGAAATAGAGTAAAATCATGCTCAAGGTCGGCTTGTCAGGCTGTCAGGGATCCAGGACTTAGAAAAATTCGTTAAGTGTTGAAACCTGGATTTTGCTGATTTTTGTGGGACCTATTCAAGCATGTTAGAAGCTAAATCAGTCAATGACCCAAAAATAAAAGTTGTTCCTTATACCAAATACTACAACTTTGCTTTAGTGATCTCCTCCATGCAAGGTCTCTAACACCTAGTTCAACTTTGGTCAAACATGTCACTTTTAAATGATGATACATACTCAAATCATGACTAAATGACCAAATTAGCCCTAGCCCTAAATACCAAAGTTGTTCATGATGATATTCTAAACATGTTTAGGCAATTTGCAAGGTTATCGAATCATCTCATGTGGTAGTCACTCATTGAGCTAGTTAGGGTAATCACAAGAAAGCTTAAGTGTTGGTTTATGAAATGTAACCCTGAACAAGGTTCTATTTGCTACCCTAGGTGTGGCTACATGTTTGCGTGACTCACATTAACCAAGTACCTGTGTCCACTCATGATCATATGCATATACACATGGAGACATGAAATAACGAGAAAAGTTGCATATGTTAATGAAACATGCGATAACAAGCAAATGTTGCAGACGTTTCAATCAAATGTTTGAATTGTAAATGCTTGTTTATGAATGCGTGATGATCATGCTTATGTTATGCAAGTCAAGTTATGCAAGGCTAACACCCGAGGTGTTACACTTTCCTTTTCGTCCAGGATTTTGACAGGGTGCTCAATATAAGTCAAATCAGGCTAGAGGGGAATTCCTTCAATTTCCACAGCTTTATCAGGGACCCGCAAACATTTCTTCAACTGCGATACGTGAAACACACTATGTACAGCAGATAAAATATCAGGAAGCTAGAGATGATAAGCAATTGGGCCACACTACTCCAAAACCTTGTAAGGACCCACATATCAAGGGGCTAGCTTGCCACAGACACCAAACTGATGCACCCCTCTCATAGGAGACACCTTGAGGTACACATGATCCCCAACTGCAAACTGCAAGGGCCTTCTTCGCTTATCCATATAAGCTTTCTATCGGCTCAGAGCTGCCTTCAAATGACTCTGAATAATGCTGACTTGCTCTCGAGCTTCTTTGATGAAATCCACGGTCTCCCAAAATATCCACGGTCTCCCACTTCAACCCAGGTAAGTGGTGTCCTACACTTCTTTCCATATAAAGCTTCAAATGGTGCCTTACAAATGCTCTTCTGATAGCTATTAGAAAACTAAGCTAACTTCAGGCATTCATCCCACTTCTCAGGAAAAAAATGGCACAAGCTCTCAACATGTCCTTGAGTACCTGGTTCACCCTTTCTGTTTGGCCATCAGTTTATGGATGATATGCGGAGTTTCTGAGGAGACGAGTACCAAGACATTGCTGAAGTTGCTCCCAGAAACAAGAGACAAAAGCTGACCCTCTATCAGAGATGATAGTAAGGGGAACTCCGTGTAGGGTCACAATCTGATTAAAATATATCTGAGCATACTTCTTGGCTATATATCTAGTGTCCACCAGAAGGAAATAAGCAAACTTAGTGAGACAGTCCACAATGACCCAAATAGAGTCATAGCCCTTGGATGTGCGGGGTAAACCCACAATGAAATCCATGGAAATATCTTCCCATTTCCAAACAG
Source organism: Miscanthus lutarioriparius (assembly GCA_904845875.1). Lineage (NCBI taxonomy): Eukaryota > Viridiplantae > Streptophyta > Magnoliopsida > Poales > Poaceae > Miscanthus > Miscanthus lutarioriparius. Next base: position 11,726,596 of record CAJGYO010000001.1, on the reverse strand, counting down.
GAATGGGCAAGGGTTGCAAATATCCTGGGGTGCGCATATGATCTGCCTTAACTCTCCCACAAGTGTCGCACTCCGCGATGTACTAGGTGATGTCTTGTTTCATATTGGACCACCCATACAAGTGGCGCAAATCATGGTACATCAGATTACTGCCAGGATGAATAAATAATTTGGAATGGTGAGCTTCATTCAAAATCTTCCTTCTCAACTCCTCATTTGATGGAACCACCAATCTATCCTTGTACCTCACTACACCTTGCTCATCAATACTAAATTGAGGACCACGCCCTTCGGCAATCAATTTTCTTGATGTGAGAAATTTCTAAAGTGTCTTGCCTTTGCTCCATAAGAATCTTCTCAAGTAATTCAGAGACTAACGCAATGTGAGCCAGCACCTCAGCATGGTTGAGAGACAAAGGTGTTTCTTCAACCTGATATGACTTTTGGCTCAAAGCATCAGCTACCACATTGGCCTTTTCGGGGTGATAATATACCTCCAAGTTATAATCCTTGATCAATTCCAACCATCTACTTTGCCACATATTTAACTCAGACTGAGTAAAAATATATTTGAGGCTCTTGTGATCTGTAAAAATGTGTACTTTGTTGCCCAACAAATAATGCCTCCAAATCTTTAGAGCGTGGACCACAGCAGCCAGCTCTAAATCATGGGTGGGTTAATTCACTTTGTGCTTTTTTAGTTGGCGTAAAGCATAAGCTATCACACGCCCTTCCTGCATAAGCACACATCCAAACCCCGTCTTCGAGGCATCACAATATACATCAAAAAGTCTGTCAATGTCTGGTTGGGCCAAAACAGGAGCAGTGGTAAGAAATTTCTTCAAAGCTTGGAAGGCTTCTTCACAAGCCAGGCTCCAAACAAACTTGGCTTCTTTTTGGAGTAGCTTGGTCATCGGCTGAGCTATCTTGGAGAAGTCTAGAATGGATCACCGATAGTACCTAGCTAGACCAAGAAACTAACGAATCTGGTGCACTGACTTGGGAGACTTTCAATTTAGCACATCTTGCACCTTGCTGGGGTCTACAAAAATACCGTCAGGTGTCAAAACATGCCCCAAAAACTGCACTCAATCCAACCAAAATTCACACTTGCTAAATTTAGCATACAGCTTGTGTTCCCTCAATCGAGCCAGTACTATCCGAAGGTGTTGGGCATGCTCTTCCTTGTTCTTGGAATATATTAGGATATCATGAATGAATACCACTATAAACTTGTCCAGCTTCGGCATAAAAACTGAATTCATCAGGTACATGAAGAATGCAGGAGCGTTGGTGAGACCAAAAGACATGACTAGGTATGCATACAACCCATACCTAGTAGAAAAAGCTATCTTTGATAAATTTTGTGGTCTAATCTTGATCTGATGATAGCCTGGACAAAGGTCAATCTTGGAGAACACCTTGGCACCAGCTAGCTGATCGAACAAAGTATCTATATGAGGTAAAGGATACTTTTTCTTAATTACCGCATTGAGAGGGCGGTAATCCACACACATCCAAAGAGTGCCATCCTTCTTCTTCACAAAAATGGCCGGACAACCCCATGGTGAAGAGCTAGGATGGATGAATCCCTTTTCTAACAACTCTTCTAACTGCTTCTTCATTTCAGCCAATTCCTTCGGGGCCATGCGGTACGGACGTTAGGAGATAGGAGCAGTACCAGGCTCTAACTCAATGGAGAACTCCACATCTCTGTCTGGTGGCAACACAGGTAGATCTTCAGGAAAAACATCCCGGAACTCACATACCACAGGAATAGAGGCAAGATCAGGAGAAGCTTTAGCATGAGCAGCAATAGGTAAGACTGGATCTGAGGGTACAACAAGAGACATCCTATCCTTAGAAGAAGGAAGTCGTAACTCAACAACTCTCTGCTTCAAATCCAAGACTACCCTATATACACGCAACCAGTTCATTCCTAGAATTGCATCAATGCCTTGCCCAGGCAGCACCATGAATTGGAGACGGTAAGTGTGAGTGGCTAGCACTAAGCTTACTATGTCTATCCGAGTATTAATGCACATCTGCGCACCCGGAGTACTGATTCTATAGGCAAAAGGTATAGCCATAAGAGGTATATTGTGCCAGTGTGGAAATCCCATGCTCATGAATGAATGTGATGCACCAGAATCAAACGACACATAAGCTGGATGGGAATCAATGGTGAACATACCAGCCATCACCGGTTCATTTTGTAATATTTCCTTAGCCTCCGTAAAATTAACCTATCTAGATCAGCTGACTGGCACCTTCTTCTTGATAACTATCCGCTTGATTAGCCTGGAGTTAGCTGATGGCTAAGCAGACTGGGCTGGCTAGTTTTGTGGACACTCTCGGGCATAGTGGCCTTCCTTGCCACACTTGAAACAAGCACCAGACTTGTTCCCCAGTCCTTGATGAGGTGGGACCTACGGTCTCTAGGGCTGCTGATGTTGCACCTGCTGAGTAGGTGCACGATACTGAGTGGAAGGTGCCTGAAAAGTCTATCGAAACGAATGCTCGTCGGAAGATTGATAGGGCACCCGCCTGACAACCTATACTTTCTACGCCTAGGGTGACTAGAAGACCCAGTAGCCACCTGCTTGCACTTCCATTCTACCTGAGAGTCACGCTGCAAGCCCTCCATGGCAATAGCAGCGGTCATCATCGCCCTAAAGGTCTGATAGTTCCTAGTATATAACTCCTTCTGTAGGCTGCAAGAGAGGCCGCGATAGAAGCGGTCCCTCTTTTCTCATCTATATCAACATGAGTCCCAGCATACTACGACAAGTGATTGAACTTGTTGACGTAGTCCATCACAGACATACTCCCTTGCCGAAGATCCAGAAACTCTGTCAACTTTTTATTGAGAACACCAACGGGAATATAATACTCTCTGAAGGCTGCAGCAAACTCCTGCCAGGTCACCCAGTGATCCACCTACTCCATGGCATTGAAAGTATCCCACCATGCACTCGTGGATCCCAACAACTGTTGCGCTGCAAAGCGCACCCTCTGCTCATCTGTTACGGTGAGCAACAGAAACTTTTGCTCCAGAATGCGAAGCTAATGCTCCATATCTAGAGGCTCAGTCGTGGGTGTGAACGTGGGTGGGTGCATCTTTAAGAAATCCTGATAAGAGCAGGGTCCCTCAGGACTGCGGGCACCACCCCCATTCCCACCATTGCCCCTGTGGTCTCCATGGGTGAAGCCACCGATAGCCTATGCCAGCAACTCCATGGCACGGGCTAACTCGGGACGAGCAACCAACATCTCCGCCATCATCTCCGCATGAGTCATTAGAGGTGGCGGTGGCAGAGGAGGAGGAGCCAGACGTGGAGCCTCATGGCTCTCCCTGTTGCCGTGCTCATTGCCCTGACCACTTTCACCTTGGCCATCGCCAAGACCGTGGCCCGCCCCGGCACTGGTGCTCTCGCGACCGGACCTTAGGTTCATCTGTAATAGATAGGAACCATCCATTTAGAACAACCCTCCAGATCAGAAACAAGGGATTAGAGAAATGACAAGACATTTATTGAAGCATTCTTTAAGTTTATCCTATCAATTTACTAATCCAAATTATACGTGTAGGGGGAATTTAGTTTAAGCAAGATTCTATTATCAGATGCATGCATTGGCCTATACGTTCACTCAGGCCAGAATATAGCGGCATCCACAAGAATTTTTGGCACATCGCACACTCACTTTCTGTATGTAAGCGATTTTTTACGCAACGTAAGTCAGTGTACCTGTAGAAAACTGATTAGATAAAAACCTCTGACGTTATCCTAGATAGACCAATTTGCTAGGGCTTATACTTATTTAGATAATTTTATCGCATCCTACTTTTCGCAAAACTTTTGTTGGTCAAATTTTAAGTTTTGGAAAAGAGTGATGAAACTCGTAGACTCGTTATTGGCTCTGGTACCAACTGTGGCAGAACTGCCCGAAATAACGCACTTACGGAGGCACTCGTCTTCCACCAGACACTAAGCACCTCAAAAGCAAGCTACAGCGAACGTGTTCCATCGGGCACACCCCAAGGGAGAGCCTAAATAGTCCACATTTTTCCCGAAGGATCCAATAATGAGAACGAGTTACACAACTTAGTCCATTTCATACATCTAGAGTTCTTAGAAATGCATTATTACATTACCAAATTCAGAGTGCGAAATATTAAACAGCGAAATGAAAATAAACATCTATCGATAATGAACAAGGATCCGTCTATGCCCACCAGAAAAATCCTTCACACAACGACTACTCAAGCAGTAGCTGCAACAGGGGTAAATAAACCCTGAGTACACAATGTACTCGCAAGACTTATCCGACTAGTGGGATATAATTTTCTGACTCCAAGGGATATGATAAGCTTTATGGTTTGCTAGGTTTCTTTTTGCAGAAAGTAATTCTAATAGTGAGTCCTTATTTATGTTCTTATTAGCAGTCATGATTAATTTATTATCTAGCCATTCTATATAAGCACATGTTCTATTTTCAAGCAAGGGTTGAGCAAACAGTTCCATTTCATCACCTTTCATCTTTTAGTTCTTACTACGGTGCTAGACTGTAGACAAGCCGTACCGGATTGCCCGGCGATTCGTGAATCAATGTGCCCAGCTGGGTACCCCAAAAACACACGCCCCGCTTGTACCCTAGGCACAAGCAGGACTAACCCATCACTCTCCTGTCACGGGGTCTATGTCCCCATCCAAATTTGGACTCCAAGCCCCCGCTCCTAAGTCCCGGACTCAGTGCGGTGCAAGGACCTCCACCATCCACGCCTCCAATCAGTCGGTCCAAAAAGAGCCGAAACCCACGACAAGAGAGCAACAAGTCTTCCCTGTGCCCATACCCAATATATGCTCAGGATAATAAGTCTGTGACTTGCCTAGAACCCAATACAACGACCGATTCTTAACCGACACAAACAGGGAAAAAGTGTAACCAAGCTATGCCCTGTTGGTCGTAGGACACAACCTCTTACACCCACCAATACCCAAACCACATCCCTGCCCGGTCTCCATTTTTCCTTTCCACCATTTTATCATGAGTGATCATAATTTTTACCTATTGTGAGTAACGACAGGTTACTCACGCTACCGATACCCTGAGCATAGCAGCTACTCGACCTATACTAGTAGGACTCATAGGTAAGTATATCTATGCATGTACTTTTCATAAAATACATGTAACATAAATGCATATCACATATATATAATCTATGATTATTCAAAAATAGGGGTTATGCACCGGGGCTTGCCTTGGGCAGGCGGATGTGTCAATAGAGTCAGCAATGAACGGCTCCGGGGCTCTGTCCTGCACGAGAATCTCCTCCTCGTACTCCTCAATGATCTCCTCATAGTCTTGTTCGTCCGCAGGCACGAACTCTACCAACTCGTTATCTACATGCATGAAATGATGATGCAACACTTAGTAATACGGCAACAATAACTCTTAAAATAAAATACATTTGTCAAACTACTAAGCTAGTTCTACCAACTAAGGTGCTAAGTTACCTATTGTTACCACTAACAAGTATGAAACATGGCATGTACTATCTTAGCAACTAAAGGCATTCTTACTGTTAATACCGATTTACTCTATATATGATAAAATAAGAAGTACTAGCTACTCTATTTATCTATAAAAATTACAGTGAGCACATAATAATCTAATGAGCCTACTGTAAAAATTTCATGACTAAAGCTATCACCAATTTGCCACAAAAAATTCTACAAATATCAAGCTAAATAATACTAAGCTTTCTAAAGTGAATTTATGAATCTATCATTATCACAACTAATTGTAAACTAACTACACCAACAGATATATAACATTTTTGTGAACCGAACAAATTTTGTTTCACTATTTTTGGGCACCTACATAATTTTATACTAATTATCAAAGATTAGTTCACAACTTAATTTAGAAAAGCATGAACTAATTCATTAGAAAAAGAAAAAGGCAATACAGCCCGGCGCGGCCTATCGCAGCTCGACCCACGCTCACGCAGCGCGCGCAAACGTGAGCCACCAGCGTGGCCCACATGCGCGGCGCACGGACGCGGCCCACGGCGGAACCCGCGCGCGAGCTAGCTCTCTTGCTAAAGAGCCACCGTTCTCTTTCCTATTTGCGAAGCTAACTCAACACTATTTAACTGAGTCACGGACTTGCATCTAGCACCCTGCCCTTACTCGAATTCCTATTTTTCAAGGTCCCTGGCTGGAACTAATAAAGGCTGTGGCATCTCCGGCCAACACCGATGAGCACGGACCTCCCCGGCCTCAACCATCACCACCATAACACCCTACGTGCAAAGCGTAACTGATCGAGGTATCAAACACTAAAAATGGTGCAGTGCGTGGATGTGGTCATGCGCTGGGGTGGGTCTAGCCACAGCAACACCGACGCCGGTGAAATCAGCTAGCCCAATGCCTCTACTGCTACCCTTTTATCCATCTATAGACTATGGGCAACAAGATAGAAACCCTATTTGAATCGCTACTACACCCAAACGCGTTGGCCACGGGAACGACATCAAACCTAGTTCGCCGGCGGCAGCGAACGTGTCCCGGTGATCCTAGACCTCAACCAGTTCAACCACCTACCCTAGGAGCAAGAGGGCCTCACCAGAGACGTGTAGGACAGACTAGATGCGGCCATGAGGCTCGGCATGGTGGTTGACCACGTGCGCGGGAGTGCTCCGGTTCACGCCGACTGTGACAAAGATGTTCTCGCCGATCTGCTGCTCCATCGGCGAAACTTCTACATGGGTAAGGCAACCAAGTCAAGGAGACGCAAAAGCACTGCTCAATTGAGACAACGGAGCACGGAGCGATGCCCCGGCCGAGCACCCACCTCGATGGCCATGGTGGACCGCTGCGAGGAAAATGCCATGCATTACCTCACCGGTGGACGATAGCTCCGCGATTTGATCCTAACCACAAGCTAACCTCACAAGCTAGGCATGGTTGCAAGGAATTGGATGGAGGTGGTTAGATTACAACGAATTTCGACAGAGGGGGAAGGGTAGTTGGCGCCAGTGGGGATGCCTTCGGCTTAAAACTGGCCGATGACCACGACGAGCCAAAGAGAGGGAGGGAGAGGCAAGTCTGGCAGACAAGGGGGAGTAAATGCGGGCCAGAGAAGCAGGGTCACCAGGCGATGGTGACTCCTCCCTACCGGATGTAGAGGCGGTGTCATGTCGGGTGGAAATGACAAGGAGCAGGGGAGGGGTCGGTCGGGGCTCAGCTTGTCCTTGCCTAGGCAGAAAGCAAATAGCGGCAGCGAGACACGCGCGTGTGGCTTCAACGTCATAAAGGCAAAACGATGACACAGCCGTCGAGGGGAGCAACCGCACGTGCGACAAGGTGATGGTGCGGGTAGGGCCATGTGCCGGCCACAGCCGGCCAAGTGTGGCCACGCATGCAATAGTCTTGTGCAGGTGAGCACGAGGTGGCAGAGCCACGTAGCACGACGGCTGAAGCTGCAGCAGCAGCACGGTGATGGAACGGTGGCGTAGCGACGCAGGCAGATGCAACGCTGGCGGTGAGAGTGCACGCGGGCAACCCAGTGAGGCAGATGGCAGCAGCAGAGCAGAGCGGTCGGGCCCCGCCAGCCCCAGCGTCCTGAGTGCGTGTGAGTGCGTGCTTGGGCGCGACAGTGGCTAGCAGCGCGGCAGTCCCGTCCAGCATAGTAGCACGCATGCGGGCGTGCGTGCGCGTGCGCGTCAGCGGCCGGCGTGGCGACGCCGAGTGCCGGGCACAGTGACCGCGCCCACATAAAGACATCGACCCAAAATGTGCCACGCACGCTTTTTAAAGCACCCCAAAACCCCAACTCGATGATCCAATTGCTAAGCCACCTATTCTACACTCGAGATGGCACATTAGGCTACTAAAAGAAGCCCTAAGACCATACCACTACTTAACCCTATTCTCCCAGAAAAATTGCCAAACTTAGCTTCGTCAAAGCGTTCTCCGACTTAGGAAATTTGACTAAGTCTCGATCGGATTCGCGTCGAATTTGATTTCCAAGCTATTCGATACGCTAGCTAGTGAATTCCTTTCACGACCTCAAGTATTTCATCGTCACCTACAAAGCTTATACTACAAACTTTATTAAAGTGTCGTATATGCATTCTATAGTATTTTCATTCAATAAAAATTTGTTTAAAACCCTAAGTGATATAACGGGACATTGAATGTAACTTTCGTTTCATGTTTCCAATGACCGTTTCAAGTTACGTACATGCTTTACACCCTATATTACACACATTTACACATAAATATGATGCATGCAGTGTTTTAGCAAAAGACTATGGGCCTGTTCGCTGGGAGGAATTCTAGAGAAATTTGGATGGTTTGGAGGAATGCTGGAGGAATTTGTGAGGGAAAACATTGTTCCGGATGAAAAAAGAAGCGGATCAAGCCGGGTTTAAGGGCACGAGCACGGGGCTTGTATAGTGTAACACCGAGGGTGTTATGAAAAGCCATACTATAAAGGGGGACACAATGCATGAGCTAATATGTGCTACCAAGTGTTCTATCTTACACCTACATCATCAGCTACTCAGCCAAGACATCCAACACTTCACTCTTACCCTTGCTATCTTGCCTTATGCGGTAGTGTCGTACGTGAAGAGAGGCACTACCATTGAGCAGCACTGCCGCACTTGAGCCGCGGCACTGCCACGACTTAACTGACCGTAGGGGGTTGGGGGGTATTTATACCTTTCCCCTTTCTCTCTAATGTCTCTCTTCTCCCTCTGAACCATTCAGTTCGCCCAAGAACAGAAAAGTGTTCATCTCTCTCTCCTCCATTGGTGACCTTGAGCTCCCAAGCTTCTCAATTGATTTCCCCATCAATTCTTGAGAGAAAATGGTACCAAACTCGATTAGAGAGCAGATCCATTGATTCTCAAAGCCTAAAGAGCACTTGGTTCACGTTTTGGCCAGCGGTTGTGTTTGTTACTCTTGGAGCTTGGCTCCTAGCCGGCTAGAGCATCGCCCATGGAGCTTGCCAACTTGTGTGGCAGCCCTGGGAGGTTTGTAACCATCTCTTGTAGCTAGTAAACTCACCCCTCATCTCAAGAGGTAACTCTCTTGACTTGAGAATGAGGAAGGGTTGCAAAGCCCTAGTCTTAGTGGCAACCTCAACAATGTGGACTTAGGCAAGCATTTGTGACGAGCTGAACCATGGGATAAATCAATGTGTCACCTTCTACTTGATTTACTTCACTTGCATTTCACATTGTTGTTGAGGTGAATTCTAGGGTTTGTGGCCGATCTACTTGTGTGTGGAGTTCCTACCACTTCTAGCTCTCGATCCATTAACCTCATATCTGCAGGAAGCTAAGGAATTTCTCTGATCTAAGTTTTCATTCACTGATTTTGAACTGTGACTCAAAGTTGTCTGCAGGTACGGTAGTGCCGCTGTTATAGCCCGATAGTGCTGCTGTCTGGCAGTGCCACGAGGTCAGAGCAGTAGTGCCATGTGTGAAATTTGACATCTACTTGAGTTTTGTTTTAACATGCCTATTCACCCCCTCTAGGCTAACCAGAGATCCTACAAGTGGTATTAGAGTAGGTTACCTCGTGAGCACTTTACCGCGTGAGGTATGGAGCCCGAAGGTGGTACTAGTGGTGTTTAGTCCATTGCCATTGATCCGGAGGATGTGGAGCTACATGACACTGACTGTAGTGAGCTAAGTGCTTCTACAGCAAGCAATACCACACTCTCGCAGCTTGAGGCTACCGATGCCAAGAAAGCTCAAAATGATGAAGAAAGAAGAAAAATGAAGGAGCTAGAAAAGCAAAAAGAGAAGCAAGAGAAAAGAAGAAGAAGGAGTAGCAAAGGCTTGAAAATAAGAAGCAAAGAAAAGAAGAAAGAAAGCTCAAGAGAGAAGCAAGAAGAAAAAGAAGAGAAGCTAGGAAGAAGAAGGAAGAAGAAGAGAAGGCAACCAATGCATCATCAAGTGACATCTCAAGTAGTTTCAAAGACGGAGATGATGATGAGTCCTACCAAGTGTCAAAAGGGGGCAAGAAGGAAAAGAAAGGAAAGGGCAAAGTCGACTCCAGCAACGAATATGCTGCCGTATCCTTTTACTATTCCTCTATGTCTGTGACTAACCTTGATCGGAAGTCTTTCATCAATGTGCCCGCGGGCAAGTTACCTCATTTCGATGGGACTAACATTGCCAAGTGGAAGCTCTTGATGAGAGCCTATATTATAGGTCTTCACCCCGGCATTTGGGAGGTTATTTGCAATGGATTTGAGCCACAAGTTGATCCCAAGAAACCAACACTAGATGAAATGAGAATTATTCATCTCAATGGTCAAGCCACAAGTGTGTTGCTTAGTGCTTTGGATGGTGATGAGTACAAAAGAGTCATTGGTGTTGATGTTGCTAAGCAAATATGGGACATTGCACCTTGCACATGAAGGGGTTGACAAAGTGAGGAAGGCAAAAACTGATTTGTTGATGGCATAACTCAACTGGTTCGTAATCAAGGATGGAGAAGGGCCACAAGAGATGTTTGATAGATTGATGACTATGGTGGGAAAGATTAGAGGCTATGGTTATGATGAGCTAGATGATCACAAGGTTGTGAAGATCATGTTGGAAGCTTACTCACCTAGAAATGAGACCGTAGTGACTCTAATTAGAGACAAGAAGAAGTTTGAGTACTTTACACCAAATGATGTACTTGGGAGGATCTTAACATTTAACATGCAAAGAGAAGAAGCAAATAAGAGAAAGAGGCTTGGTGAGTTACAAGCAAAGCTAGATGGCATAAAGATCAAGGATGTAGCTCTCAAGGCCAACAAATCAAGCAAGCATGGCTCTACAAACAAGTCCAAGTTCAACAAGCAAGCCCAAAGCAAGCAAGCAAGTCCAAGAGCAAGTAGAAACTACATCATCCTCAAGTGAGAGTGAAAATAATGATGATCAATATGAGAAGATGGATGATGTTGCTCTCTTTATGAAGAGATTTCAAAAGGGGCTAAAGAAGCAAGGCTACAAAGTAGTGTAAAGAAAGTTTCCAAACAAGAAGAACAGGACATGCTACAATTGTGGTAGTACCGATCACTTCATTGTCAAGTGTCCATATGAGATCAAAGATAACAAGTACAAGAAGGACAAGAAAGAGGACAAGGCTAATCATAGAAAGAGCAAGAAGTACATGGGAGAGGGTCACAATGGGCATGAATGGGATTCAACTAGAGAGAGCACAAGTGAAGAGGATGACAAGGTTGCAACCGTTACTATTCACAAGTCATCCCCTATACCAAGGCTCTTCAACAACATGTCCGATGATGACTACTTCCCCTCACATTTGTCTCATGGCAAAGGGTGAGAAGCTAAAACCAAAATCCAAGTCTCCACCTCCATCCCCTAGTGATATCTCTAGTAGTGATATTAGCGATAGCTCTAGTGATGATGAATCTAGTGATGAAGAAATAAATATGATAACTAAAAATTTGAATGAAAAGATCAAATTATTCATCACTAAACTAATGGATGAGTTAGAGAGTGTCCAAGCCAAGCTAGAATCTAGAGAGGAAACTCTTATCCAACAAGAGGATCTCTACATTGCTAGCAAGGAAGCTCTTGAATTAGAGATAAATGAGGTGGAATCCTTGCGCAAGGCTTTGTCCAAAGAGTAAGAGGACCATGCTATCACAAAGAAAGAAAATAATGCACTTAAGAAAAAGTATTGTGACTTGGATGAAAAGCACAAAGAACTTGAGCTGCAATATGGCATTCTTTGGAAAAGCAACTCACATCCCTCTAAGGCAAAGGAAGCCTCAACTCCCTCCACTAGTCAAGGTTGTGGAAAATATTATAATCTTGATTTGAATACCTATTCCACTAACCTTGCAAACATGGAGGCTATGAAAAAGCAGATTGCTAGGCTAAATGAAATCATTAGAAAAGGGTGCATGGGTAAGGCCTAATCCAATGACAAGAAGAAGGATGAATCAAAAGGGCCACAATTCAAGCAAGGAAGGCATTCCTCAATCAAGCATGGGCTCAGCCACACAAAAGGAGCCAAGACACATGGAAGAAGGATAGTGAATGGCTATGAGTGTGTGCAGTTTGAGAGAAAGCGTAGAATTGGTGTAGAGCAGCCTGCACAGACCGCGGCAGTGCAGCGTCCCTAAGCGGTAGTGCCACGGTGAAGGGCGGTTGTGCCGTGCCTCGCAAAAATGGGAAGGCTACCAATTCTGTTCCTGATTAGACTAAGGCCAAGAAAAAGGTGTTCCAGTAGAAACAGGTTCAACAGAAGCCAAATGAATCAATATGGGGCACCAAGAACAAGTATGCCTATCAACTGAAGATCCATGAACCTCGACAAAGCTTGACCTCATGCTTTATTTTGAAGAACAATAACAGTGGAAAAGTGGTTGCTAAATATGTTGGAAAGGAAACTAACATATATAGAAATACTTCTATTTGAGAACATGCAAGGACCTTAGTCTAGTTGGGGACCTAAATCTAGCAACTAAACTTGTTTTGCAGGCATACTCCTCCGGTGGATCAAGTTGGGTGTTTGATAGTGGATGTACAAATCATATGACTGGAGAAAGGAGTATGTTCTCATCATATTCCCCAATGACACATTCAAATGAAAATATTATCTTTGAAGACAATTCAAAGGGGGATGTGATTGGTCTCGGTAAAGTTGCTATAACCCTTGAGCATTCAATTATAAATGTATTACATGTTGATTCGTTAAGTTATAATTTATTGTCTGTTTCTCAATTGTGTGAGATGGGATACAATTGTCTCTTTATGGATAAGGGTGTGAAAGTCTTTAGAAGAGACGATTCCTCTATTGTCTTTATGGCTCGATTAAAGAATAAGCTTTACCTAGTTGATTTCAACAAAAGTAAAGCTAATCTTAAGACTTGTTTAGTGGAAAATCTAGCATGGGTTGGCTTTGGCATCGCCGACTAGCCCATGTTAGGATGAGGAACTTGGACAAACTTCTAAAAGATGAACACATCCTTGGACTAACAAATGTTCACTTTGAGAAATATAGGATTTGTAGCGCTTGTCAAGCCGGAAAGCAAGTTGGCATGCCTCACCCACCAAAGAGCATCATGACCACCAAGCAACCATGGGAGCTAATACACATGGACCTCTTTGGACCGGTCGCCTACCTAAGTCTTGGGGGTAACAAATATGGTCTTGTTATTGTTGATTACTATTCCCATTTCACTTGGGTATTTTTCTTGTATGACAAGTGCCAAGTTTAAGAAAATGTGAAGACTTTTGTTAGAAGAGCACAAAAGGAGTTCGGTCTCCCAATCAAGAAAGTGAGAAGTGACAATGGGACCGAATTCAAGAATACTCTAGTTGAGGAGTTTCTTGATGAAGAGGGCATCAAGCATGAGTTTTCAACTCCATACACCCTTCAACGAAATGGTGTACTAGAGAGGAAGAACTAAACACTCATTGACATGGCAAGGACAATGCTAGATGAGTACAAGACACCAGACATCTTTTGGTGTGATGCCGTCAACACCACTTTCCATGCCATCAACCGCCTCTACATACACAAGAAGTTGAAGAAGACTTCATATGAGCTTCTAACTGGTAACAAGCCTAAGGTGTCATACTTTAGAGTGTTTAGGTGCAAGTGTTTCATACTTAACAGGAAACCCATAACCTCTAATTTGCACCTAAAGTTGATGAAGGTTTTCTTCTTGGTTATGCATCAAATGAGCATGCCTATCGTGTTTTCAATAAAACCTCCAGGAGAGTTGAAATAGCGGTAGACATGACATTTGATGAATCTAATAGCTCACAAGTAGAGCAAGTTGATTCAAGTGTTGTAGGAAAGGACGATCCACCATGTGAAGCAATCAAGAAATTGGCTATTGGTGATATTAGACCACAAGAAGATGAAGTCACTGAGGTGAAGATTCCTCAAGTTGCTGCTGCACAAATTTCCACTGATGTACCTGATGCTAAACAGCAGCAGACCCCGGTTGTAACGTCAGCCTGCGGTAGTGACGCGCCTGAGAGCGGTAGTGCCGCACCTAACCAGTCAACAATAGCTGATTCAACTCCAGTCCGTGGACAAAACCTATAGCTCATCTTTGAACAAGAAGAAGATGAAGGTCCAAAAGATGAACAAGGAGCAATTGAGCACCCAAGGCTCAAGCAAACCATTCAACCGGATCACCCCATTGACAACATACTTGGAAGTCTTCAAAAGGGGGTATGGACTCATTCACATTTAGCAAATTTTTGTCAATATTACTCGTTTGTTTCCTTTTTGGAGCCTCTCAAGGTAGAAAAAGCACTTGAAGATGAAGATTGGGTGATGGCTATGCAAGAAGAGCTCAACAACTTCAAAAGGAATCAAGTGTGGAACTTGGTGGAGAGACCCAATACCAATGTCATTGGCACCAAGTGGGTTTTCCGCAACAAGTAAGATGAGAATGGAGTGGTGACAAGGAACAAAGCACGATTGGTTTCTTATGGATTCACTCAAGTAGAGGGCTTGGACTTTGAAGAAACATATGCACTGGTAGCAAGACTTGAAGCAATTCGCATGCTTCTAGCCTATGCCGCTCATCATGACTTCAAGCTATATCAAATGGATGTTAAGAGTGCATTCCTCAACGGCCCTATTCAAGAACTTGTCTATGTTGAGCAACCACCGGGTTTTGAAGATCCTAAGTTCTCCAACCACGTCTATAAACTCCAAAAGGCGCTCTATGGGCTTAAGCAAGCACCAAGAGCATGGTATGAATGCCTTAAGGAATTCTTGCTCAAACAAGCCTTTGAAATAGGCAAAGCCAATCCTACCCTTTTCACTCGCAAAGTTGGTAAAGATATATTTGTCTGCCAAATATATGTTAATGACATAATATTTGGTAGTACTAATCATACTTTTTGTGAGGAATTTAGTAGGATCGTGACCAAGAGATTTGAGATGTCCATGATGGGTGAATTGAGGTTCTTCCTCGGATTTCAAATCAAACAAGTGAAGGATGGAACTTTCATTAGCCAAACGAAGTACACCCATGATATGCTCAAGAAGTTTGACATGGTGAATACCAAACCTATCAAAACTCCCATGCCAACCAATGGACATCTTGATCTCAATGATGAAGGGAAAACCGTGGATACCAAGGTATATCGCTCCATGATCAGCTCTCTACTTTATTTGTGTGCATTTAGGTCCGATATTATGCTTAGTGTATGCATGTGTGCTAGATTTCAAGCTAACCCAAAAGAGTGCCATTGATGTCCGTTAAGAGAATATTGAGATATTTAGTATGCACTCCTAACCTTGGCTTGTGGTATCCTAAGGTCTCTAAGTTTGATCTACTTGGGTATTCGGATTTCGATTATGTCAGTTACAAAGTAGATCGAAAAAGCACTTCAGAGACATGTCAATTCCTTGGACGGTCCCTAGTGTCTTGGAGTTCTAAAAGGCAAAATTGTGTAGCCCTTTCCACCGTTGAGGTCAAGTATGTTGCAGCCGGTGCATGTTGTGCTCAACTACTTTGGATGAGGCAAACCCTTCAAGATTTTGGATGTCGCTTTACCAAAATCTCACTCTTGTGTGACAATGAAAGTGGTATAAAGCTAGCAAACAATCCTGTAAGCCACTCAACAACCAAACACATAGACAT
This sequence comes from Miscanthus lutarioriparius, assembly GCA_904845875.1. Taxonomy (NCBI): domain Eukaryota; kingdom Viridiplantae; phylum Streptophyta; class Magnoliopsida; order Poales; family Poaceae; genus Miscanthus; species Miscanthus lutarioriparius. The sequence goes on along the minus strand of CAJGYO010000001.1, from coordinate 11,710,933 downwards.
CCGATATCATTTCTTGGGAGACCACAAAGCCAAAGGAGATATATAAATTCACCATATGAGCACCGAAAAGCAACCAGCCGATATCTTCACTAAGCCTCTCGATGAGTCAAGGTTTTGTGCTTTGCGTAGTGAGCTAAATATACTTGATTCTCATAACATGGTTTGAGATATAGCACACCTTTGATTGATCAACTAGCATGCATAGGACAAATGATTTGCCAAAAAGTTTAATTATTGTGCTTCAAAAGGATTTATCAAAAGAAACAAGTGCATTATGATCATTGTATGTATTGATTATCTGCTGTTGATCATAATATGCCTGAGATATGTGTCCATATTCTATATATATAGAGCTATTTAGTTAGTAGCTAAATCGTGCTATTTTGGGGAGTGCGGCAGTGCCGCGCTGTGGCAGTGCCGTGTGTGGCAAGCGGTAGTGCCGCACTTTGAATTCCAATTGGAATCCAGCCTGCAATGGCCAGTTACCATGGGGCCCACTTCTTCCATCATATCCCTCCGGCCCTGGGTAACTTCTTCTCTTTCTCTATTTTCACCGCGACGCGCCGCCTCTCTTCCTCTTAGTTGTGCGCGTCGCCTGCACCGTCGCTGCATGTAACACCCTCGGTGTTACACTATAAATCATTTGCTCAAACATGTCATGAGCATCATGTTTATGAGTTAATGCATGTAATATAGTGTGTAGATCAAATTTCATAACTCGAAACGATCAACGGAAATGCATAACGAAAGTTAATTCCATAGTCATGTTATATCACTTAGGGTTTAAAAGCAATTTTTATTAAGCAAAAATGCTATACAACATATATGTGATACTTGAATAAAGTTTGAAGTACAAACTTTGTAGATGACAATGAAATACCTACGGTCGAAAAATGAATTCACTAGCTAACATACTTAATAGCTTGGAAATTGAATTTGACGCAAATCCAACCAAGACTTAGTCAATTTCTTAAGGTTGGAAATAGTTTGACAAAGCTATGTTTAGTGATTTTTGTAGAGGAATTGGGTTAAGGAGTGGTGTGGTATTATGGTTTGTTTTAGTAGCTTAATATGCCCTCTTAAGTATAGCAAAGGTGGTTTGGTGATTGGATCAACGGTTTAGACGTGGTTGACGCTTTAAAAAGCAAGCACTACACATTTTGGGGCTGGTCAGCCGAGAGCGTGTGGTCACCGCGCACCCGCAGCGCCATTGGCCATCCTGACCGAGGGCCTAGCGCGCTGCACGTTGCTGCTGGCGCCACTGCTGGTGCCACTATGGCCGCACGCTGCCCTGCTCCATTGGTCTCTGGTGCCACCGCCGTCGCGTCACCGCTGCGACGCGCGTCGCCCTCCACTAGCTTCGCCGCCGTCATCGTTCCTCGTGAGGTGCTATGGCATCGCATGGCCGTAGCCTCTATCTCCAACACGCGCACGTTCCCTCTACGCTGCGTCGTCACATTGAGTGCACTGTGTGCGTAGGGCCGTGACACCCCCCTGCACACCCCACTTGCACCGTCACTGCTTTCCCGGTGTCACTAACGCGGCCGCGCCACCACAATACATCGTTGGGCTTGCCGTGTGCACGTGGCCAGACGTGCCTGGTCCATCCCCGGTCAAGCCACCACCATAGGTAGTTGTGGGGTGAGTTGCTGATGCCCACCCATTGGTTCAATCACCTCTGTTGTGACTAGGCTCTCTAGAACACGGCCGCCGCCGCCGTAGGTTGTCCGCCGCCATGGAGGGAGCTCTTGGACGCGTCCGCGCTCATCTCTTCACCACCCATCGATTCGCGTTTGTACCTAGGTGAGCATCGGTCCCTTAGAGGGAGCAGGGAGGGGCCCGGATGGCCGACGTGGCTATCCAGTGCCATCGCCGCCGTGCCGGTGCGCGCGGGGGTGGCCCGAGGACCTAGCTGTTGTAAAGAAGGGTTGTTCCAAGGGCTATTTCGCTTAAGTGCCGACTGTAGGAATAGGCCGCATAGTAGTCAGGTGAATAGAAGATAGAGTGAGGGCGTTTTCGCAAATGTGCCGATGCGCGCGGGCCTCCCCGTCGCGGGCTGTTTCCGCGCGGATGGGCCACGTCCTGCATGGGTCGTGCATGCGTGTTGCACGCATGCTATGTGTGGATGGGCCACGCGGTGGTGGGCCGCGAGTGAAAATCATTTTTCCTTTTTCTAAGGGATTAGAAATGGTTTTATATTTTACATTCTGAGCTGAACTTTGAAAATTAATATCAATTCGCATAGGTGACCAAAAATTGTGAAATAAATTGTGTTCAGTTCCTAAAAATGTGATCTATCTACTAGGGTGTTTAGTTCATATATATATTTGTTGATATCAGCGGCTATTAAATCAATTGCGAGTGTTTAATATAATTAGATTAAAATTTGTAGGAATTTTTGTGGCAAATGGGTAATAGCTTTGAACATGAAATTTTTATAGTAGGTTCATTGTATTGTTATGTGCTCACTATGATTTTTGTAGCCTTAGAATAGGTTGATAAATATGGTAGCTAGTACTCCTTGTTTAATCATATATATATATTAAATCGGTATTAAGAATAAGGATGCCTTTAGTTGCTAAGATAATACATGAAATGTTTCATACCTGTTTAGCGGGAATAATAGGTAACTTAGCGTATTAGTCGGTAGAGCTAGCTTAGTAGCTTGATAGATGTATTCTTATTTTAAGAGTTGCATCATCATTTTATGCATGTAGATAACGAGTTGGTAGAGTTCATGATTGCGGGCGAGCAGGAGTACGAGGAGGTAATTGAAGAGTGCGAGGAGGAGATTCTCGTACAGGAAGGAGCCCCGGAGCCACAAACGACTGACTTTGCTAACACCATGCCTACCCAAGGCAAGCCCTGGTGCATAACCTTATTTTAAATAAGCACTGAAGATATATACCTATGATATGCATTTACGTTACAGACATCTTATGGAAACTACATACATAGATATACCCACCTATGAGTCCTACTAGCATAGGACGAGTAGCTGCTATGCTTAGGATTTTTGGTAGCGTGAGTAACCTGCCGTTACTCACAATAGGTGATTATTCTTAGCACTTATAATAAAATGGTGAAAGGAAAATGGAGACCGGACAGGGATATGGTACGGGTATTGTTGGGTGTAAGAGGTTGTGTCCTGTGGCCAATGGGGTATAGCTTGGTTACACTATTTTCCCTGTCCGTGTTAGTTAAGGACTGGCCGTTGCATTGGGTTCTAGGCAAGTCACAGACTTATTATCCTGAGCACATACTTGTTTATGGGAGCAGGGAAGGCTTGTTGCTCTCTTGTCGTGGGTTCTAGCTCTTTCCGGACCGACTGATTGGAGGCGGGGATGGTGGAGGTCTAAGCACCACACTGAGTCTAGGACTCATATGGGGGGGCTTGGAGTCCAAGTTTGGATGGGGACGTGGTCCCCTTAATAGGAGAGTGGTGGGTTGGTCTTGCTTATGCCTAGGGTACAAGCGGGGCATGTGTTTTGGGATACCTAGCTGGGCACATTGATTCGTGAATCAACGGGCAATCTAGTACGGCTTGTCTACAGTCTAGCACCGTAGTAAGAACTAGAAGATGAAAGGTGGTGAAATGAAACTGTTTGCTCAACTCTTGCTTGAAAGTAGAACAGGTGCTCACATATAATAGACAGATGATGAACTAATCATGACTGCTAATAATAAACATACATAAGGATTCACTCTTAGTATTGCTTTCCGCAAAAAGAAACCCAGCAAACCATAAAGCTTATCATATCCCTTGGAGTCAGGAAATTATTCCCACTAGTCGGATAAGTCTTGCGAGTATATTGTGTACTCAGGGTTTGTTTACCCCTATTGCAGGTGCAGCTTGAGGAGTAGCAGTTGTGTGAAGGATTCTTCTGGTGGGCACAGATGGATCCTTGTATATTATCGATAGATGTTCATTTTCACTCCGCTGTTTAATTTCCGCACTACGAACTTGGTACTGTAATAATGTATTTCTAAGAACTCTGGTTGTATGAAATGGACTAAGTATTATAAACTCGTTCTCATTATTGGATCCTGAAGAAAAAATGCGGATTATTCGAGCTCTCCCTTGGGGTGTGCTCGACGGAATCCGCCCGATGTAGCTCACTCTTGGGGTGCTTAGTGTCTGGTGAAAGATGAGCTCCTTTGAAGGTGTGTTATTTCGGGTGGTTTTGCCACAGGTGGTATTAGAGCCAATAATGAGTCCACGAGTTTCATAACTCTTTTTAAAACCTAAAATTTGACCAACAAAAGTTTTGTGAAAAATAGGATACGATAAAATTATGTAAATAATTATAAGCCCTAGCAATATGGTCTATCTAGGATAGCGGCACTGATTTTATCTAATCAATTTTTTGCAGGTACACTAACTTACGCTGCGTAAGAATCGTTTAGCAAGCGAAAAGTGAGTGTGCGATGTGCCAAAAATTTTGTGAATGCCGCTATATTCTGGCTTGAGTGAACGGGTAGGCCGATGCATACATCATGATAAGAGAATCTTGCTTAAATTAAACTCCCCTGCTACATGTATAAATTGGGTTAGTGAATTGATAGAATAACCTAAAAGAATGCTTTAATAAACATCTTATCATATCTCTAATCTCTTTTTCCTAATCTAGAGGGTTGTCCCTAATGATTGGCTCCTATCTGTTTACAGATAAACCTGAGGTCTGGTCATGGCAGCACCAGTGCCGGAGCGGGCCATGGTCTTGGCGAAGGCCAAGGTGAAAGTGGCCGAGGCAATGAGAACGACAACAGGGAGAGCCATGAGGCCCCACTTCTGGCTCCTCCTCCTCCGCCACCGCCTCCTCCGATGACTCATGCGGAGATGATGGCAGAGATGTTGGCTACTCGTCGTGAGTCAGCCCGTGCCATGGAGCTATTAGCATAGGCTATCGGCGGCTTTGCTCGTGGAGGCCATGGAGGCAATGGTGGGAACGGGGGTGGTGCCCGTGATCCCGAGGGACCCTACTCTTACCAAGAATTCTTGAAGACGCACCCACCCACATTCACACCAACTGCTGAGCCTCTGGATGCGGAGCATTGGCTTCATATTCTGGAGTAAAAGTTTTAGCTGCTCACCGTAATTGAGGAACAGAAGGTGCGCTTTGGAGCACAACAGTTGTTGGGTTCTGCCAGTGCATGGTGGGACACGTTCAATGCCATGCAGCCAGTGGATCATCATGTGACTTGGCAGGAGTTTACTGCGGCTTTCAGAGAGTATTACATTCCTGCTGGTGTTCTGAACAGGAAGTTGACAGAGTTTCTGGACCTAAGGCAAGGGAGCATGTATGTGATGGACTATGTAAACAAGTTCAACCATCTATCATAGTATGCTGGGATGGACTGATGTCGATACTGATAAGAAGAAGAGGGATCGTTTCTATTGCGGCCTCTCTTATAGTCTGCAGAAGGAGTTATACACAAGGAACTATCAGCAGTTTGGTGCTATGATGAATGCTGCAATTGCCATGGAGAGACTGTAGCGTGACTCTCAGGCTAGGTGGAAGCGCAAGCGGGTGGCTACTGGGTCTTCCAGTCACCCCTAGGCTCAGAAGGTACAGGTTGTCAGGCGGCTGCCCTATTAGTCTTCGGGTCGGCATTCATTCCGACAGCCTGAGCAGACCTACCAGGCACCTTCCACCCAGTACCGTGCACCTACTCAGTAGGTGCAACAACAGCAGCCCCAGGGACAGTAGGTCCCACCTAGTCAAGGATAGGGGAACAAGCCTAGTGCTTGTTTCAAGTGTGGCAAGGAAGGCCACTATGCTCGGGAGTGTTCGTAGAACCAGCCTACATAGTATGTTCAGCCCTCAGCTAACTCCCGTTTGATCAAGCAAACAATTATAAAAAACAAGGTGCTAGTAAGCCGTTCTGGGCAAGTTAATTTCACGGAGGCTGAGGAAATCTTGCAGAATGAACTGATGATGGCTGGTATATTTACCATTGATTCCCATCCAGCATATGTGTTTGTTTGATTCTGGTGCATCACATTTATTCATGAGCATGGGGTCTATACAAAGGCACAATATATCTCTTATGGCTATACCTATTGCCTATAAAATCAGTACTCCAGGTGCACAGTTGTGCGTTAATACTTGGACGGACACAGTTGGATTAGTGCTAGCCACTCACACTTACCGCCTCTAGTTCATGGTGCTGCCTGGGCAAGGCATTGATGCAATTCTGAGAATAAACTGGTTGCATGTATATGGAGTAGTCTTGGATCTGAAGCAGAGAGTTGTTGAGTTGCGGCTTCCTTCTTCTAAGGATAGGATGTCTCTTCTTATGCCCTTAGATCCAGCCTTACCTGTTGCTGCTCATGTTGAAGCTTCTCCTGATCTTGCCTTTATTCCTATGGTATGTGAGTTCCCAGATGTCTTTCCTAAAGATCTACCTGGGTTGCCACCGGATAGAGATGTGGAGTTTTCTGTTGAGTTAGAACCTGGCACTACTCCTATTTCCCGGCGCCCGTACCGCATGGCTCCAAAAGAATTGACTAAAATGAAGAAGCAGTTAGAAGAGTTGTTGGAAAAGGGATTCATCCGTCCTAGTTCTTCACCATGGGGTTGTCCAGCCATTTTTGTGAAGAAGGATGGCACCCTTCGGATGTGTGTGGATTAGCGCCCTCTTAATGCGGTAACCATTAAGAACAAGTATCCTTTACCTCGTATTAATACTTTGTTCCATCAACTAGCTAGTGCCAAGGTGTTCTCCAAGATTGATCTGTGTTCAGGCTATAATCAAATCAAGATTAGACCACAAGATATACCAAAGACATCTTTTTCTACTAGGTATGCGTTGTATGAATACCGAGTCATGTCATTTGGTCTCACCAATGCTCCTGCATTCTTCATGTATCTCATGAATTCAGTCTTTATGCTGGAGTTGGACAATCTTGTAGTGGTGTTCATTGATGATATCTTGATATACTCTAAGAACAAGGAAGAGCATGCCCAAGATCTTCGGATAGTACTGACTCGATTAAGGGAGCACAAGCTGTATGCCAAATTCAGCAAGTGTGAGTTTTGATTAGATTGAGTGCATTTTTTGGGACATATTTTGACACCTGAAGGTATCTCTATAGATCCAAGCAAGGTGCAAGATGTGTTAAATTGGAAGTCTCCCAAGTCAGTGCATCAGATTCATCAGTTCCTTTGTGTCGACGAAATATGGTCGGCAGTCTACCTAGGGGTATGCCCAAGGTAGTAGATTATCGGTAGACAGATGCGCAAGCCACAAACAAGACGGTGACGCAAGATAGACACGAGGTTTTATCCAGGTTCGGCCGCCAAGAAGGCGTAATACCTACGTCCTGCGTCTGATTGTATTGCTGTATGTTAATGAGAGATGTTTTTTAGAGGGATCCCCTGCCCGCCTTATATAGTCCGGGGGGCAGGGTTACAGATCTGGAAACTAATCCTAGCCAGTTACAATTGCCATATGTGGCCGGATAAGGATTCCTATTCTAACCGACCAGGATCCTGCTTGATCGCCAAATCCACCTTAACTCTTTTGCGCAGACTCCAACCGGGTTGGCTAGGCTGCTGTCGTTTTTCGGATGGACCGGACCCATCGATCCGGCCGCCCAAGCTTAGCCAGAAGGGTATAGGGGTTAATACCCCCACAGCTAGTCCCCGAGCACCATGTATTATGTGCGACACGTCATTTCGACCTTCTCCGACAAGTTATGCCCAAGTCCTTGACATCTTCCACCACCGCCGTCCGGGAGAAATAGGTTGTTGTCAGAAGAATGTATGGTGCTCTTAAGAAAAAAGAAAAAGATTTCTATCCCGGAAGTGTGCCCACTTGTATTTACGAAAAGAAATGTAAGTGCGTCTTGAAGCGTAGCATCTTTGATCATCGTGAGGCCTAGTGGTCGAAAAACAAACACATTCCTTCGCAAGGTGAAGTGTGCCCACTTAGTCCCCGAGCCCGGTAGTAGGTGAAGTAAGCACGTGGTGCGTGGTCTAAAAAGAAATCCCAATTGTTGAGAACCCAATCGTCAGACAAAGCGTCACGAGATGCACCAAAGCAGTGCATCGCATCGGATGTAGTCCCGAGCTTCTTTGGAAGGCGAAGTATGAGCCTTGTAGTAAGGTATAAATAAAAGTCTCTCAAATCAGATATGAGTACAAATCACATGTAGCCGAGGAGAACAATTCTTCGATCGGTTGGTCGGGATATCCCCGAAAGCACACCGCTTGTCGGAGCAGTCTCCGAGCATGATAGTAGTCGTAGTAGTCCCCGAAAGCACGTTAGTGGTCGGAGCAGCCCCCGAGCACTTGGTGGTCTAGGCGATCCACGAGCACACGGCAGTGGTCTATGCGATCTCGAGAAACACAAAGTTGGTCAGGTAGTCCCCTCAACGCAGCAGTTGGTCCGGGCAATCCCCGAGCACGCAGATGGTCCGGCGGGCCCCCGATCCATCCGTAGCGCTAAACGGGCATCTAAAACGCGAACGCCATTGATGTATTTATTCGGTGTATTTATCTATCTCTATTCTTCGCCAAGTCCGACCGACACGCCTGGTCAAAAAAGCAAATGGGTATAGCATGTCATTTCGTCTTCTTACTCTTTTTCGCAAACAACCGCTTGGCTTTTTGTATGGAGGCGTCGATGTGGGGCCTCTTACACTATTAATGAAGAGGCGCGATATCGGTAACGAAGGAGCGCGTTTATTGGCGAGATCTCGAGGTTGTGTGAACAACGTCTCATGGCGGTGCAAAGCGCACATCTCCCAATAATCTCGGAGGACGAAATGACAGAGCTCTTTGTTTTATATAATGTAGATCTCGTAAGTTACTCACACCGTTCCCCATTGTCATTCGCCGCCGCAACCTCTTCTTCCTCCCGCCAAACCCTATTCCTCGAAAAATCGCCGCCAATCCCTTGCCACCGCATCCACCCCTTAGTAAGGATAGACTAATGGCGAAGAGAGATGCCTGTAAGAAAGGCGGGGTCATGGTGAAGGAATGGTGGAAATCATGAGCAATGAGCGGAACCATCGAGGACCTCGTCGCCATGGGAGTGCTCCACAACAAGGCACTCGCGGGATGGCGTGCGCCGGAAGGAGAAAGCTTTCCCAATCCACAACCAGGTGAGATTGTGGTTTTCGAAGACTTCTTCAAACGGGGTTTCGGGATTCCAGTGCACCCTTTCCTTCAGGGTCTCTGCTTGTACTACGAGATTGGGATTTGCAATCTGCATCCCAATTCGATTCTCCTTGTCTCCACCTTCATTCATCTCTGCGAGTCTTATGGTGGCTTCCAGCCCCATTTCGACCTCTTTCGCCACCTGTTCTATCTTCGGAAGAAAGGGAGCGGTGGCTCGAAGATAGCCGGAGGCGCCTACCTGAATCTGCACGATGGCATGAAAGCACAATACTTGCACTACCCCTGGAACACCTCGCTAGATGAGTGGTACAAGAAGTGGTTCTACATCCGTGAAGAGCCGAACACCATCACCCTGTGTGACGTGGGACTGATTCTAGAGAAGAAGAATAGCTGGACAGAAAAGCCCAAGAACCTGGAGCAGATCGCCGAACTGCTTGGGATGATCCCATGGGGAAAGCTAGATGGCCCAAGTGTGGTCGGGAACTTCATCAGCCGAAGGATCCAGCCCTACCAAAAGAGGGTTCATTCAGGCTTTGAGTACCAGGGAAGCGCCGATCCAATAAGGACCAGGAAGGAGCCGCTCGACAAGACGGAAATCAAAGCCAGGATTAGGGAGCTATTCAACCTGGCCGATCCCAATTACGTCAGGCTGAATGACATCGAGCACGCCTTCAAGCTGGCCCGACCTCCCCCAAAGGTAATTGATGCCTCCTTTTAACTGTAGAGTCATATTGTAACAAGAAATTGACTGTTGCCCCCGCTTTGTGTCGCAGTGTAATGGTCGTGACCAGGCAGCAGTGTTTGTGTCGCCCCCCGGTGTAGATAGGCCGCAAGCTACCGACCCAGCCACCCAGACCAGCGCTAGGACCGATGACGTCCACTGGGCGGCGCTCGAGACTGCGGAGGACGCACCGACCAGAGCCGCTGGCAAGCGCCCGGCGGCCAGCAAACGACGCCAAGCTATCTTCCCCCTGTCGAACGACGAAGCAGAGGATGCGGACATCTCCCGGCTCGTCCCTCGAAAGAGGAGAAGACAAATGGGGTCTTTGAAGCAGGGTGGCTCCTCCGTGCCAGCAGTGGTCGCATCACCGACCACTGCAACATAGAGTACAAGCGAGGGAAACATCAGGCATCAAACCCCGACGCCTGTACCAGAGGTGGAAAAAGACCCGGTGGAGCCTGCCGAGCACGCAGAGCAGGGACGGTCAAGGCGACGCACCTTTGCCACATCATTCCGCAAATCGAAACTGTAAGTATCTATATCTTTGATGTAAGCTTGTAATTTGCATTGGATACTATTATCTTCTGAAATTATCTTTGATATATTAGGTCGGCGTCCACCGAGAAACCCGACCAGCTAGCCGGGTGCGGCACAACTTCGCCAGTGATGGCAGGACAAACTGCCCAGCAGCCAGCCGTGGAGGAGCCTGTAGTAGGAACTCCGCCTAGACCTCAGCAGGCGAACGACCAGACGCCAGTCCCCGAGTGGTTGGTCGAGAAGACAGCCAAGCATAGTACAAGTGCTTCGAGCACGAACCCTGCTAAGGCGGATACCATGGCGCCAAGGGAGCCGGATCTAGCCGAGGAGCAGCAGCCAGAAGTGGCCCAGAGCATTCTGGCCGACGCGACGGCTCGTGGAAAAGCCCTGATGGTTGTGGAGTCTGCAGACTCTAGACTAGCGCCGCCTCCCGAACAGGAAGCTAGAGAGGACGAAGTAGAAGAAGTCCTAGGCCGTCTCCAAGATAGGCGACAACATGTATATGTGTCGCGCTATCGGAACGACGGATGGGTTATGCACGAAGAAATCCCAGAGGTCGAAGAGACCCTAAGAGTCGAACGGGCGGCCAAGCGTCTGGTGACAGAAGTCCAGGTACGTTTGGCTTGAATCCTTGACCCTGTTATGTAGTCGAACTGTCTGACTTAGCTTGCCTGTATGCAGGACCTGATGAAAACCGCAAAATACCGAAAGAGGTGCTTCGACTAGATTGAAGGAATCGCGGCAACCAATAAAGAACTGGCGGCCGAAGTGGAACGCTTGCGGTGCCAACTTGAAACCGCCGACCAGGAGAGGATAGATCGAGAAACACAGAACCAAAACCTGGTCGACCAGCTCAACAAGAAAGAGCTGGAGAAAACAAGTAAAGTTTCATCCTATCATAACAAGTGCAGGACTTGTGTTGTTGTATTCTTGGTAGTAACAGCTGTAAGGCAGGTTTAGAAGCTGAAGTGGCCCGCCTCAAAGGGGAAAATAACCGTGTGACCGCAGAGTGTGGTCGCCTGAAGGAGGACAACGTGAAGCTAGCACACAGCCAGTCTCAACTCCAAGACCACACCAACAAAATGAAGGAGGAACTAAAAGGTAAGTATCCCAGATCACCTTTCACATTCTGTTGCCCACCTTGCCATGTCATGTTTTCACATTTGATGTCTTGTACTGTATTCAGTTTTGAAAGTCAATGCCAAGAAGCACCTAGAGGCCGTGATCAGAGAGCGTGATGACTAGAAAGCACGATGCCTCAAGGCCACCGAGGAGCGGGACACATGGGAGAAACGGTGCCAAGAAGTGGCAATTGGCATTGTGCCCGTCCTCGACCTTATAGACCCGGCGCTCACAGAGGAAGAGCCGAGGACGCGCCAGCTCTGGACTGGTCGAGAGATGCATAAGCGTGGGGATGGTTCAGGAGTTCGTGAAGGAGGTGGTGAGTACACGGGTGCCCATGTACTAAGCATGGTGCATGCCCACTATCCCCTGATCGATCTCAAGCGCCTGGAGGCTGGGTACCCGAAGGAGGTAGACCCAGACAAGGCAGAGGAGCTTCGGATGGCCCAGCTGGACTTGTTGTCAAAGATAATTGGCGATATTAACCTGTGTGGAGGTGGGACAGCTCCTGTATAGGGTACGCCATCGATGAGTCAGCTGGAAATGCCATCACCATGAGCCAACTAACGAAGCTCGGTCTCGACTCACCAGCACCGGCAGGCCATCCCTTCACTCAACTAGCACAAGAGTCCCCGAGACTCGAGTAGGGTATCGAAGCGGCGAGCAAGAAGTGCCATGCGCGCCCACCAGCCAATGTAATAGGCTCAGAGTGTAGAAGGAGGACATAGTTGTGTTATTGTGAACTTGAGCCTCTTGTGCAAGCTTGTAATAACGAATCAGATATTATTATAAACTTGTTTGCTTTGTATAAAGCGATTTAAGCTTGATACTTTATGTTGGTGCAACTAAGTAAAAACGTATTAACGTTCATTTAGCTGTACCATCGTGCTCACACATCATCCCAAAAGTTTGTGCGGCCCTGGTTTTCCATGCGGTCGGAGTGTGAGGTCGGTGACTGTGTACACGAGACACGCACAAGTTGAACCAAGGGGACCCGCCGATCACCCGTAATATACAGAGAATGGATCCCATGCACGTATTGGGAGGAATCGGAGATAGAGCCCGCCTCAAAACCGTAGAAGGGGTGGTGGTCGGCTTTATTGGCCGAAGTTAGAATAACCATAAAACTCAAGTGACACATTAGAGTGCTCGGAGAAATCATAATCGCTTTATTGAAATAAATCGAAAGTACAAAAGGAGTACATATCTCAAGTAGTTAAGCATAGAAACGTCTAAGCTTGTCGATGTGCCAAGAGTTTGGTACGTCCATGCCGCCCAAAGCGAGCTAACTCAGAAGACGTTGGTCGTGTGACTTCCTTGATCATGAATGGTCCCTCCCATGGGGTTGCAAGTTTGTGGACACCACCTGGTTCGTCTTCCACTTCAGACCAAATCTCCACCACGAAGAACCGCTCTTTAACATTTTTGTTGTAGTACTGCGCAAAACAAAGCAAGGTATTTGGTGGTACGCGTACACAAGAATCGAGCCTTTTCTCTTCGCTATTGCTTACTCCTAGCTCCCGTGACTTCATTGACCTTGCCCTCGTCAAGTTCTCTACCCTTGCTGGTCTGAAAGCTATATCTGATGGGAGGACTACCTCAGCGCCATAAACCATAAAGTATGGTGAGACGCCGGTGTTACGACTGGGCTGAGTTTGGAGGCCCTGCATCACTACCGGTAACTCCTTGAGCCATCTTCCCGGAGCTTTGTCATTTTCTCTCAGACATCCTCTTCTTCAATGCATCCAAGATCATGCCATTTGCCCGCCGACTTGTCCATTAGCTCTAGGGTGCGCCACCGAGACGTATTTTTTACTACTATGCTCCTTTCATCGTAGAAGTCCCAAAAAGCGTTCTGGTGAACTCGAAAGTACCTAGATCGGTGATGATGTTGTTGGGTATGCCGAAATGATGGATGACTGGTGGTCAAGGAACACGATAGCTTTTTCAAGATGCTCGCACTAAAGGCATGTATTCTATCCACTTAGAAAATTTGTCAATCAAAGACAAAAACACATGTAAATTTCTCAGAGCCGGTTTGAAGGGCCCGATCATGTCCGCCCCCAAAGATGCAAAGGGCCAAGAGGTCGGTATCGTCTCGAATCTCGTGTAAGTGTCGGTACGTGGATTCTTTTGGCAAAGAACTAACAACCCTCACAAAGGATTTAACTAGCTTCTCTGCGTCGGCCATCGCCGACGGTTAATAAAACCCTCGCTCGAAAAGCCTTACCGACCAAAGTGTTCTTGAGGCCGCGTGGTTGCGCGCAGAGCCGAGTGGATTTGGTCCAGAGACGCTTGCTTCTTCTTCCGGGTTATACACTTCATCAAGATTTCTTCCTTTATGCTTTTGCGCCATAACTTGCCATCGACGAGCAGATACTTTTCATCGCGACGCATTAAGCGCTTCGTCGTCCGATCAAGATAACCGCTGCCATCTATTAAGTACTTGATGAAGGTACTCTCCGCCTAGCTCATGAGTGGTCGAGGTGGGCTCGGTTGTGCTTGGTGCCGGAACCGTAGCCACCAATTGCTGGTCCGGAACTTTGTCGACCGTGGAATCTTCCTCTTCGATGGAAGGCATGAGCAGGTCTTGGACGAATACACCATGTGGGATTTTGGCTCGAGATGATCCTAACTTGGACAGCGCATCCGCTGCTTGGTTCTTGTCTCGGACCACGTGTATGTACTCGATGCCATAGAACCTGCCTTCCAGCTTTCTTATCGATTTACAGTATGCGTCCATCTTTTCGTTGGTCGTGTCCCAGTCCTTGTTGAGTTGGTTGATGACCGAGCCGAGTCTCCGTGAGACATAGAGACGTTTGACACTAAGCTCAACCATAATGCGTAAACCATGCGTGCATGCTTCATACTCGCGCGCGTTATTAGATGTTGGGAAATAAACTCGAGCACGCATCGAGCCGCTCCTTGGATGGTGACACGAAAAGAACCCCGCCCCGCACCGTCAATTGTGAGAGAGCCGTCAAGTACATCGTCCAATATTCATCGGATTCTCGAGAGGCAAGCGTGCTTAAGTTCGCCCACTCGACGATAAAATCGACGAGTGCCTGAGACTTGATTGTAGTACGGCTTGCGAATTCCAAGGAGAAGGGCATAGCTCCATTGCCCATTTGACGATGCGCCCGTTCGCATCCTTATTGAGAATGATGTCCCCCAAAGGGTACTCGGTCATGACCACCACACGATACCCATCGAAGTAATGTCTCAACTTTCGGGATGTTATCAGTATGGCGTAGAGCAGTTTCGAATCTGTGGGTACCTGGTCTTAGATTCGTTGAGTACCTCACCGATTTAAATAAATTGGTCATTGTACCTTATAGGCGTATTCTGGCTCGTCACGCCGACCACCATGGTAGTGGAGACCACCCGATTGGTTGCTGCAATGTAAAGTAGGAGGGTTTCGTCTTCTCTTGGAGCAGTGAGCACTAGAGGTGATGTAAGGTAATGTTTTAGCTGCGTGAAGGCAGCGTCTGCTTCTTCCGACCACTCAAACTTCTCGGATGCTTTGAGTAGTTTAAAAACGGTAACCCTTTTTTCTCCTAATCTTGATATGAAATGGCTTAGAGCGGCCATGCATCCGTAAGCTTTTGGACATCCTTCACCTTTTTAGGAGGCTTCATGTCTAAGACGACTTTTACTTTCTCTCGGATTAGGCGTATGCCATCGTGAATCCATTTATCGCTGCCTAGCAATATACCGGTAAGGAACACCAAAGATGCACTTCTTTGGGTTTAACTTCCATTGGAATGTATTGAGGGTCGCTGAAGGTACGCTTTGAGGTTGTCAACAAGGGTATGTGCTTCCTTGGTTTTGACAACTACATCATCCACATAGGCCTCTACTAGATCATCTTTTATCTCGTCTATGAGGCAGGCCCGAATAGCGTTGGTATGTAGCCCCGGCGTTTTGAGCTCGAACGACATAGTCGTAGAAAAAGAGGGCGCCGAAAAGGCGTGATGAAAGACGTCTTGATCTCGATCGTCTTTTTGAGAGTGATCTGGTGATAACCGAGTAGCAATCGAGAAAGGAAAGCAGCGTACCACAACCGGCGGCGGTTGAATCTACGACTCGCCTATGCGAGGTAAGCCAAAAGGGTCCTTAGGGCGGTGTTTGTTGAGATCAGTGTAATCAATGCACATTCTCCATTCATTATTCTTTTTGCGTACAAGAACCGGGTTGGCTAACCACTCCGGATGATACACTTCTTTAATGAATCCGGCTGCTAAAAGCCGTGTAACTTCTACCCTAATCGCCCTCTTTTTTTGTCGCGAAATAAACGTCAAGCTTTCGCTTGATAGGTTTAGCCTTGCTGTTGACATTCAAGGAGTGCTCGATCAAGTTCCGAGGTACACCGGGCATGTCGGCAGGTTTCCATGCAAACACATCCACGTGGACCAGCTGGATCACCTTGTTTGGGATCCAGGCATGTCAAAAACCCGATGAGCGCGTCTTCCTATTTGGGATCCAGGTTGGCCCCGATAAGGGCCATTTTGCTGGGGTCGCCGTCGACCAGCTGGATCACCTTGTGCTCCTTTGACTTGATGTTTTTGCGTGGAGTCTCGAGCTCTGGGATCTCCAAGTGGTCGGCTGAGGTCTTTTTAGCGTCGAGCATGGTCTCGGCCATGCGAATAGAGAGGTCGTGGGCCTCTACTATTTTGAAACTATCGTCTTCGCAGGTGTAGGCGGCGTACACGTTACCTCAGAGGGTTAGGACTCCTTTCTCGGTAGGCATCTTGAGCACCAGATACCTATAATGAGGTATGGCCATGAACTTGGTGAGCGACGGTTGACCAAGAATAGCATGGTAGGTGCCGTCAAAGTTAGCGACCACAAAGTTGACATAATCGGTGCGGAAGTGGTCCGAGGTCCCAAACTGCACCGGTAGCGTGATCTGCCCGAGAGGTGTAGAGCTCATCGGGAAGAACACCCCGTAATCGTGCCTCAGATGGCTTAAGATCCGCTCGAGCTATCTTCGTAGGCGGGCAAACCGTTCTTGAACAAGATATCAATGGAGCCGCCACCGTCGATCAAGATTGTCGAATCGGACCTTGTTGATACAAGGATTGAGGACCGTGGGGAAAACATCCGGCTCAGATTGCAGCCCATTGGTCCTTCCCTCTCGAAAGAGATTTCACGGTGAGACCACGGAGGAGCCGGGGATCGTGAGCGGAGTTATCGGTGTTGGTCACGTTCAAACAAGCACGGGCGAAGCAGCTTATGCGTTCCTCGCTGGTCTCGATGGACACTTTGCCTTCGGCGATGGTGTGCACGTGATCGGTTGGCTTGACATACTTGTGACGAGGGTGCGCATCGCCGTCTTCGTTACCCTCGCGCGCGTTTCGCTACATCGTTAGGCTTGTCGGATGTATCCGGAGCCTATTGACGGTATAGATAGACTTGAGAACGCGGCAATTCTCCATGGTATGGTTCGACTTAGGATGGAGTGGCGGGGCCCTTCAATGCTTTGGCGTAGTCCTCTTCAGTGAGTTACGATGTCCGCCACCCTTTTTAACAGTATTAACTCGCCGTCGTCTTCCCGAGCACGCTTGCTCCTCGTAATCGTTACTGGCGGTTACGCCGCTGATCACGCTTCGGTCGCGGTGGTCACGGAGTCGCTATATTTGGTTGCGGCGGTCAATAAATCGCCGCCCGACCACGGTTGCCACGGTAGTCGTCGTGGTGTGAGGGGTGGTCGGAGCGTGGAACCCTTGCTGCTTCTTCAATAATTATCTTCTTGGCGTCATCGGCATCCGCATATTTCTTAGCGGTGGATAAGAGCGCTGTGACCGACTCAGGTCTCTTCCGGAGGAGCTTGTCTCTTAGGGTGTCATGGAAACGGAGGCCAGTGATGAAAGCCTCAATTGCCTCGTTGTCAGAGATTGATGGAACCTTGATGCGCATCTCTAAGAAACGCCGGACGTACTCGCGCAGTGGCTCATCTTTCCGATCTCGGATCCGTTGCAGATCGTACTTGTTGCTCGGTTGTTCACAAGTAGCGATGAAATTGTCAATGAAGGCTTGCTTAAGCTCCTGCCAAGAATCAAAGTAGTTCGTCGGTAAGCTGACCAGCCATTGGTGACCTGCATGGCCAACAGCGACTGGGAAGTAGTTAGACATGACATGCTCGTCAGCCATGGCTGATCTGCACGCGGTTTCATAGAGCATGACCCATAATTCGGGGTTTTCTTTGCTGTCATACTTCTGAAGTTTCTCGAGCTTAAAATTCTTGGGCCATATGACTTGGCGAAGGTGTGGAGTAAACTGCTTCAAACCCGGCGGACCGTGGGCAGTGTCATACTCCATACGGCGATAGCTTTCGTGGGATGCTCGATCGTCAGCTCTCTGGTTGATGCGAGCGCGCAGATCACGTCCACTGAGGTAATGGCGGAGATCGTTATTGCCATCGCGGCGATCTCGATTGCCATCTGGATTAGCCCTACGACCGCGGTTATCGCGACGATTGTCGCGGTTGTCTTGGTGATTATCGTCTCGGATATCGCGACGGTTGTCCTCTCGACGGCGGTTACCACCGTCATGGCCACCGTTTCCGCCTCGATGGCTGTCTGACGGGTCATTGTTGCGCGAGCCATGTGGGTTGAGTGGCTGTGAGCGGCTTAGAAGCTGGCGACTGTGGCTTGACTCGACTGAGATGGATGGAGCCCGGACTTGATTTACAATCTCTGCGGTCTGGGCCATGGCAGCCGTCAGATAGGCTTGTATTTCATCGTGAACCGCTTGGGTTTCCGGGGTGTTGGGTAGCCGTTGCATTGTTGCCATGGCGATGGCTACTTTGGCACTTGGAGTCCTGAAGACCTGTTTGTCCCCCACCCTGTCGAAAGCATCGTTGAGGTCGCGTGGCTGGACCCTGATGCATCGCGCCTCCTGGTCTGCTTTGGCTTTGATTTGTCAGCGATTGAACCGGTCAATATTGCACGCTTCGCGCGCGGTCTTTTCTTGTTCTGTTTCGCCAACCGTCGGCGGTTTGTCATTGCTGACAACATGGATCAAATCCCCTCGTCTTGGTGGGAAAGATGGGAATTGTGAAAACCCTGGGGCGTGGTCTGGCAGATCCAGATCGTACTTGGTGCCGTCATCTTCATGATGCTGAAGCTCGGTGTGTACAGATGCTTTAGATGCGATGCCAGACGAGGAGGTGGAGTCGCCCTCTTGAACTGTGTGGACGGATCCTTCCTGATAATCTTCAGTCCGGATCATGTTGACAAAGTCGCGCGGCTTTGGCCGAGGTCGGCGCATAAAACATAGATCCAAGCAGCGTTGTGGGTTATACGTGTAGCTGGAGGCAGCGTTTCGCAGGCCGTAAGGCTGGACCTGGTGCTTCTCCGTCGAGGCTACGTACTCGGAGAGCCGGAGACCCGTCGCGGAGGCTGGCCGTCGATGAGCGGAGTGCCCTTCAGGAGTAGATAAGACCACGAGATCTGTACCAAGTCGTGTAGGACGACTGGTCCAAGCTGGTCGGGTAGATTTGTTGTGGGGAGCGGTTACCTGCTCGTTAGGTTGACTTTGAATCGTACTTACCAGAGCTAGGGTTTCAGCGAGTTTGGTGCCGACCCGATCAATGGAGCTGAGCAGGTCGGTGTTGTCGATCTGCTTCCCTTTGTAGCGGGGAAGCGGACGATGAGTCGTCGGCGTGGCTAAAGATGATGTAGGCGTGGTCGGAGCCAGATGTACCGTGGTCGGAGCCAGATCCATCATGGTCGGAGCCAGGCGTACCGTGGTCGGAGCCCGACGTACCGTGGTCGGAGCTAGATCCATCGTGGTCGGAGCCGTAGCCGATGTAGGTGAAGTAGTGGTCGGCGCAGACTGAATCCACGCCTCCTCCGTGGTCATGATGATGAAGCCGTCGGAGCCGGTGGTCCAGGTGATCTGGCCGACGGTGAACGTGAGGCCGTTCGGCGTAGCCATGGAGCCGGAGGTGATGGCCGTCTTGTTTGCTTGGAGAGCAGTACGCACACCCCCTACCTGGCGCGCCACTGTCGACGAAATATGGTCGGCAGTCTACCTAGGGGTATGCCCAAGGTAGTAGATTATCGGCAGACAGATGCGCAAGCCACAAACAAGATGGTGATGCAAGACAGACACGAGGTTTTATCCAGGTTCGGCCGCCAAGAAGGTGTAATACCTACGTCCTGCGTCTGATTGTATTGCTGTATGTTAATGAGAGATGTTTTTTAGAGGGATCCCCTGCCCACCTAATATAGTCCGGGGGGCAGGGTTACAGATCTGGAAACTAATCCTAGCCAGTTACAATTGCCATATGTGGCCGGATAAGGATTCCTATTCTAACCGACCAGGATCCTGCTTGATCGCCAAATCCACCTGAACTCCTTGCGCAGGACTCCAACCGGGTTGGCTAGGCCGCGCGTCGTCTTTCGGATGGACCGGACCCATCGATCCGGGCCGGCCCAAGCTTAGCCGTAAGGGTATAGGGGTTAATACCCCCACACTTTGTCTTGCTGGATACTATCGGTGCTTCATTCCTAATTTCTCCAAAATAGCTCAGCCGATGACCAAGTTGCTCCAGAAAGATGCCAAGTTTGTATGGAGTCTAGCTTGTGAAGAAGCCTTCCAAGCTTTTGAAGGAATTTCTTACCACTGCTCATGTTCTTGCCCAACTAGATATTGACAGACCTTTTGATGTATATTATGATGCCTTGAAGATGGGGTTGGGATGTGTGCTTATGCAGGATGGGCGTGTGATAGCTTATGCTTCATGTCAGCTAAAAAAGTATGAGGTGAATTATCCCACCCATGATTTAGACTTGGTTGTTGTGGTGCACGCTCTAAAATTTTGGAGGCATTATTTATTGGCAAATGAAGTACACATTTTTACGGATCACAAGAGCCTCAAATATATTTTCACTCAGTCCGAGCTACACATGAGGCAAAGGAGATGGTTGGAATTAATCAAGGACTATAATTTGGAGGTTCATTAGCATCCTAGAAAAGCTAATATGGTAGCTGATGCTTTGAGCCAGAACTCGTATCAGGTTGAAGAAACCCCTTTGTCTCTCAACCATGCTGAGGTGCTAGCTCACAATGCCTTAGTCTTGGATTTACTTGAGCAGGTTATTATAGAGCAAAGGCAAGACACTTCAGAAATTCCTCACATCAAGAAATTAATTGTTGAAGGGCGTGGTCCTTAGTTTAGTATTGATGGGCAAGGTGTAGTGAGGTTCAAGAACAGATTGGTGGTTTCATCAAATGAGGAGCTTAGAAGAAAGGTTTTGGATGAGGCCCATACTTCCAAGTTGTCCATCAATCCTGGCGTAACAAGATGTATCATGATTTGTGCCACTTGTATTGGTGGTCCAATATGAAGCATGATATCACCAAGTACGTTGCAGAGCACGACACTTGTGGGAGAGTTAATGCAGACCATATACGTACCCCAGGATATTTGCAGCCTTTTCCTATCCCTGTTTGGAAATAGGAAGATATTTCTATGGTTTTCATTGTGGGTTTACCCCGCACGTCCAAGGGTTATAACTCTATTTGGGTCATTGTGGATCACCTTACCAAGTCCGCTCATTTTCTCCCGGTAGATACCAGATATCTAGCCAAGAAGTATGCCAAGTTGTACTTTGACCGGATTGTGACCCTGCATGGAGTTCCTCTTACTATCGTATCTGATAGAGGATCAGTCTTCGTCTCTCGTTTTTGGGAGCAACTCTAGAAATGTCTTGGTACTAGCCTCCTCAGAAGTTTAGCTTATCATCCACAAACTGACGGCCAAACAGAAAGGGTAAATCAGGTACTTGAGGATATGTTGAGAGCTTGTGCCATTTCTTTTCTAGATAAGTGGGATGAATGCTTGAACTTAGCTGAGTTTTCTTACAACAATAGCTATCAAGAAAGCATTCGTATGGCACCCTTTAAAGCTTTGTATGGAGAAAAAATGTAGGACACCACTTAACTGGGTTGAAGTGGGAGACCATAGATATTTTGGGCTTGATTTCATCAAAGAAGCTCGAGAGCAAATCAGTATTATTCAGAGTCATTTGAAGGCAGCTCAGAGCCGACAGAAAGCTTATGCGGACAAGCGAAGAAGGCCTTTGCAGTTTGTAGTTGGGGATCATGTGTACCTCAAGGTGTCTCCTATGAGAGGGGTGCATTGGTTTGGTGTCCGTGGCAAGCGCCATGCCATGCTTCCCAACCACCGCCGCCTTGAATGACGTCACGCCGGCTTGACCAAGACGCGCCAAAGCAAACCGCAGCACTTGGTCACCTCTGGGGTAATTGCGCTCACCTGAGGCTTGATTGGGAACCTAGCTACGCACCAAGCCCACCCGCTGCCACAGCCGTATGATGTCGAGCTCCAATTTGGAGTTTTCCCCATCGCCGGTCATCTTATGGCCGATTTCAAGCCACTCCAGAGCACCCCCTTCATAGAGCTTTAGCGTCCAATTCCGTGGCACCGTTGTCTTCGCCTTGATTCCCTCTACCCCCTGCACACCCCACTTGCACCGTCACTACTTTCCCGGCGCCGCTGACGTGGCCGTGCCACCACAGTACGTCACTGGGCTTGCCGTGCGCACGTGGCCGGACGCGCCCGATTTGTCCCCTTTCAAGCCACCCCCACAGGTAGCTGCGGGGTGAGTTGCTGATGCCCACCCATTGATTCTATCACCTCTGTTGTGACTAGGCTCTCTAGAACACGGCTGCCGCCACCGTAGGTTGTTCGCCGCCGTGGAGGGAGCTCCTGGACACGTCGCCGCTCATCTCTTCATTGCCCATCGATTCGTGTCTGTACCTAGGTGAGCATCGGTGCCTTAGAGGCGGCGGGGAGGGGCTCGGATGGCCGGCGTGGCTGTCCAGTGCCATCGCCGCCACGCCAGTGCGCGCGGGGGTGGCCCGAGGACCTGGCCGTTGTAAAGAAGGATGGGCCGTGCGGTGGTGGGCCGCAAGTGGAAATTGTTTTTCCTTTTTCTTAGGGAATAGAAATGGTTTTATATTTTACATTCTGAGCTAAACTTTGAAAATTAATATCAATTCGCATAGGTGTCCAAAAATTATGAAATAAATTGTGTTGAGTTCCTAAAAATGTGATCTATCTGCTAGTGTGTTTAGTTCATATATATATATGTTGATATTAGCGGCCATTAAATCAATTGCGAGTGTTTAATATATTTAGATTAAAATTTGTAGGAATTTTTGTGGCAAATTGGTAATAGCTTTGAACATGAAATTTTTACAGTAGGTTCATTGTATTGTTATGTGCTCACTGTAATTTTTGTAGCCTTAGAATAGGTTCATAAATATGGTAGCTAGTACTCCTTGTTTAATCATATATATATTAAATCGGTATTAAGAATAAGGATGCCTTTAGTTGCTAAGATAATACATGAAATGTTTCATACCTATTTAGCGGGAATAATAGGTAACTTAGTGTATTAGTCGGTAGAGCTAGCTTAGTAGCTTGATAGATGTATTCTTATTTTAAGAGTTGCTGTTGCCGTATTACTAAGTGTTGCATCATCATTTCATGCATGTAGATAACGAGTTGGTAGAGTTCATGACTATGGGCGAGCAGGAGTACGAGGAGGTAATTGAAGAGTACGACGAGGAGATTCTTGTATAGGAAGGAGCCCCGGAGCCACCAGCGACTGACTTTGCTGACACCACGCCTGCCCAAGGCAAGCCCCGGTGCATAACCTTATTTTAAATAAGGACTGAAGATATATACCTGTGATATGCATTTACGTTACAGGCATCTTATGGAAACTACATGCATAGATATACCCACCTATGAGTCCTACTAGCATAGGACGAGTAGCTGCTATGCTTAGGATTTTTGGTAGCGTGAGTAACCTGCCGTTACTCACAATAGGTGATGATTATTATCACTCTCAGAATAAAATGGTGAAAGGAAAATGGAGACCGAGCAGGGATATGGTATGGGTATTGGTGGGTGTAAGAGGTTGTGTCCTGCGGCCAACGGGGCTTAGTTTGGTTACACTGTTTTCCCTGTCCGTGTCGGTTAAGGACCGGTAGTTGCATTGGATTCTAGGCAAGTCACAGACTTATTATCCCGAGCACATACTTGTTTATGGGAGTAGGAAAGGCTTGTTGCTCTCTTATCGTGGGTTCCAGCTCTTTCTGGACCGACTAATTGGAGGCGGGGATGGTGGAGGTCTAAGCACCACACTGAGTCCGAGACTCTTGTGGGGGGGCTTGGAGTCCAAGTTTGGATGGGGACCTAGACCCCTTGACAGGAGAGTGGTGGGTTGGTCCTGCTTGTGCCTAGGGTACAAGCGAGGCGTGTGTTTTGGGATACCCAGCTGGGCACATTGATTCATGAATCACTGGGCAATCCGGTATGGCTTGTCTACAGTTTAGCACCATAGTAAAAACTGGAAGATGAAAGGTGGTGAAATGAAACTATTTGCTCAACTCTTGCTTGAAAGTAGAACAGGTGCTTACATAGAATGGATAGATGATGAACTAATCATGACTGCTAATAATAAACATACATAAAGATTCACTCTTAGTATTACTTTCCACAAAAAGGAAACCCAGCAAACCATAAAGCTTATCATATCCCTTGGAGTCAGAAAATTATTTCCACTAGTCGGATAAGTCATGCGAGTACATTGTGTACTCATGGTTTATTTACCCCTGTTGCAGGTGTAGCTTGAAGAGTAGCAGTTGTGTGAAGGATTCTTCTGGTGGGCACAGACGGATCCTTGTATATTATCGATAGATGTTCATTTTCATTTCGCTGTTTAATTTCTGCACTCTGAAGTTGGTACTGTAATAATGTATTTCTAAGAACTCTGGTTATATGAAATGGACTAAGTATTATAAACTTGTTCTCATTATTGGATCCTGAAGGAAAAATATGGATTATTTGAGCTCTCCCTTGGGGTGTGCTCAACGAAATCCGCCCGATGTAGCTCTCTCTCGGGATGCTTAGTGTCTGGTGGAAGAAGAGCACCTCTGAAGGTGTGTTGTTTCGGGCGGTTCTGCCACACTGCGCCCTCTGGCCATGTCCCGGTGGTGCCACAGCTGTTGCTGGAGCTCCTCTGTTTCGTCGACCACCGCTGAGGCTTCTAGGTGCAGCCGTTTCATCTCTTTCCTCCCCAAATCCATGAGAACCAAAGGTATAACCCTAGAACCATCCCGATATATGCAATGGAGATCTTTAGGCTATGGATATTGCTTTTTGGCAGTAGTGTAGATGGATTCAAAGTTGGATTGATGATTAACTTGAATCAATATGGAGATTCATTGGTGGAGTGGAATCTGCCCTTGCGGCTATACCGCAAGCAGACGCGGCAGTGCCGCGGGCAGCAGTCTAATTTTCTCAAGTTTGCATCTCCACTCGATCTGTGACTCTCGATATTGATTGGATTTAGTCACCAATCCCCATACTTTTCATTCACAACACTATCTTACATATTATTATGCCTAGCTTCATATGTTGATAGATCTAAATTTGCTAAGATTGTGTCATGGGCTGGAAGTTAGATTATGAGATAAGTTAGGTAAACAAGAAGGAGCAAGATGCAGTCCTAGAGAAATAGTTGGTGCGGTAGTGATGCATGCCTGAGGACAGTGCAATACCAGCTGCTTCCCTCGCTTGCACTTTGACTCTTCTTGATTACTTAACTTGTTTTATAGGCTGACTTCTACATGCCATTAAAGCAGTTTCTTATTTCGCTCTATCATTGTGCATAGATGGCCTCTGAAGGTGAAGATGACCAGAGGGGAAGAGGAAAATGACCGAGGTGCAAGACAAGGACCCTCCTCATCATGGTCATGGGAGGACAACTGGTGGCAGTAGCAGTGCATCAGCCAGAGGAGCTGCAAGAGACAAGGGGAGGAGGGATCAGATGATCTAGGAGAACTTGGAGAGGGTTGGCTGCACCATTCCTCCCGGTGCTTGCCCAGACACTCCTCACCTTAAGGAGTTTGACAAAGCCTATATCACCAAGTATCCTGAGGAGGTGATTGTGAGGCGTCTAGTTGACACCCGTGCTCATCTCGTGCTCAATTATGTGGGAAAGCAGAAGATGGTAGAAGAATCATGTGAGAACAATCCCTATGAGTAGCCAAAGGATTTGGAGGTGGACTACAGATTTTGGAATGAGTTTTATTTCAACTTTTATGCTTCTGTGATCTTCAACTCCAAGAAGAACAAAATTGTCAAGATGCAGTATGTTGACTGGGAGGAAATGAAGGAGAAGAATGAGCCTGAATTCAACAGAGTAATCCGGGCTTATGAGAACTTTGGCCTCTCTGATCTCATGAGTTTCAGGTATAATTGGAATGAGGAAGTGCTAGCCTAGTTCCATGCTACCTTCTTCTATGACATCTATACCAATGAGATACACTGGATGACTAAGAGACGGCACTACCGTGTTGACTTTATGACTTTTAGCCAGATCCTTAGCTTTGGTGAGGAGGAGCGAGGCTTCACTTATATCGATGATGAGCCTAGGGCAGGGATCAAAGACATTGCCTACATATGGATTGATAAGAGAAGCGCAGATGGCAAAGTTAGTGGCTTGCAAAGCTACTACTATATCTTGAACAACCTAATCAGACACACCATAAATCCCAAGGATAGAGCAGCTTTAGATCTTAATGGCTATGTGAGAAATGTGCTTGCTAGGTTTGCTTCTAGAGGTGATAGGTTCAATGTCCCTCATTTCCTATGGCATGAGCTGAGGATTGCCATGGATGATGGGAGAAAGGGGCTGCCCTATGCTCCCTATCTCATGTTCATAATTGAAAGGGTCACTGGCTACAAGTTTGATAAAGATGGTCTTCACACCGTCTACAAGATTGAGAAGACCCAAGCCTCAGGTGCTAGCAAGGCAGTGAGACACTCTTCCTCAGTTGAGGACATACCCGAGTCCTCCCGCTTTAGGTCCAGCAAAGGTAAGAAGATGGAGAAGTTTGGGAAATGGATCAAGGCCATTTTTACCACTTGCACCTATGCAGCGAGGACCGCATATAAGGACCAGTTGGAGAACAATGAAGCCAACCGGGAGACTAGAGAGTGAGTAGGGATGCCACCCCTTTCTCTAGTTGAGTCATCACTGAGGTTTGATGACCTACCTAGCCTCTCCAACATGAATTCAGAGGGTGATGAGGAGGATGAGTAGCAAGAGCAGCCGGAGCTTGACCCTCACACGACTTTGGCATAAACCTAGCAATCCTTGATGAGGAGCACCAGACGCCAGCGCCACACTTCAACCACCCATCACCAAGGGAGGGCGATGGTGTCCTCCTCCACCTTCTCCAATGACGACGACAATGATGGCGATCTTGGTGTTGCTGCCGGTGGTAGTAGGGCTACTGGTGGAGATGATGTCGATTGGGAGGGTATCCAAGAAGATGAGTGAGTTCGTTGGTCTTTCCTTTTTCTTCTCTTTTTGGTGTTTTATGCCAAAGGGGGAGAAAATTAGAGGGGTCAACAACTTTTTGACGCCATGGAGAGGCTGCTACAGCAAGAGCTTCATGTTCTATCCATTGAGAGTAGTCTTCGTTAGGTGAGAGTTTGAGAGTCGCTCTAAACTCTATTTATGTAATAATGCTACCTAAGTACTCTGATATGGACATGTATTGATCTATGCTATAACTTGTCATATAACTATGCTAGAATGTACCTCTTTATATGTGTTACTATGTGGTGCTTGATTTCACTTGTGCTGTTACAGCAAGTGCGGTAGTGCCGCACCCAGGCCAGGCAGTGCCGCTCTACGGTAGTGCTGCGGCTATGAAGCGGCAGTGCCGCACCCAGCTATCACAGCTATCTTGCTGTGCATGAACTGTCACTTGCATCACGTTTATTTATCTGTCATAGTGTGAAGCACCCCATAGGAGCATGAATGTAGGGAGAGCCCCATCACTTTCACTAAAATGTGAATTTTGGCTTCTAATTCCAATTCGAGAATTCAATTTTCCATTCACACGTTTAGGGGGAGGCTCTACATCCATGGCTCGAAAATCTCAGTTGTATTTCATATCTTTTGTAAGCTCTAATTGGGTTGTCATCAATCACCAAAAAGGAGGAGATTGAAAGTGCAATCAAGCCCTAATTGTGGGTTTTGGTGATAATGACCATGCAATTAGAAGACTAATGAGATTTATCGAGATGACAAGCAGGGAATATATAACCGAGGATGTTATACAAAACGGAGGTGCCCCTAATTACAAATATCGATGGCTTCAAACTTAGCCAAGACAGCCAACACTTCAGTCTTACCCTTGCTGTCTTGCCTTGTGCGACAGTGCCGCACCTGGAGAGAGGCACTATCGTTGAGCGGCACTACCACGACTTAAGTGACCGTAGGGGGCTAGGGGGTATTTATACCTTTCCCCTTCCTCTCCAACGTCTCTCTTCTCCCTCTAAACCGTTCAGTTCGCCCAAGAACAGAAAAGTGCTCATCTCTCTCTCCTCCATTAGTGAACTTGAGCTCCCAAGCTTCTCCATTGATTTCTCCATCAATCTTTGAGAGAAAAAAGGTGCCAAACTCGATTAGAGAGCAGATCCACTGATTCTCAAAGCCTAAAGAGCACTTGGTTCATGTTTTGGCCGATAGTTGTGTTTATTACTCTTGGAGCTTGGCTCCAAGCCAGCTAGAGCATCGTCCGTGGACCTTGCCAACTTGTGTGGTAGCCCTGGGAGGTTTGTAACCATCTCTTGCAGCTAGTAAACTCACCCCTCATCTTAAGAAGTAACTATCTTGACTTGAGAATGAAGAAGGGTTACAAAGCCCTAGCCTTAGTGGCAACCTCAACAACGTGCACTTAGGCAAGCCTTGGTGGCGAGCTGAACTATGGGATAAATCAATGTGTCACCTTATGCTTGATTTACTTCACTTGCAGTTCACAATGTTGTTGAGGTAAATTCTAGGGTTTGTGGCCGATCTACTTGTGTGTGGAGTTCCTACCACTTCTAGCTCTCGATCTATGAACCTCATATCTGCAGGAAGCTAAGGAAATTCTCTGATCTAAGTTTCCATTCATTGATTTTGAACTGTGACTCGAAGTTGTCTGTGTGTGGTAGTGCCGCTGTTATAGCCCGGCAGTGCTGCTGTCCGGTAGTGCCGCGAGGACAGAGCAGTAATGCCACGAGTGAAATTTGATATCTTCTTAAGTTTTGTTTTAATAGGCCTATTCACCCCCTCCCTATAGGCTAACTTGAGATCCTACACTCCAGAAGGTCCACCCGAGGAAGGCCGGTCCAAGCTGACACAGCCTGACACGCAGAGTGTCAGAACAAAGGAGCTAGACGATACCTAAGGCTTCTTCGGCACCAAGACACGGCCACGGTCCATGGCGCACCACTGCAAGACCCTCTAGGACTCCAACACACGTAGACCATAGACTAGATCCCACAAACTACCATGTACCCGACCTATCTTGTTATATAAGGGATAAGGTCAGACCTAAGAGGGGGGAGGATCCCAGATTGATCACCAGACACTCCATTCCATTCCATCCGCCTCTGCTCCGTACCGGGAGCAAGGTAACCTAGAGAGGGGCACAGAGAGCTCCTCCACCGCGTCCCGTCATCTTCCTCCTCTCCGATGAGGGGGAAGGCTCCATCGGCGGTGAGGCAACTTAGGATTAGCACTGAGCTAACCCCCTACCAAATCTCTCTCTACACTCTGTTGTAACCCCCCTGATTTTGGATGCTTTTGAGTATAAGGATCATCAGCTACTGGACGTAGCGACTGAATTGGCCCAAACTAGGATAAACCGTTGTGTCCTCTCTGCGTGCTTCTTGTGTTCTTGAGTCCACCCGAGCCACCAGAGACCCATACTCTGACACTGACTCAAACAACTATGCTTGCCACGGTTCCGACCCCTCAATAGCAGGCTTTCAGAGCAGTTCTCAAGCTGCACATTGGTAATCTCCTTTTCATGCAGAAAACATATTGAAGGCAGAGATTTACATAGAGGCTAGTTCAATTTGGAGATGAAAACACCAAATTTTTTCACGCTATGGCAACTGAAAGATACAAAAAAAATGTTATTAGTCAGATAGTAGATGACAATGGCAGAATGGTCATTGACCACCAAGAGAAGAGTGCCCTCTTTTATCAGGAATTTAAGAGAAGGCTAGGGTCTTCAGTGAGTACATCCATGCAGTTTAATCTACAGGAGCTTATTCACCCTTGCAGTAATCTGGAGGATTTGTGTTCCCCTTTTAGTAATAAGGAAATTGACTCCACCATTCTTAATCTTTCAAATGATAAAGCCCGTGGTCCTGATGGTTTCAATAGTTTTTTCTTTAGGAAAGCTAGGCATATTATCAAGGAAGATATATATTGTTTACACCAAAATTTGGGAAGAAGAATTGTAGGAACTCGAAAGCTCCCATGATCGTGTCATCAAGGAATCGATTATATAAAGATCGGTATCAGCTAATTCGAATGCAGTACTAGAATCGGCTCTCTTCAGGTAGCGTCAGCAGATAACGATAGAAGCTGCGGTTGGCGTCAAGAAAAGGGATCTTAGACCCTAATCTTAAATTAGGACTCTATAAAAAGGGAAAGATTAGGGTCTAAGTTATCTTAAATTAGGAATGTTTTCTCTTATGCCAAAGATTGTAATGGGCCGTGCTTAAGTAGGATTCATGCGTAGGTTCCGGGTATAAATATTGGACCCCGGTTATTGTAAAGGACACGCAATCAATCAAATACAAGTTACTGACTTTTTTGGCTCCGGACACCCCTTAGGAGTAGGAGTAGAGTAGATCCCGGCGAGTTCTTCAACGAGCAGGGCTGCATCGGTCCGACCGACCTCCGGCTTGTCTGTAAGTACCATCATGGCTTATGCTTCTGTTCATACGGCTGCATTGATCCAGTCGACCTCTACTGCGACTCTGGTATAAGCTAATTATCGACTCTTGTTTAGTTCAAGTACGGCTGCATCGATCCGGTCGACCTCCACTGCTCGAACTAGATTAAGGTCAAGTTATCGGCTCTATCTAAGGGTGGCGTCCTTCGAGTAGATTCATTAAGTTACCGATCTTGCTGATGTTTATCATTATTATTAGTTTATAGCAATATCAATCCGCTCGATCGAGATCGAATTAGATCGGCCTTATATCCTTTTAGTTCGTCGTTCGCTTTACTACAACACGATATTTCTTACTCTAAACGGTGGGTTATGCTTCATCAGCTATTTTTACTTCGATCTTGATCGTGCATAGTACGCGGTTAAGACATGAATAATCTTGAAGAGATTTGCTGGCTAGTTGAATCTGGTTTATAGTTCACCATTATGGTCAGAACGATCCGATCGATCCCCACCGATGGCACTATAGATTGGAGGATGCTAGTTAGTAGATTTGTTCCTGGTTAGGCATAACCTTAGCTATTTGCTATGCCTGCATCGGCTAAATAGCCAATCGCCTATGCGTTAACGCCTACGGTGTGTGTCCATAATTACATTAAGCGTGAATAGATCATGTACTTTAAAGGTCCGATTCATTGTCTTTTCATGGTTGCATCGATTGATTGAACCCCTTTGTTAGAGATAGCGAGTTGAGTGCGAGGATTCCATAGGTTTGTCCATGTGAAATAGTCGATTATTCACACCCGTAGTCCTTTTCACCGAATCGGCTATTTTAGTTGATTCATCCGAGCCTTAACGTATAGCATGTCTTTCGAAAAGCCTGTCGAAGTACGGATGTTTCTACGAATTCTCTGGTTTTAGTTTGTTGCTATCATCATAGCTGCCGCCGATCCGGTCGAACCTCACTGTTGGTGGTAACAGATTAGATTCAGAGCGTCGGTAGATCCATTTGTATTAGATAGTCGATTCATTCGTGTGTTATATCTTTTCCTGATTAGATTCATCGGCTCAATGATTCATACTGATAATATCCACTTAGTTGATGATCTTATTTACATATACGTAATGTACCTGTCAACATAAAATTAATCGCTACCCATGAGCATTACAGTCCGTAACAGCCGATTTCTGTGCGGATCGGCTATTCAATCACTCTTCCCGTATGGCTTCTCCTGAAGTGGCACGCTTGGAACTGTCTGAGCATAGACTGGCATGTTCTACCTTAAATTACTGATAAACTTTCTCTCCTTGTTAATTACAGGGTCAAATTGACTGGCACGTCTCGCGAAGAGTACGCAGGATCGATCATCCCTGCGTTGAAGCCAGACGGATCTCTAGCCCCATCGAGCAGACCCTTCTGGCTTGCTCGTGTGCCCGACACGGTTGACACATTTTTGTGCCAACATATATAGACTGTGCAGGGATTTTTACTCTCACCAGGCTAATATAAAAAGCATCAATTCTTCCTATATCACATTGGTCCCCAAGAAAGATAATCCAGAGCATGCGAATGATTTTAGACCAATTTCTCTGCTAAATTCTTTTGTTAAGATACTCACCAAGCTGCTAGCTAACAGGCTCCAAACTAAGGGTCTGCATGTGGTTCATGATAACCAATATGGGTTCATAAAGGGAAGAACTATTCAGGACTACTTGGGGTGGGCTTTTGAATATTTGCATCAATATCACCACTCCAGAAGAGAGATCATTATTCTGAAGCTGGATTTTGAAAAAGCATTTGATTTGGTTGAACATTCAGTCATCATAGAGGTGCTTAGAGCAATAGGCTTCCCTGCTAAGTGGTTGCGTTGGACAAGTGACATCCTTTCCTCAGTGCTTCTTAATGGTGTTGTTACTGGAAAGGAATTCAAATGTAAAAAGGGGGGGGTCAGGCAAGGTGACCCCTATCTCATCTTCTATTTGTAGTTGTTGCTGATCTTCTACAGTGTATTATCAATAGTGAGTACCAGTTGGGTAACCTCCACCCTCCTTTTCCTCAAAGTTTGGATGCTCCTTTCCCAGTGATACAATATGCAGATGATACTATCCTAATCATGCAAGCTTGTGAGAATCAGTTGCTGCATCTAAAAGATATTCTCCACAACCTTGCCCTCTCTAGTGGACTGAAGGTCAACTATCATAAATCATGCTTAATACCCATCAACATTGATCAAGAGAAAGCTGGATCCCTTGCTCATGTCTTTGGGTGTTTGTTGGGGTCTTTCCCCTTCACCTATCTCGATCTCCCCATGGGTCTCACTAAGCCACAGGTGAAAAATTATGCACCTCTCATTTGTAGAATTGAAAAAAGACTATCTGCTAGTTCACAGTTTCTGTCCTATGCTGGGAGGTTGCAGCTTGTCAATTCTGTCCTTTCCTCTCTTCCAACCTATTACATGTGCTCATTGAAACTACCAGTTGCAGTAGTGGATATCATTGATAAGCATAGGAAGAATTGCCTTTGGAGAGGAAGTGATTTCAGGAAGAAAGGGTACAACTTGGCTACTTGGAATCTTGTTATGAAACCTAAAGACAAAGGAGGTCTAGGTATCATTAACCTTACTCTCCAAAATGATGCTCTTTTGCTGAAGCACTTAGATAAATTCTATAAGAAAGAAGATATCCAGTGGATTAAGCTCATTTGGCAAAAGTATTATCCCGATGGTGTCCCACATCTTAGAAAAGAGAAGGGCTCATTTTGGTGGAAAGATATTTTCAGGCTTCACACCCAGTACAGAGGAGTTGCCATTTGTGCCTTGAACAAAGGGGATACTGTTAGCCTTTGGGATGATCTGCTCTTTGATGTCATTCATTCACAGAAATTCCCCAACCTATTTGAATATGCCAAGGATCCAGCAATATCTCTCTGGAAGATCAGGACTGCAGATTCTTTGATTAGCTGCTTCAGAATTCCAATGAATAGGCAGGCATACAATGAGTTGTTGGAATTGCAGGAGGAATTTCTCTTAATGCAGCCTATCCTACCTGATGCTAAAGACTGCTAGAGCTTCATTTGGGGTCATAAAAATTACTCTTCCAGTAAGTACTATCAATATCAGTTTGCCTCCCTAGTCCCTCCTAGAGCTGTCACATGGATTTGGAAGGCCAGATGTGTTCCAAAGATCAAGTTCTTTGCTTGGTTGATGTTTAATGATAGACTGAATACTAGAAATATGCTGAAAAGGAGAAACAAATTCTTAGAGGAAGGGTGTAGTTGTGTGCTTTGCCAAAATAATGTGGAGGAGACCATTGAGCGCGCATCTTTTTTTTCGACTGCCCCTCTGCTGTCTCTAGATGGTTTGCCCTGGGCCTCATCTGGGAGGAGGGTGCTAATATTCAGTAGAAGCATATTATTGCCAAGAGAAACTTCCCCTATCCTTTTTTCATGGGAATATTTATGATAGGAGCTTGGTGTATTTGGAATGAAAGAAATGCTCTAATTTTTTATGGAAAGATCTCAAGCCTAGGTTAATGGAAGATAGCCTTTAAGAAAGAAGTCAATATGCATCTTTTCAAGATCAAGCAAAGTCTCCATCCCTCCATTCGGCAGTGGCTCAATGCCTTGTAATTTTTTCCTTTTTGTTCTTAGCTAGTTGGTTAGTTTGCTAGTTAGTTTCTCTTCTTCCTGTTTTTTGGTGCCTAACTGCTGGTTAGGCCCTGTTGTTTTCCTTTTTGTAAGTTGTACTCTCTTTTTTTTTAATTATAAAAGCCGCCGGGGGTTTATATCCCACGGTTTCAGTTCAAAAAAATGAAACATATAAATAAAAAATAAAAAATACAATTAGTGAAGTAATTAATTATAGTCAAATAAAAAGAAGAAGAAAATGCTACCGAACATCACAAATATATCGTAGAACATCATATTAATACTACACGAACATCACTAAATATAGTATAGAACATCATATATATACTACATGAACATCGCAAAATATCATAAAAATATAAATAAATAATAAAATTAGTGAAGTAATTAATTATAGTCAAATAAAAAGAAAAAAAGCTACCGAACATTACAAAAATATATCCTAGAACATCAATGTATGTGTCCTGAACATCACAAAATACATCGTTGAATAAAATACATAACAGAATATCACATTTATACTACGTAAACATCACACATATCATGAAATATAAAATATAAAATTAGTAAAATAATTAATTAGAGTCAAATAACAAAGAAGAAAAGATGTAAAATAAAAATATGAATAACAAAACAAAAACCAAAATAAAAAAATTACACGAAACATAAAAGAGAAAAGAGAAGTAAATAGAAGAAAAGGAAAAAACATGAAAACATAAAATGAAATAAAAAGGGTAAAAATAAAAAATGAATAAAATAAGGATAAGAATAAAAAAAAGTGAAAAGATAAATAAAAAATACCACATAATAAAAAGAAAAATAAAAATAAAAAAGAAATCAAAGAAGGAAAGAAAAAAGAAAAGAAGAAATCAAAAATAAAAGAAAAACACACAAAGGAAATAAAAGAAAAATAAAAAAAATAAAAACAAGAATAAAACAACGAATGGGAAAAGGAAAAAGAAATAGAAAAAAGAAAAGGAGAGGAGAAACTAACCTACCGAACCACCACCTACAGAAGAAGCAAATGGGGAAAGAGGGGGCTCGGGCGTCAACGTCAGCAGAAAGGCAGCGCGGATGGCACGCTCTATGGGCCGCAGCCTGGGCCAACTCGTGCTTGCGGCTCCTGTCAGACTGGTCGGCAGCGATGTGTTCCGAGGAACATGTGGTTAGTAATCTCAAAGACTCAAACTCAATAAATTAATGAGAACAATTTTGCATGACGTGTACTCCTATGCATTTTCATTTTATTTCCAACCTATTTCCATTTCTGTTTTCCACTAAAAATAATAGTACGTGGCTGCCGATGCTGAGTGGCTAAAAGATTACACAAAAGCAAATGGATCAAATAGGATTCTTGTTGTTTATTTTTATTTTTATTTTATGATTTATAAATTTGGAATTACTTGGCTATGTGATGCACAGAGAAGGATATCGTGAAAGTTTTTTTTCTGAATTATATATAGACATAGACGTCTAGAAATATACACATGTGCACTCACCCTCGCTCTATGATTGCACATAACAAATCATGTCCTCTAGAGCACATCCGAAAGATTAAAACGACAATCTTAAAATTGATGAAGTCACCATACGTGCATTGTTGTCTACCACTAAAAAATAGCACAGTTAAAACCTAAAATAATTCCTATACTATTTTGATGACTTGGACCCAGTTAGATAGGTCATAAAAAAATCTTAACATGTTGAGCTACATTCAGTTCACGTCAAGAGATATACGGATTTTTATGAGAAGCAATAGATGTTTGTCACATGTTCTTTTTGTGAAGTGGACAAGTAGTGTTGGTGAGTTTTAGTTCACGTCAAGAGATATTGGCTTTTCACATGTTCTTTTTGTGAAGTGGACAAGTAGTGTTGGTGAGTTTTAGTTCACGTCAAGAGATATTGGCTTTTTGTTGTTCTTTGTTGTTCCCTCGTAAAATTGGCATTGCTCATCAATCACTATTGAATATCTCAAACTAAGAATATGACGTTGAAAGTTACCTTTTTTTGCAAGTGAAAGTACACATATCTATATATATATATATATAGCTAATATTACTAGTTACATGCCCGTACGTTGCAACAGAAAGAAATAATGCCACAGTAATATATGTATGAACGTGTTTTGTACTATTACCCAAAAAAGATATTGCAAGCGTGATATTCAGAACATCAATATCACATAAGGTTTCAATATTACGTATCTATACCACTTGAAATATCATATGGGACTATTGTTTTTCAACTAAAAATACTCTCGTTCCATCTAGAGCCTTGTCCATTCATGCCAAGCCTATATGATCTATAATGACGAGTTCGCCCTAGGACCCTCCAAATCATAGAGCCGGCACTGCCGTCGACCCGTCCTACTTGTTGGACCAACACCGGGGCTCTTATAGCGACTCCCTGAGTAGCGTCGTGTACCCCCATCTAATGCTCCTACTTCTTATGAGGATGAACTCCTGTGCAGCTCTACAAGCCGCACTCTAACATGTGCCAATGGCTTTCGGTCCAAATAATACACGTACTACAAAAAAAAACAGTTTTAGAAGACAACCTCTCTAATTACCGGGAGGTGGACACATTAAGAGACCGCCTCCATAAATGGCCAAAGATAACCTCTAGGCAAGTGTAAGCGAGTGTCCTAAGATGTCCGTCACTGTTAGTCATTGATTAACAGAGGTGTTCATCTTAGGATGATTGTCTCTGTAAATCCATTTTTAGATATAGATATCTTACGACGATTGTCTTTGAAAATTGATATTAATAAAGATAGGCATTCTAAGCATCTGTCTCTAAAAGTTGATGTTCAAAGATAGGCATCCTATTGTCTCTAAAATAGTTTCAATAAAAAATAATTCAAAACTTTTCTCTATGAACTCGGATGAAGGCAAACTTTATATCAAAATTATAGTGCTTGATGTGATCTACTGCTTTGTAGTTGGACCTTTTTATTTAAAATTGTTTAGAGACCCAAAATATTGTTTCAAGTTCATGGATTTTGAAATTTGAAATATAAAAGTTTCAAATTAAACCACCTCATATGTTGACATGGTCTATACTAAAGTTGTAGTTCTCAATACAATTTATAACTTACAGTTGAAAAGTTTTTTTAAATTTACTTAGAGTCCCAAATATATGTTCTAAGTTTATAGATTTTGATTTAAAGTTCCTAAACGATCTCGAATGTTCACATAGTTAATACCAAAATTGTAGTGACCGACCTGATCTACATGTTTGGTCGACCTCGACAATAGTAGTGACACCGGGTGGGCTCATCTACAAACGGTGGTAGAGGGTGAGTTGGAATCAAGGGGGTTTATTCAATTGTTACATGAACACAATGTCAATTAGGCATAGCGTGTTACTAAAAAGCTTCACAATTGATAAGACCAAGGAATAGGCAACTAAGGCCCCGTTTGGATCCACTGAACTAACAATATTGGGCTAACTTTAGTCGCCCGTAAGAATCCAACATGTGAGCTAATGGGTGGACTAGTTGGCAAAACCCAGCTAATTAAGACTAATATGTACAACCAATCTCAAAAAAGTCAAAAATACCCATTCTTGGTATTTGCATGGGAACACACAGAAGATGGGGCATAAAGGTCTTTGCGTGGTAGTAGTACTGTCCATTAGTCCTAGGATCCAAATAGCACAAGAGTAATTATTAGCTAACTAACAACTAGTTCTAGTCATAGTACGAACTAACAACTAGTCCTAGTCTATTCAAATAGGCTTTAAAAGTGTGGAGAGGAAGAGGTGTGCTTACATGCATGGTGACATGCGGAAAGTAGCTAAGCACGCAGGAGTTACTCAATGAAGTTTTTCAGACGGCAAGGGGGGCATGAACCACTTTCTACAAGGAGGGCGACAGCAACAATCAACATGCATTACATGGCCACGATGATGTTCCTACCAATACCTCTGGTTCCACTAAAAAAACCTCTGGTCGATGCCTGTGCGGTGTGTAGGTCGAGACGTTCAAGCGTCATGGTCATCGTTGCCAGGAGCGTGGCTATAGAAACAACCCACAGAACTCCACTGAATCCTTTTTTGAATGTCTAACGCGTAAATAAGGTCACCTTTAACACCGAGTTAACATTTTTTAAAAATATTTTCAAAGGTTTTTACTTGCTTTCTCACCATGCTACTCAATCAAATACATATGCATTGTTAGATCTCACCTAGTGACAATAGATAACTATATTAGCTAAAGAAATTTTCCTCTTCATAGTACATCTATCTATCATAAACTCGATCAATTCAGTTCTCTAATCACCTTATACTACTGTAGAATAGGCAATCAATGTCAGACCATCATAGCCAGACAATTTTAAATCAATAGCAATAGGTGTATCACTGCCTGTTCATAAGCAACAGGCCAATTACTGCTAGATTTAAAAAACCAAATGTCAGTGACATATAATTATCATTTCTGGTTGATATAAAGCCGACAATGATATGTATCATTGCGGATTTAATTATCAACCGACAACATTACCCTCTCTTGGACCAGAAATTTCTCTTCAACGTGATTAATTATCTTTTAGGCCTTGTTTGACGGGGCTTCGTATAATGATTGGGCCCTAGCTCCAAGGTGCACTGTTATGCACTATTAAACATTGTACGGAGCTTCAAAAGGACTTTGGCTCCCGTAGACAAAAAATGAACTACACATAGGAGGAACTGGGTTATGGTGGTGTCAGTGTTTCGAGTCACCGGCTAGTAAATTTCTAGTTTGCACGTCTGGCCCGGATGGCTGTGCTCGGAGGACACAAGGATTTATACTAGTTCGGGTGGAATGTCCCACGCCCGGTTTTTTCTTTGTTCGTGTTACTGGCACTTGGTTTGTAGTAGGGGTTACAAGCGAGAGAGAGGAGAAGGTCCCAAGTCTCGATGAAAAGGTTGAGTGGGATTGAGTCACGCTCTCTTTGTGCCGACGCCTAAACCTTGATCGCTCGGACGTGTTAGAGGTGTAGGAATCACTGAGGCCCCCCATGGGCGCGCCTGCTTCCCTTTTATAGATGAAGGGAAGACGCGAGTTACATCGGGAGAGAGAGAGAGGCGAAGAGAAGAAGGCTTCGGGATTAAGGCGTCCTCCATCTCCTTTACGCTTGGTCCCCTTGACCCTTTAGATGATGACGGCGATGGCTCAACGTCGCGGCCTTGTTCGTCACTGGCGCCATACGTGGGCATCGTCAGCTAGTCGTGGCGCTCCATTCCATCCCAGCGGATGGTATGGCTAGCTGACGCCTCCGCTAGAGGCCGTACGGGAAGTAGGTAGCACAAGACGGCAATCCACGATCTTTGTTGGCGACATGCATCCTCAGACGTGGCCCTGGACGTACTCTTAGACCCGTAGTGGTTGGCGGTGGTACGGACCTCCATCGGGCAAGGTGGAATCCCCCTTTCAAGGGTCGAGCAAGGCGGAGCCCGTGCCCGAGGGGTCGGGCGAGGTGAAGCCCGCGCCCTTGGGGTCGGGATTGACAGAGCCTGCGCTCTCAAGATCAGGCGAGGCGGAGCCCTTGCCCTCGAGGTAGGACATGACGGGGCTCTCGCCCGAGGGGTTGAGCAAGACGGAGCCTACACCCTTAGGGTCGGATGACCCGGGTCCCGCGTCCTTGAGGTCGGGCGAGACGGAGCCCGTGCCCTCGGGGCCAGATAGGACCAAGATACGCTCTTGACCATTCGAGAGAGTTAGCATTTGCGGCCATTAGCTTCTTTCTTCTGGGTATCCCTGATACTGATACCCGACAGTTGCCCCCGAGCCTACAGGGGAGTAGGATACTCCTTCGAAGGTTTTTTTGGATGGAAGGATTCTGAGGACCTTGATCTCCCTTTGTGGGCCGTGGGATGTCTTGGTATGGTCAGGATTCCTTTTCGTTGTGTTCAGACTCCTCGGGAGCACGTAGCTTTGGGATTCGGGGGATCAGAAAAGATCTCCCTTGATTCTGATTCCTCCCTAGGATCTGATCGATCCACCATTGTTACGCGACCACGCTTTTGGTCTCCTTGTGAGTCCAACTCTCAAGCCCCCATGCGCAGCAAGGGTTTGGTCGAGGGGTCAGCTCGTCTTAAGGCCGTCCTCCCTCAAACGTTTTTTCGATAAAATGGAGGGGCCGAGCCATGCCATGTTTTCCTCGATGGACGAATCTTGGTGCTCGGTGAGCTGTTAATGGGCTAGTTCGAGTGGGGCCCCAGCTTCTATTCGTGGGGGTATAGCATGGGTCGGCTAGTGACCGACTCCAGATTCCTAACGGCTAGTCCATATAGTTCTCGGGTCCATTCGACCGGTCCTGAGGGCTCGTTGCCTTTCTTCGAGGAAAAACTATGGACCGTGCTCTGTCAAGACTCGAACATGGGTTAGGATGCCCGTGGCGCTCTCGCACCGAGGTACTAGCCGCTAGCCAGCCCATCCCTTACCACCCCTCACACTAAAGGTGCCCTAGAGTGGTTGTGAACCCATTGGTGGGCCAACCTTCGAACACCTAGGCCTTAATGGGCCGTGGAAGCATTTTTAGCTCCGTATCCATATTTACCTGTGGCGGGTTTCAGCCCATCGAGGGGGCGAACCGCTGTCCGAAGAGGCGAAGTACGGGGTGTGGGGGGTGCGTCGATCTAGGCGGATGGTTCGCCTCTCACTCCACCTTCTCCTATAAATAGGGGCCTTCCCCTTTGTCCTTGATACGTTTGACCACAACCTCACCATCTTTGCTTCTCCACCGCCAGCACCTGGATTTCTTGCCCTCACTCTTTCGTCGCCAGCAAAGCTCTCATTCCTCCACCTTTGCTTCCCATGGAGTCATGGTATCGCTCCAATGTCACCCATGCATGCATGGAGGGCCTCGTCAAGCGTGGCCTCCTCTATGGGAGAATCGACACGACAGAGTGGCTCATGCCCGATTGTGAGGAGGTTCTGGCGCTGCCCGATGGCTACATCATGTCTTTTGTGCCCTTCAACGAGCGCGGATTTGCGACCCCCCCTCACCCGTTCTTTCGGGGGCTGCTGCACCACTACCAAATCGAGCTGCAACATCTGAACCCGAATGGGATCCAGCACATCACGGCCTTCATTGCACTATGCGAGGGGTACCTAGGAATCGAGCCCCACTTCGAGTTGTGGAGATACTTCTCTGTCTCCCTGCAAAAGAACAAGAAGAGGGACACGCCGGTGCTGATGGGATGCGCGAGCATCCACCTTCGGGGGCACCAATTGGCGGAGTACATGCCCTGCTAGCTCTCTAGATCCAACAAGGGGTGGCACGCGTTGTGGTTCTACGCAAAGAACGATGCCGTTACCCCTTTGCTGGAGTTCCCGGGCGCCTCATCGGAGAGGCACCACAGGTGTGGTCGTAGGTGCCTCCTGAGAAGGAGAAGAGGAGGTTGTGCAACCTTCTTGATGCTGTCGCATTCCTCAAGGACCATGAACTTCCCGGGGTCAGCGTCATCAGGGCGTACCATGTGAGGAGGGTGGTGCCACTGATGGCGTGCGTCCTCCCGCTGTACGGGATGATGTCCGACATGCAGCTCGATGGGACTACGCTCGCCTAG
Source organism: Miscanthus lutarioriparius (assembly GCA_904845875.1). Taxonomy (NCBI): domain Eukaryota; kingdom Viridiplantae; phylum Streptophyta; class Magnoliopsida; order Poales; family Poaceae; genus Miscanthus; species Miscanthus lutarioriparius. Next base: position 11,669,430 of record CAJGYO010000001.1, on the reverse strand, counting down.
GGGTCACTCCACGACAGCGAGGTCACGCAGCGCATCAAGGAGGCAACGGATGAGTCCGAAGCCGCGTTTCTGATCCTAGGGCATCCCACGATGTGGCCAGATGCGGGCTTCGTTGAGCTGTCGGCGGGATTGGGCTTCCAGGCCTCCATTGCGCCGCTGCCAGAGCATACGGCCGTGAGGGTGGCGAACCGCGCCGCCGATTGAGAAGAAGAAGAAGGCCAAAGATGACAAGAAGGTGAGGCAGCGGGCAAAGGAACGGGCGAAGCTAGACCAAGGGAAACCGCATCAAGGCTCAGACAATGAGGAGGAGGACGAAGGAGACAGCTCTCCCGTCAAATGGGACAAGCTGAGCGGGGTGGACATGGACCTATCCTCGCCGTAGGCAGGGCCTTTCCGGTGGCATACCTCAGGGCAGGAGGGAGGGGGCGCACCTCGATAGGAGGGGGAGGGTGTGTCCCTAGAGCCAGTAGAGACCAACCATCCCGCTCTGACTGGACCCCCCGAGTATAGGGAGGGCCCAAAGTGGCAACGTGCCGACGAGGTGCTGCCGAGGTCGGGTGGGCCGACCCCAAAACATCCTCGCCTGGTGGCGCCAAGGTGAGTTAAAAAACTTCTTCATCCTTCCATTCTGATTGATTTTCATAGTAAACTAACCAATGTATCCTCTGTAGTGTTGGAGAAAGCAGGACTCACCTGAGGCTCGCTGAAAGGTCCTAATATGGCTAGAGGGGGGTGAATAGCCTATTTAAAAATCTACAAATCAACTAGAGCAATTTGATTAGTATGACAAATAGCGAAATGCAAACTTGCTCTAGCTCTACAAGGGTTGCAAGCCACCTATCCAATAATTCTAGTTGCAATGATTTCTGGGCACACAACTTGCAAAGTTACTACTCACTAAGAGCTCTCAATCTTGCTACTCTAAAGAGCTCCACTAGATGAACTTAAAATAACAAAGCAAGCTCTCAATTCTAATTACACTAAGAGCTTGCCATAACTAGTTTGCAAGAATATAAATGAGTGAGTAGGGTGATTATACCGCCGTGTAGAGGAGTGAACCAATCACAAGATGAATATTAAATCAATCACCGGGAGAATACCAAATGGCAAGAGACAACCAATTTTCTCCCGAGGTTCACGTGCTTGCCAACACGCTACGTCCTGTTGTGTCGACCAACACTTGGTGGTTCGGTGGCTAAAAGGTGTTGCACAAACCTCATCCACACAATTTGGACACCGCAAGAACCTACCCACAAGTGAGGTAACTTAATGACACGAGCAATCCACTAGAGTTACCTTTCGGCGCTCCACCGGGAAAGGTACAAATCCCCTCACAATCACAAGAGATGGCCACGAACAATCACCGACTCATGCCAATCCTCCACCGCTGCACCAAGCCATCTAGGTGGTGGCAACCACCAAGAGCAACAAGCGAATCCCATAGCAAAACACGAATACCAAGTGCCTCTAGATGCAATCACTCAAGCAATGCACTTGGATTCTCTCCCAATCTCACAATGATGATGGATCAATGATGGAGATGAGTGGGAGGGCTTTGTCTAAGCTCACAAGGTTGCTATGTCAATGCAAATGGCCAAGAGAGTGAGCTTAAGCCAGCCATGGGGCTTAAATAGAAGCCCCCACGAAATAGAGCCGTTGTACCCCTTCACTGGACACAACGCGGGATGACCGGACGCGCCGGTCGTATTGACCAGACACAGAACCCCAGCATCTGGTCCTCAGATCTTCGCCACATGTCCCCTGCTTCAAACGCTGATCGCCCGATCGCAACGGTCAAGTGATGACCGGACACGTCAGTTAGAAAGTGATCGGACGCTGGACCCCAGCGTCCGGTCATTTCCAGTAAGGTTCCAAACACAAGATTTCATGATGCCCGACTGGACTCTCCCAATGTTCGGTCAGTCAATGTCTCCTCTCGCGCCCCACGCCAAGATACATCAAGCCGACTGACGGACTCGGACCACGAGTGTCCGGTCCGATTCGCGCTTGACGTCCGATCCTAAAGACCGAGATGTGAGCTCACTGCTATCACTGACCGGATGCGCCGGTCCAGTAGAGGCCAGTGTCTGGTCACTCCAGTGAAACCCTATCTTTTCTATATAGGGCGCCAGTGGCACCGTTGGACTGTCCACACTCTACGGGCGGACACTCCGCCGGTAAAGTTTCTAACCCTTGCTCAAATGTGCCAACCACCAAGTGTTTCACCTTGTGCACATGTGTTAGCATATTTTCACAAACATTTTCAAGGGTGTTAGCACTCCACTAGATCCTAAATGCATATGCAATGAGTTAGAGCATCTAGTGGCACTTTGATAACCGCATTTCGATTATGAGTTTCACCCCTCTTAATAGTACGGCTATCGATCCTAAATGTGATCACACTCACTAAGTGTCTTGATCACCGAAACAAAATGGCTCCTACCTTTTATACCTTTGCCTTGAGCCTTTTGTTTTTCTCTTTCTTCTTTTCAAGTTCAAGCACTTGATCATCACCATGGCATCACCATCATCATGATATGATCTTCATTTGTCTCATCACTTGGAGTAGTGCTACCTATCTCATAATCACTTTGATAAACTAAGTTAGCACATAGGGTTTCATCAATTAACCAAAACCAAACTAGAGCTTTCAATCTCCCCCTTTTTGGTAATTGATGACAACCCTTACACAAAGATATGAATTGACATTTACTTGAATCCACGTTGCTTGTCCAAGCATATTTACCATGTGTAAAAGGATATGGACAAGTTTCATGAACCCAAAATGGTAGCAATTGCTCCCCCTACATATGTGCTAAGAGTTTGGATTGTAGCTTGCACATATGCTTAGATAGGAAATATAGGAGACAATTTCTACCAAATGATGCCAAGGTATAAGAGATGGACCTTTGAAGCGTGATACCAATCGAAGTGCACCAATATACCATCCTTAGCGCCATTAGTAACTAGACATACACAAAAACTAGAATACCCCATGAGATCAACATTACAAGCAAGGGTCTAGTTTCCATACGATGAACATAAGTCTAGTTACTTTAGCCTATGCATGCTAGTTTTTCATTTCACCATTCAAGCATATAACTAGCATACACCACACAAGCATGGATATTGAAATTTACAACTTGTGCCATGCAAGCAAATATATGAAATGCACATTCAAATCCAACATACAAGTTTATGAGCTTGCTCCCCCTACTTGTGTGCATTTTTGATTGATTGATCCCTACAACTTGTGCCATGCAAGCAAATATATGAAATGCACATTCAAATCCAACATACAAGTTTATGAGCTTGCTCCCCCTACTTGTGTGCATTTTTGATTGATTGATCCCCTTACAATATCATTTCATTTGTTTGCTCCTCCTATCTTACTATCTTTGTGAATTCTCTCCCCCTTTGTCAACAATTAGCACAAAAGGCGAGCTCAAATTATAGATAGGTTGGGGTGAAACCATGTCAAATGAGGATCATTTTCCCAATTTGGTTCAATCTAGATCACTTGCAAAAGATATATTTAACTCAGTTTGATCCAAGGACAAGATTCTTCACACCTCCAAATAAGGGTTATCTTGTACCATGTTGAGTTAAACACTTATAGCTTATTTTCTAGATCAAACACTAGGTTTACAAGCCCACAAACATGTCATATGCTACCACTAGATTATTTCAAACATACGAGCAATAGTGGTACCATACAAGCATCAAATTCATTTGATTTTAATGAATGAGCCTAGGACATGATAGGAATGACTAGATGCACTAAACAAGTCCTTAGCAATTGATGGATGACATGTCAATCAACTTTACCTTGCTTTGCTCAAAGGAGAGGCATGTCATATAATGGGGGGTGCATCAACATATATTGGAGAAGTCAAGTATGTTCAATTCATTCCTTAGCTTGCAAAACCTCTTTTCATCGAGTGGCTTGGTGAAGATATCGGCAAGTTGATCTTCAGTGCCCACACTCTCAATGCAAATGTCCCCTTTTTGTTGGTGATCTCTTATGAAATGATGGCGGACATCAATATGCTTTGTTCTTGAATGTTGAACCGGGTTATTGGTGAGTTTTACGGCACTCTCATTGTCACATAGCAATGTCACTTGCTTGAATTTAATTCCAAAGTCACTCAAAGTAGCCTTCATCCAAAGTAATTGAGCACAACAACTACCGGCCGAAATGTACTCCACTTCGGTGGTTGAAAGTGCTACACTATTTTGCCTTTTTGATGACCAAGACACAAGTGATCTTCCCAATAGTTGACATGTGCCCGATGTGCTCTTTCTCTCAACTTTGCATCCTGCATAATCGGAGTCCGAATATCCAATCAACTCAAATCTTGCTCCTTTGGGATACCACAATCCAACATTTTGTGTATGCTTCAAATACCTCAATATTCTCTTTGTTGCTTTCAAATGACTTTCTCTTGGTGAGGCTTGAAATCTAGCACACATGCATACACTAAACATCACATCCGGCCTTGATGCAGTCACATAAAGTAGGCTTCGAATCATAGACCAATACATCTTTTGATCCACCATATTGCCACTAGCATCATTATCCAAACTTCCACTTATCCCCATTGGTGTACTAATAGCTTTACTATCATCCATTCCAAACTTCTTGAGCATGTCCTTGATATACTTGCCTTGACTCACAAATGTGCCATTCTTCATTTGCTTGATTTGAAGACCAAGGAAGTAGCTAAGCTTTCCAATCATGGACATCTCAAACTCACTTGCCATCATCTTGCCAAACTCCTCACAAAAATATTGATTTGTTGACCCAAAAATGATATCATCAACATAGATTTGCATTACAAACAAGTCATTTCCAAGCTTCTTGGTGAAGAGAGTGGTGTCAACCTTTTCCATCTTGAATCCCTTAGAGAATAGGAAATCCCTCAATCTCTCATACCATGCTCTAGGTGCTTGTTTTAATCCATACAAAGCCTTTCTCAACTTGTAAACATGGTTGGGTTTCTTTTCATCTTCAAAACCGGGAGGTTGCTCAACATACACAAGCTCATTGATGTACCCATTGAGGAATGCACTCTTCATATCCATTTGGTACAACTTGGTGTTGTGGGCACAAGCATAGGCTAACAAGATCCTAATTGCTTCCAATCTTGCAACCGGGGCATATGTTTCTCCAAAGTCAAGACCTTCAACTTGAGTGTAACCTTGAGCCACTAATCTTGCTTTGTTCCTTATTATTATCCCATCTTGATCTTGCTTGTTCCGAAAGACCCACTTGGTTCCAATCACATTATAATCCTTAGGCCTCTCAACTAACTCCCATACTTGGTTTCTTGTGAAGTTGTTTAGCTCTTTATGCATAGCATTGACCCAATCAACATCCTTCAAAGCTTCATCTATCTTTTTAGGTTCAATGGATGACACAAATGAGAAATGCTCACAAAATGAAGCCAATCTTGATCTAGTTTGTACACCTCTTGAAATATCACCAATGATAGTGTCCAAGGGATGATCTCTTGCAACATTGGTTGGTTGAAGCACTTGTACTTGATTGCTTGCATTTGATAGATCACTTGGTTGAGATGATGAACTAGCCATTTGTTGTTGATCTTGCACTTTGTCATCACTAGTTCTTGCTTGAAGTTGATCATGAGAACCACTAGCTTGCACATTTGAGTTAGAGAGCACTTGATTCTTGTCATCTTCAACATCAATCACCTCTCTAGGCCTTATATCACCAATGTCCATGTTCTTCATTGCATTGACCAATTGAGTGCCTCTTACATCATCTAGATTCTCATCTTCCTCTTGAGAACCATTTGTTTCATCAAATTCCACATCATGAACCTCCTCAAGAGTACCACTAGCCAAATTCCAAACTCTATATGCCTTGCTAGTAGTGGAGTAACCAAGCAAGAAACCTTCATCACATTTCTTTTCAAACTTGCTCAATCTAGTGTCTTTCTTCAATATGTAGCATTTACAACAAAAAACCCGAAAGTATGCTATTTTGGGTTTTCTTCCATTCAATAGCCCATAAGGTGTCTTCTCCATCATGGGGTGACAATAGAGTCGGTTGCTATAATAGCAAGCCGTGTTGATTGCTTCGGCCCAAAACGAATGACTCACATTGTACTCACTCAACATTGATCTTGCCATGTCAATCAAAGTTCTATTCTTCCTTTCAACTAAGCCATTTGATTGAGGAGTGTACTTGGTCGAGAATTGATGTCTAATTCCAAATTCATCACACAACTCATCAATTCTAGTGTTCTTGAATTCGCTACCATTATCACTTCTAACTTTCTTGATGGTTGTTTCAAACTCATTGTGAATGCTCTTGACAAATGATTTGAATGTTGCAAACACATCACTCTTGTCAACAAGAAAGAATATCCATGTGTATCTAGTGAAATCATCCACAATCACAAATCCATATTTGTTTCCACCAATGCTTGTGTATGTGGTTGGTCCAAACAAGTCCATGTGCATCAACTCAAATGCCTTAGATGTGTTCATCATGCTCTTTTTAGGATGTGTGTTACCGACTTGTTTTCTGGCTTGACATGCACTACATAGCTTACCCTTCTCAAATGTGACATCTTTCAAACCTCTAACTAAGTCATGCTTAATCAACTTGTTTAATTGTTTTATTCCAACATGACCAAGCCTTCTATGCCATAACCAACCCATGCTAGACTTAGTGATCAAACATGTCGTCAACTGAGCTTCTCTAGCATTGAAATCAACCAAGTATATATTTTCATATCTAAATCCTTTGAATATCAAGTTAGAGCCATCTACACTTATAATCTCTACATCATCCACACCAAATATGCACTTGAAACCAAGATCACACAATTGAGCTACCGACAAAAGGTTGAAGTTCAAGCTCTCTACTAGTAGCACATTGGAAATGCTCAAGTCATTGGATATTGCAATCTTACCAGGCCCTTTGGCCTTGCCTTTGTCATTATCACCAAATGTGATACTATCAATCCCATTGCTCTTGTTTTCATTGATTGAATTGAACATTCTTGGATCACCGGTCATGTGTTGTGTGCACCCACTATCAAGCACCCAATGCCTTCCTCCGGCTTTATAATTGACCTACAAAAGAAGATCAATTCTTTTTAGGTACCCAAACTTGCTTGGGTCCTTGTAGGTTAGTTACCAAGGTCTTTGGTACCCAAATGGCATTCTTATTTTGGCCCACAATTGGTGTACCAATGAACTTAGCCTTCACACCATTGGCACCCTTAAAAAGCATGTAACAAGAATCAAATTTAATTGTGGATACATTAGGTAGCTTGTTCTTGTTAATCTTACAATATTGCTCTACATGCCCAACTTACTTGCGTCTATTGCAAAATCGACCATTGCCCTTCACAAAGCTAACTTTGGGAGTGATAAAGGCCGCCTTGCCTTTCTTGGGGGTATAGCCTAATCCCTCTTTGTTGAGAGAAAACCTTTGGCTACCCAAGCACTTTAGCAAGCGGGCATCTCCACCATAGGCATTGCCTAAGGCACGAGTGAGCTTATTCAGCTCCTTCTTGAGGGTCTCATTTTCCATCATTAGTGAGGCATCACAAGTGAGACCATCACTCAAAGGTGAAGTAGAAGTGGTAGTGCTACAAGAAGTGTTAGTGGGAGCAACTAAAATGGGCTCATAAAAAGATTCATCAATAAGATCACATGTTAGTCCCACATCACATGATGCAATCACTTGCTCTTTCTTGGCTTCCTCCACTTTGACTTGCTCGATGAGAGAGGAGTGAGCCTTTTCAAGCTTAGAGTGAGCTCTGCCAAGCTTCTCATGGGCTTCCATCAGCCTCTCATGAGTGGCATTGAGCTCATCAAAGGACTGCTCAAGAAATTTTACTTTCTTGCGTAATTCTTTGTAGTCCTTTTTCTTCATCTCATTGCAAGTGTGCACTTGCTCACACATGTCCAAGAGTTCCTCCTTGGTGTACTCCTCATCATCATCATTATCATCATCCCTACAAGCATCACTTTCACATTCATCATCATCACTCTCATCATATTTTACCTTGGTAGGCTTTGCCATGAGGCATGTCGATGAAGTGTCGAAGATGGAGGGCTTATTGTTGATGGCGATGCTTGCTAGTGCTCTCTTGATAGATTTCTTGTCATCATCACTAGAGCTATCACTATCCAAAGAGCCATCACTATCCCATGTGACCACATAGCCTCCACCTTTCTTCTTCTTTTGGAAGGTCATTCTTTTCTTCTTCTCCTTCTTTTCTTTCTTATCCTTTTTGAGTTTTTTCTTCTCATCCTCATCATTGTCACTATTGTAGGGACAATTTGCTACAACGTGATCGGGGCTCTTGCAATGGTAGCATCTTCTCACATATTCCTTGCTTTTGGTGTGATCTCTTCTCTTTCTTGCACCATAGCCCTTCTTCTTCATGAACTTTCCCATCTTACGTACAAAGAGGGCCATAGCTTCATCATCAATATCACTAAGATCATCATCATCACTTGATTCTTTCTTGGACTTGCCCTTGTTCTTGGATGATGATGAGCTAGCCTTGAATGATATATTCTTCTTCTTCTTTTCTTCTTCTTCCTTCTTGTCATCCTTGTCATCCCCTTTCGTTTCCACATGGTATGTCTCTTGGGTCATGACATCACCTAATACTTGGTTAGGGGTAATCTCCTTCAATCCTCCTCTTATGATATGCAATATCAACATCTCAAATCTTGGAGGTAAGTACATTAAGAACTGATGAGAGACATCATCATCCTTGATCTTTTCTCCCAAGGCCTTCAAGTCATTTACAATCACTTGCACCCAATGGAATATTTCTAGAATGCTCTCATCTTCCTTCATCTTGAAGCTTGTCAACTTATCCTTGAGAATGTACAACTTAGCACTCTTCACCGCCGGTGTGCCCTGATATGTTTCCTCCAATCTCCTCCACACCTCATTTGCTATTTCACAAACCTTGATTTGCTCAAACACCTTAGAATCAATGGCATTGTATATGGTGTTGAGAGCCATTGTATTACATTGCTTGTTGGTCTTGTCTTGGTTGGTAGGGTCATTGGGATCAATGATAGCATAGTCATTCTCGGTCACTTCCCATACTTGATCATTGATTGAACCAAGATACATCCTCATCTTTCTCTTCCAATAATCATAGCATGTGCCATCAAAGAACAGTGGTTTGCCCCCCACATGGTTGAACACAACTTGAGCCATAATTTGACACCGAGGTTATTAAGCCTTTAATCAAACGGTGACCACGGCTCTGATACCACTTGAAAGGTCCTAATATGGCTAGAGAGGAGGGTGAATAGCCTATTTAAAAATCTACAAATCAACTAGAGCAATTTGATTAGTATGACAAATAGCGAAATGAAAACTTGCTCTAGCTCTATAAGGGTTGCAAGCCACCTATCCAACAATTCTAGTTGCAATGATTCCTAGGCACACAACTTGCAAAGTTACTACTCACTAAGAGCTCTCAATCTTGCTACTCTAAAGAGCTCCACTAGATGAACTTAAAATAACAAAGCAAGCTCTCAATTCTAATTACACTAAAGAGCTTGCCACAACTAATTTGCAAGAATATAAATGAGTGGGTAGGGTGATTATACCGCCATGTAGAGGAGTGAACCAATCACAAGGTGAATATTAAATCAATCACCGGGAGAATACCAAATGGCAAGAGACAACCTGTCGGTGTTTTGGACCGGTGGGTCCTCAACCAACGAGTGAAAATGTACTGCGTGTCCCTATCATGGATGGTGATGCAAAGAGACACAAGGTTTATACTGATTCAGGCAATAGGTGCCCTACGTCCAGTCTGGGAGAGCGATATTTTATTCCTTGCACCGAGGTACTCGTAGTAGGGGTTTACAAGCAGGGCGAGAGAGGGAGTTAGTCCCAGGTCTCTACGTAGAGCGGTGTGGGTTGCTTGAGATGTTGATCTCTTGCAGGGAGGGAGCATGCGTATTACAGAGTGTTGCTCGTTGCTTGCGCGCGTGTCTATCTGAGCGATGTCTCCGTGAGTGTGTTTTGGTGTGTCCGTTTCCCCTAGGGGCGGCCCCGGTTACTCCCTTTTATAGTCGAAGGGAGGTACAGGGGCAGTACATGTGTTTGCTACGTGGTGCTCTTTTTTGGCAGAGGTGGCATGTTCGAGCCCTGTAGCTTGTCACCGTGGTGGTATGGTCGGTGGAGCGGTCTTGTCCTCGGTGCACTGGAGTGACGTGTCGGTCACGCCCGCTCCCGTGGTGGCAGGAGCGTCTTCTTCTGTCGGAGGCGAGCTGGTTACTGTAGGTTTGACTGGTGCGGAGTGCCGAGGCCAGGTTGATGCGATGGCGCGGGTACGCTGATTCTGAGGCTACAGGAGCTAGGCCTTGTGCGCAACGTGGGGCTCCTGCAGCCTGACGCAGGGTACGATGCGTTCTGCGGGCGATGTGCTGGTCCCAGAGTGCTGACAATGTAGAGAGCTGAGGCCTAGTCGATGCAGAGGCTGGGCCATCGTGGGGGGCTCGGCGGGCGCGAGTCCTGAGGCTATAGGAGCCCAGAAGCGAATAGCCGAGGCTCGGAGGGAGCAGTCGGTTTTTTATGCTGATTCCGAGGCTACAGGGGCCTGGACATGACTCTCCACGCCGTACTATTGTCAGAGCAGGTGGGGTTAGGTAGCATAGTGCTGCATGGGCGCCAGTCGTGGGCACAGTGCCGAGCACAGCGGCCGGTGATCCCTACCCCGTCCTGTCCCGGATGGCAGGGCGTTGATGCGACTTCCGTCTTGTCAGTTACTCTGCTGCACTGTGCCATCGTGCGGCTGACGATGTGGGAGTGGTTGGTTGCGTTAGTTTGGATGTGACGCCTCGGTCGAGGTGGCATTGATGGGGTAGCTGCCGAGCCGGCCTCGGGCGAGGGGGCCTCGGGCGAGGCGGAGAGTTGGTATCTCGTCCGAGGCCTTTCAGGCGGGGCCTCGGGTGAGGTGGAGAATTGGTACCTTGTCTGAGCCCTTGCGGCGTGGGTCTCGGGTGAATCAGAGAATCGGCCGAGGCCCCATGGTTGTCTCTTGGCTTCAATATTTACAAGGTCTAAGCAATTTTTTTGGTTCTTACTTGGGATACCCCTTTTTATGGTATCCGACAGTAGCCCCCGAGCCTCGGGAGGAGTGCGAGCACTCTCCCTGAGGTTTTGACGAGACTTGGCTCGCAGCAGCTCCCGTCGGGATTTGTGTTTTGTGCTCGAGGCCTCGGGGGGTGCGCGCAAGCGCACCCGTCGGGTGTAGCCCCCGAGGCCCTGGAGGAGTGGATTTACTCCTCTAGGGACTTTTTCCCTTTTGAGTGAGGGGTTTTATCGCGTTTGCCGAGCCCCTGAGGGAGAGTTCAGGTCGCTGGGTCTTGGCTTGTTTGCAGGAAGAGCCCCCGAGCCTCTACGCGGAGCAAGAGGGCGACCCGGAGTTTCCCTGTCTTTTTTGGGCGGCCCTCGCGCATCCTTTTCATTCGGAAGGAGGGGTGGAGTATGCCAGGCTACCATTGGTGGGCGCGAGCAGTGACACCTCCGGTGAGTTGTTATCGGGTAAGTCCAAGTGGAGGCCTGTGCCCCATTCGATAGGGGTCGGCTAGCGGTCCAGAGACGCGCTCCAAAAGTACCAGAGGGCTTCTCTAGTGGGTCCTAGGGCCGTTCGGTTGGTCCCGGGGGCTCGATGCCTCCCTTCGGTGGGATCCCATTCAGAGACCTCCCTTCCGGTCTCAGACATGACTTAGGGCATCCCAAGCTATCGCTTGCTTGGGCCTCGGCCATGTACGGGCTCGCCCTTAGTCATCCCTGACTCTATTTGTCCTGGGGTGGCTGTCAAGACCCTCGGGGGCCTAGCCTTTGAACCCCTGGACCGTAACGGGCTCGGTGCCCAGTTCCTTAGTCTGAAAGGAATCGGCTTGGTTGCTGGAAGAGCCCTCGAGCCTCTGTGCAGAGCAAGAGGGCGATCAGGAGTTTCCCTGTCATTTTTGGGCGGCCCTCGCGCATCCTTTTCGTTCGGAAGGAGGGGTGGAGTTTGCTAGACTACCCTCGGTGGGCACGAGCAGTGACACCTCCGGTGAGCTGTTATCGGGTAAGTCCAAGTGGAGGCCCATGCCCCATTCGATAGGGGTCAGCTAGCGATCTAGAGACATGCTCTAAAAGTACCAGAGGGCTTCTCTAGTGGGTCCCAGGGCCGTTCAGTTGGTCCCGGGGGCTCGACACCTCCCTTCGGTGGGATCCCATTCAGAGACCTCCCTGTTGGTCTCGGACACGACTTAGGGCATCCCAAGCTATCGCTTGCTTGGGCCTCGGCCATGTACGGGCTCGCCCTTAGTCATCCCTGACTCTGTTTGTCCTAGGGCGGCTGTCAAGACCCTCGGGGGGCCCCGCCTTCGAACCCCTAGACCGTAACGGGCTCGGTGCCCAGTTCCTTAGTCTGAAAGGAATCGAGTGGGGAATATTCCCTTCCCATCAGCTATCAACGGTGGGTGCGCCTTGTCGGGGATCTAATACTGGGATACCCAATGAGGTAGAGTTGATAAGCACCAACGACATTCCCAATCGAACAGGAGCGCAACGACTCTGCCTCGTCTGACCCCCGAGGGCCAGACTCTTCCTCGCCCAGCCCCCGAGGGCCAGACTCCGCCTCGCCCGGCCCCCGAGGGCTAGACTCCGCCTCGTCCGGCCAACAAGGGCTGAACACCGCCTCACCTGACACCCTCACCCTGCACCTCCATGATGGCAGGAACAAGGTAAGACAGGACGTTAGAGTCAAACCACAGAAGCAAGGACCATGCCCTGCTCTACTGACAAGTACCATCGAAGTACGACGGGACGAGCGCTTTAGGCCCTGCCGGACATGACAGAGCCTGGGTAGTATTGTAGGCACCGGGTTTTATGGCCTACAGTATTACGGGCGCCGCCTTCAACCCTTGAGCACGGAGCCTGACACAAACACCGCAATAGGACTCACGTCCCCGATGCTGACAAGCGTGCGGGTGCCGCACCGTTCGCCCCCCCACAGTATCACAGGCCGACACTCCTGCCCGACACGCCGCCCGCAGAGGCGGGACGGGACGTGACCACTTGTAGAACACAGCATCATCAGCACACAAGTACCCGGCGAACGTGCCAACCTCTGACACCAGCTGGCCGTGTCTGAGGCTGGCTTAGAGGAAAAGGGAGACTCGAGCCCTTCGAAGGACCTTATATACCCTTGGTATTTTTCTCTTTCACCCATATGTAACCCTTGCTCCCCCTTCATCTATAAAAGGGAGGACAGGGCTCCCTATTGAAGGGGGACCGAACAAATTGACTTTCAATGAACAACTCACATACAGACGAGCTCATAGAGCATTCAGTTCCACACACACAGCCAAGTCGCCGCCAGCCCCTTGGCATCCTTTCGACCCCTCCATCAGAGACCTAGGACCCGTCCCTCTCTCGACCATTTGTACCCCCTACTACGAACCGTATTCGGTGCTAATAATACAAGCAGCAGCAGCAGACTGGACGTAGGGACATTCGGCCTAAACTAGTATAAACCTTGTGTCCTTTAGCACACCATCCAGGCCTAACGTGCATCAATTATAAATTCACTCGCCGATGTTTGTTCAAAACACCGACAGTTGGTGCACCAGGTAGGGGCCTTTGCATGTTCCAAACTAGGCCACGGATGGCTAACCACGACGTCAGCTGGGTCCCAGGCGCACACATGTGCTTTGGGAGCCTAGATTTCGTCATTACGGTGGGGGGAGAGTTGGTACAAGTGAACACTGCCATCCGGTCTCTCCCCTCCATCGCCCTTGACCACAAGCGGCTTGGGCGCCAGCTCAGCGTCTCCCTAGGACCCTAGCAGTCCAGGAAGAACCAGCGTCACCTCGCCCCTTCTAGTGACAACGATGTGGCACCACCTTCCAGAAAGAGCCACCTCTCTCCAGAGCGCCACGTGCGGAGCGCCCCGACAACGTTTCCATACGGTCTCCACAACGCCGCGATGACCGCTTGCCACCTCATGGCACTGCGCATGGTCCAAACTCCCGCGAACAGCGAGTTCATGGGGGTAATTGAACACGGCGCAGAGTCCCTCCACAAACTCCTCATCGAGGAGCCAGAATCATCCTCCAGCTCTGGCTCCAGCATGGGGAGCCATCACCCCTCTCGGGAATGCTTCATGGCGAACACCTCCGAGGGACACGTCGAAAGCGTCTCTGAGGGGGACGCTACCCCGACGGCCAACCCTAACATGAGGAACGAAGGGAAGGCGGCAGCCCCATCCCACGTAAGGACGGAGTAGCTGCGAGCCCAAAAGCTAGAGATCGATGATGCCAGACAACAACTCGTCCGGAAATACCAGAGAATAGATGAGGAGATCAAGCGTCGTGGGGATGGTGGGCACACACGCGCCACGGCCCGTGATGTGTACCAGAGGATCCTCACCGATGACGGAGCTCTCCCTCACTTCGCCCGGGCAAGCCAGAACATCACCGCCGCAACGGCCTTGTTTCACGGCCTTCTAGAGGCCATGACGTCCGAAGATCGCCGGGCCCGCCGAGAAATCCGGACGTTGCTCAAACGTGCGGCGGCACAACAGGCGAAGAGCTCATTGTCTCGGCGACATGAGCTCGACGCCAGCCAGTGCACGCCCTCGGTGCGTCGCGCCAAGGACGCGTCGATACACCAGACACCGCCAGGCGGGAGGCAGTGTACCCCTGTTTCGGTGCACCAACGTCTCGGCCGCAACCGCGACGCACGCAGCACCATCAACGCCCGCAGACGCGCCTACAACGATTCAGGAGAAGGAGCCAGATGCGGCTACCACCCTCAGCATGGCAGATGCTACGACAGCGGCGAGGACCGGAGCCCGAGCCCCGGCCTGCTAGGCCCCCAGGCCTTCGGTCGACACATCCTCAATGCTACTTTCCCGCCAAGGTACCGACCACCTACTAATATCCCTAAATATTCTAGAGAAACAAACCCCGGGCTTTGGCTTGAGGACTATCGGCTTGCCTATCAAGCCGGTGGCGTGAATGATGACGATTTCATTATTCGCAATCTCCCACTATTCTTGGCCGATTCGGCGCGAGCATGGTTGGAGCATCTATCGTCCAACGCCATCCAGAGTTGGGCGGATTTGAGGGAAATCTTTGTGGGAAATTTCCAGGGCACGCACAAGTGCCCCGAGAACCCATGGGACCTCAAGAATTGTCGCCAGAAGACCGATGAAACCCACCACGGGTACATCCGGCGCTTCTCCCGGCAGTGCAACGAGCTCCCTAATGTCGCCGACACTGACGTAATAGGAGCCTTCCTGTCTAGGACCACCTGCGAGTCTTTGGTTCACAAGCTGGGACGCAAGGGCCCATGGACCACCAAGGAGCTCCTAGACATCGCCACTTGCCACACCTCAGGCGAGGAAGCGGTCGGGGCGATCTTCAACCATTCCGATGGCAAGGCAAAGCGCGACGAGGGCGCCGGCGAAGGCGCCTCCGACCATTCTACCAAAAGAAAAAAATAAGAAGCAATGGCACGACGACTCACTCGTGGCCGCTACCGACCGTAAGGGTGGCCGGAAGCCCACGGAGGGCACTCTGAACCATTTCAAAAAAATGCTCGAGGGGCCATGCCCGAACCACGCCTTCCCGGCCAAACATCTGTACAAGGATTGTGGCCTCATGCGCAAATACTTGTCCGGAGGCCTCAACAAGGGGGGTAGGGGAAGGAACCTGTCCCCACCACAGACGATGCCGAGCAGAAGGATGACGCCTTCCCGACGCCGAACGGCGCCCTTATGATTTTCAGGGGATCAACGGCCTATGACTCCAAGCGTCGCCAGAAGGTCGCACGCCGTGAGGTCTATACGACCGCGCCGGCCATGCCTGCCTTCCTCCGATGGTCGGAGTCTGCCATAACCTTCGACCGAGCCGACCATCCGGATGCCGTCCCACACCCGGGAAGGTATCCGCTGGTAGTCGACCCAATCGTCGGCCCAAAGCGACTCACAAAAGTGCTGATGGACAGAGGCAGCGGCCTCAACATCATGTACGCCAAGACACTCGATGTAATGGGCGTCGACTGATCGAACCTCCGCCCAATCGGAGCGCCTTTTCATGGTGTCGTACCTAGTAAATAGGCCATACCACTAGAGCAGATCGATCTGCCCGTCACCTTCAGGGATCGGTCCAACTACAGGACTGAGACCCTCACCTTTGACGTGGTAGGGTTCCCTGGAACCTTCCACGCCATCCTAGGATGACCATGTTACGTGAAGTTCATGGTTGTTCCGAACTATACCTATCTCAAGCTAAAAATGCCGAGCCCCTGCGGGGTCATCACCGTCGGCACCTCCTTCCAACATGCCTACGAATGCGAGGTCGAATGCTGCGGCCACACCACGGCAACTGTTGCCTCCGAGGAGCTCGTCGCCCTCCAGGAAGAGGTGACCGAAGAAGCACCCGACGCCAAGAAATTGGCCGGGTCGTTTGAATCGGCAGAGGGCTCTAAGGAGGTCCTCATAGACCCTAGCAACTCTAAGGGTAAAACGGTACGCATCGGTACCATGCTCTCCTCCGAATAGGAAAGCGCACTCGTCGACTTCCTCTGCGACAACAAAGACATTTTTGCGTGGAAACCCTCGGATATGCCAGGCATCCCAAGGGAGGTCACCGAGCACGCCTTGAACATCCGCCCGGGCTCTAAGCCAGTAAGGCAACGCCTGCGCCGCTTCGACGAGAAGAAGCACAGGACCATCGGCGAAGAGATAGCAAAGCTATCAACCACCGGGTTCATCAAGGAAGTATACCACCCAGAGTGGTTAGCTAATCTCGTCCTTATGCGGAAGAAGAGCGAGAAATGGAGGATGTGTGTCGATTACACAGGTCTCAACAAAGTGTGCCCAAAGGATCCATTTCCTTTACCACGTATAGACCAGATAGTCGACTTGACCTCGGGGTTCGAAACCCTCTGCTTCCTTGACGTGTACTCTGGATACCATCAAATCACGATGAAAGAATCCGACCAGCTCGCGACGTCTTTCATCACCCCCTTCGGATCGTACTGCTATGTCACAATGCCATTCGGTCTAAAGAACGTTGGGGCTACATACCAGCGATGTATGCTCAAATGTTTCGGAGACCTCATCGGGCGAACCGTTGAGGCCTACGTCGACGACATCGTAGTCAAGACCAAATAGGCCGATCACCTGGTTGCCGATCTTGAGCAAATCTTTGCAAAACTCCGGGCGAACAACATCAAACTCAATCCCGAAAAATGTGTTTTCAGGGTCCCGAGGGGCATGTTGCTCGGCTTCATCGTCTCCGAGCGCGACATTGAGGCCAACCCAGAGAAAATCTCGGCCATCGCAAGAATGGGCCCGATTCAGAACGTAAAAGGGGTTCAGCAAATCACTGGGTGCCTCGCCGCACTCAGTCGATTCGTCTCATGCCTCGGCAAACGGGGTCTCCCCCTTTACTGGCTTCTAAAGAAAGCCGACCGCTTTGTATGGACGTCCGAGGCTCAGTGTAGCAGAACCGCCTAATCTAATGCCTCACAGGAGTGCTTGTCTTCCATTAGACACTAAGCACTCAAGGGAGAACACTAAATTACTCGGTTCCGTCGGGCACACCCCATGGGAGAACCCGAAAATCCATATTTTTGCCATCAGGATCACAAATGAGAGAACAAAGCTTACATCATTCTTAACCGTTTCATACATCCCTTTTAGTACAACATCAGAGTATAATAGTTATTGTATAACAGCGGAATGTAATCATATTATCAGAGTTATAAATAATTTAATGTACAGCGGAATTTAAACATGTGATCAGAATTATAGTAGAAATAAACATCTATTAATGATATGATGAAGTATTTGATATATAAACTACTACAACAGATTATGAAACTTTCATAAAAACATTTGGTGAGAGTTATAAATAAAAACTACGATCGCGACATAAAGAAATCCTCGCTGAGCCCACCAGGAGGAATCCACACACAAGGGTCAGCTCTAGCATCAACCTGTCACCTGCAATAGGGGGAATAAAACCCTGAGTACTCAATTGTACTCAGCAAGACTTACCCGACAGGAGGAAAGAAAAGACTCCAAGGATATGCAAGGCTATCTGGCTTGTGGGTTGCATTTGTAGGAAGCATTACTAAGCGTGCGTCCTTATATTTGATTTTTATTAAATAGCCGCATTGGTTCATTAACTAACCATTCTATGTAAGCACCTGTGCTATTTTCAAGCAGGTGGTAAGCAATCAGATTTCCTTTTCCATCTTTCATCTTTCATCTTCAGTTCTTACTACGATGCTAAACCGCAGACAAGCCGTACCGGATAGCCCGGCGATTCACGAATCAATGCCCCCAGCTGGGTATCCCAAAAACACACGCCCCGCTTGTACCCCAGGCACAAGCAGGACCAACCCATCACTCTCCTGTCCCGGGTGTCCAGGTCCCCGTCCAAACTGGGACTCCAAGCCCCCGCCCCTGAGTCCCAGACTTAGTGCGGTGCAAGGACCTCCTCCACCAAAACAAACCCTAACAGTCGGTCCGGAAAGAGCCGGATCCGCGACAAGAGAGCAACAAGTCTTCCAAGCGCCCATACACAAGTATGTGCTCGGGATAATAAGTCTGTGACCTGCCTAGAGTCATATGCAAAGATCGGTCCTTAACCGACCAGACAGGGAAAAATAGTGTAACCAAGCTATGCCCCGTGTCCACGGTGACACAACTCCTTACACTCACCAATACCCAAACCATATCCCTGCCCGGTCACCATTTTCCTTTCCACCATTTTGATATTTTCCAAGTGATAGTAATCCAATAATATATTTCCTATCTCTCACGAGTGACAGGCAATCACTCGACTTCTACCGGAGTCCTATAGCATAGCATTCTACACGATCCTGTCATACTAGTAAGACTCATAGGAATAAAGATATATATGCAAGTGGGTTTCATTCAACTCCTTAAACTTAATGCACAAATATAATTTAAACTGCAGAAAAGTAGAGGTTATGCACCGGGGCTTGCCTTGGTAAAATATAACCAAAAGTTAGCATTCCATCTTCGTGATATGATCACCATAGCATCATCTTTCAGCTACTCCAGTTGATACCATCGATCCACCATCGTTCCTATTATGATATGTATTGATGCAAATGCATAGATGTAAATAATCAACGACGTACGAAATTCTTAGAAATCCAATCACGCTTCCAAAAGTACCATTTCTCCAAAGCAACTCCCGATGACTCCACAATCCATCGGCGTCCTTCCGTCGACGTCGAACTCAGCAGGTACTCGACAAATGAGACACAATTAAATATTCACATAAATTCAACTGTGTTCCAAAAATTATGAAACTTTATGGATAGGTGGGGTTCGATTTTAGATGAATTTAGGAAGAAGAAGTGATGGAATCGGAGTTAGCATAGTGGAGATATTAATTGTGCAAGGTGGCGCTAATTAATCACGAGGAGAGAAAATGAAACGTGATTAGTGGCCACCTGTTTTGCCATTGGTTATTAGAAAGGAAAAGGAATAAAGAAATTGGTGGAGTGAATTAATGGCTCATGACTCTTGACTTTACGTGTATAGGAGCTGAGTTGGTTCTCGGCTTTACATCTTTGGCACATGGCATATGACAAGTCTGTCTTGTGGACTTAAACAAAGAGCAGAAGCGGTATACGGCTAGGATTCTTCGAGAGAGACACAGAGAGCACCGAAGCGTTTGTGCTCCTCGGCACTCGTCCACCATGGACATTCTTTGGACTTTCACCTGATGGCGATTTCGCCATGACTTCCAAATCTAAGGGCATGGGGAGGTAGAAGGGAGGTAGGGGATGTATGGGGACTATCTACCTTGGTCAATTGCAGCTTGAGGAAGGAGATCAACAGAGCGTAGCCTTCCTGTGCAAAACAGAGAAACTCGATTTAGAGAGTAAGATGGTGAGCGGTGGAGTGGGATGGCTCGGCGGGCTTGGCGTGTCCTTTATAGGCGAGGGGAGATGCGAGGGTTGGAGGTGGGCCGGCATTTGGCTAGCTAGTCATGTGAATTGGATTTCACGTGATGAACTTGGAGTGGGTCTTTGGTCATGAGTGCATTAATTCAAATGATAGACTTTGAGTGGTCTTTGGACTTGACGAGCACATCAGGACTAGAGTGTGCTTTGGGCTAAACGTGCTTGGTGGTGAGGTGCTGATTCATTCATGCAGGTCAAGGAATTAATGGGGAAGGAGACCACAGGTCAAGGAAACATTAGAGAATGAGAAGATCAATTGTAGATTAGCTACCTCAGCTGATTATTGCAGCTCGGGAGAAATCGATAGCCGCAACTTTCACGGAGAAGAACAGAGAAACTTGATTTGAGAGAAGCAAGTGAGCAGTGGAGCGGAACGGCTTGGCGTAACCTTTTAAAGGCAGGCGACACGAAGGCGCGACAGCGACGCGTTGTAAAGTTAGCGGCTAACTAGCTTGCTGAAGGGTAATAAAGCACTGCTGCGCACGACTATGATGCTTCGGATGGACAGCGTTCCACGGGGCTATAGTACTTTCCACGGGCTATAGTACGTTCCATGAGCTACAGTACTTTCCCAGAGCTACAGTGTTTCTGCGGATCTACAGTGATCCTGCGCGCTACAGTGATCCGTGTGGAAAAAAAAGGTGCCTGAGAAGTGGAGTGCCCGAAGGGCAAGTCTTGACTGCAGAGGTGACCATGACCAAAGTCTGAGCCATCATCATACCATGACTGGCTGGGTATACCTTTTGAACACAACAGTGTCGTTGTGGTTGGCAGGCCAGCTTAGTCTAATCACTATCATAAGCTTCTAGTCCTTTGTATGCTTCGGAAGTTAGATTTTCTATTGGCTGCACCTGGTTCTGGTTGTGGTGACTCAGTGCTTGTACAGCCAGAACCAATCCCAGGAAGATGTTGACTGCATGTAGTCAGAGTACAAGGCAAGGATCCAGATTGTTATTAGTCGTGCATTACTTACGAGCACCCTGACTGTTAGTGGTAGACTTGTGAATCGTGATATTCACAGTCGGCGTCGGCGCGAGGCAAACAGAGGGATGGCGAGCTGGGGAGGGAGAGCAGAGTTGTGGCATTGGTGCACACACGGTAGTTCGGCTTGGCAAATGTAGACATAAGTAATCAAGTCAGAGACAGAAGCAAAGCAAAAGCCGGAGAGCATGGATGCGGATGGATGAGGAGACTTTGCAATGCAGCGAATTGCAGGGCCACGATGAAAACAATACAGTAATCAAAAGTAATGCCAGGCGAGTACGCTGCACGCCAAAAAAAATAAAATAAACGAAGCTGCTGCGCTCTCTTTCTCGTCCGTTCGTGCTTAACAAAATAAACCCATGAGTTTATATATATATGTATCGTTCTATTTATTAATGGATTTATTTTATTTATAAAAGTTGATTTTTATGCTTAATCTAACCGAACAAACTGTTTGCTAGAATCATCATCGGACATTCCTAAATATTTCTATGCACTGAGTAATTTAACTTGGGCGTTTATTCGAGTCCACAAAACTGGCTCACACATGGTTCACTTATCGCAGCAAGTACGTTTTAAATTAAAAACCCGATAAAACTCGATTCGGAAATTTTTCTTAGGCCTAAACCGTGGTGCTAAACAAGTTTGTAACACCAGGGGTGTTACACTCAGGAGGCCCTGGACGGGGTCAAATGGCTTCTGATGAAGCCCCCCATCCTAGTTCCTCCGAGCGACGACGAACCCCTCCTACTATACATAGCGGCCACCACTCAGGTGGTCAGTGCCGCCCTGGTAGTAGAGCGGGAGGAAGAGGGACACTCCCTTAAGGTCCACCATCCAGTATACTTCGTCAGCGAGGAACTGTTCGACTCCAAGACCCATTACTCTCAGATCCAAAAACTCCTATACGCCGTCCTCATCACCAAGAGGAAGCTACGCCATTCTTCGGGTCACACCCAGTGATCGTCGTAACATTGTTCCCCCTCGGTGAAGTCATCCATAGCTAGGATGCCACAGGAAGAACCACGAAGTGGGCGCTCGAACTAATGGATCAAGGCATCACATATGCCGCCCGAACGGCGATCAAGTCCCAGGTGCTAGCTGACTTCATCGCGGAATGGACCGAGGTCCAGACGCCACCGGCCGTCGTCAATCAAGAGTACTGGACAATGTACTTCAACGGATCACTAATGAAGAAGGGCGCTGGTGCAGGGCTGGTCTTCGTGTCACCCCTCGGGGTCCTCATGAGGTACATGGTTCGTCTCTATTTTCCCTCATCAAATAATGTGGCCGAATATGAGGCACTCATCAACGGCCTACGCATCACCATCGAGTTGGGCATCCAACGCCTTGACATCCGGAGCGACTCCTAGCTGATCATCAACTAAGTGATGAAGGAGTCAAGCTGCCACGATGCCAGAATGGCTACGTATTGCCAGGAGGTTCGACGGTTGGAGGACAAGTTCGACGGTCTCAAGCTCAACCACATCCTGAGGTGCCTCAACGAGGTGGCCGATGCACTTGCGAAAGCCACGTCTGGCCGAGAGCTGGTGTCGATGGGTGTGTTCGCTAGCGATCAACACAAACCCTCGGTGCGCTATGAAAGGTCAGAGCCGGCCGACGATGGCCCTTCCGAGCAGACCCTAGGGGCCAACCCACCGATGGCTCTGTCTGACCCCGAGGTCATGGAGCTTGAAGTGGATCCAACAACGGAGCATGACCCTCCAGATGACTGGAGAACACTCTACATCAACTACCTCCTCCACGACTCATTGCCAGCAACCAAGAAGGAAGCTCGACGGCTCGCACGTCGCGCCAAGTCCTTTGTTCTTGTAGAGGGTGAACTCTACAAACGAAGCCACACCGGGATCCTCCAGCTTTGCATCCCTAGCGAACAGGGAAAACTACTGCTGAGCAACATCCATGGTGGGGTCTGCGGTCACCACGCCGCGCCGAGGACCTTGGTTGGAAACGCATTCTGGCAGGGCTTCTATTGGCCCACCGCGGTATCCGACGCCGAGCAAATCGTACGCACCTACGAAGGGTGTCAGTACTACGCTCGGCAAACTCACCTCCCGGCCCAGGCACTCTAGATGATTCCCATCACGTGGCCCTTCGCGGTCTGGGGGCTCGACCTGGTTGGGCCATTCAAAAAGGCGCCCAGAAGCTTCACCCACCTACTTGTCACCATAGACAAGTTTACAAAATGGGTCGAAGCTCGGCCAATCTCCACAATCAAATCCGAGCAGGCTGTGCTGTTCTTCCTTGACATCATCCATCATTTTGGAGTACCAAACTCCATCATCACAGACAATGGCACGCAGTTCATCGACAGGAAATTCATCCGATTCTATGATGAACAACTCATCCGGATCGATTGGGCGGCCGTCGCGCACCCCCGGACGAACGGGAAGGTCGAGCGCACAAACAGCATGCTCCTGTAGGGCCTCAAGCCCAGGATCTTCAACCGGTTGAACAAGTTCGGCGCACGCTGGGTCGCCGAGCTCCCCGCAGTACTCTGGAGCCTGAGAACAACTCCTAGTCGAGCAACCGGCTACACTCCTTTCTTCATGATCTACGGCGCCGAGGCTGTCCTTCCAACGGACCTCGACTACAGAGCGCCAAGGATCAGTGCATATGACGAATAGGGAGCCGAAGCATCACACCAAGACGCCATGGACCAACTAGACGAAGCCCGCGACATCGCCCTCCTCCGTTCGGCCAAGTACCAGCAGGCGCTACGGCGATACCACAGCTGACGGGTGCGGGACCGAGCCTTCAATGTTGGGGACCTCGTTCTCCGCCTTGTGTAGAGCAACAAGGACCGCCACAAGCTCTCCTCACCATGGGAAGGACCGTACGTCGTCGCAGAAGTACTCCGTCCAGGTGCCTACAAGCTGAAAACCATCGACGGCAAGGTCTTCACCAACGCCTGGAACATCAAACAGCTACGCCATTTTTACCCTTAAATAAATGAATACTCTTCCTTATCAGTTTGTGTCTTTACAAAACCCCGACCTTTAGTGACGACCGATCCCTGCAAAATCACAAAGGGTCGGACCTCTCTCGGGGGCTGATATAAGTAATACAAGTATGTTTACCCTGCAAGAACTTCCTATGTTACATTTGCAAACATTCTCTAATGTTTTCCGGTCTCCTCATAACCAAGTTCTAAGGACCAAGATTTTGGGGACAAATTCTGACAACAACTATGTAGGACTACGAGAGACCCACGCCCCAGCGGCTGTGACCTCTTTGCTCACCAGCATAGTCAGAATTAATTCACCCGCACTCCTGGTTCCTTACGGCTTGATCCATGGGAAGGATCGGAGGGCACTGAAGCCTCTTCTGCGGGAAGAGGAAGCTGAAAAGCTATTTTCCACAACAAAGGATAAAAATTTGTTCATTCTTCGCACAAATTCACCACTTACAAAGTGATTCCATCGCAAAAAGGACCAATGTACTCGTAAATTGAGAAGACTGTTTACTCGGGGGCTCCCCCACGAAACTCACCCAATTACAGTTTCTCCCTAGTTTTATTACAAGTACTATGGTGGCCGCCGCGCCAAGCTCTCCATCGGCAACGACCTGGCAGTACACGGGCCAGTTCGTCTACTGCGACTGTCGCGCCATGCTCTCCATCGGCGACGTCCCGCCGATCCGCAGGACCCCCGAGGGCGCCGTCATCTGCAATGTCGAGCACCACGCCAGCGACTGTGGTACTAAAAGGTCCTAATGGCTAGAGGGGGGGTGAATAGCCTAATAAAAATCTACAACAACACTTAACAAAATGTGTTAGACAATTTTGCGGCGAAGCGAGTGTTGCGCTAGCCTACTAAAATACAAGCCACCTACCACAATTCTATTTCGAATAGTGTATATCCACACAATAGCTATGACACTTAGCTAAATTAGTGTGCTCTCAAAGACTAACTAAAGAGCAACACTAATCAAACAAACAAGCTCTCACAACTAGCTACACTAAAGAGCTTGATAACTAGTTTCTTGATAATGTAAGAGTGAGCAAGAGAGTTATACCGCCGTGTAGTGGTAGGAACCAATCAATCACAATAA